>BSUD01000006.1:23338281-23379456 GCA_033239045.1 Fagopyrum esculentum | reverse complement strand
ATATATATATATATATATATATATATATATATATATATATATATATATATATATATATATATATATATATATAAATACCTAATGGTTACGGATTTTATATAATTGGAAGGAAGGTTAGTATGCACAAAAGTATATATATATCTATATAGATATATAGATATATATAAGATTAGATAATACCCGAAAATGAAGTAATGTGATTCTAGATGACGAGTGGACGAGATTAACTTTATAACTTTAGTAAATTACTTTGGAAGTAATCATATATTAGAAAAGGGTTCCAAAAGAAATTTTAGAGGTCAAGAAGCGACCCGGGAATTATCGACACTAAGGGTAAAATGGTCTTTTACCGTATGAGAATCGTTCTTTCCGTAATTCCTTCGCATGAGGTTGGACGTTGAGATGTGATTTTGATACACATGCCTTCATTTACAGGCGCTTGAGTTACCACAAGTACGGACTATTTGAGGAGTGTTAGAGAGTTTTGACTCAGGTAAGTCCTTGCGACTTACTTAGCCAGTTTCTGAGTGTTAGTTGAATGATAGTAGTTGTGTGTGCTATTTGCGTGTTTAATAATAATAACTTGCTAGGACGACTGTTATTATTACGTTTAAGGCCCAAGTGTATGTATAACGGGCCGTGACATCACTGCCCAGCTCTGACAGGAGACTGGGAGGTTCTTTATACCCAGACCATGCAGGTACAAGGTGAGATGCATCGGATCCATTCCTGATGGTTACACGGGGGCGGAGGCGAGGTTTGGGAATCCCTCATGTCACAAAATAAGTATCACTAGAGTGAACGAGTAAATTAAAGCAAGATAATAAAACGGACTTGTTTGAAGCATGCTGAGTGTTTATGTTTATCTGAGTGTGTTTGTGCTGCTATTATTCTGCTAATATTTAGATAACTAGCTAACGGTTCCTCTTGTTGTTGTTTTAGATTTACCGCAGGTTAGATCAGCAGCTGAGTGATCCGGAAGTAGTGGTCAGCCGGGTCTCCGTACTCCTTAGAGCGGGGTTGGGGTTGTTTTGTCTTTCCTTTCTTTTGGTTAAGACAGTTGTTCTTTTCTTTTGTTTAAGTCCTGTAGGCTGCTAGACAGTGTTGCATTCATTACTCTAAAAACATGGCTTTTTATGAATTTCGGTTTCTTTATTTGTGTCTTGTTGCAAGATCCTAGTAATGTTGTTGTCAAACTGAGGTCGGGACCCATTGTGAGGTCCTAACCAGTAATACTCCGAGTTCTGAGAATTCGGGGTGTTACAACATGGTATCAGAGGCTAGGTTGGCAACAATGGCACTTGAAATCTTCTGAAAGACCGAATAAGTTTTAAGCAGAACCCGAAAAGGGATCTGAGTTTAAAAAGAAAATTTTTGGTTTTAAATGCATGCATAGTCTGGTTGGGAATAGAAAAGTACGGCTGACCATCACTACTACCGCGGATCTCAGTATGCTTAGTTGGACTTTAGGTTACTGTAGTTGGACTTTTGGACTTTCAGTTAGTAGTAATTATAGTTATTATTTTTGCACAGATGGCACGTACTAGAGCTACGCTAGCTACTGGTCGAGGCAGAGGTCGTCCACCTCTCCCTCCAGTTGGACCAGGTAGGGGAGATAGGACCCCTACAGTTAGAGGACGCGGCCGTGGAGGTAGACCCCCACTAGCCCGAGGTCGAGGTCGAGCTCCACGAGAGGATCCCCCAGCAGTGATCATGCCAGAGGCTGGAGTGGAGGAAGTAGCTGAGAGTGTTGGTCCTGAGGTCAGGAACGAGACCGATGCTAGGTCTGGAGCACAGAGAGCACGTTCGACAGAGTCAGGACGTGTTTCCATTGGAGCGACTGAGTACAGAGAGTACCGAGCCTACGTTGAGCGTAGGGATGAGGCTGCTAGGACAGAGAGACTTACCCAGGTACCACCAGTACCGGTTAGATCTGTCCAGGTGACACAGGAAGCGCCTCAGGTGCCAGCTGTACCTGAGAGGAGAGTTGTGGCTGATAGAGCGCCTACTGGGACTAGAGCACCGAGGCCAGATGAGTGGTTGAAGGCTTTCAACTCTCAGAAGGTCCCCTCATATAATGGAGAGATAGGATTGGAGGTGGAGCACTGGATTGGGCAGGTAGAGACTGCGTTAGAGGCAATACGCTGCCCAGAGGATCGGCAGGTAGACTTGGTGCAGACCTGTTTCACTGGAGATGCTCATTCCTGGTGGCGGACCATGCGTAGTCGAGTCACCAGTTGGGAGCAGATGAGGAGCATTGTTAGAGACAAATACTGCCCTGTTTCGTTGAGGAGAGAGAGATTCCAGGACTTCATTGAGGCTGGATTTGAGGACGTTCCGATCGCTGCTGCCATCAAGAAGTTCCAGAAGGAACTGACACTGCTTGGACCAGCTGCACCTCCTGAGGAGCAGCATGTCTATCTCTTTTCACGGAGATTGAGAGAGAGTACCCGTTCCTATCTGGCAGGATTTCGCTGTGAGACTTTGTCAGACTATCAGGATAGAGCATCTGCTTATGAGAGAGACAGACTAGTGTCGAGGAGAGCTGCTCAGTCAGACAGGCCGGATAAGCGGCAGAGGACAGGTTATGCTAGTGGTAGTTCAGGAGTAGTTGCTTTTGGACGGGGACAGACTCAGGGGCGACAGAGTCATACAGCTACTGGCCAGACTTCAGCTGGTGGCTTGCAGTGCCACAACTGCAATAGCTATAGGCATATCCGATCAAACTGCACGAAGCCAGCAGTGACTTGCTTCCAGTGCGGTAAGATTGGACATAGAGCTGCCTTCTGCCGTCAGGGCAAGGCTCCATCTCAGCAGGGTTCTTCTCCTGCAGGCTTATCAGGGAGTGTACAGAGACCGCCACAGTACCGGACTCCTAGTCAGCAGCAGCAGTACAGAGCTCCTAGTCAGCAGCAGTCTTACCGGGCTCCAGGACACACACCACCACAGAGTTCTATGCAGGGATCAGGTCAGGGCAGAGGACGTGGTAGTGTGGCTGATACTAGAGGAGCTCAGGCACGAGTGTTTGAGTTGAGAGATGCTGATCAGCCAGATGTACCGACTGCCACAGGTACGATCCAGATTCATGACTTACTTGTACGAGTTTTATTTGATACGGGTGCTACACACTCCTTCATATCTGATGCATGCGTAGATAGGTTGTCCTTAGCTACTGTAGAGGGGATACCTTTTATGATAGGCTTACCTGATGGGAGTAAGGTAAGAGGGACTAGAGAGATCTTTGGATGCCCTGTTTGCATGGGAGATCGAGACTGGCTAGTCAATTTTCTAGTCATGCCCTTAGCTCATGAGGATGTCATTTTAGGGATAGACTGGATGAGGAAACACGGAGCAGTCTTAGACATTGGTAGGAGGACAGTGACCGTTGCCACGGAGGAGAGCCATAGAGTAATATTCCGAGGTTGGGACCTCGGAAAGTCAGGTACAGTTATCAGTGCAGTGAGAGCAACGAGACTGATAGCCCAGGGTTGCGAAGCCTTCTGGTGTTATGCCATGAAGGAAAGCAAGAGCCTGACTATAGAGGAGATACCTGTTGCATGCGAGTTTGCAGAGGTATTCAGTGACGACTTGCCAGGGCTACCCCCACAGAGGAGCGTTGATTTCAGCATTGACTTGGAGCCGGGCATGAGGCCTATCTCGAAGGCCCCGTACCGTATGGCACCTATAAAGCTGCTTGAGTTGAAGAAGCAGTTAGAGGAGCTGGCAGAGAAGGGTTTTATACGCCCCAGTGTGTCTCCTTGGGGTGCGCCAGTGTTGTTTGTGAAGAAGAAGGACGGATCGATGAGGCTGTGCATAGACTACAGAGAGCTGAACAAAGTAACCATCAAGAACAAGTACCCACTGCCACGCATAGATGATCTGTTGGACCAGTTGCATGGAGCGTCTGTGTTCTCGAGGATAGCTTGAGATCAGGTTACCACTAGTTGAGGGTGAGAGATCAGGACATACCTAAGACGGCATTCCGGACTAGGTATGGTCATTATGAGTTCGTAGTGATGCCATTCGGACTCACTAATGCACCAGCGGTGTTCATGGAGTTGATGAATGGGATATTCATTGACTTCTTAGACCAGTTTGTAGTGGTCTTCATTGACGACATCCTAGTCTACTCTAGGAGTCGGGAGGAGCATGCCGGACACTTGAGGACAGTACTGCAGATTCTACAGGATAGCCAGCTGTATGCTAAGTTATCCAAGTGTGAGTTTTGGATGTCAGAGGTGGCTTTCTTAGGTCACGTGGTGACTGCTGAGGGTATTAAGGTCGATCCGGCGAAGATCGAGTCAGTATCTTCTTGGCAACCTCCTAAGAATGTTAAGGAGGTTCGCAGCTTTCTAGGTTTAGCAGGTTACTATCGCCGGTTTGTGGAAGGGTTCTCGTTGATTGCCCGACCACTTACTTGTCTTCTGAGGAAGACCACTCGGTTTGTCTAGTCTGAGCCATGTCAGCAGAGCTTCGAGGAGCTGAAGAGGAGATTGATGTCCGCTCCGATTTTAGCACAGCCTGAGGGTATTGATGACTTCGTGGTATACAGTGATGCGTCCAAGCTGGGCTTGGGGTGTGTTTTGATGCAGAGGGGTAAGGTCATAGCCTATGCGTCTCGACAGTTGAAGACGTATGAGGAGAACTACCCCACACATGATCTAGAGTTGGCTGCAGTAGTCCATGCTCTAAAGATCTGGCGTCACTATCTCTATGGGGCGACATGTCAGATCTTTACAGACCACAAGAGTCTGAAGTACATATTCACTCAGAGAGAGTTGAATAACCGCCAGAGGCGGTGGTTAGAGTTGATCAAGGACTTCGACCTTGAGATCCTTTACCACCCCGGAAAGGCGAATGTGGTAGCTGATGCTTTGAGCCGGAAGACGCCTAGAGAGAGGGCGATAGCCCGGTTGACAGTACAACCACAGTTGCAGAGGGACTTGGCTTGGTTGGAGATAGAGGTTCAGTTTCCCGATACGGATGGTCAGTTGTCTACCATGGAGTTACTTCCTGATCTGTTGGATGAGATCCGACAGAAGCAGGAGACCTGCCCTACTTTGATCAGGATCCGAGACAGGATGTCTCGAGATGAGGCCCACAGTTTACTATTGGTGCAGATGGAGTGATGAGACGTCAGGATCGCGTTTGTGTACCGTCAGACAGTGAGTTGAGACAGAGGATACTAGGTGAGGCTCATGCTACCCCATACTCAGTACATCCTGGAGCGAGTAAGATGTACAAGGATGTGAGACGGTCCTTCTGGTGGGGTGGTTTGAAGCCTGATGTGACTCGATATGTAGCTCAGTGCGCGACCTGCCAGCAGGTCAAGATTGAGCACCGTAGGTCTGGAGGAGAGCTCCACCCACTTCCAGTACCACAGTGGAAGTGGGAGGACATATCTATGGATTTTGTCACTGGTTTGAGACTCAGCAGAGGATTTGATGCTATTTGGGTAGTGGTAGACCGCCTGACGAAGACCGCACGTTTCATTCCGATTAAGGAAACGTGGCCGGTGAGTCGTCTGGCTGAGGAGTTCACCAGGCACATTGTGAGACTCCATGGGGTACCGAGGACTATCGTCTCTGACAGAGATGGACGTTTTACCTCGAGATTTTGGCAGCAGGTACATACTGCTTTGGGGACGAGTCTCCACTTCACTACAGCCTATCATCCACAGACAGACGGACAGTCTGAGCGGACCATTCAGACCTTAGAGGACATGCTTCGGGCGTGTGTACTAGACTGGGGACAGGTATGGCCAGATCATCTTCCGTTGGTAGAGTTTTCGTATAATAATAGCTGGCACGCATCTATTGGGATGGCTCCTTATGAGGCTTTGTACGGACGGAGATGTCGTACACCCTTATGTTGGGATGAGCCTAGCAGAGTTGATGGAGTAGCTCCAGATCAGATACAGGATGACATCGCTCGGATTGCCCTATTCCGAGAGCGAATGTTAGCAGCTCAGAGTCGTCAAAAGTCCTACGCCGACAAGAGGCGTCGACCTTTGGAGTTTAGGGTGGGTGCTCAGGTGTGGTTGAGAGTATCACCCACAAGAGGAGTCAGGCGTTTTGGCATTAAGGGGAAGCTGAGTCCCCGATATGTCGGACCTTTTGAGATTTTAGAGAGAGTTGGAGAGGTGGCCTACAGACTAGCACTACCGCCGAGACTAGAGAGTGTCCATCCCGTCTTTCATGTATCTCAATTGAGAGAGTACATTCCGGATCCGAGACACGTCATCAGCCATGATGATCTGATAGTTGAGCCTGACCATACATTTGTAGAGTACCCAGTAGCTGTCTTGGAACGCAGTACCAGACGTCTGCGATCCAAGGAGATACCTATGCTGAGGGTCCAGTGGTCTAGGAGAGGAGCTGATGAGGCCACTTGGGAGACTGAGGAGAGTATTAGACGTAACTATCCCGAGTTCTTTGCGGGGTTAGAGGTTACTTCTGTTTGACGAGTTAGTACTCGGATGTTGTGTTGTTTGACCTTTCAATTTTTCATATGGATTTGAGTGATTACGTTTTATGTGATGCATGTCTACTTTTGGTGATTGAATAGTTGCGTGTAGCCAACGAAAATGTCGAGAAAAGTTTAATATACCAAAGGAATGCGCGATTAAGAGAATTATTCTAAGTTTCGGGACGAAACTTCTTTTAAGAGGGCACTGATGTAATAACCGGAATTTTTAACCTCCGTTAAACCTAAATTTAACCTATTTCCGAAACGTCAATCATAAATAAATAAGTACATAAATTAAAATACGGAATTTAAATTACGTACTTTAAATAAGAATAATAATAAGTTATAAAATACGGAATTTAATTCCGTATTATATATAAACTTTCCCGCACTTAATTAACGAGATCCGGATCCTATTTTAAAGAGAGAGAGACTGGATATAACCCGCTACCAGGCCCAATTACCGGCCCAGCCAGTCAGCCCATTATTAAGAAACTAATCTAATTAACCTAATTAAAATTAACCTAATCTAAACCTACCCTGCTACTCCTGCGTGCCGCTACCCATCTCTCCTTACCTTCTGCGCTTTCATCGACCAGCAGCCCTTGCCCTCTGCACGTTGGAAGCAAGCACGAGTGAGCAGCCCCGTTGACGAGCCGGTCGCCACACTCCACCACCAGACCTGCCGCCGCCGGCCTTGTCGACCACCAGGTGAGCCACCAACCTTACATCGCCTATCTTGTCCCTTCCGATCTGCTCGCTGGCTTAACCCTCTCCTCGCAGCGTCGATTGCAAACCCTAGCCGTCGCCGAGCAGTACACGCCGTCGTCGACAACCCTGCGGCTCGCCAGCCACCACCGCAGCAGATCTGGTAAGCCCGCCGCCTCTCCTCCTCGCCATTCTTCTTCTCAGAGTTAAAATCGTTAACTCTCTGCGCTGTTCTCTTCGGTCGACAGGAACCAACCGCCGCCGCTGCTGCCACCGTACCGCCGCTCCCGACCACCAGTAGCCGACCGAAACACCAGCCCTTGTCGCCGGACTGCAGCCCCGGTATGACCTCCTCCGGCTCTTCTTTCCCCTTGTACCTGCGGGTTTCGTTTGTTTTTGCGAGATAGTACACATATATAACTGAGTATGAAATACGTATATAATTGAGAGTGGAATACGTATATAAACTGAGTTTGAGTACGTATATGGACAATAGATTGGAGGGGTACAGTTATGCAATAAAGTAGGTTGGTAAGGGTGGTTGTGTGAGCTTAGATAGGGTTGTATATACCGAGTATATAAATATACGTATATATATATAAAATGAAATAAAAGTGTACATAAGTGATTTAAAGTTATACATGTAGATCGATATATATAAATCTACTCATATGAGAGTGAGTTGGGAAAACATCGAGTATGTAGCTATATATATATATATATATATATATATATATATATATATATATATATATATATATATATATATATATATATATATATATATATATATATAAATACCTAATGGTTACGGATTTATATAATTGGAAGGAAGGTTAGTATGCACGGAAGTATATATATATCTATATAGATATATAGATATATATAAGATTAGATAATACCCGAAAATGAAGTAATGTGATTCTAGATGACGAGTGGACGAGATTAACTTTATAACTTTAGTAAACTGCTTTGGAAGTAATCATATATTAGAAAAGGGTTCCAAAAGAAATTTTAGAGGTCAAGAAGCGACCCGGGAATTATCGACACTAAGGGTAAAATGGTCTTTTACCGTATGAGAATCGTTCTTTCCGTAATTCCTTCGCATGAGGTTGGACGTTGAGATGTGATTTTGATACACATGCCTTCATTGACAGGCGCTTGAGTTACCACAAGTACGGACTATTTGAGGAGTGTTAGAGAGTTTTGACTCAGGTAAGTCCTTGCGACTTACTTAGCCAGTTTCTGAGTGTTAGTTGAATGATAGTAGTTGTGTGTGCTATTTGCGTGTTTAATAATAATAACTTGCTAGGACGACTGTTATTATTACGTTTAAGGCCCAAGTGTATGTATAACGGGCCGTGACATCACTGCCCAGCTCTGACAGGAGACTGGGAGGTTCTTTATACCCAGACCATGCAGGTACAAGGTGAGATGCATCGGATCCATTCCTGATGGTTACACGGGGGCGGAGGCGAGGTTTGGGAATCCCTCGTGTCACAAAATAAGTATCACTAGAGTGAACGAGTAAATTAAAGCAAGATAATAAAACGGACTTGTTTGAAGCATGCTGAGTGTTTATGTTTATCTGAGTGTGTTTGTGTTGCTATTATTCTGCTAATATTTAGATAACTAGCTAACGGTTCCTCTTGTTGTTGTTTTAGATTTACCGCAGGTTAGATCAGCAGCTGAGTGATCCGGAAGTAGTGGTCAGCCGGGTCTCCGTACTCCTTAGAGCGGGTTGGGGTTGTTTTGTCTTTCCTTTCTTTTGGTTAAGACAGTTGTTCTTTTCTTTTGTTTAAGTCCTGTAGGCTGCTAGACAGTGTTGCATTCATTACTCTAAAAACATGGCTTTTTATGAATTTCGGTTTCTTTATTTGTGTCTTGTTGCAAGATCCTAGTAATGTTGTTGTCAAACTGAGGTCGGGACCCATTGTGAGGTCCTAACCAGTAATACTCCGAGTTCTGAGAATTCGGGGTGTTACATTCTGAGAATTCGGGGTGTTACATATAGGCTAGTACAATTTATTTTATTTATCTTTAAAAATAGAGAGGCGCGGTCTACCGCGCCTCTAATGCCTTTTCAGATTCACGAGATTTTCTTACCCCTACCTCTGATTCATGCATGTGCCTCTGATTTTCCTGCCCCTGCCTCTGATTCATGCATGTGCCTCTGATTCATGCATGCAAGTAGTAAAGGAGGCAGTAAAGAGAGGCGCGGGATTGGGCCGCGCCTCTTGCCCTTTATTAAACCCCCGCTTCATACATTCAATCTTCTCATTTTCATTCGAATTCGATAGCTTCCCTCTTCTCTTATTCGACTCTTCCTTCTACCACCAGAGAGATCCGCCGCCGTCACCGGAAAACACCGCTGCACCACCAGGTTCACATTAAATTCTAACGTTATCATGAAGTATGTTACTATTAGGATTTTTTTTATTTGTGTAGGATTAGGGTTTTTATGTGTAGAACTAGGGCTTTAATTTAGAAATATTAATGGATATAAGGGTATTGAACTATAGTTGATTAAATTATTAATTATGCTTCATTAATGTTATAGACATATTAACTATTTAATTATGTTTTGTTTCTTTATTCTTAAATAATGTAAAACGAAATATTTATGATTTATTTTCATAGATAAGTTGGATTTTATAAAATATCTATGTTAAAAAAATATATAAGATAAGATAGATTTAAAAGACATATGTATGTTAAAAATAATTACTGCTAATTATTTTTTTTTAAAACAAAGTTGGTGAGATTTTTATAGGTGTATCGAATTGAAGAGACTTTAGAGATAAAGATGTTACGTAGTTACAAAAATTATTGTTAACTAATTATTAAAAGTATATATATATTTTTTAAATATACTTAAAGTTATCCTAATATTAAGAAATCTCACCAAAAATCGTTTGAACATAGATATTTTTAAAAGTATATTTAGTTAATTTTAAAAAAAATGTTACATAGATATATATGGTGATTGATTAGTAAACTAGGGAAGTGTTCAAGTAAGGCCCATTATTCCGGTAAGGTCGTGCGGCCGTCTGTACGGCCGACACGTGTCCCGGAAAGAAAAAAATTTTTTTTTTTTTTTTTTAAACGAGTAAAAGTAATAGTTCAAAACTTATTATGGAATAGTTTAAAACTTATTATGGAATAGTTCATAACTTATAAAAGGATAGTTCATGAATTATAATAGAATAGTTTATAGTGTAAAATTTATAAAGGATTGAAAGTAATAGTTCAAAACTTATTAAGTAATAGTTCATAACTTCTAAAAGGATAGTTCATGAATTATAATAGAATAGTTCATAGTGCAAAATTTATAAAGGAGTGAAAGTAATAGTTCAAAACTTATTATGGGACAGTTCATGAATTATAATAGAATAGTTCATGAATTATAATAGAATAGTTTAAAGTGCAAAAATTTATAAAGGAGTGAAAGTAATAGTTCAAAACTATTAGGGAGAATTTGATATACTAGGCTTTTTTGAGTTTTTGTTTAAGAAAGTGTACCCCAAATTTTTTACCACTTTCATTTAATAGTAGGTAAAAATTATTAACCCTTCTATTTAAAAAGAAAGGAATAAATGATGTTTGTTATTTGTTATATAAGTATAAGTTTTAATTTTTAATTACTTAATTTGTTTTTTTTTATTTTTTATTTTTCTTGTTTTTAATTTATTATTTCTTTTTTATTTTCTGGACTAAATTTCTCATACCGGAATTTCTCATACCGGAATTTCTCATACCAGAATTTCACATACCAGAATTTTTATACCAGAAATTTCATACCAGAAATTATCATACAAAAAGTTCGTACCAGAAATTTCATACCATAATTTTTCATACCATAATTTTTCATACCATAATTTAAATACCAGAAATTTCATACCATAAATTTCATACCAGAAGTTTCATACCATAAAATTACATTTTATCATACCAGAATTTTTTACACTATATTTTCATACCATAAAATTACATACCATAAAACTACATACCATAAAATTACATTTTGTCATACCAGAATTTTGTTACACCGGATTTTCATACCATAAAATTACATACCATAAAACTGCATACCATAAAACTACGTACCAGAAATTTTTCATACCAAAAAAACTCATAACAAAATTTTCTGGTAAGAATTTTACGTACCAGAAAATTCTGGTATGAGTTTTTTGGTATGAATTTCATACCAGAAATTCGTACCAGAGATTCTGGTATGAAATTCATACGCAAAACCTCGTACCAGAAAATTCACAAAATTTCAGTCATACCAGAAATTAGCAGATTAGAAAGCACAAGCAAATTCCAATACCTGAATTTTACTCGTATGCGAGCCAAAACAAGCAACACAACATATAGAAACCAAATTTAATTTAGTCTTCAAAAATAAGTACAGAAATGAAGCAATATACGACAATGTCTGAAGTCTTAACACAAGATAACCACAGCAATTAAAACTGTGACGTGATAAAAGGAGATACAATCTTACAAATCTATCATATGTACTGGTTATTAGCCTAGCATATTTTTGTATAGCATAAATGGAACATGTAATAAGACACTCCACTTTGACTTGGATGCAATATTTTCGCAGCACTCTCATACTGAAGATTAACAAAGTTACCCAATCTGATTGATTACTTATCATGGTTTCACTTTCACCAACATTACATACTTCTTCCAACCAAATTTAATTTAGTCTTCAAAAATAAGTACAGAAATGAAGCAATTAGGATCTTCACACTTTACTAGGCAAGAAAGATAAGTTGTACAAGTAGATCATTTAACAATGACACTCAAGAAACTAGATTAGTAACTTTTTTCAAACATAGGACTCCACTCCCAATGTTACTAATAAGAGAAAGTCATTTAGTATTTGCATTTCACAAACTGTACAGAAAGAATGATTAGACCACTGATAAAAATACAAGTGAAACATTTTCATAAATAAAAGTGAAAGGTTGAAAATTAATTCTATACTTACTTTATTAGAGGTTTCAAGAACGGAAGCTTCTTTTCAAGTCCATCAATACTAGCCATAGATTGGACAATGGTTATAGGAATCATGAAGAAAAAGGTCAAGAAGAAGAAGGCAACACCAATAATTAGCCTCCGAATGGTGAGATGCACATATGGGATAGCTAAATTTGGCCAATAGACATCACGTGGCTCGGGAGCCCACTCGGTCAACCAAATAGTAGGATTTCTGGTTTGCTGAGTCTGTGCACAAACAGCAGCTCCCCACCGGGTTTTGAAAGATACAAAAGAAGCTGGCATCACCGACTTTTGGTCACTTTTAAGTTTCTCATATTCATCAACAATCTGGAAAGAAGCCGATTAATCAGCAAAAGATGTATCTCAACAGGCGATTAGCATCATACCAAAACTTTGTCAGACTAACAAAACAACTCAATACATCTCTACGGAATGAGCATTCAGATAAGAAGAACTGATGAATAAATAACAAATTAAAAAAAATGCATGGACAGCTATATCTGAAGAGGTACTAACTTCTTTCGTCAATCTGTCCACTTCTGCTGTATAATATTCAATTGCATCTACTTTTTGTCCAAGGAAGCCGAGACAGCCCGTCTATCAAAATAATGCAACAACCAGCAGTTAGAAATCTGAAGTACACATTGAAAAGTAATGGAGAACTGACTGGAGCTTGCATCAGATTCATATACCAATACCTTTGTGGTGGGTCTAATTTACTTGTCTTCAAATTAAGTACAGAAATGAAGCAATTAGGATCTTCACAGTTTACTAGGCAAGGAAGATAAGTTGTTTAAGTAGATCATTAACAATGACACTCAAGAAACTAGATTAGTGGTGGAATCGCTCATCCGTCCAGAAGACGGCAGTGAAGTACTTCGTGAAGTTTGCGTGGCAGTATTCAGGAGGTAACGGGCGAATCGAAGCGGGAAGAACGGCGGACCGGCGGACCTAGGCGGCGAATTTGGCGATGGAATTAGTGGTGGACGGCGGCCAAAAGAGACTACACCTGTGTGGCAATGGCGGCATCTTCAAGATCCAGAAACGTTGTTACATCAAACCCTAGATCCGTAACAGATCTCGGCGGCTAGACTGGCGAGGCGGCGTGGCATCTATGCGGGGAAGGCGGGAGGACCTCAACTTCTCCTTGGTGGCGCGACGACAATAGCGGCGGCACGGGCAGCGACGGCCGGCCGATGGGGTGACTAGATCTGGGATTTGATGGTAGAAAACTCATACCAGAGAGAGAGAGGTGAGGGAAGAGAGTGAAGGAGATTGTAAGAAAGAAAGAAAGACGGCTGAGGGATGAGAGGAAATATTAGGGTTCACGGTAAAAAAAAAATTTGGGGTACATTTACTTACTTAAAAAACAAAAAAGCCTAGTTACTATAAGGATAACTCAAAAAGGCCTAGTTTCCAAATTAGCCCAAACTATTATGGAATAGTTCATGAATTAAAATAGAATAGTTCATGGATTATATTAAAAAGTAATAGTTCATGGATTATATAGGAATAGTTCAAAGTTTATAGGATAATAGTGCATAAATTATAAGATGGTAGTTCAAATAAATTTTCATTAGTTTCCGTAAAAAAAAATAAAATAAATCGTTTCAGAAAAGAGGAAAAAAAAAAAAAAAAATTTCGGGACACATGTCGCCCTGCGGTACGGCCGTACGACCGTACCGCAATAAAAGGGCCGTACCTGAACATTTACCTAGTAAACTAATCCTAATATTAAGAAAAAATAATTTTGGTTAAACCTTTATTTGTAACAAATCTCAACAAAATCTGTTTTAATATGTATAATTAGATTTTATTGAAGTATGGTAGTGTTATGGTTTTTTTATTTGTGTAGGATTAGGGTTTTTATGTGTAGAATTAAGCTTTATTTTGGAAATATTAAGGGAGAATTTGATATACTAGGCCTTTTTGAGAATATGATTTAGTAAATGTACCCCATAATTTTTTACCACTTTCATTTAATGTTAGATAAAAATAATTAACCTCTTTATTTTAATAAAAAAATAATAGACATTAGTTAGTGTTAAGTTGTAATTACTATTACTGAATTTATTTTATTTTTTATTTTTTATTTATTTTTTCTTTTTTTCTTTTTTTATTTTTTTTATTTCCTGGAATAAATTTCTGGTATGAAAATTTTCATACTAGAAATTTTTCATACCATAATTTTTCATACCAGAATTTTACATACCAGAATTTACATACCAGAATTTTATATACCAGAATTTTACATACTAGAATTTCCCATACCAGAATTTTATAATACCAGAATTTTTTCATACTAGAAGTTCATACCAAAAATTTATTCATACCAGAATTTTTTTATCCTTTTTTATTTTTTTTTTATAATTTTCTGGTATGAAATTAATACCAGAAACTCATACCATAATTTTTTTCATACCAGAAATTTTTTAATACCATAAGTTTTTTTTGTCTGTTTTTTTTATTTTTTTATAATTTTCTAGTATGAGTTTCTGGTATGAAATTCATACCAGAAACTCATACCAGAATATTTTTTTTTTGTTTTCTTTGTCCTTTTTTTAATTTTTATAATTTACATACCGGAATTTACATACCGGAATTTACATACCGGATTTTACATACCGGATTTTACATACCGGATTTTACAAACCATTTTCTCTTTGACTGTAGTATCAATTTTGCGGTGTAGTTTCCTTTGAAGGCCTTGATGCGAGTGGAATCCCGTCGTGTACTGAATAAATGCGTAGCCTTTCGATTTCTTTGTTGCTTGATCATTAACTAGTTTAACTGCAAAGGGGCATTAAACAAGATTCAAAGGAGATGATTAATATATGATGAAGAAATCTACTGAATCATCTAATTCTACCTTCAATTATAAGGCATCCAGTGGCCCTTATTATGTTGTCAGAAACATTGATCCATGAAAGCCAACTTTGATACAAAGGAAGATTTGAATGAAAAAGCTTGTGTAATGCATAAGAAAGCATTCACAGTGGCTTCTAGTGGGTAAAAAAATCAGATATTCAGATCCAACTTACTGGTTTGAATGGGGTTGGTTCAGTTGAGAGAGCAGGTTTTGCTGTAAAGATAACACTTGCTGCAGAAGAGACACGAATTCAATATTAGAGATCCGCTAACCATTGGAGTAATCAAATATTATCCATATACCCAAGACACCCAAAAAAAAACTCAAAATAGCATAGTAAAAGATAACACCAAGCAAAAAACTATGATACTAAATAGGCATAAAAGTAAAACACTCAACTATACCTGCATAATTTCAGGGGAACTGAACATACGAAGAAGCTCAGGATTTTGCATCATTTCTCGAAACTGTGGATTCGAGTCAGACATAGCCCGCAGTTGAGGACTTGAATTCAATATCTACAACAATATAAAATGTGATTAAGAATATAATTCATGTGATTAAGAATATAATTTATGTAAATGTGAAACCAATCTAAATCTGCAAGTGCCCAAGCCCATCGGAATGTGAAAACTAAGGATTTACCTTTTCTGGTAAAACAGTCATGCCTAACTTTCCTTGCTTGGATGGCCACCACTAACACCTCGTCTTCGTCTCCTTCCATGGCCTCGGTCGGGAACGATAGGGCGGTGGCTGGACGGTGGCACATGACAGGACAAATCTAGATCTAGATCTGGATCTGGATCTGGATCCCAACCTGAAACAAAGCGAGAGAAAAATGTCAAAATTAGGGCTCAACGAAGACTTAAATAAGCTGAGTGCCTTTCTGGTACGATTCGTACCAGAAAAATATCAAAATTAGTCTCAACGAAGAAGATGAAGATGAAGATGAACAAAGAAGCAACAACGACGGCGGATGGTGGTGGTCTTCGAGAGAGAATCTGTGTTGCTGCTCATATAACAAGATGAAGAAGACTCAGATTGGGGTGGAAAATGGGTGGTGTTGAAGCGAGAGAGAAAGGACGCATTGCGTTGCTGCTCAGCTGGGTAAATTAGGTTTAACAGTAAAAAAGTGTTTGGGGTACACTTAGTTAATTGAAAATATAAAAAAGGCTAGTTAGTATCCTGATTTCTTAATAAAGCTTAGTTAGCAAATTTGCCCAAATATTAATGGATATAAATGTATTGAAATATGGTTAATTAAATTATTAAATATGTTTGATTAATGTTATAGACATATTAGTTGTTTAACTATGCTTGATAACATTTGTAATTAGATTTTATTGATCATATTATTAATATTGTATATATGAATTTTGTTAGTAGCGTAGGATTATGGTGTAGGGTTATCTTAGAAATATTAGGGAATCTAATTTATGTAATTAGTTGTTAATTATATATAAGTAATATTTAATAATATTAAATTTGTTGTTAGATTAATATAATTATGTTATTTATTTCATATGTGTGAATTATGTTATTAGTGTAGGGTTATGATTTAGGGATATTGTAGAAATATTAGTGGATCTCATTTATGTCATAAGTCTAACTAAATGTGAAATAGATGGATGACAACAACAATTATTGTCCTGCATGGGAAAACATGGAAACCTACACGAGATTACTCACAGATAATGAGTACGCACAATCTGTGATGGGATGCGGAAATGCTCCGATGCATTCAACAAACCCGACAATGGCACCTAGTCCCTCACATGCTAGTGCTAGTTCTAGTCACGTGGATGACGATGATATTCACATTGATCAGAATGGTCTAGACAGTGACAATGATATTCATGAAACAGAAGAAGATCGTCATGTTGAGGATGGGCCCGCAGCGCCAGATTATGAAGAAGTTCGAGAAGCAGCCCATCGTGTCATAAGAGCGCAATCAATCAACCCAAGTTGGAATGATGTTGTCAAAGCAGAACCAATTCGAACGAATTCATGGGAGGACCCTTATGCGTCAACTCACATAGTAGATGCTGATGAATTTCATAATGGGCAATGTTTTAATTCATTTGCTGATTTAAAGAGACAGTTGGCAAATTATTCCCTAAGGAGAGGATATTCTTACACGACGGTCAGAGCATATTCACACTATTATACCGTACATTGTGCTAGAAAAGAAGAAACCAATTGCACATGGCTGGTTTCCGCACGTCGGGTTGATCAAGCGTTAGATTTATGGTCCGTGCACCGCTACAATGGGCCTCATATCCCCGCATGTGTCTCGCATACGAGAGAACTTGACAACCACAATGCAACTTCTAGATTCATCTCTCATGAGGTTAAAAACATGGTTCGTTTAGATTTGGCAATCAAACCGCGAGTTATCATAGAGGTGATAAATTTGAAATATCAAGTGGTTCCATCCTATAAGAAAGCATGAGATGCTAAACATAAAGCAATTGCAGATACCTACGGTGATTGGAAGAAGTCGTACGTTGATTTGCCTCGATATATGACGGCTATACAACAATCAAACCCAAGTACAATTGTTAAGGGGTTACGACGGAAATAGGTGATCATAACGTCGAGATGTTTCAACGTGTGTTTTGGGCTTTAGGTCCTTCTATTGCTGGTTTCAAGCATTGTCGTCCTGTGATATCAATCGATGGAACACACTTATATGACAAGTATAAGCACGTCCTACTAGTTGCAATGGGTGTTGACGCAAACGAACAACTATTCCCCCACGCGTTTGCACTTGTTGAAGCGGAGAATACAGAAAGTTGGCCATGATTTATGAGCTGCATACGCGAATATGTCACAAATAGAGATGGCTTGTGTGTGATTTCAGACAGAAATACAAGCATAACTAGGGCAATGACGGATCCGAGATGGAGTCCACCGAACGCATATAATAGATTTTGTATCCGTCATCTGAAGTCAAATGTCCAAAATCGATATAAAGACACACAACTAAAATTCCTTGTTGGTGTGACTACATACACACGTGAACGTCGTCCATTTATTCGCGGGTTCGACCAGATAGGTGAAAAGAATCGTGATTGTGGTGATTTCTTCAAGAACTTGAACTTGAAAAATGGTCGCTACATCACGACGGAGGTTTACGATATGGATGCATGACGACAATCATGTCTGAGTGTTTTAATGGAGTAATAA
This sequence comes from Fagopyrum esculentum, assembly GCA_033239045.1. Lineage (NCBI taxonomy): Eukaryota > Viridiplantae > Streptophyta > Magnoliopsida > Caryophyllales > Polygonaceae > Fagopyrum > Fagopyrum esculentum. The sequence continues at coordinate 23,361,209 of BSUD01000006.1, read as the reverse complement.
AAGGTACTAGATCTCTTCCCGTCACTGGCATTGTGCAAGCAACGTTTACTCGTTTGAACAGCTATTTTATTTTGCGACGTGGTAGAGCACTTCAACGTATTGCAGATGGTCATCTCTTGTATAAACACATAGAGGACAAGATCGAAAATTTTAAGGAGGTAGCAAGGACAACAATAGTGAGTCCATACAACATTCAACCCAGAATTTACCAAGTTGTTGTCCCTAGAGTAGATCGAGGTAGCCATCACAACTTCACTGTTGGTTTGGAAGAACGCGTATGTAGTTGTCTTACGTGGCAACTTTTGAAGATATCATACCCTCATGTACTTGCAATATGTTACTATCACAAGTGCAACTTTGATCAATTTGTAGACCCGTTTTTCACTGCACAATCATATGCGGCGACATACAGTCCATACTTCCATCCCGTTGTTGATAAGTCTGAATGCCCGGTATTGCCTGGGCCATTGATAGTTCCGGATCCGGCATGTCGGCGAAGTGCGGGAAGACCTCGTACTGGGCGAATCAGAAATGAAATGGATCAGAGTAACGATCGGAGAGTGAAGTGTGGACGTTGTGGTCAATTGGGTCATAAAAAAAGATCGTGCACTTCTCAAGCTGGACCATCAGGACAATAGTTTTCTCTCTCTAGAGATATTGTAAAAAGAATTTCTGAAGTTGTTGTTTTAGTTATGAATTATTGTTATTGTTATTGTTTTTAGTTATGAACTTTTGAAGTTGTTGTTTCAATTATGAATTATTGTTATTGTTATTGTTTTAGTTATGAATTATTGTTATTGTTATTGTTAATGTTATTGATATTGCTATTATTGCTAGATGAACCCTGGATCCCACATGATAGATTTACTTAGCCGTCAGGATGATCATCGGAGTTCAGACGTGTGGACCCGTGAGGGTTATGTAAGAAAATACTTAACCCTCATGTGAGAAAATACTTAAATCATATAATTTTATAAATGATGTTTCTTGTTTATAAATTGCAGGCGTTACAGCCGATGACCTCTAGGATGCATCTTAGAAACATTGGCGCATGTCTCCCATATGACGAGAGAGTGGTAGACTACATAAAGCTGGCTAGTTTTTACGGTATATACCGTCTTGGATCTACCTTCCAGCTGGATGCTGACCTCATCACAACACTGGTTGAGAGATGGAGGTTTGAGACACATATCTTTCATCTGACTGTGGGTGAGACATCGATCACACTACAGGACGTTGTCGTCCTGTTGGGTCTTCGAGTGGATGGGCCTGCAGTGATTGGTACTTCACACTATGATTGACCTACTATGGTGGAGTATCTTCTTGGAGAGCACCCAGACTCGGCAGATATTAGAGGATCATCACTGAAGTTCAGATGGCTACGAGAGTTTCTCGGGCGTGGTCTTATAGAGGATGCTGATGATGCTACTGTACGGTGTCATGCACGAGCGTACATATTGTTGCTCATGGGTGCAATCATGTTTGCTGACACTATAGGAGGATCCATCCAACTATTGTATCTTCCTTTGTTGAATGACTTACAAAAAGCTAGTCAATATATATAGTTGGGGCAGCGCTACATTGACTTTTCTGTATAGGCAATTGTGTAAAGCTGCCCACAAGAACAAACATGAGATCACCAGACCATTGATCTTGTTACAGGTAAATCATTAAATAAAGCAATTTTCAGTTATCTTCATTCTAATTTGTTGAACCTAATTATGTAGTTATGGTCGTGGGAGAGGAGTTCTATCGGGAGACCAAAATGTTTATTCTACCCGACTGACGCCACGTGCAGCTACGGACTTACTTCCACCCCCGCTTGGTTATCACTTCATCCATGAAGTAAATGAATTGGCTATGAGGTATATATATATATATATTTTATGATTCAATTTTATATAAATATTCTATTTGTTACGTTTTAAAATATTGTGATTTGCTTCTTTATAGGTGGGTTGGATATGCATTGTCATATGACTATGCCCCTAGAAATTTGGCATATTATCGAGATGCCCTAGACAGACAAAGGGTTGAAGAGGGGTTAGATTTTTTATCTATAAAACAATAATTGATAATTTGACATCTTTCTAACGTCGCCTTGTTTTCGTTTTTTAGTTTAATTGGAAGCCATATATAGATGACATATTGGCTGCCCTAAACCCCATTTTCTACGATAGTCGACATCTTTGGAGGAGCTCAGTTCCATTGATATGCTTTGACATTGTAGAGATTCATCGTCTTGAGCGTGTCCTTAGGCAATTCGGGGAAGTTCAACCCCCCCTATTTCTTGTGAATATAACAAGGGGTTGCACGATATTGATAGGAGAGGCCAGCATCAAACAGACTGGGCTGATGTTCATTCACACTACATTGCTTTGTGGGATGAGCGTGCCACAAAAATAGCACATTCTTATCGACCTGAAAGTGTGCCACCAAACCACTTACAACTTAATATTAGCCCTATAGGTTAGACATCGGTAGCTCATTACCAGCCCGTGGCTCCAGATCTGTACGCCACTGTGAGTATTTGATTATGTACATAAACTATAACATGAATTTTTTGTATAAATTCATTGTATAATTTCATTGTATAATTTCATTTTTTTTACAAGGTCAATACATTTCTGATGTGACAAGAAGAGTAAGGGAAACTGTTGATTCGGCATCTCAGATGCACACCCAACAACAGTATGGAGATTTGATAAGTAACGTTTCAGGCTACTGTCAATATGTGACTTCAGAAGGCACTGGTGTACTTAGTCAGCTACCATTTGATCCATCTTACTACCAGCAACCATCGTCCACATCTGGATCATATGGTACATCATTCGGACAAGCTGCTCCTTCGCATTCTCAGCCCGAGAGTCAACCATATTTTACTCCACAGGGGCATTTTACTCCACATGGACATGCTTCCAGCTTGTTCGATAGTACCCCTCCATTTTACCACACAGGACCTTCATCGGGATATGGTGGTACTCCACCCTCTATGCTAGGATATGGTGACATTCCACCCTCTATGTCCGGCTTTGGTGGTATTCCACCCTCTATGTAATGATATGGTGAAACTCCACCCTCTATGCTAGGCTATGGACATGTTGGTTTTATGGGGGTATGTCACAGTCGTGCCAACAGAGTTTTGTATCTCCTCCTCTTCCTCGTCGATACAGCTATACAAATCCTATCAGACACGTTGATCCGTCTACAGAGAATGTTGATCAAAACATGCCAATTATTGAAGAGAGGGATGAAGATAGTGAATGATATTTACTTTTTTTGAAATGTTAACCATCAATTAGATTATGGATAAAACTATTTTATACATTATAAATATAATTGATCTATTTTAGTTATATTATTATAAGTGAATCTTATCTTTTTATCCTTAAATGTATTAATAAATAATGTTAAAAAAGAAATTAGGAAAATAAAATAATAAAAAATACACTAGAGGCGCGGTCTATATCTTTAAAAAAAAAAAACTTTACACTAGAGGCGCGATCCTAGACCGCGCCTCTGTGTTTATTTTTAAAATTTTTTTTGCGTAAATTAAAACGCTGTCTTAGACAGCGTTTTTTTACGAAGAAAAGCGCGGTCCCATACCGCGCTTCTATTCCCAGACCTAAAACTCGTGCATTCTCGTAAAATATTTTGGTCCGAGCCTAAAACCATAAATATTTTCAAAAATTAGTATACTTAGGCAAAAGATCCTCATATAAGGTGCCTTCTCTTTTATTTTTTTTAGAAAGGTGATTTATTAAAAAAAATCAAGATTTTAAAAGCGTTTTTTTCTTGAAACCCCCTTGAATCACATGGAAAAAAAAGGGAACCAGATTAAATTTTAACCGATCAAGAAACAAAACGGATAAAAACGCATGTATATTAACAATGAAGAATATTTGATATAATGACGTTCAAACCGATGACTTATAATTATATTTTAACCCAAAGAGTAAATTTGCTCTTACAGATAAGCTTACGAATGTCACTTTATCAAGAAATTGATTTTTGAATGGTGACTCACCGCGACAAAACTAGGTTTATAAAATGGGTTCAACTCTAAATGTTTGTTTCTACAACTTTATCGTAATAGGAGCGTATCGTAACCAACGCATGAATTTTTTTTTGGTAAAAAGGAGTAAAGTCTTTCGCGCTGAGCGCTTGAATTATGAGAAAGCAAATCAACAGGGAATGTTCCGAGGCAAAGCGATGCCCCTAATATCGTTGAAAATAAAGCTAAAAACAGCCATAGGGGGTGAAACGAGAGCATGAATGCCATCAGGAAAATGGAAAGCATAGTCAGCTAAGAAGTTCGCATCGGTATTAGCCTCGCGGTAAATGTGTCGGAAACGGACAAGCTAGTTCCTACGTAGGAAGCCTTGACAGCGCACCACCAGACTAGAAAGTGGATGTGAATGAGCCACACCCTCCTTGATCCATCGAATGGCCAGCATTGAGTCCGATTCAAACTCAATCTGTCTAAAGCCATTATTCCAACACGCTTACATGCCCAGCAATATCCCCCAAAGTTCAGCTGTAGAGATTGTGCAGCTTCCTATGTTGTGGACTCTCCCCATGATCCATTGACCATCTTCATCCCGAAGAAGTCTTGCTGCCGATGCCACTCTACTCCCTTTTTTAACAGATCCATCAGAGTTCCATTTTGATAGCATGTATTATAGTCTATATTCTGGGGCTAGTATAGACGTTTTATCTTCATAAATCTGCATGTATGGATGTATATTCTGCGATTATATTGTTGTTTCATCTACCTTTGCGGGAATCGAGGTCTACACCTAGTTTCGTTGTAATTGTAGGTAAAATGACACGTTTTGGAATAAGATGGAGCTAAGGGAGCTAAGGAAGCCCTCAGGAAGACCTCGGGAAGCATGGAAATGATTAAAAAGATTGACTTTGGACTAAATTCGAGAGATTTCACATTCAGTTGAGATTCAGCTCGGTCAGCTACAGTGTCACCTCGACCGAGGTGATCTTGAGGAGCGTCCCGACCGAGGCAAATACCCTGTCGCCGGCGAGATCTATATTTTTGGTTGAGATCTTTTATTTTTTGAAAGAAGATATCTTATATTTTGGGCTGGATTTCTGGAAGGAAGATATTATTTTTGGATGATTTATTTTTGAGAGAGAGATATATTTTATAGGAAAATATCTTTTAAAGATATTTTATCTTTGGAAGATAATTCTCTTATATAAAGGGTTAGATTTTCTACAATTCAGCCATCTTTGGATCATCATATGTTTAGAGCATCCAACAATTGAGGGGTTTTCTGGAGGTTTTGAAGGAAGAATTGAAGGAAGTATTGAAGGATTGAAGTTCAAGGAAGGAAGGAATCATAGTTGGAGTTGCTTTTGAAGGAGTTTGTAAGACTTTCTTAGATTGTCTTTTGGTTTATTGTCTTTGCTGATTTGTAACTTGAGGAACGCAGTTTGTTAGTTATTTGATTCAATTATTGAGACCTTTTTCTTAAGGTTTTCTTGTTCGAATATTGATTCCTTTTCCATAAATTTGATTATTGTTATCATCATGATTGTTGGCTAAGTTTCTTATGCGATTCTAGGGTGATTGGCTGAAAGTTGTGGGAAAGACGATGATAGAATGATCTTAATCCCAGCAAGACCCTGAAAGCTCGAGTCTTTAACCTTAATCCTAGAACATCTCGCTCAGTCTTTGAACATCTCAGTCGGGGTGGGATCTGACTGAACGAGGTGACCTTTCCTGAACCTTATCTGAAGTTAAGAGTTTAAGATTTCCAAATCCTATCCTTATTACACCTTTCCTGGTTCAATGCAAGCCTAGGATGAGACTTACCCGGTGATTCCTTTGTTTGTTTACCTAAGATCGTGAGTGTAGGTAATAAAGGTTTATCCTTTATTGGGGTTTGAGTGTGCCTTCATCCCATCTTTGTCAGTTAGCCTGAGACTTACCCGGTAAAGGTTGATTTTATTCCCTTGGGTGGTGTGTTGGTTTGAGATTATAGTTCCTTTCCTTAGTACTTTGAGACTTACACGGTAATAGGAGCTTTGGTTTGGGATAGTGAATAGTGAGACTTACCCGGTAATCTATTCCCACCTTAGAAACACCTTCCTTTTGCAAACCTCAGCTTTGTCCGCGTTATCCTTTGAGATCTTGAGTCGGAACCACAACTAAATGCTTTAATCCCTAGAATTCGCATTTCCCCTTACTTGACTTTATATCATCTTTGATTGCTTTAATTGCTTTTAGTTAATTGCAATATTTGACAACCTGATTCTGTGTTTTGTTTCACCTAAGTTCCTGTGATCGACACTTAGAATTCTTGCTTTTATTACAATGGACCCGTACACCGCGGGTTCGCATATTTGTTCAAGCATACTTCTTGGGTTATAAATTTTAAAGCTTGCACACACCGTTTGGAGCGAACACATTTTACCTAGCCGCCAGAAGATTTTATCCATTTGATGCCAGCTTCAATTTTTGGGGGATGTAAACCGTGGTTTGTAACTCTCTTCATTGTCTCCAAGTATTCTGAAACCTGAGCACGTACAAACCCTTCACTAATAGTGATAGGTTTCCCATTCCTGAATATGCGATTGCATCTCCACTTCCACAACCACCAAATCGAATAAGCAAAAATCATGTTCCATGGTATTCCCTCAGGATTTTTACCCTGATTCTGAATATTTCTCACAAACCAAACTTCAGCTGGCATAACTCCCAATAAGTTGAATTTGGTGCCAAAATTGTGAAACCCGAGGGCAGTCCCGACAGAGATGGAGCAATGTCTCAGGCTTGTCACTACAGAGCTCGTAGGAAGGGGAGGTTAACATATGTCTTCTGTATCTTTCTGCATTTGTAAGCGTTTTGTCTAGCGCCGCTAGCCACAAGAATGATTTGATTCTTTCTGGGATAGAAAGTTTCCAAATTTCAGAGTAGAAGGATCTGATGGGTAGTTTGATGTTACCATATCGGATCAGATGATAACCCGTGTTCATCGTGTAGGTGCCATTAGAAGAGTATGGCCAGCATGGTGTATCTTCCATATCTTGTTCTTCAAAGATCTTGATGGCTGCAAGCTGTAGGGTAGTTGTTGCTGGGAGATGGCCATGGATCATGGCCCAATTCTATCCAATCCCATCCAACCATAAATCCCGGACTTTGGAACCCAGCCTCGTGTCAGTAGGTGTAGTCACAGTGATGCTTGACAGGGGCATTTCAGCAAGCCACCGATCCTTCCAAAACTCAACCGTCTTACCGTCGTGAACCCTCCAAGCAAGTCCTAGCCTAATGACTTCTTTCATACCCCAAATAAGGCTCCTAAATGTGACTAAATCCTCATTCGTACGAGCCATATTAATAGAGTTGCGAATTCCTCCAGTTTTGTATTTAGCAACTATTATTTTAGTCCATAGACTCTCCCTCTCAATGATGAGGCGCCAGACAATCTTACCAAGAGCAGGTGTATTTTTGTCTTTCAATGCACATAATCCTAGTCCCACCAAGATTTTTGGACAGTAGACAGTGTTCCAATCCACAAGATGCATCTTTCTGGCTCCTTCAGCTCCACTCCAAATGAATTTACGACAAAGTTTCTCGAACTTCTTGATGAAGTTAGCTGGCAATCTAACTGTTTTCACGGCATAGAGAGGTAGCGTGGTGAGGACAAATCTTGTTAGGACCGTGCGCCCCGTCAGGCTCAAATGACGGCCTCTCTAGCTGGCAAGTTTCGATTGAGCTCTTTGGTAAATACTCTCAAAGTCAGAAGCATTTACTTTCCTCGATAATATGGGCATGCCCAAGTAGGTGCCGAACTCCTCTTTGATTGTTAAACCACTCAGGGTGGATAGTCTTCTGCGAAGATTAAGGTCAACGTTAGGGGAAACAAAAAGATTAGATTTGTTTATACTGACCTTTTGACCTGAAGCATTACAAAAATTCTCTATGAAACTCATGATAGTTTTAATCTGGGAGGTTGAGGCTTCTGCGAAAAGAACTATATCATTGGCAAAGAAAAGATGAGACAAGGGCGGAGCATCTCTACTCAATTTAATAGGTTTCCAACTCCCTTCATCAACGGCTTGTTCAATACATTGGCTGAGACGTTCTAGACATAGAACAAAGAGATAGGGGGATGTCGGATCTCCTTGTCTGACACCTCTAGTTGGTTTGAACTCCGAAATCATCTCTCCATTCCATAAGAGTTTCATGGTTGGGGACGTAACGCAGGTCATGATCCTAGTTACCCAAGATGGTTGTAGGTTCATAGAATGGAGTGTATCCTCAATGAAACTCCAGCTTAATCTATCATATGCTTTTTCTAGATCAAGCTTGATTGCCATCCATTTCTTCCCCGATCTCATCTTTGCCATTGAATCAATCACCTCTTACACAATGATAACATTGTCTTCAATGAGTCTACCCGGAATGAAGCTGCTTTGTGTGGGGTTTACCATGCTTTTCATAATGGGTTGTAGTCTGGTCACCATGATTTTTGTAAACCACGTTACAAAGACTAATAGGCCTGAATTGAGATATCAATTCTGGTTTACTAACTTTCGGGATGAGGGCAATGAGAGTATCATTTAACCCATTCTGTAAATGGCCATTCTCCCAAAAGTCTGTGATGCATTTAAGAATGGAGGAGCCCACACAATCCCAGCATGATTGGAAGAACACAGGCTGGAATCCGTCTGGTCCAGTTGCTTTCCAAGGGCTCATGGATTTAATGGCTGTTAGGATGTCTTTCTCAGTCAGCGGATCATCGAGATGGGCCAGTCCACTTCATATAGCTGCGGGAAATTATAGTCGGGGAGATGGTACGTATTGATGTTGTTATTTTCTGGAGCATACAACCCTTTGAAATAACTCTGAGCATGTTCCTCGATCGAGGTTTGGTCCGACATCCAGATAAGTGAATCATCCTTAAGAACTTCCACTTTGTTCCTTCTTCTTCTAACGATGGTCGAGGTGTGAAAGAAACTCGTATTGTGATCTCCATGACTTATCCACTTTTTCCTTGATTTTTGGAACCAGAGAAGCTCTTCCTAAGAGAGTACTTTTTCAAATTCAGCTTGCAGTACACTTCACAGGTTCATATTAGCTTGTGAGGGGCTTGATTCAATCTTGTATTGGGCTTGCTCCATTTGTTGGATGAGACTCTCTTTCCTGGCAGATATAAACCTAAAAACTATTTTGTTCCATTTCCTTAGGGAGTTTTTCTGATGAGAAAAGGTTGTCGACACTTCTTTGCCACTATCCCATTTTTTGGATAGTAGATTTTTAAAATCATTGTGGGGGAGCCAAGCTGCTTCGAAACGAAAGGGTCTTCTATCCCTTTGGAAGAAGCGGGTTGGGGTGAGAGAAAGGAGCACTGGGTTATGGTCAGATGATAGCGCAGGGAGATGCCTAACACTTGCTTCCGGCCAGGTTGTTCTTCAGCACAGTTGGTGAACACTCTATCCAACCTTTTGGCAACACGGCTGCCGCCGTCACTTTCTCTCGACCAGGTGAAGGCTGGCCCCGAGAAACCTAGATCAATTAACTCAGTTTCCATGACCTAGTAATGAAATCTGTTCGTGTCAGTAGATAGATACCCTTCGAGTGTTCATCAATATTGACTGTAGAATTGAAGTCCCCTCCGATGAAGAGAGGCCCAGTCACTCCTCTAACAGCCCGTGAGAGTTTTTTCCAGAGATCTATTCTACGTTCCGGTGTGGGAGGGTTGTAGACGGCGATCACATCTAGCAATGTCAGGTTCCAACTCATGCCAACATGGATGAAGTGTTCCGACATGAGTTTTAATGATATTTCAACAGCAGGTTCATTCTAGAAAAGCCAAAGACCCCCACTGAATCCTACAACATCAATCGTTGCATGCTTGGTGAAGCCCAGTTTATCCTTTATGTCTGCAACTATTTCTCCAGAAACTTTAGTCTCAGAGAGAGCTAACATGTCTATTCGGTGACGATTAATCATATACCGTATTGCTTTACGAAAGCGACGGCTAGCAGCACCCCTACAATTCCAAAAGAGAAGATTCATGAAAAACAATGTAGGGAGGAAATGTGCCTGTCAGTAGTTCATAGAATTATGGAAGGAGATGCCCCCTTCCATAATCACATCTAAATTTTGTGCATTATTGTCAGCCCCTGCAGGAGTCTCAATATCTCCGGGAGTCGCTTGAGTAGAGTTGTCGCTTTCTCCCGGATGTAGGGTGTCGACCTCCATAGATGAATCTCCCTTCTCACGCTGAACAGTTTGGGCACATATGATTATGGCCCTTGAGTCTTCCTTTTCTAACACACCGTCCATCCGCCGACCTCTTTTCAAGGACTTAGCACAGTCCAACGTTTTTCCATATGTTGGTTCAACCCCATTGATAGTAGGTGTTACTGACATGTTAGGCTGGTTGTTGAGGGTCTTTTGTGGAGGAGAGGGCTCATTGTTTGGGGTGGAGATATGTGCATTAGGGTTAATGGAATTGGGTTGCGCTCCTTTTCCATTTATTGAAGTATTAGGGTTTCTCTGCCTCAAGAGGAGTGAAGATTCCCCTTTTTGCCATTGTGTCCCCCACTCCAATCATTTTGCTTGGCAGTGGCTTATTCTGTTCCTAATGATTTTGATGGCATCCCTGATTCCGAGGTTGCATGCGTGATCGTGAGACAATCATCCATGGCCCAAGGTTCTGCTCAGCTGCAACATTCTCCTCTGAAGTTTGACTAGGATGTAACGAATGTATAATTGACCGGGTTTCCTTTGGGATTGCTTCCTCCTGAATCGGATCAGTGTGGGTAGTTGATGGTTTGTCCTGGATTAAGCAACGTTCAATGGAGTGTCCATATTTGCCACATTTGTAGCAAATAGCATTCAGACCTTCGTACTCAACGTGTATCCGCCTTCCTCGAATCATAACCGTTCCCATGAGTGGCTTGTCGAGATCAATTTCAACACAAACCCTAGCGAACTTCCCTCTGGTAGCATATAAAGTATTCAAATTAACTTTTAAGGGAGTCCCTAAGGCAGATGCAATGCCATACAAGACCTTCGTCATAAAGTTGCAATGGGAGATTCGAGAGGCTAGCCCAGACGAAAAGAGAGTTGATGTTGTCTATGTAGGGATCAAAATCAGGATACCAAGGCCTTACTGTGATATAAAACCCGAAGATCTCCTAAGGACCCTCCGACAGAGCACGCATGAAATCTACTTCAAGTTCAAAACGAACACATTAGTTATCATTGGGGAAGTCTATGATTGTCATCTTTTCTTTGGGGCCCCATAACTGATACAAACGATGTTCCAGGGATGTAAAAGGTACAACCTTTCCGAGAACTTTGACAATTAATGCAGCCTTCCATCTAGCATTCAATTCATTCATGACATCTTCATCAATTTCAATAAAAGCAAGTCCTTTTTCCTCTTTAGCAACTTCAATCCTCATTCTCTTTGATTCTACAAGAAAATCTTTGGCTAAGGGTGCCGATTTGGGGGGTTGTGGACCAGCAACAACAGTAGCATAGGATGTTGGGGTTGATGCCGAAGGTTGCAAGAACGCTGGGGCAGGGCGATGGCCCTCCACAGGAGGGGACACTGAGGGGGGACAGGTGGTGGCGGAGGCGGAACGGGTTGTTGTGGCGGCACTGAGGGCGAGGGCGGCTGGAGCGTCATGAGGGTTTTTTCCTTTCCTCCCTTTAGTTAACGATTCATGAGAGTCAAAAAGAAGAAAATAAAATGTTTTCACCAAAGCGTGATTAGGCACGTAATCTTGTTTGGCAATCTCTTGCAACTGACCATATTGTATACGGTAGAACACGAAGAGAACAATTGTGTTGGGAAAATGGGCTCTTTATTTTTATGTCAATAGCCCAAAAGCTTAAACGGGTTCAAGTCCATTTGGCCCATTTTACCAATCAAATGAACAGAAGCTCTCATCCTCAACATCCTAAATATAAAAACAGCCCCGTGTAAACCCTAGAATCCCTTCCATTTAGCCGTCGTTTCGAAAGAGAGAGCGGAAAGAGAGCGAAGATGAAGTACAATCCAAGAGTGACGAGCTCTCGCCGGAAGAACAGGAAGGCTCACTTCACTGCTCCTTCGAGCGTCCGCCGCGTTCTGATGAGCGCGCCGCTTTCCGGCGACCTGCGCAGCAAGTACAACGTCCGCTCTATCCCTGTTCGTAAGGACGACGAGGTTCAGGTCGTTAGGGGAACCTTCAAGGGTCGTGAAGGTAAGGTTGTTCAGGTTTACCGCAAGAAATGGGTTATCCACATTGAGCGAATCACCCGCGAGAAGGTTAACGGATCCACCGTCAACGTTGGAATCAATCCGTCGAAAGTCGTGGTGACCAAGCTCAAGCTTGACAAGGATCGCAAGTCGCTCCTCGATCGCAAAGCCAAGGGCCGCGCCGCCGCCGATAAGGATAAGGGAACCAAGTTCACCACTGAGGATATTATGCAGAACGTGGATTGAGAGATGCTTGGATTTTGGTAACATTAGTGGAGTTTAATGTTTTGGATTATCAATTTACAGATTATGTTTCAATTTTTGGTGCATGGTTTTTATATATCTAGCTGCGACCTCTGCTCATGGTTTGGTAACGTGAAGCGATTGCATTGTTTTCAAAGTTCAAACGTGCAGTGGATATGAATCTCCGTTTTGTTGTTCATGAAATTCAAACCAAGATGGTGCTTACAAAGAAACCCAAATCCCACCCATCCAAGCAGGAAGAATGCTAACAAATTAGAGTTCTTTTTTTTCATCTTAGAACTTTAAAAGTTATAATTTACATGTCACGAGCCTAGCAAAGGATAACATGAATGGGTATAGAATTCGATGACTAAGAAAAAAGTGACTCTTCGGGAAGCAATCCTAGATTATGAATGTTAGGCCTGTTTGGTATTGTATGGGGATTTATTTTTAAAATTTGGGGATGGAGATTATTGGGATTGCTGGGATGAACGTTATTGTGGCTTGTTATTCTGAAAATACGTTTGGTATAAGTAATCATCTCATTGAGATCATATAAAGAGGGTTATTTGGTGGGTATTGAGATCATACAGATTGCAAAAGACTCTTTGGGAAGAAGTCAATGATATCATTGTCTACGTTAAACCCTGAGCATCACCATCTTGCACCCCAGTTTCGACAATGTCCTTAGTGCATCAAACTTCAAAGTACCTGGCTCGGATTGACGCCGAACTAACTTGGTGGGTACACATTTTGTAACATAATTTGGGCTCATGTAGCACCGTTCATTAGAAGGTTGTATATTAAGTGTCTTAGCCATTAACTGAATCCCAGTTGACCCTTCTTTGACGGGAGAATACTATAGCTCCATCTGATAACATGTTTTTTTGTGGAAACTGGTTATATTACAACAATTATGTTCAATGTAGTTTTGTAAAATTAGTTATATTCACAACAATTAGAACGAACAAGCAAAGAGATACTATAGCAATTACCCAACAGTCGCCCGGCTTTGGAAACAAAAAAACGGCATCCATCTCTCAAAAAGGTCAAAAGCATTGTATCTAATTTTACTACACACCCTCAACATTCACCATTGATACTTTGCAGCAACAATGACTTGCTCGTACATTTCTGCAGCATGATCCCAGCTCAAATTCTGCATCATACCACGTCGTTGGAGACCTTCCCAACTCTCTCTATATTGCCTAAAAGTCAACAAACAGTTCCAAAGAGCCTCTTTCAGCTTATCAGATTCGGCCCTATCAAATGTCCATCCATAGCCCGACTCATTAAACGGGTCATAGGGCAACACTGTGTCTTTTAGTCCACCAACTGCATGAACAACTGGTACAGTCCCATATCTCATCGCATAGAGCTGGTTCAGCCCACATGGCTCAAATCTCGAGGGCATTAAAAGAATATCGACTCCAGCTGTGATCCGATGAGCAGTCTTTACAGAGAAACCGACCAATCCCCTGATCCGGTCATGATTCAGACTCTCAGAATCCCTCAGCATTTGCTCAAGATCGGGTCTTCCCATCCCAAGCATGACTAGCTGCACATTTTGCTCCATCATCCATGTAATTGATTTTCCTATAATGTCAACACCTTTCTGATCATCCAATCTTCCTATAAAACCGACCAAAGGAATGTCTTGTAATACGGGTAAGTTTAGCTCCCGTTGTAGTGCTTCTTTGCACTTAGCTTTTCCAACCTTAAGTGTGTCAACAGAGTAGTTTAAGAAACCATCAGATTTTAGATAGACATCAGATTCAGGATTCCATTCACTGGGATCAATTCCGTTCACAATTCCTCTTAATTTCCAGTCATTTTCGTTGATAATGTTGTGCAATCCCCAGCCACCCTCCTGAGTTTTTAGCTCCCACGCGTATCCATGGCTGACAGTGACTATACGATGAGCGGCTTTTAATCCAGCGGCAAAGATGTTTAAATGCTCTCCTCCAAGTGGGTCATACAATCTGAAACTATCAAGATAATGTTCTGGAAGATCGACATAAGAGAATTCGTTGACCGGACCACGACCCTAGATACCAAAAGAAATAGTTCAGTTAACAAAGCCAGATCAATGGATTAAACAATATTGTCAAACAGGTAAAAAAAGAAGAATCTTATTGTAAAATTTTTTGAAAAGACATACTCAAATGTTTCAATAATATGTGATGAACGAGTTGACAGAATTATTCGGGGATTCACAATAATGAATGAGTTGATGACAAGAAAAATTATTGTGTCAAAAAGAGTCAATGAGGGAAAAAACCATAGAAGACAATATATACAGGAAAATGATGAACAAGTTGAACCTGTTTTTACAAGAACACAAAATCAAGGGGTTAAAAATAAGAAATTATACAGGATGACGATGGAATATGTTTTTTATGTTTTTAAAACATGGAACTTTTTTCACAAATCAGGGCGGTGCAAGCAAATCGAATAGAGTAAGAACCTGATGAGCAATGTTATGGATGACAAGGACTGATCTTGCATAACGCATTAAACCATTGTCCTGATAATATGCCTTTAGATACACAGGCAATAATGCTGTGTGCCAATCATTTGCAATGAACACTAAATTTCCATCTCCATAGCAGGACTCACCACAAGGAACATGCCAAGGAACCTGTAAAGAATAATTTTTGAACTTGATTTTCTTTCCAACTTAGTATGATGGTGCAACATAATTTCAACAAATAAGAAAATTACTGAGATCAAAAGTTCTGATCGGTTTAGTTAAACGTATACATATATGATGCAAATCCCAAGATATATAAGCATTAATGCAGAACAAGTGATATTATCAAAAGTATTGAATGGTTTGATCAGAATGATATTGATCAGCTTTAAAACCGGTGAACAAAAAAGGAAAGAGAGATATTTTCCATTTTGCATTTTAATGGGTGATTTTGTGAAAGATGTCATTGTTGATCTGCAAATTTGTCCAGTCCAAATTAATGGTGTGTATGGAGTAAAGTAAGTGCATCACTGATAGTTTTTCAAACCTCACTGCTCTTGCACGTTGGTCTCTAGATCTCAGTCTCACGTAACAACCTCCCTTGCTGCTAACAATAATCCCCTGCCCCTACTTCATGACTATTTCCTTTTTCTGAAAGAAGCCCCCTATTTCATGATTCATTCAACTAAACTGTTCAAAAACTTTGATTTTTCTCCTTTGTTAGATGCATTGATGTATATACGCTGGAATCAATTGTGAACACCTTTGACTGTTAAAGTAAATTACTATATCACATTACACTTGAAAGGCGAACTCACACCCATGAATACATATGCAGATGGGAAGTTATCAACCACCTAGGTCTTTATAAGAAGAGAAAAATTGTTACCTCTATAGCTGCCTTGCAGAACAATACCATACGCTTTAAAACATCCTGCAAAATAAAGTCCAACTTAAAAAGACAATCAGAGAAGGGAAAACTTTAATAGCTCTATCCTATTAATACATATGCAGAGGGTAAAATGATTCACACTTTCTAAGATGGTGAAGTCCTGGTTGTTAAATGATAATTACTTCCAAGTAGAATAGCAGGTCAGATGGTAAAATGATTTATAAGTCTAGCTTTAAATCGTAAATGTAGCCTAGTAAGAGTAATAATGTACGCATGAGAGTAAGCAACTTATAGTTTTTTCACTTTTCTTATTAGCATATATTTTTCTACTACACATTTATTTGGATCACGACAAAGGAGCAACTACAATACCTCTCTTTTGCCTCCATATATCTCATTTTCAATGCCATGGAACAAAGCACAGTCAATAAAGACAAAATCCACACCATCAATGTATGTATGGTAATAAGATACTTCAATGTCCTGCAAAAAAATAAGATATTTTGTTTAGAGTGATGATAATATATCCATATAAATTCTGCTTCAAGTGTCCAACTATGTACCTGACCAGCAACCATGTACCTCCTTATAATTCCTGTGTTTTGTGCTTCAACATAGTTCTCATATCTAGGAACGACAACCTACATTTGTTAAAGAAGTAACTGATATAATTGTTAAACAAATGATGATTATTCAACATACAACAGGGAGTCACTTTTTCAAAAATTGATTTCTCAATGGTGCCTCATCAAGATAAAATCAGCCTGGTAAGATGAAAATCATGAAATTACCAAAATAAATACTCTTATAGAATGTAGATATAAAAAGCAACGCAAGAAGTAATTGCCACTCTTATAGGAACGACAACCTATTGAATAATCAATCATAAAAATAAAAAACAAATTATTACTGCTTGATCAATACTGGGAGTAGATAACAATGTTTCAATTACCATGACCTATGTCCACGTTGAGCCAAAGCTTTTGGCAAAGCTGCTACATCTCCAAGCCCGCCTAAAAAAGTGTCATCAATCAATAGTTGAATCCTAGTATACGTACAGGGCTCCAGACAAATAATCATCATGTGAGGGTAAACTAAAATTACCAGTTTTTGACCAACGAGCAACGATTAGGATGTTCATCAATTGTCACCAGCAGGCGGAATAGAGTTATTCAAAGTATTGATTACTTTCTTCAATGCTGATTCTACTATCCTCATATTGAAGATTAGAAGCCTTTGTTGGCGAAAAACTCGGTATACTATTCATTTCTTCATTTTTTTCATCCGCACTCAAATCCAAGGCATCCTTGACCGTTGATAACCTAGTTGCTTGTTCAATTTCAGAAGAATCATTCTCTGTTAGAACCCTCTTAGGCCCCAAATCTTGACCACTGGAGGCAGAGGGAAAAGAGGCAATGCTGGACTCTCCTTCAGATTCTTCAAATGTGTCCTGACTTTCTGAGGTGTCATCCGAATCAGAATGAGAGTTTTCTCTATCTGAAAGGAAATTCCACCATTCTCAGGGTTTGTTATACTATTTTTTATAAAGAAAAGTAACTTCTTTCTCTCGAAATCTGAAAACAAAATAATATTTAATAATACTATCTTGAAAATTGCCCAATTCAAGTGTAAGATGATGAAAGCACACAAAGCTATATCAAAGAGTTGTAAGCAAATGTAAACCAAATCTCAGTTCATCTCTCTGATTAAGCAACTCAACTTTCCTATATCTTTGCAGCTTAATGGAATGCTTTCTTGACTTAAGTTTCCTGCTAATAACATAATTTAGGAGATGAAGGTAGTGGTAATATACTAATATAATAGGCTAGTGACCTGGTTCGAATAAATAAAGAATGAAGCCTGCTACTTGGAAATTGGATATATTAGTAACTCTATATGATAATGTGGTAAAGATTTACATGTATGAGTAGAGTAGAATCCGTGTGGACAGATGTTTATGTGATTTTGTATAGTTGGAGTTGTATTCATTTGTAGGGGTGGTGTTAACTGTATATGTTTCTTATCAGGTGTAGAGTATTTATGGACATGGAAGTAGATATTAATCCAATTGATCGGTCAATAGCCCATCTACTGTTCCACAGACCTTCAGACCCCTCGGTCATGTCTGCTATTGACACAATACCTCTTATCATGGTAATCAAAATTCATTGTTTACAGTTACTGCAGATTGTTAATTTTGATGCAAATATATACTTGGCCTAAAGCTGAGAAGAGGTAGATCTGACATGCAAATTGATCTGACAGGTAAGAATGTTATATTTTAAGAAATATTATAATTTATTAATATTTGATTGTTTAACTAAAATATACTTGTATCTCACCAAAATAAAATAAATTATACTTGTCTTTGAAATTTATAATATAGAATTGTTATTATATTTTTTTCCTTTATTTTTAAAATTTAATAAAAGAAACGTTATTTTAGACAAAAAAAGGTACGGAACGGAAAAACCGAAACCACAAGGATACCAAGCGGAAACGTGAAAAACTTTGGGCACCATCCGGAAAAGCCAAAAACTCGGGGATACCAAACGGAAACGTAAAAAACTTTGGGCACCATCCGGAAAAGCCAAAAACTCAGGGGTACCAAACGGAAAATTCCAAAAATATATGGTTAGAGTTTGATGTAAAAATAAGGAAAATTCCGGATGGTACCCTCGTGGTTTGGGGTATTCCGAATTTTTCCCAACAATTTTTTCAAGTTCGGATGATACCCTTAAGTTTATGTTGTTTTCCGGATTATGCCCAAATTCATTAAACTTTTTTAAATTCCATTAAAAACATACAAAAGAAAATAAACTAAAATTTAAAAACAAATTAAAATAGAAAGAATGATTTATTTATTTTAAAACTAAAGTAAAACAGTAAAAAAATTTTTAAAAAATAAATGTTTTATATTAATTTAAAAATAAACAAATTACATAATTTTAAAAAATTCAAAAAAAAAACATTGTTTTATTTTATTTTAAAAATAATAAATTGAATTAGCATTTTTTTAACAAAATATAAAAACATAAGTGTTATACTTTATTTAAAAAATAAATAAAATAAAGGTTCTTTTAAAAAATTAATAACAAATTCACTGTTTTAATTTGTTATAAAAATAAATAAATCGGTTTTCTATTTTATAAATTTCCTTTTACTTTATTTTAAACAGTGAGTTTTTTTAAATTTTTTTAAAAGAATCCTTTTTTATTTATTTAAAAAAAATACTGATTTTTAAATTTTTTTTAAAAATTATCTTATTAATTTATTTTTAAATTAATATAAAACATTTTTTTAAAAAAGAAGGGGAGAATTTGACATACTAGGTTTTTTTTAGTTTTTGTTTAAGAAAATGTACCCCAAATTTTTTACCACTTTCATTTAATAGTAGGTAAAAGTAATTAACCCTTCTATTAGAAAGAAAGAATAAATGATGTTTGTTATTTGTTATATAAGTATAATTTTTAATTTTTAATTACTGAATTTGTTTTCTTTTATTATTTTTCTTGCCTTTTTTATTTATTTATTTATTTTTTTTCTGGACTGAATTTCTCATACCGGAAATTCTCATACCAGAATTTTCATACCAGAATTTTCATACCAGAAATTTCATACTAGAAATTATCATACGAAAAGTTCATACCAGAAATTTCATACTAGAATTTTTTTCATACCAGAATTTTTTTCATACTAGAATTTTTTCATACCAGAATTTTTCATACCAGAAATTTCATACGAAAAGTTCATACCAGAAATTTCATTCCAGAAATTTCTGAATTAAAACTAGCGGCACAATCAACACTTGATCCTTGTGCTTTCTGTCCGCTATTTATTTTTGTTTACATAATACTTTTATTTTGAGACAATTTTAACATATAATTCTCCACTCAAATAATGCTCAACTCCTCCACGTCTTGTCAATTTGTCATTGTCAACTGGGAAAAAGAACAAGTTTTTTGGAAACCAAAAGAGACGGTGATGGACCCATTTTTGCAAACCGTCATCATATACGCAAATTACAATAAAAAAAATTGCAAAATTACAACGAGCCCCCTAAAATTTGTGTAATAACCAAAAATTTTAAGTTCCGGTAAGATGAAATTAAACAAAATCCGACGAGACCATTGTAAATAATAAATCAGTAAAACAGAACGAGTTTAGTTCTATCATTTTATGTGACCTAGATTCACATAAAATGATAAATTAAATTCCCGGGAATGATTTAAGCTTTTAAATAAAATCAATTATAATTTATAAATACGGAAACTAATTCCGTATTATATAAATTCCCGCACTTTAATGAGTTCCGGATCCGTTCTAAAAAGAGTTGGATTGGAGTTAACCCGCTACTAGGCCCAAATTATCGGCCCAGCCCAGCCAGCCCATTCCTAATGACTAATCTAATTAACCTAATTAATTAACCTAATTCTAAACCTACGTTAAACCTACCGCTAATCGACTCACCTTCTGTAACTATCGTCCCTTCCTTGCCGCTGAGAAGAGACGCTTGCAACGCTGAAGCCACCACCAGCCGGAGTCCTCCGCCACCGCTCGCGCCGGCCACCTTGCGCCGCTCCCTGCAGGATCCAGCCGCCCAGCCCCGCACGCCCCAGCCGGCTGGTAAGACCCGATCTTCCCTTCCGTCTTCTCCCTCTCGTTCTGTTTCGAGTCCGGATGTAACCACCTCGCCTCACTGTTGTCAGTAGCCGCGCACCAGCCCAGTCCGCCGCCAGTGCCTCGCCGCTTTCCGCCGGACCAGTCCCCTGCCGACGCGTGACGAGGTAAGCCGGCCCTTTCTTTCCTCCTTCTGTTTCGCTGGGCGCAGCAGCCCACTAACCGCCTTCTGCCGCTGGTGACGCAACCCAGGCGAGCCCTCCGGACGAACGGTGCACCGCAACCAACGCTCCTCCGCAGCCGACCACCAGGACTCGTGACAGCCAGGATCGGACACACCAGGGGACTGTCGCAAGTCTTTCATTCCGCCGGATCCATCGCCGCCGGAAACGCCAACCCTTAACGCCGGACTGCAGATTCCGTAAGCTTGCTCCTCCTCTCTTCGATTTCACTGTCACCCATGTGTTTGTGAACTGCTGTTGTTGAGTCTCAGCATAAGTAACGTAAATGAGCTGCTGAGTATGTGCGTAAAATAGAAGGAAGGGCTGCTGTAAATTAATTTAAATTCTTCAGCTTTTAGGTTTCGAACAGCCCACCTTGTTGAACAATTATAAAATGTTTGGATAAAGATCCACCGTTGAATTTTGGATATGTTGTAGACGGATATAAGTAGTTTATCATATTAAAATTTGGTGAGAAATGAACGGTCGGATTGAAAGTTACGAGCTCCCGAAGTTAGGTAGTTGAGCAGTTTTATTGAACTTATAAAATTGGCTAAGTATAAGAAAGTAGAGTGAGGAACCGACTTTGGGAATTATTATAAAAATATCGGCCGAACAGTTTAGTGATATTCTTTCTTCTAAGGCTAGATAGAACCTCATAGATGATCTAGATAATAAATTCGGAAATTTTATAAGCCGTTAAGAATTTTATTTTTAGAGCCGAAGTTAAACCTTTTTCGGTTCTTCCGGAAAATTGAAACATAAGAAAAATGTCCGTTTCGCACCTAATAAAATTCTAAGAGTTAGGATATATTTTAGAACTTCAAATAGGAGTTTGGACATGAATTTTAGGGTCTTCGAGAAAATCGGAACGAAGGGTAAAATGGTCATTTTACCCTAAAACTAACAATGTAGCTAGTACGTCTTCATAATTATTTAGTCTCAGAAGTTTTAGACTTCTATCTACGTGAAAAGTGTGCTAATACACTTATCGCCTTTAACAGGCAACTGAGTGGGTACAGTTACAGAGCAAGTGATTACTAAAGAGTCGCGCATTATAACAGGTAAGTCCTTTGGGCTTACTTAGCTGACTGCTAAATATGAGTATAAATGATGATGGTGGTGTGTGATTGACATGTTAGAGAGATAGGTTGTGATATATAAATACCGACCTGTAATTTGGCCTAAGAGTAACGGGCGGTGGCATTCCGCTCAGTAGCTCGCCGGGCGCTGGGGGTTTCTTTCGGGACTAGTCCACACATGGTTTGTAGTGACGCTACCAAAGGAAGTCAGCTATACCTACACCAGTTGGATAAGGAACGGAGGCGAGAACTAAAAATAGTTCTCGTGCCACAACTTAAATTGAATAATGTGAATCACCTAAAGAACAGATAATAATTTGTTGAGTGCCAGCATGATGTTTGTTTATTTTTGTTCTGCGTGTGTTTGTGCTGTTATCTTTTTTGCTTATATTTGGTTAGTTAGCTAACGGTTGATATGTTGTTTAGATTTGACACAGGTTAGAGCAGATGCCGAGTGATCCAGATGGTAGTGGTCAGCCGGGGTGTCGTACTTTAGGACGTTTTGCAGTTTTGCATTTGTGGGTTTCAGTTGAACATCGTTTCCTTCCGTACTTTGTTATATATTGTTTTTCCGGCTGTAGTTGATCTGGTCACATTCATGCATTGATAAAAACTATTTTATGATTTTTAGCTTTTCCTTATCGGTGCCTTGTTGTAAGATCATGTTAAGTTGTTGTCAAACTAAGGTCGGGACCCACTGTGCGGTCCTAACCAGTGACTCCCTAAGTTGTAAAATTTGGGGTGTTACAATTTGCAAAATTAAATATTAGACAATTAAAAATTCATTCCGGTATGTAAATTTCGGTATGTAAATGTTCGGTATGTGAAATTCTGGTATGTGAAATTCGGGTATGTGAAAATCCGGTATGTGATAATTCCGGTATGTGAAAATCCGGTATGTGAAAATCCGGTATGTGAAATTCCGGTATGTGATAATTCCGGTATGTGAAAATCCGGTATGTGAAATTCCGGTATGTGAAATTCCGGTATGTGAAAATTATGGTATGTGAAAATTCCGGTATGTGAAAATCCGGTTTGTGATAATTCCGGTATGTGATAATTCCGGTATGTAAAATTTCGGTCCGGTATGTGAAAATTCCGGTATGTGAAATTCATTCCGGTATGTAAATTTTGATATGTAAATGTCCGGTATGTGAAATTCTGGTATGTGAAATT
>BSUD01000006.1:23226014-23338271 GCA_033239045.1 Fagopyrum esculentum | reverse complement strand
AGTGATCCAGATGGTAGTGGTCAGCCGGGGTGTCGTACTTTAGGACGTTTTGCAGTTTTGCATTTGTGGGTTTCAGTTGAACATCGTTTCCTTCCGTACTTTGTTATATATTGTTTTTCCGGCTGTAGTTGATCTGGTCACATTCATGCATTGATAAAAACTATTTTATGATTTTTAGCTTTTCCTTATCGGTGCCTTGTTGTAAGATCATGTTAAGTTGTTGTCAAACTAAGGTCGGGACCCACTGTGCGGTCCTAACCAGTGACTCCCTAAGTTGTAAAATTTGGGGTGTTACAATTTGCAAAATTAAATATTAGACAATTAAAAATTCATTCCGGTATGTAAATTTCGGTATGTAAATGTTCGGTATGTGAAATTCTGGTATGTGAAATTCGGGTATGTGAAAATCCGGTATGTGATAATTCCGGTATGTGAAAATCCGGTATGTGAAAATCCGGTATGTGAAATTCCGGTATGTGATAATTCCGGTATGTGAAAATCCGGTATGTGAAAATCCGGTATGTGAAATTCTGGTATGTGAAAATTAT
The DNA here is from genome assembly GCA_033239045.1 of Fagopyrum esculentum. Classification (NCBI taxonomy): domain Eukaryota; kingdom Viridiplantae; phylum Streptophyta; class Magnoliopsida; order Caryophyllales; family Polygonaceae; genus Fagopyrum; species Fagopyrum esculentum. The sequence goes on along the minus strand of BSUD01000006.1, from coordinate 23,337,723 downwards.
GGTATGTGAAAATTCCGGTATGTGAAAATCCGGTATGTGATAATTCCGGTATGTGATAATTCCGGTATGTAAAATTCCGGTCCGGTATGTGAAAATTCCGGTATGTGAAATTCCGGTATGTGGAAATTCCGGTATGTGATAATTCCGGTATGTGAAAAAATTCTTTATTCTAGAAAATAAATAAAAAATAAAGAAAATAAAAAAGACAAAAAAAATTAATAAAAGAAAATAAAAAAAGAAATTCATTTTTTAAAAAGCATTTGGAAGAAAGAAGAAAACAAGAGGATGGAGAAGGTTTGAAGGTAAAAAATAATAAGAGGGGTATATTTACTTAATTGAAAAACAAAAAAGCCTATTTACTATCACTATTTCTCTAAATAGCCTACTAACCAAATTTGCCCAAAAAGAAGTTAGTGTTTTACTTTAGTTTTAAAATAAATAAATTGTTCTTTCTATTTTAATTTATTTTGGGAGAATTTGATATACTAGCTTTTTTTAGTTTTTGTTTAAAAAAATGTACCCCAATTTTTTTACCACTTTCATTTAATAGTAGGTAAAAATTACTAACCCTTCTATTAGAAAGAAAGAATAAATGATGTTTGTTATTTGTTATATAAGTATAATTTTTAATTTTTAATTACTGAATTTGTTTTCTTTTATTATTTTTCTTGCCTTTTTTTATTTATTTTTTATTTTCTTTTTTATTTTATGGACTGAATTTCTCATACCGGAAATTCTCATACCAGAATTTTCATACCAGAAATTTCATACCAGAAATTATCATACGAAAAGTTCATACCAGAAATTTCATACCAGAATTTTTTTCATACTAGAACTTTTTCATACTAGAATTTTTCATACCAGAAATTTCATACGAAAAGTTCATACCAGAAATTTCATTCCAGAAATTTCTGAATTAAAACTAGCGGCACAATCAGCACTTGATCCTTGTGCTTTCTGTCCGCTATTTATTTTTGTTTACATAATACTTTTACTTTGAGACAATTTTAACATATAATTCTCCACTCAAATAATTCTCAACTCCTCCACGTCTTGTCATTTGTCATTGTCAACTGGGAAAAAGAACAAGTCTTTTGGAAACCAAAGGAGACGGTGATGGACCCATTTTTGCAAACCGTCATCATATACGCAAATTACAACAACGAGCCCCCTAAAATTTACAAAATTAAATATTAGACAATTAAAAATTCGTCCGGTATGTAAATTTCGGTATGTAAATGTCCGGTATGTGAAATTATGGTATGTGAAATTCCGGTATGTGAAAATCCGGTATGTGATAATTCCGGTATGTGAAAATCCGATATGTGAAATTCCGGCATGTGAAAATTATGGTATGTGAAAATTCCGGTATGTGAAAATCCGGTATGTGATAATTCCGGTATGTAAAATTCCGGTCTGGTATGTGAAAACTCCGGTATGTGAAATTCCGGTATGTGGAAATTCCGGTATGTGATAATTCCGGTATGTGATAATTCCGGTGTGTGAAAAAATTCTTCATTCTAGAAAATAAATAAAAAATAAAGAAAATAAAAAAAAAATTAATAAAAGAAAATAAAAAAAGAAATTCAGTTTTTAAGAAGCATTTGGAAGAAAGAAGAAAACAAGAGGATGGATAAGGTTTGATGGTAGAAAAAATAAAAGGGGTATATTTACTTAATTGAAAAACAAAAAAGCCTACTTACTATCACTATATTTCTAAATAGCCTACTAACCAAATTTGCCCATTTATTTTTTAATCTTAGTTTATTTTCTTTTGTATGTTTTTAGTGGAATTTTAAAAATATTTAATGAATTTGGGCAAAATCCGGAAAACAGCATAAACTTAAGGTACCATCCGAGCTTGAAAAAACTGTTGGGAAAAATCTGAAATACCCCAAACCACGAGGGTACCATCCGGAATTTCCCTAAAAATAATGATCACATTTTCTAAAAAAATAGTATAAAAGTTTAAAAGGTTTAAATATTTATATTTTACCGACATACAATTTATACGCTTATAAATCATAATTCTAAACCAAGAGATTTTTATACATAAATAATTTTGAGAGCATTATCATCACATTTATTTTTCACGGTTTATGTGGGATAACCAAAAGAATAGAATCATATATATCATAATACAATAATATATCTTTTATTGATTAAATTATAATTTTTATTTTTAGATAGATAACATGACCATCTTAGGCTCTTATCAGCAAAATAGTAGTACATATTTTTACTTATTGCATGTCTAGTTGTATTATAAACATTCTGATTTTTTAATAAACCGCCCCTGCGGTTTTGCCCCCGATCGTCCCGATCTATTTTTATTCCGTTTTTATTTCCTTTCATAGATAGAAGATTCGATCTTCTATCTTATGGGCCGGCTTTCCTATCTTCTTCCCAACCCTAGAACATCTTTCCTTCTATCTTTTCACCATTCTCTATAAAATACCGCCTTCTTCCCATTTTTCCTGCCTCCTGCATACGTTTCTTCAACCTTGAGAGTTGTATTTGTTTGCCCTCCTCCCCTTACTGAACGTGTAAGTCTTCTTCTCTGAGTTATTCATCACGCTCATGAGTTGCTGCATGTCTTTCCCTTCTGTTTAGCTTTCTCCTCTCGTTTCTCTTTTTTCTTCTTTTCTTCTTCTCCAATAATCAAGATCGAGTCTTGATCCTTGTTGGTTGTTCCGTTGTTGATTCATTGTTGTTCTCAGGCTCCCTTGATTGAGTCTTGACGTGTGGATCTAAAGGATCGAGCTTTGGATCCCTTGCTGTGAGTTTATGTCAAGAGTAACCCAAACAATCATTTTTGTTACGCCAGCGCCCCCGCGCCTACACATAGCCGCCCTTGCGGCTGTCTATTATGCCGCCTCTACGCCTTGCCCAGTCGCTCCTGCGGTTTTCCCTCTATTGCTCCCGTCTTTGGTGAACTGCTTCCTTCCTTCCTTTCTTCGTTCCTTGTCTTGGCTTATGATGTTGTTGTTGACCCTTAGTGATTTGTAAGGCTATGGTTGAGACCTTAGCTTGTGGAGATCTCTTAAAGATCATGGATACTAGAAGTGATAGACTTCTAGCAATCGTTTCGGTTCCTCATTCCGTATGCCTTGTTTGAGCAGGCATTCCTTCCTTCCTATCCTTCGGGAACTGAGTTGTTGCTTAGTTATCTGAGTGAGGTAAGTCCCTTGGACTTTCTTAGCTTCATTCCGTGTATTGGATTGAGTGTATTGACTTGATTGTGATGTTATTATTGTTATAATTGATAACCGGAATATGATTGACCTTGTTATACCTTAATTGACCCAAGTGTATCATAACGGGCGGTTACCGCTTGCCCAGTTCAGAATGGGGAAACTAAGAGGTGCTCTTGCGACCAGTCCAACTAGTGACGGAAGGATGCATACGTTCTATTTATGTTGGTGAAAGGGGATAGAGGCGAGATCGTAGCGATTCTCGTGTAACAACCATAAGATGGATTAGTAATGGATGACTTAATGAAAGATAATAACTGGTTCAGTGCGAGCATTCTATATGTATACTTTACCTATGTGTGTTTGTGCCTTTACCGCCTTTCTGATATTTAGAATGTTAGCTAACGGTTTATACCGATATTGTAGTTGTTCCTCAGGTTCAAGATGTTCTTGAGTGATCCGGATGGCATGGTCAGCCGGGGTTCCCGTACATTATAGGACGGGATCGAGTTTATATTTATGTTTGTTGTTTTTTCTTTGTTTCAACTCGGTTGCGAGTCTTTGACGCTTCCTTTGTTTAGACCTTTGGTTTTATTATAAGTTTTGGTTTTCATTTGTTTGTGCCTTGTTGTAAGATCCGATGTTGTCGTTTGCTACTCTGAGGGTCGGGACCCATTGTGAGGTCCTAGCCCGTAACGTTTTGGGTTCCTAGAACTTAGGAATTTACAGTGAATGCTTCGGCTCAATAATCTAATGAATGTATGTATAATAACAAGTGTTGTAGAAGACGGTGTACGTGCTACATATTAGTCAAAAATATATTGTGTATATCATGATTATGTTACATGCAGGTGAATAATATGTTTAAATGGTAAACATAAGCAACCCGTATTGTAGTGCACTATATGATTTCATATGTTCACGTGATGGTACACAACCACGCAACTTATTTCCAATTGATTGTATCTTTAATTATAAATTACGATTGATTAAGATGAGATATTTTTATATTATTAAACAATCATCATTAGTAATGATGGATTGGTTCTATTTTTATAATAAATGTCAACATCATTACAATGTAGCACACTTCACTAATGGAAGATTCACGACATTCATGATGTGGTGGTCGGTATATATATATATATATATATATATATATGATCATGTTAATGGAAGTTGAGTTGATAGTTATAGTAGTTCATATCATTATAAAAATTTCTTGTTGTTTGCATGTTGAATTGTTCGCCTATTTTACATGTTGTCTATGTTAAATCATATATATGATTATGTGTTGATTGAGATTCCTTAGGGATAGCATAAATATCATTAGTTAACGGATTGTTATTAATAAACTAATAATAACGATATTCTAAAATTATTAAATATGAGTTATTTTGAAATAATTTATAACTTATTTATTTATTTTTAAATTAAAATTAATTAAATCACATCTATGCATGACACGGATATTACACTAGTTTTATATTTGATGAGTAATGAATTTGAAAGTTCTAACTCCTTGGAAACGATAAACAACAATGTGAAGTTTAGTGTAAAAGCTGAAGATATCAAACACTCAATTAAATCACATACGTGCATGAAACAAAATTACATTAGTTGTGTATTTGATGAGTAATGTATTGAAAGTTTTGTTGAAAGATCCGGAGGCCCTAGTTTGTGGTGGAGAAACATGTTTGTTAGTATCATATCTTATTCCAAAAACAACATTTTTGCATCTATTACACCATTGTTGGACCTTCTTGGACACATGTTTGTTTCTATGGCTATTCAAAAATGCATATCAAGGTACGTATGTGGGAATTGATAACTTCAGATTTATGGTTGATGATTGTTGCCTCCAGGATCTAGGTTGCCAAGGTGGCCCACGGATAACATAGGAAAGGGGTTGTACACCTTCTCCATGCAGACGCAAGCGGTTAGATCGTTGTCTTGCAATTCCATTTTGGAGCACTATTTCTTGAAACCATCTCTACGACTACACACAATAGACGGCGTCGGGCAAAACGTTTTCAACTCAAATCGCTTTGGTTATCATATGAAGATGTGATGATCTTGTGGCTACTCAATGGAAGCATAGTTGGGGAGAACCATCTTATAAGATACATGCATGTCCTCTGTACTAACTAAATGGGCTAGAAGCAAATTCGGCGGCCGAGTCAAACGAATTGCAAAACTCCGTTGCGAACTAGCGCGCTTGTAATCTGCTCACCCCACATTTGATGTTTTGTAGTGCGGAAACAGAATCTCAAAAGAGATCAAGCAACTTTATGCTGATGAGGAAAAGTTCTGGTATCTTAGATACCGGACAAATGCTTTGTATGATAGGACCGTAATACAAAGTCTTTCATCACAATTCCAGACATAGAAAAACCTGTGATGCCATTGACGAGTTTATCGCTGATGATGGTTCCATTTGGCGTTCAGATGTTGAGATCTCAACTTCTATTACGTAGTAATTTAGTGGCATTTTCACCACTTCACAACCATATCCTAATGTTATTCATCGGGTTACAAGTGATATCTTACCGTGTGTCATACTTGCAATTAATGCGGATCTGTTACGCATACCCTCAAACACCGCATGTGGCTTTAGCTCATATGCATCCTAGTTAGGGACCGGGAACGGATGACATGCATGTCATGTTCTACCAGAGCTATTGGCATGTGGTGGGACATGATATTGTGTCTTTCATCTTAAGGTGGTGGCGGGATGACTGCTCACTAGACTCCATTAATACCACATTGGTAACACTAATTGCTAAGGTGTAGAATCCATCTAGACTTTCGGAATATCGTCCCCATCAGCCTTTGTAACATTATTTACAAGATCATCACGAAACTCATTGTGAATCAATTGAAACCCCATTTGGACTTCATTGTTTTCTTGCGTTAAACTGCCCTTATAGTGGGACAATCTATTACGAATAATGCACTTATAGCCATGAAAATTTTCACCCAAATGAAGAACAATTGAGTTGGGTTTCTTAGCATTAAACTTAAACATGAGTTGAGCTTTCAACAAGATGGAGTGGTCTTTCCTTGAATAGAATCAATTGAGTTTGAGTTCTCTCCCCGGTAGGTTAAAATGATGATGAGTAATGTTGCGGGTGTTGTTCACTCTTTCAAGGTAAATGGTTTCATAGAAGGGTGAGTTATTCCCTCTCGAAGACTCCGCTAGAGAGACCCTTTATCACCCACTCTTTTCATTTTGGGTACGGAAGGTTCGTCCTCACTAATCTTCATGGACACTTATACTAACATCATTCATGGTACCAAGGTTTGTCATGGTGCTCCTACTATATCTCACTTGTTTTTTTTGCCGATGATAGTTTGTTGTTTGCAAGAGCTACTTATCTAAGATAACTGAAATACTTGGTCATTATGAGCTTCAGGATAAAAGATTAACCTGCAAAAGTGTAAAGTATCATTCAGTGGGAACCTTGATGATTCAACCCAAAAGTCACTTGCCCATTTTCTTAGGGTGAATCATATTGATCACCATGCGATATATTTATCCCTCCCGGCTATAAATATATGGGTGCACTATATCTTACATGTATGCATTCATCAAAGACCGTATTTGGAATAAGGTCCAGGACTGGGAAGAGAAGTTATTAGCTCGTGCATGGAAGGAAATTCTCATCAAGTTTGTGTTGCAAAGCATTACTTCCTACATCATGTCTATCTACAAACTACTAGTGTGTCTGATTGAAGAGATCTACTCAATTCTCGCCCCTTTTGGTGGGGCAGCACTAGTTCTGCATGCAAACTACACTGGTGTTCATGGAGAGGTCTTTGCATTCCCAAGAGGCATGGCAGTATGGGCTTCCGAGATCTAGAAGTTTTTAACCAAGAATTGCTTGCGCGGCAATGCTAGAGACTCTTGATGATGCCGACTTCTCTTGTCCATCAAATCTATAAGACGGAGTACTTCAAGCACTCTTCTTTCTTCCTCTCCTACCGGGAGTTCTTCCTAGTTACTCTTGGAGATCTTTATTGGATACTAAATCATTATTGTTGGAAGGATTGGGTTGCCGCCTTGGCTCGAGCACATGTGTTCCAATCCCCGATCGCTGGGTTCCGGATGTAGAGAATGTCATCTCTTGTTGTGGATAATTTTATTGACGAGTCTACCTCCAACTGGAACCTTAATGCTCTTTAATCTTGCTTCCTACTATCAACGGTTTCACAAATCTTAATTATACCTTCTAGCACAAGCTTATTTACTGTCAAATATTTGTATTGGCTTGGTTGTTTAGGTCCCCTATCGCTAAACCATGTGGATGGTTGGGCTATTCTATGGCGACAATCTTTTTTTGTTTGAAAGGTTACGTTCCCGGTTCGATCGGCTTTATCGCTCTATGTCCGGATAGGGTATATAGTCGTGGCCCATTTTGGGGACCATCTTTGAATTTTGGTTGGCGTCTTTGTGCAGGTTCGTTCGAGCTCGGGCTCGTTTGAGCTCGGGCTTGTCTGAGACGGACAAGAATTTCAAACAACAACAAAAAATTAAAAAAAAAACAATTCGTCAATACATAGATGTGAGAACGCAAATTGAGAAACAAAATTCAATCATCAATGGGTGAATTAAGTAACTAGGCCTTTTTAATTATTGGTCTATAAACTAGGTCCACTACATTTCTACATTTTACGATTAAGTAAATGTATCAAACCTAAACCCTAACTCCACCAACTCCCTCATTTGCTCTTCTGCTCTTCTCTTTTGTCACTCCTACTTCCCTCTTCGCTCTCCGATCCTTCCATTTTTGCCATTGAAGCTGGATCCGGGAGCCCTGGTATGGCCAAGTAAAGTGATCAAAGCCCTAAAAGCGCTCTCTAAAGGTCCTGCTCACAGCCGCGTTGACTCTGGAGAGGTTCTTTCCATCGTCATATCTGACCTCAGGACTTCTCTCTCTCTTCCTTATCCCAGCCTTCTTCCATCTGTTGACAATGGCTACGCTCTCTTCTTCGACGAGGTCAGTCTCCTACTCTCCCTCTCTCTTCAAATTTGTTCGCAAAATTAGAATTCTGATTTTGTCTTAATTTATGGTATGTACCAAAAGGATGCGTGAGAGAAAAAGGAATAAATGTGATGATGACCTTACTTCTGACTTGGATCTTCAAACATCGAATTCGTTGAAGCTTCCGGCCTCGCCGAAGTTCCTACACCTACCCCCTGTCTAGAGTATAATGATTTTTGAGTGAACGCTGAGGAATTTTGAAATTTAGGATGGTGATATTTGACCCGTTTGATGCTTAGTTTCTTTCTATTGCCTCCGATCAGACTAGATGAGATTGAATACAGTCAGAGAAGTTTTAGTCTTGAAGAGCGACATAATGTTCCTCTACATACCGATACAATAGTGCAAAGAGAGACCTACTTGTTTGTTCGCGGATCCAATGTTATTGGAAGAAAAGAAGATAAAGAGGGACTCATTAGTTTATTATGCTCTTCTGCTCATGATGCCGATTTCTTGTCTATCATTCCACTAATCGGAATAGGAGGCATGGGCAAAACAACTCTAGCAAGATTGATATTCAATGATTCTACAGTTGAGGCAAGATTTTATTTGAGATTATGGGCTCATGTCTCAAAAAAATTTGTATTGAAAACTTTGATAGCCAACATTTTGCAAGCTGCCTTACACCAGAATTTTACTCACTTGAATATGGAATCATTGTAGAACAAATTGAGTAGGGAACTAGAGAGTCAAACTTATTTTCTTATTTTGGATGATATGTGGATTCGTGATCCAAAGCAATGGATGGAGCTAAAAGAGTTGTTACTTGTAGGTTCACCAAGGAGCGGAATTATAATGACAACCCGTGAAGAAAGGGTGGCATGTGTCACTGCAGAATAAATTTCTGGATGATAAGATAGTTTCTTTTGAAATGCATCACTTACTTCATGATTTAGCAACATAAGTATCAGAGGAGGATAATGTTATTAGGAATTTTTATAAGAAAGATATATCATCAAATGTTAGGTATATTTTGGTTAAAAATGCTAGTTTTCTGCTGCTTTTGGTATGAGTTTTCTTGTATGAAATTCATACTAGAAAATTTTGGTATGAAATTCTTGTATTCTTGTATGAAATTATGGTATGAAATTCATACCAGGGAAAAAAAAGGCAAAACAAAAGAAAAGAAAATAAAAACAAAAGTGAGATTCATTTTACGTAACATATTGAAAGAATTTGAGCAAATTCATGTATATTTCTTTTTTTTTAAAATTAGAAGGTTTAATTACTTTTACGTGCCATTAAAATAAAGAACTATAAGTTGAAGGGGTACACATACCTAATGGAAATAGAAAATGGTCTATTTAGCCAAATTCTTTCATCATTAATCTATGAAATTGAGAAGGAGACTCATTAATCTATAAAATTGAGAAGGAGACTGGAGGGGTCCGATTGTCCGAGTGGAGATGCGAGAAAGAAGAACGAAGAATCTACATGAGTGTGAGATAAAGACAAGAAGAACCTTAGAGGTCGTTTGGTATCAATATCCTAATTAAAGGTATCGGGTATGAGATATGGGTATCAATCTGATATCCCTATTTCTCATATATCATATCATTATTTACGTTTTAAAAAAGTAAAACCCTCAATCTCCAAAATGAATGCGCTCTTCACGCGCAAAGGAAAGTCGCCTCTTTCCGACGACCAAAAGAAAACCCTAGCCACCGATTTCAACATCTCTTCTCCACAACCGCATCTCCCATCGAACTTAGTTATCGACAAAAATGGTGAGATTGCTTCTAGTCTCTCGAAAATAAGCGCCAAACCCAACCAATCCAAGAAGTTGGTTGTAGAAACGAAATAGGGAGGATGCAAGAGTCTGGCCCCGAAAAAAGAGAAGATGGAAGAGCTCAAAAAGGCATCCATGGTATTTCCATTCAAGAAAAGTCAAGGATGGTCTTCAGTGGTCTTGTTTGAAACTATTAAGGTCTAAGATTATCTGGTTCAAGGATGTTGCACTAGGAATGATTATGGGTGCTCATTTGGGTTTGAAGATGCCAAAGCATCCTTATTCAGACCCTATTTGGTTCACGGGGGATAAAGGCATGGAGGCAACACAAAATGTTTAGATGCCGATGGTTTCATTGGCAATACTGGAGAAAAAGTCGTACTCTATCAGGAGTAAAGGTAAACATCTGAATCTCCTTAACTACTATAGATCTACCTTTTTCCACTCTATCTTGAATTGCTTAGAGAAAATAATCCTAGATGCATCAATATTAGACTTCTGCCTAGTTCAAATTGATGTTGAAATGCCTGAGTATCACATGTTTGACTGTGTGAATCGCTACTTATTTAAAGACCAAACATCCATCAAACCTGTAACATCCGGAATTTTTATTCCGGATTGTTAGCGAGTTACCGACCTTCCCGCAGGCGCAACTTAGATTTCCCGCAGGCACGAAGTTCTGAGCATCGGGTTTATTCCAAAATCTCGTTCCGACCTCTCGTTTTTCACCCTCGCTTTTGGACCCCTCGGTTCCTAGCGTTTTTGGGAGAATGGGTCAGCTGACCGTTGAGCTCCCTCTTTTTGTGATAGCCATCTTTCCTTCTCTCTCTCTCTCTCTCTCTCTCTCTCTCTCTCTCTCTCTCCCCTCATTCCTCTCTTACGTAAAATTGACTCCTCCTCATCCACACTCTCTTTTTGTTTGTGCTTGGAACTTGGAAGCTCTTCCATGGATTCCCTTCTCTTTCCCTCCCTCTTGTGTGTGAGTGATCCAGCCTTGGTGTCCTTTGCAGATCCGTTTGGATGGGTAAGTCTTCTTCTTTCCTTTCTTTCACCTTCATCTTCCTCCTCAAGCTTCAATGGTGGAAGCCATAGCTTCACCTTGTTTCTTTTTCTTCCCTTTGAATTGCATGTGTTTGGGATCGAGTTTGGGATGCCTTGTGTGATGTTTTTGTGTGTGGAGAACATCTATTGTGGAGAAAGGAAGCTAGGAGGCATCAACACATCGAGAAACTACCGAAGAACCAGCGAAGAATCGGCCACTGCTGTTCGACCGTGGGGGCGGCCAGACCAGGCTGCAGCCTCTGTCGGCCTTCCCGTGCGGTCTTCTCCTCCCTTTCGCGGCTGCTCTTCTTCCTTTCGATTCCGTGCCTTTGCTTGGTGAGTTCCCTACCTTGAGTATGTGTTCTTAGATGATCTTAGAGTGTGTGGATGATAGAAGCATGCTAGGTTTGGACCTAGGATAGTTGGAATGCCATGTAGTGGCTTATGAACCTTAGGCGAGTATGAAAATGTCGTTGGAATGTTTTGAGAGCTAAGGGCTATAGGTTTTTGAGTGGTACATGGGATGAGTGTAGGCTGTTTCTTGTGAGGCTTGTGAGGGTGAGTTTGTGAGTTGCGGTTGTGAGGTTGTGGGCTAGGGTATGCTTATCCTAGCTTAGAGTGCTACCTTTGTGATCATGGAGACTAGGTATGTTATCCTAGTGGTGTTGTGAGTTTTGATCTTGCGAGATCTGAGGGCTTAGAAGTCTTAGGACTTCTAGCTTGTTGAGTGTGATGTGAGCATGAGAGATTCTAGGATGCGGTACTAGAATTGAGAGTCAAATGGTCTTGCGTTGACAATTTGTATAGAAGTCTTAGACTTCTATTGTGAGAGGGTTGTTATTGATATAGTTATCTTCTTGTGAGCAGGTTATGGGCTTCCTCCCTAAGGAAGCGAGAGTGTTGTGAGTTGAGTGTGGCACTGAGGTAAGTCTCCGGACTTACTTAGCTCGTATTCTTTATATTAGCGTTGATGTATGTTGGGTGGTGTGTGTTTATTATTTATTGTTTATAACAACTAAACCGGAAATAGGATTACCGACCTTTATATTGTTTGGCCCAAGTGTATGATAACGGGCGGTGACATCACTGCCTAGCTCTTGCGAGAGATAAGAGGTTGTCGGCGACTGGCCCGTGCTGGTTAGACGGTCGGAGGCATCCGCACCGTTCCATTGCCGGAAGAGTGGGCAGCCGGGGTCCTTACATTTTAGGAAGGGTTTTGAGTTGGAGTTGTCTCGTGTTTTATCTTTCGGTTATTACGTTTCGTGTGCCGCTTTTTTGGCGTTTGGTTTGAGTTGTACCTCGGCTGAAGTTTGTTGTTGCATTCTTTCGGGTTTCTCATCATTTGCATTATTTTGCCTTTATTTGTGCCATGTTGGAAAGGTCCGGTGAAATTGTTGTCAAGCTAAGGGTCGGGACCCATTGTGAGGTCTCGTCGTAGCATCCCGATATCCCGCGGATTCGGGGTGTTACAAAGTGGTATCAGAGCCACGTTGACAACAATGACACTCGCAATCTTCTAAAGGCCGAATAAGGATTAAACAGAACCCCACGGGTTCTGAATTTTCGTTTTTTAAAATCACATGCATGAGTCGGGGTAGAATGTACGGACCACCACTCCTTCCGCGGATCCCGACAGCGTAGTTTTGGACTTGGTATATATATGTATATATAGTTATGGATATGAGGTTTGTAGTGATGCATGATAGAATTGATGTGTATCTTTGTGGATTACATTTGTTTGATGGACATGATTTATGTGTATAATTGTATATGTGGATGACGATGATGTAGATTACGATGACATTCATAATTAGTAGAAGACGCTCTAGTATCGAGTTGGACATTCTGTGCTAACGAACACAACGACGTCCTCAAATTCCTTTTAAAGGATGTCGAAGAGGAGGATTGGAGACAACGTCAACGAAAGACAACCAAGCAAAAGAAGAAAACGAGACAACTAAGAGAGTAACATGAAGATGTGGAAGTGATTGCCAAAGAAGGCGTGAATGGAAAGATAGCATGACCAATGGAGATAACGTATATAAGTTTTCAAGAAGATGCGTGAACCACTAAATATGCGAGTCAAGGAAGAGATGGGATTATTCTCACAAGGTTAAAAGCGGTGTCTCATTACCATAAGTGAAGCTTTCCTTAGACGTTCCTAAGCTTTGGAGTCAAGATGTGAGGAATGATCGAAACCGGTGTTAAAGATGAAGGATACAATAAGTTAAGCTTACGAGTTACCGTTAAGTAAAGAGTCAGATTACGATAGTAAGGGGAAGAATGGTATGGCAAGGATTCACGTGGAATTGACCGATTTTCGTTATGACGATAAGACTAAGAAACGCCAAGGAGATAGAAGTGTGAATAGACACGACCCCGAGACAAGAAATGACGTGACAAGGAGCTTTAGTGGTGAAGGGACTTAAGACAATGACCAAGAGACACGCTTACGAGATGTTACGAGGTGCGGTTAAGCTTTTGAAGACGAGTTATACGAAACGTTAGGCCTATAAGAGTGTGATTACATTATGGAAAAGGAGGAAAGCATAGAACGTGGAAGGTGCTAACGAAGTTGAGGTAGAATACTGTTAGCATGAAATATGACTATATTTTAGGCACTTGTTTTAGTTGTTTTTCCCTCTTTTATGTGTACATGGATATAGCTTTAAAGCATTTGTGAGCTCTTTCACCCACTTTGTCGATATAGTAGTCTACACTAGTTTCATTTCGTCTATAGGTGAATAAAGGCTTGAATTGGAGCAAATTGAGGAAGGAAAGGAGTAATTGATCATGTTCGAGGGCAAGGAGATGTATTAGAGAGGCTAAGGAAGGAGCATGAATGGAGAATGTCACGAAACAAAGGCAAAAACAAAGAGTTTGGAAGTCCACGCCCTGAATTACGGTCGTGGAAAAGACTTTTGAAGAACCACGTCCTAAAGTACGGCCGTGGATTTGGCAATATGATCGTGAAAGAGAGTTTGAAGCACAACAGAAAGTTACACGGTCTATTCCACGGCCGTGGAAAGTTGTTCATGACCGTGATTTTGGTAATTTTGTGACGTGTCATATTTGCCACGTCAGCAACGTTATTGGGCTTTCCCGTAACCCTATTTTCGCCTTATAAAAGGGTTGAAGAGGTGAATTTTGGGGGGTTCGCTTAGACGGCTGCTTGGACCTTCACTTACGCGTTCGTTTAGAGTTGGGACGGCTCTTGAGGGTTGGGATTGGACCTGCTTGGGACGGAAGTTTGGAGATTTTCTTAGTATTCGATTTCGGAGACGGATTGACATCCGTTCTTCATTATTGCCTGAGATTATTGTGAGGTTTCTTATTCCATATTCTGAATCCATTGAACATATTGTCTTGTTTTTCGGATTTGAGATTGATCTTAAGTTTTTATTGAGTTTTTGAGGGTTTCATATTTCTCTCTTTCATATTTGATTATGGATTCAATGACAATGATTGTTGGCTAAAACCCTTTAGCAATTCTAAGGTGAAGGGTTGATAGTTGTGGCTTAGATGATGATAGATCGATCGTAAACAGATTGGATCCTGAGAGTACGAGAAAACTTGTCGACGCCCTAAATCACGGCCTGTTCTTGAGTTCCACGGCTGTGGTTCCTCAAGAACTACCCGTGATTTTCCTTGCTTTACGACCTTTGCTTTTGCTTCAATCAAAAGTTAAAGAATTGCTTTAACCTAGCCTTGGCCTGCCTTTCCTAGGTAGTAGTGAGACTCAACATCCTCTATTTCGGTTTCAAGTGTCACAACCTTAACCGTTTTAGTCCTTCTTTGATTTCTTGGGTTTGAGCATGGGTATTTGAGATTAATTCTTACCTTTTGATCCTTTCTATACTGCAGCCTCAACAACCTTTATAGAGAGAGTCCTTGGGTGAGACATATAGGGTTTTGGAACTTCACCGTACATTACCTTACCTTAGTTTACCTTTGCAATTCTCGACTCTGTCTTTGCATCTATAGTATATCTTGAATCGATTGCCACAATTTGACGTCCGGATCTTTAGGGTTGCTGTTTTCCCCAATATTTGCAAAGCTTTTACACTTTTACTTGCTCGACTATTTGAGACTGAATTTGACTCACCAAATCCCTTAGTTCGATACTCTGGTATACTTGCTAATCTACGCCGATCCGTACACTGCGGGTTCGCTTTGCTTGATTTCAGTTTTATAAATTTAAAGCTTATTTGCACGCACGCTTACGGGCGAACAAGTACCCCAAGGAGGGTAGCCTTCATGGAAATAGTGACATGAAGTGTTAGAGGATTGGTAAGTCGTTGACCTTAGAGAAGGTCAACCACAACCTTATCGGTGATGACCGAGATTGCATAAACTACGGATTTCCTATTGAGATTGCATAAACTACGGATTGGTAAGTCGTTGACCTTATAGCAGGTCAACCACAACAACTCGGATCCATTCCGATATAACATTACACGTAAACTCCAACCTCTATATGCTTCTTCTATGCGCGATTACTGGGTTGTAAGTATACCCCCGCCGCTTATTTCCTTATATGTCATTCGACTCAGTAGGGAGTTACCCACCTTGAGTTTCCTAGTGAAGACCATGCACAATACTTTTTTTTATGTTGTCAATTCTTTTCTCCATCAATCAGGAAGACGACTCTATAGTCCTTCATTCGGTATTAAATTCCCCCACTACTTATCTGTCGACATGTGACGAGTCGTCATGTTTCACTTGGATCCATAAAGGGTACCTCTCTTTTCCTATAACCTCTATATGCACATACTCCCACGTCTACCTTGTGGTGATACTATTCTTTCACAAAATTTTTAGTCACTCAGCGTAGCCTAACTCGTGTTCCTTCCAAACGGAATCTTATACGGATGAAGTACATACTCCCACGTCTATATGCACATACTCCCACGTCTACCTTGACACGTTATTTCTCTGTACCATTAAGCTTCCTGCTCTGTGGGTTAGGACTCACCACACTTCCGTTGCGCTACTCTGGTTATCCTGTTGTCACTCATTTATCCTAAGGACCTTTTCTGTAAGTATAAAATGATTGACCCTAAAACTCTTTCTTCCAATTACACCATGAATCTTATACGGATGAAGTACCAAGTACCTTCTTTACTTTCCTTAAGAAAATAAAACAACGATTGAAAAACAACTTCTTCCGCTTACTTTCTTAATTCTTCTACCACGGATCCAAACTCCCTGACTTGACCTGAGTTTGATCTTAATTAGCCAAGAAGTAACTTTTAAAACGTTTCTCTTTATACCTTTAATTCATCCAAGAAGGTTGTCGTTGCCTACTTAAGGAAATCCTCCAAGGCGTCGGTAAAGCTACTCCATAGATCCACCGTCACAAATATCTCTTCTTAACGGCACATAACTCGTCAATACCAAACAATACTTGCACGTCCTTGGTTGACATCGGTCAGTCTATAATTGACTTATCTCAATTTCATACCTCTACTAGTATTAAACTTTTGGTGCACGTCACCTACTAGATTAATCCTTTCATCCTTCTTTAATTCGCCTTATCTTTAACTCTTCTTCTTCCTTTGGGACAACTCTCTTTCTCAAGTCTCAATGTGCCATTTGCCTGACGTCATAAGTCGTTCCTAACACTCCACGATAGATGGTAAGCGTCTTGTAGTTCCGATGACTTTTAATTACCTCCCAATTGTAGTCCCTTTACAGGGACCGTCTGTGTTGATGACCTATGTTCTGTTATAAATGGGGGTTACCCTAGACTCTTGAGTCCACCACACGATTCTCACAAGCACATGTTCCTTAATCGGCGTTGTTTGTAATATTCCTTCCAAATCTCTGTTGACTATGTTACAGGGCTTCGATCCTTTCGATACTGGCGTTGTGATTCCTCTTAGAATTCTTATCTTTAAAGAGGACAAAACGTCTCCAGGCTTGTGAAGTCTACCTTTCGCTCTTACATTAAGTTGTAAGTCTCCATTCCGTGTTACACTTAATTGTAGGTCTTCATTCCGTGCACCGTAGATTCTCACACCCGGATTGACACTTTGTCTCTTCTGGTTTCTCATGCCCCTAATGGTCTATGGGGCATCCGCCTCGATTATAATGTCCTTGATTCTGCAATCTTGGTTGTACTCAATTCTACTTGTCCTGTTCCAATTGTTATCTCTACTCAGCACTCTTGTAGTCTCTTGTATGGTTCTTCTAATTCCGTCTCTCGGCCTCGTATGCCCGAGTTCCTTGTACGACCTTCTATTCCTTCTAACTGAACTACCTCAGGGATTTCTTCCTCATTTGATTGTGCATGTGGTAAAAATTATCGTCACAACTTTACTTCCTTGCTCACTTGTTCTTTGGATAATTTGTAAGGATCACCAAGCAGCCTACCCGAGTATAATACTCAATTCAAGGTCCGATTCCATGGCCTCGTGTTGGAGATTCTTCAAGTCCGCAGTTGATTTATCATGAGGCGGTAATCGCTTCGTGATATCACGACTAAAGGATATAAAATATCCGTTAGGATACTAACAAACTAAGCATACACATGTATATAACATATAATAAGAAACATCATAAAAAGTCTATATACTAACTCCTATCGATCCAAGTTGCAGAGATCCACAGAGAGCGATGGTGGTCCGACGTACTGCTAACCCAACAACCCGACTATGCGCATGTGTAAAAACAGAAATTCATTTTGAAAATCTTAGACCCCTTTCGGGTTCTAGTTATTTTATACATTCGGTCTTTCAGAAGATTTCAAGTGTCATTGTTGCCAACCTAGAGCTCTGATACCATATTGTCACACCCCAAATTCTGAGAACTCGGGAAGTTACTGGTTAGGACCTCACAATGGGTCCCGACCTTAGTTTGACAACAATTTTACTAGGATCTTACAACAAGGCACAAATGTATTTAAAACAATTTCAAAACATATTATTTTTAATGTATGAATGTACACATGTGACAACCTTACAAAAACATATATATAGATACATAACATGCATGCCGTATGGGAGACTCCCCTGTCCCCATCTAATGAATACGTGGACCCGGCTGACCATCTGTTCTGGATCTCTCTGCAACTGTTTATCTCTACAAATCTACAACACGGATAAAACCGTTAGCTAACATTCTATGCATAAGTATAAAGGTAAAAGCACAAACAGACAACATACACAATCAATATGCAACACTCAAACCTTTTATTATCTTTCAATTGGGTGATATGACATTACTAATGATACTTATTTTATGACACGAGGGATTCCCAAACCTCGCCCCTATCCCCGTTTACCAACGAGGAATGATACTAATGCATCTGACCGTCTACCTGACTGGGCTGGTCGCAGGGAACCTTCTAGACTCTCGCAAGAGCTAGGCAGATGATGTCACGACCCATTATCATACACTTGGGTCAATTACATAATATAATAAAGTCGGCCTAATCCGGTTTCTTTGTTTATCATAACTAACAAACACCACTCATACACATTACACTCATACAAGAAGCCAGCTAAGTAAGTCCGTGGACTTACTAGTCTCCAAGAGTGTAACGGCCCAAACTTTGGTGCGTTTGCGTTTTGTATTTTCTCGAATTTTATCCATATTTTAAATAGCTTAATATTTTTGGCAAGTATTTCTACGTCGTAATTTAAGTTATTGTATTATTATCGAAAATATTTTACGAGAACGATTTGTAGATGATAGCTTATATTTTTTACAAGTATATTTGAATATATTTGATACATACATATATATATATATATATATATATATATATATATATATATATATATATATATATATATATATATATATATATACAGTCCGTAATTTATTTTTTGGAAAATGTCGGAAAATTTTCCGTTCCGAGAAATTCCCGTTCCGATTGCTTTGATCGGGTTTCTTTTAATTCCGATGTCCTTTTTGCATATTATTTTATCTTTTTTTTTCCCCTTTCTTTCTTCCTACACGCTATCAGACCTGTAAATGAGCTGCTTTCACCTCCTCGTTACTCCACCTGCAACAACTCTACATCTCTCCCTCAATCTTCACTCCTTTCTTTTCCCTCTCCACACTGCTCTGTCCTCAAAGCCCTTCCCTACAGCCCTCATTCATCGCAGCCTTACCGTGCCTTCACTGTCACCGGAGAGCCCTTCCGAAGCCACCTGTCGCTCACCACCATAACGCCGTAGAAGATCCCTCCTGCCACCGGAACTAGGACGGAAGCCTTCATTGCCTCGCTGTTGTGCTCGACTCCCGCCAGGTTCCGTCCTCACCACCACCTCTATTCTGTTTCCCTGCGCCTGGAAGCCACCTGAACCTCGTCTCTTCTCCATCTGCTTCAATCTTCCCCTGCCTCAGGTGCTGAAGCCCCCACTCTCCCTCGCCGTGCCCTGCCTGCACGGGCTCGCCGGAGCTGCCGATGCCTTGCCACCGCTTCTTCGCCTCGCCCTCTTCAGCTCCCCTGTCGAACAGTGCTTTATCCTCCTTCTCTAGTCTCCTCTGTCGCCGGGAAGTAGCCGCTGCCGCCGGAGTTACGGGCTGCCTCCCCGCTGCCTCGCCGGCCCTTGTAGCCGCCTGCCGGAGCACACTGAAGTGCGCCGCCCTTGTCTTCTTTCCCCGTACCGTAAATGCTGCTTCAGAGGGTGAAAAGGAAACCCTTTTCAATATTTACAGCGGGCCCCCCTTCTTTTATGGTTAATTACAATTTTTACCCATAGCTTTATAATAATTGCAGTTTTGAACTCAAGTTTCTGGTTTATTGCAAATGTACCCCTGCAGAATTAATTGTGGAAACATGGCCAAGTTTCTTGAATATGTATTTTACAGGTTATGACCCAAATTCTGAGATTTAACTATTATGTCCTTTGTTGGATTATTTTCAGAATATGGCCCAAAGATTTATTTGCGGGTTTTGACCCAAGTTTCTAAAAATGATATATTTTGCCCGGAAAATGTATTGCGGGTGTTAACGTTGGTTTTCGAAAACAAGTCTTACCTCAAATTAATATATAGTATAGCTTACTATCAAATTTAGCGTATGAGCTAAATTTGCTTAGTTGTGGTTTTAGGTCCGGAAACGTCCCGATAAAGGCCATCGAATCCATATCGGCATCCATAGACCGTCTTCCGTCTTTTGACATCGTGTGAGTATCTTTTCCCTCGACCTAATTATGTTTAGTATTAGTATCATGCTAGGTTGGATCTAGCATAACTTAGAGTTAATACCAAGTAGTGGTTATGGATAGAGCTGTCAAAATCTGACCCGACCCGTGAAACCCGCCCGACCCGAACCCGACCGACACCCGTTAAAAGGAAAAAAATTACGCATATGAGACCGACCTGGTATTAACCGATTGAACCCGAAACCAAAAATAACTCAAACCCGAAAGTGACCGTAAGCCGATTATACCCAAATGAACCAGCACGGCAACGCCTGAAACCGAAAGCACCCGACCCGAAATGATTCGATTCCCGAAATAACCCAACCCGAAATGCCCGAAACCCGAAAGCCGTTGACCTGGCATGACCTGTGAACCCGTAATGACCCGACCAAAAATAACTAACCCAAATTATTCCAAGAACTAGTAGTAAGTTGGCTCAAAGCAGAATGACATATATGATAACCAAGACCTCGAATTTAGAGGGACCTCCATTCAATTTTTCATTATATAATATATTTTTACTTTTAAAAATTATAAACATAAAACCCGAGTAGCTCAGTAGTTGAATATGCATGTGAACATTGTATTTCATCTAGGTTGTGTGCGAAACCTAGCATCAACTTTCATAGCTTCATTGTAAAACTAAATTAGTGGGGCCTCTATC
This sequence comes from Fagopyrum esculentum, assembly GCA_033239045.1. Taxonomy (NCBI): domain Eukaryota; kingdom Viridiplantae; phylum Streptophyta; class Magnoliopsida; order Caryophyllales; family Polygonaceae; genus Fagopyrum; species Fagopyrum esculentum. Next base: position 23,316,892 of record BSUD01000006.1, on the reverse strand, counting down.
CTCACCTTTTATTTACTTTTTAAAATTTTTTATTTAATTATTTTAATTTTGGGGATATTAATGTTATCTGATAAATATATAAAGTTTTTAATCACAAAGTTGATGAAATAAAATAATTTCAAAAATACAAAATAATGTGAATCAAATATATTTATATAAATAAATAAAATACAATCAATTTTTTTTATTACTATTTATTATTAAATTAAAAAAATTATAAAGTATAAAACTTGAATATATAGAAAAATAAATTGATAAAATTATAATCAACATAGTTCACACGTGACATTTAGATCTTTTGCTTTAATACAAACTAATACATGGGTTATGCACGTATGCAATTTAATTGAAATTTAACTTAAAAATAGATAAGAAAATTATAATTTTGTACAAATATGTATAGCAATAATCTTATAATTTTATTTATAATGCTAACAAATATAAAAATTTATAGAAAAATGAATGATTCAGTGATTATATACTATTATATGTATCTAATTACTCTCTCCGTTCACAAATAATTGTCGTTTTACCATTTTGCACACTTATTAAAAATATACCAATTTTTTTTTGAGAGGTAAAAATATACCAATTTACCCCTAATCATTCATTTACTTTTTATTTTTTGAAAATTACCACTAACAAACTACTAATGATTAAAAGGGTAAATGCATAAAGTAAATGTCAAAATAGCTAAAATGACAATTATTCTTTAACAAAAATGTAGGGGTAAAACAACAATTATTTGTGAACGGAGGGAGTATAAAATAAATTTTATATATTATAAATATAAAGTGTGTTAGATGAAAATTTAATTAGGAAAATAAAAGATAATAGAATAGTTTGTTAAAATGCATATAGAATGTATTTAAAAATAGATAGTTAGTTCACATATTTTTAATTAAAAATTGTAAAAATAAGAATGCGTATAAAAATAACACGTGGTGAAATGAATAAAAAAAGTGAAACAATTTTGTTTACTAGGCCTTTTCTAGTTTTGTGTTTAGTAAATGTACCCTTGAGAGAAGAGTGTGTAGAGTTTGAGAATAAATACAAAAGGTTGGGGTATATTTACTTAATTGAAATATTAAAAAGACTAGTTATTACTATAGTTTTTCAAAAAGGCATAGTTACCAAAATTGCCCGTCAAAGTTGACACATGGTGTTATTGTTAACTATTAAGAGTTTTTGCTTTAATATTATGCATTAACATATAGGTATATAGATACTAATTAATAGTTAGTGGTTGAGTCATATATAAGACTATGTATCAATTTTGTTATGGTTTATGTTTTTTTTCAATTGTAGTTAAATTGAGTGTAAAATATATATTAAAATTAATACGACTTAAAGGTGTATAAAATAATATAATGAGTCATACATATATACAAGTCGAGTATAGCTTAATGCAAGTGACATAGTACAAATTTCTCTTTAAAAAATTTGTTGTTGAGTTTAATGTAAATTAGTATTGTAATATTATATTAGTATGATGTATAATTCATTTTAAATAAGTATTAGTTAAATTGTTTATAATTTTAAGCATGAAAAAGCATAAGAAATTAATAATCATACACTTTGATTGTAAATTTATAATATAGTCGTAAATTAATTGAGTTTTGATATACTTACAAAATAACTATGATGATGTTAGCCATATTTGACTTTGTATGTACATACAAACTATAGTACTATCATATTATTGTTCATAATATAAATTCTCATACTTTGAATTTCTGTTATTTTATAATATAATACAATTGCTAGCGAATGAACAAAGATGAAAAAAAATAGTTAGTGATCATATACGATTATATCGAACACATATCATATTATTATACAAATCACAATATATACATCAAACATTTATTTAAAAATATATTTATAATTTTTATCAATTACCTTTTAAACTTATTTTCTTAATTTTATAAATTAATTTTTTCAATTATATCTTTATAATTAACAATAAATATAAGCATAATAATTTTTTTGATCGGGATTTTAAGCATACTAATTACTTATAAGTTACAACCAACAAAGTGCTTTTGTAAAATATCATCACTTTTGTAAAATGACTTTCTCGAAATACCGAATTGTGAAAGACCGGTCAATTAATTATGGATGTATTGTTTAAATTAATTATTAATTTTAAATACTAATTTAGAATTATAATTATAATATTAAATAAAAATTATTAATTACATTAAATTGCGAAGACCCTTTTTTGAAAAAAAAATAGCCTCAAGAATATGAAATTAACTTGTAAAATCACTTTAAATTATAAATACATCAAAACACCATAATAATTGAATTTTTTTTATTGAAGTTATAACTGTAACACCCCAAATTTTACAACTTGGGGAGTTACTGGTTAGGACCGCACAGTGGGTCCCGACCTTAGTTTGACAACAACTTAACAAGATCTTACAACAAGGCACAGATAAGGAAAAACCGGAAATCATAATTTAAGTTTTAACAATGTATGAATGTGACCAGAATAACCAACAGCCGGAAAACAAGATAACAAGGTACGTATAGAAAGGAAAGAACTAAGGTCCAACTGGAAATCCCACAAATAAAGAAACTGCATCGCATCCTAAAAGTACGACACCCCGGCTGACCACTACCATCCAGATCACTCGGCATCTGCTCTAAACTGCGGTACGTCTACACAACATAACAATTGTTAGCTAACTATCCAAATATAAGTAGAATAATAACAGCACAAACACACTCAGAATAATATAAACACACATCATGCTGGCACACAACCGTTTATTATCTATTACTTAGGTGATTCATCTTATTCAATTTTACAGTTGTGGCACGAGAACTCTTAACAATTCCCGCCTCCGTTCCTTATCCAACTGGGTGTAGGTCTAGCTGACCTCCGCCGGTAGCATCACTACAAACCGAGTATGGACTAGTCCCTAAAGAAACCCCCAGCGCCCGCAAGCTAACTGAGCAGAATGCCACCGCCCGTTACTCTTAGGCCATGTATAGGTCGGTAAATATCTATCACAACCTATAACTCTAAACATTTCAATCACACACCACTATCATCATTCATGCTCATATTCAGAAGTCAGCTAAGTAAGCCCAGAGGACTTATCGTTTATAAATCTCGATTCTTTGTAAACCAAACTCGCTCTGTAAACTGTAGCAACTCAGTTGCCTGCCAAAGGAGATAAGTGCATTAGCACACTCCAACGTAATTAGAAGTCTAAGACTTCTAAGATAGAAGATCGTAATAGGACATAACTAATTACAATACTAATTTATGGTAAAATGACCATTTTACCCTTAGTCCCGAAACTTCCAAAATTTCCGAAATTCATGTCTAAACTCCTATTTGAGACTCTAAAGTCATATTCTAACTCCTAAAGTTTAGTTTGGTTACAAACTGACATTTTTCCTATTTTCCTATTTTCCGAAAGATCGTAAAGGTCCAACTTCGGTTTCAAATATAAAATTTGTAGGAGCTTATAAAAATTCCGAAATAATTCTCTAGATCATCTATGATGTTCTATCTACCCTTAGGAGCAAGAATTTTTCAAAACTGTTCATCCATCATTTTTATAAAAATTCTCAAAGTTGGTTACTCCACTTACAATTTCTATACTTAGCCAAAATTCCAATGTTTACAAAAACTGCTTAACTACCCTACTTTGGAAGCTTATAACTTCTAATCCGACCGTTCATTACTTCTCAAATTTTAATATAGTAAACTACATATATCTACCTATCATCTATTAAAATTTCAACGGTGGATCATCATTCAAACTCTCTAACATTGGTTTCCAAGATTGCCCGTTTCTAACTTCAAAACTGAAGTAAACAAAAATATATATCCAGCAGTTCATTGTTTCTCCCTTTCGATTCCCTCTGTCAGCAGAACCCACTAATTAATTTTTCTACAGGTCATGCGTTCGAAACCTACTGCACTCACAAGCTCAGAGCCTCACAAAGTCTCAACCACAACCTCCGATCAAGTCCTATGAAACAAAACTCTACGTTCTATATACATGTTGCATTTAAAACAGAAACAGGAACAAGGGGAAGGGGTCTAATACCGGACTGAGATTAGACTTGACTCGGTCTACTGCTGTTCCAAAACGACTCTAGTTCGTCTCCTCTGCACAAAAGGGCAGTCGGTCCGGCATAGAGAAGGATGGTGTGAGAGATGTATGTCAAGCTAGAAGGAAGAAGCGTAAGGAATGGAAAAGGCCTACCTTGCTGCGCTTTACAGTGTTCTCTGTTAGCGTGAAATATTGTGATATTCTAGGCACGTTTTCTAAGTGTATTTGATTCATATTGATAGTCTTTGATTGAGCATTGTTGCATTTGTGAGCTAGTTTGCCTATATTGTCGATATGGATGTCTACGCTAGCTTTATGTTGATTATAGGTGATTGAGAGCCATTTCCGAACGGAATCGAGCAAAGACGAGTTGATTAAGTATGTCCATGGATTGAGGGCATTCTTAGGAGCAAAATGGATGTCAACTTCAGGAATGCACGAGGCTAGGGAAGAATCACGTTCTTGCCCTAAACCATGCTCTAAAATACGGCCGTACTATGAACCACGTTCAGTTCCACGGCCGTGGAACCCTGCAGGAGAAGCGTGGTTCATTCCAGGAGCTTTTACGATCGTGGAATCCATGGTCCAAACCGTGTTGATTTCCACGCTCTAAATTACGGTCGTGGAAGGTTCCACGACCGTGATCTTGGCGATCTTTTTCGCCACATTTTGAAGCCACGATCTTTTGAAGATTGGGCCGGGCCGATACTTTATCCTGCCCTATAAAAAGACGGACGAAGAGAAATTCCGTCATCCTCGCTTACCTCCGCTTACATCTCCGCTTAGACGCATTTACGCCTCGTTTCGGACCTTCGCTTAGAGAGCATACTTTCATATTCGCTTACGCTCGGATTTGCCCTAATCTCGCACTTTGGTGGAGATTGTGATTGAGATTTTCGAATTGACGGAAGATTCGGAAGATTGTTGCAAGAAGACTTCTCTTCTTGTTTAGGTTTGATTTAGAAGACGGATTGACATCCCGTTCTTCCTTATTACCTAAGATTGTGTTTATTTGTTCTATTCTGGAATTAGTGACATTATTTGTTCTTGATTGTGACTTTGGGATTGGTTTGGAATTTATTGAAAGTTTTCGGAAGTTTTCATCTTTCAATCTTTTAATTCTTGAATTTGATATCAACATGACTGTTATTGGCTAAAAACCCTTAACAATTCTAAGGTGAAGGGTTGATAGTTGTGGCTAGGATGATGATAGATCGATCGTAAACAGATTTGATCCTGAGAGTTAGAGAGAATCGTCGACGAACCCTAAATCACGGTTTGTTCTTGAATTCCACGACCGTGGAATCTCAAGATCCACCCGTAATTTCCCTTAAGTTTACGAACCTGCTTTTACTTTAATCCAAAGTTAAAGATTAGCTTTAACTTAGTCTTGGCTTGCCTTTTCTAGGTGGTAGTGAAGCCTCAACAACCTCTACCTCGATTGTGAGTGTCACAACCTTAATCGGTTAAGTTAGTCTTGATCCTTTGATTACAAGTTTGGGTATTTGATGTTAATTCTCGCCTTTAGAACCTTTCTATATTGAAGCCTCAACAACCTGTATAGAGAGTGTCTTGTAGGTGAGTCATATAAGGTTTTTGGAACTTCACCGTACGATTACCTTACATTAGCATACCTTTGCATATCTCAACTCTGTCTTTATATCAATAGTAAATCTTGAATCGATTGCCACAGCTGGATACTTGGATCTTTAGGGTTGTTGTTTTCCCAATATTTGCAAAAACTCTCATATTTACTCTCTTGATAATCTGCAATTGAATTTGTTCCCACCCAAATCCCTGTGTTCGATACTCTGGAATTCTTGCTTAACTATATCGATCCGTACACTGCGGGTTCGCTTGCTTGATTCTAGTTTTATAATTAAAACTTATTTGCACGCACGTTTAGGGGCGAACAAGTTTTTGGCGCCGTTGCCGGGGATTTGGTTTCGGCCGAATTCGGTTGCCGGTTGTCAAGCTTGGGAGCTTGCTCTCGTTATTTGATATCCTTTTGAGTGCATGCGCAGGTCTAGGAACACCGAAGATCTCTTACCTCTTGATCAAGAGCTAGAGAAAACTTTAAGGAAAAAGCGCAAGGAAAGGAAGATGGCTGAAGAACACGAACGCGATCTTCAGGCGGAGTTAGCTGAGAAAGAAGCTCAACTCCAATGGAATGAGAACATCCGCCAGGATGAAATGGATCGTCATCAATCTGAAGTTAACGATCTAAAAGATATGATGTTCCAAATGAGGATAGAGCTAAGCGACCTTAAGAATAAGGGAAGCAAGAAATCCTCAAGAAGGGCATCAAGATCTAGAAGAAGAAGTCATTCATCCGCTGATGATAGTGACTCTTCCATGCCACCGCTAGAAGAAATTGATCCCACGATCAATGTGAATCCTTTCCATCCACGGGGAGCTGCTAATCGCCGTATTCCACCTAGGACTATTGCCCTAATCTCGCACTTGGTGGAGATTATTGTTGAGATTTCCATATTTTCCGGATTGACGGAAGATTCGGAAGGTTTCTTGCAAGAAGACTTCTCTTCTTGTTTAGGTTTGATTTAGAAGACGGATTGACATCCCATTCTTCCTTCTTTCCTAAGATTGTGTTTGTTTGTTCTATTACGGATCTTGTGACGATATTTGTTCTCGATTGTGACTTTGAGATCGGTTTGAAGTTTATTGTAAGTTCTTGAAAGTTTTAATCATTCTATCTTTTAATTCTTGAATTGATATCAATATGACTGTTATTGGCTAGAAACCCTTAACAATTCTAAGGTGAAGGGTTGATAGTTGTGGCTTAGATGATGATAGATCGATCGCAAATAGATTAGACCCTGAGAGTTCGAGCGAATTGTCGACGAACCCTAAATTACGGGCTGTTCTTGAATTCCACGACCGTGGAATCTCAAGATCCAACCGTAATTTCCCTCAAGTTTACGAACCTACTTTCACTTTAATCCAAAGTTAAAGATTTGCTTTAACTTAGTTTAGACTTGTCTTTTCTAGGTTGTAGTGAAGCCTCAACAACCTCTACCTCGATTGTGAGTGTCACAACCTCAATCGGTTAAGTTAGTCTTGATCCTTGGGTTACAAGTTTGGGTATTTGCCACTAATTCTCACCTTTAGAATCTTTCTATATTGAGCTTCAACAACCTGTATAGAGAGTGCCTTGTAGGTGAGTTACATAAGGTTTTTGGAACTTCACCGTACGATTACCTTACATTAGTATACCTTTGCATATCTCAACTCTGTCTTTATATCATTAAGTATATCTTGAATCGATTGCCACAGCTGGATACTTGGATCTTTAGGATTGTTGTTTTCCCAATATTTGCAAAACTCTCATACTTACTCGCTTGATAATGTGAAATCGAATTTGTTCCCACCCAAATCCTTGTGTTCGATACTCTGGAATTCTTGCTTAGCTACGTCGATCCGTACACTGCGGGTTCGCTGCTTGATTCTAGTTTTATAAATTTAAAGCTTATTTGCACACACCTTTAGGGGCGAACAAGTTTTTGGCGCCGTTGCCGGGGATTTGGTTTCGGCCGAATCCGGTTGCCGGTTGTCAAGCTTGGGAGCTTGCTTTCGTTATTTGATATCTTTTTGAGTGCATGCGCAGGTCTAGGAACACCGAAGATCTCTTACCTCTTGATCAAGAGCTAGAGAAAACTTTAAGAAAAAAGCGCAAGGAAAGGAAGATGGCTGAAGAACACGAACACGATCTTCAGGCGGAGTTAGCTGAGAAAGAAGCTCAACTCCAATGGAATGAGAACATCCGCCGGGATGAAATGGATCGTCATCAATCTGAAGTTAACGATCTAAAAGATATGATGTTCCAAATGAGGATAGAGCTAAGCGACCTTAAGAATAAGGGAAGCAAGAAATCCTCAAGAAGGGCATCAAGATCTAGAAGAAGAAGTCATTCATCCGCTGATGATAGTGACTCTTCCATGCCACCGCTAGAAGAAATTGATCCCACGATCAATGTGAATCCTTTCCATCCACGGGGAGCTGCTAATCGCCGTATTCCACCTAGGAATGCGAGGATCGAACGTGTGGATAATGAGCCAAGAACTCTTGGCCAGCGGATGGATCCAACACAACAACCACGCCGCTTGGGCGTGAATTTTGATGCTGAAGATGTACAAGGGTTTAGCTTCAACCCTCAAGTTATTACTCTTGTTCGCCAAAACCAATTTGAGGGGACAAGCACTGAATCTCCACACCAACACTTGCAAAACTTTGAGTGTATGATGGAGACGATGAGACCGAAGAATGCTACTACCAACAACTATAAGCTCAAGCCTTTCTTCTTCTCTTTGAAAGGGAAGGCGTTGTCTTGGTACCAAGCTCTTCCTAGTGGGAAACTAGACACGTAGGAAAACCTTTCCGCGGAGTTCCTCACCAAATTCTTTCCGCCATCCAAAACGGCGGAACTTAGAGGTAAGATTAATGCTTTTTCCATGAGACCTAACGAAAGTTTATTTCAATCTTGGGAAAGGTTTCAGGATTTGCTCTTGGATTGCCCTCATCATGGCATATCCAAACTTGCCTTGCTGGAGATTTACTATAAAGGGCTGGATGCGGGAACGCAATTCAACCTCCAATCCCTCTCATGTGGAACATTCATGGACATGAGAGAAGATGACGCTTGGGACTTTATTGAGAAGCAAGCAAGGGTCATAGAGATGTATTCCCACCGGAAAGTGGAGGGAAATCGTGCGGAGCAAGGAGAAAATCTCACACATGAAGCTCAAAATCATATTTTCTCCCTCAACAATGAGATCAAGGAGTTGAAGGAGGCTATCAAGACCAACTTTCCAAAGCAACAAGGGAAGGATGTTGGTTATTTGGGCAATAACAATGGCGGTGATAACACAAACCGCAACAACAACAACAACCGGAATAACAACCGGAGCAATAATTGGAATGGCAACAAAAACAATAACAACAACCGGAACAACAATTGGAACAACAATAGGGGTTCAAGTAATAACAATTGGCGCTCCAATCAACAAAATTCCGGTAACTCTTATCCTTCCAATTCTAATTCACTAACTCCACCTTCCTCTTCCTCTACTCCTTTGAGAAGCCAGGGTCAAACATCAAATGGAGGAAACACTTCGGGAAAGGAGAAGCCCGATCCCATGTTTGAAACGATTTTGGGAAAGCTTCAAGGGTTGGAGAACCGCATCATTAAGGTTGATGATCAAATTTCCAAGGTTGACAAAGCTCAAAAGGTTTTAGAAAACCAAATGTTCAGCCATGTGGAGGAAGTTCCTAGGAATCAAGGGAAGCTTCCAGGAAAGACGAAGGACAACCCTAAGGGAAGGGTAATGGCAATCACCACTAGGAGCGGAGTGACTACCACCGATCCGCAGCCTAAATTTGTTGAAGTCCCCGTAGAGAAAGACAAGGAGAAAGGGACGGAGAAGGAAGATGTCTACATTCCTCCTCCTGCTTACAAACCTCCCTTACCATTCCCTCAATCTAGAGCGAGAGCGCGTCTAGATAAACAATTCGGTAAGTTCATAGAACTCATGAGTAAGGTGCATATTAACATACCCTTTATCGATGCTTTTGTAGGTATGCCGGCATATGGCAAGTTCTTGAAGGAGCTTCTCTCTAACAAGAGGAAGCTAGAAGATTTCGGCGAAGTCAAGATGAGTTCGGATTCTTCGGATCTCATCAAGACCATGAAGGAGAAAATGCCCCCAAAGTTGAAGGATCCGGGGTCATTTTGCATTCCCATAGGAGTGGGAGATGTCACATATGACGCTTTATGTGACTTAGGAGCAAGTGTGAGCATCATACCACTTGCATTGTGCAGGAAGATCGGTTTAGGCGATCCTAAACCGGTGAAGATGACGTTATACATGGCGGATCGATCCATCACTATTAGCATGAAATATTGTGATATTTTAGGCACGTTTTCTAAACGTATTTGATTCATATTGATAGTCTTTGATTGAACTTTGCTGCATATGTGAGCTAGTATTACCTATATTGTCGATATGGATGTCTACACTAGTTCTATGTTGATTATAGGTGATTTGGAGCTATTTCCGAACGGAATCGAGCAAAAGAGGAGTTGATTGAGTGAGTCCATAGATTGAGGACATTCTTAGGAAGCAAATTGAAGTTTAGCTTGAGGAATGCACGAGGCTAGGGAAGAATCACGTTCTTGCCCTAAACCACGCTCTAAAATACGGCCGTATTACAAACCACGTTCAGTTCCACGGCCGTGGAACCTTGTGTAGAAAAGCGTGATGCATTCCAGTAACTATTACGGTCGTGGAATATATGCTGCAAACCGTGACACTTTCCACACCTAGAATTACGGTCGTGGAAACTTCCACGACCGTGATCTTGGCGAATCTTTTTCGCCACACTTTGAAGCCACGATCTTTTGAAGATTGGGCCGGGCCGATATTTTATCTTGCCCTACAACTATAAAAAGACGGACGAAAGGAGATTCCGTCATCGACGCTTAGGCTCGCTAAGACCGCATCTTCGCTTACGCCCGCTAATCATCGCTTACCCTCGTTGAGAAGTATTTGGAGATCTTGTTGGAGATCAAAGTTCGTGCTTGGAATTGCCCTAATCTCGTACTTGGTGGAGATTATTGTTGGGATTTCCATATTTTCCGGATTGACGGAAGATTCGGAAGGTTTCTTGCAAGAAGACTTCTCTTCTTGTTTAGGTTTGATTTAGAAGACGGATTGACATCCCATTCTTCCTTCTTTCCTAAGATTGTGTTTGTTTGTTCTATTACGGATCTTGTGACGATATTTGTTCTCGATTGTGACTTTGAGATCGGTTTGAAGTTTATTGAAAGTTCTTGAAAGTTTTCATCATTCAATCTTTTAATTCTTGAATTGATATCAATATGACTGTTATTGGCTAGAAACCCTTAACAATTCTAAGGTGAAGGGTTGATAGTTGTGGCTTAGATGATGATAGATCGATCGCAAATAGATTAGACCCTGAGAGTTCGAGCGAATTGTCGACGAACCCTAAATTACGGGCTGTTCTTGAATTCCACGACCGTGGAATCTCAAGATCCAACCGTAATTTCCCTCAAGTTTACGAACCTGCTTTCACTTTAATCCAAAGTTAAAGATTTGCTTTAACTTAGTTTAGACTTGTCTTTTCTAGGTTGTAGTGAAGCCTCAACAACCTCTACCTCGATTGTGAGTGTCACAACCTCAATCGGTTAAGTTAGTCTTGATCCTTGGGTTACAAGTTTGGGTATTTGACACTAATTCTCACCTTTAGAATCTTTCTATATTGAGCTTCAACAACCTGTATAGAGAGTGCCTTGTAGGTGAGTTACATAAAGTTTTTGGAACTTCACCGTACGATTACCTTACATTAGTATACCTTTGCATATCTTAACTCTGTCTTTATATCATTAAGTATATCTTGAATCGATTGCCACAACTGGATACTTGGATCTTTAGGATTATTGTTTTCCCAATATTTGCAAAACTCTCATACTTACTCGCTTGATAATGTGAAATCGAATTTGTTCCCACCCAAATCCCTGTGTTCGATACTCTGGAATTCTTGCTTAGCTACGTCGATCCGTACACTGCGGGTTCGCTGCTTGATTCTAGTTTTATAAATTTAAAGCTTATTTGCACACACCTTTAGGGGCGAACAAGTTTTTGGCGCCGTTGCCGGGGATTTGGTTTCGGCCGAATCCGGTTGCCGGTTGTCAAGCTTGGGAGCTTGCTCTCGTTATTTGATATCTTTTTGAGTGCATGCGCAGGTCTAGGAAAACCGAAGATCTCTTACCTCTTGATCAAGAGCTAGAGAAAACTTTAAGGCAAAAGCGCAAGGAAAAGAAGATGGGTGAAGAACACGAACGTGATCTTCAAGCGGAGTTGGCAGAGAAGGAAGCTCAACTCCAATGGAATGAGAACCTCCGCCGGGATGAGATGGATCGCCATCAATCCCAAGTTAACAATCTACAAGATCAGATGTTCCAAATGAGATTAGAAATAAGCGACCTTAAGAATAAAGGAATCAAGAAATCCTCAAGAAGGGCATCAAGATCTAGAAGAAGGAGAAGTCATTCATCCGCTGATGATAGTGACTATTCCATGCCACCGTTAGAGGAGATTGATCCTACGGTCAATGTGAATCCTTTCCATCCACAAGAGGCTGCTAATCGTCGTGTTCCACCTAGGAATGCGAGGATCGAACGTGTGGATAATGAGCCAAGAACTCTTGGCCAACGAATGGATCCAACACAACAACCACGCCGTTTGGGCGTGAACTTTGATGCTGAAGATGTGCAAGGGTTTAGCTTTAACCCTCAAGTCATTACCCTTGTTTGCCAAAACCAGTTTGGCGGTACAAGCGCTGAATCTCCACACCAACACTTGCAAAACTTTGAGTGTATGATGGAGACGATGAGACCGAAGAATGCTACTACCAACAGCTACAAGCTTAAACCCTTCTTCTTCTCTTTGAAAGGGAAAGCATTGTCTTGGTACCAAGCTCTTCCTAATGGGAAACTAGACACGTGGGAAGACCTTTCCGCGGAGTTTCTCACCAAATTCTTTCCGCCTTCCAAAACGGCGGAACTTAGAGGTAAGATTAATGCTTTTTCCATGAGACCTAACGAAAGTTTGTTTCAATCTTGGGAAAGGTTTCAGGATTTGCTCTTGGATTGCCCTCATCATGGCATATCCAAACTTGCCTTGTTCGAGATCTACTACAAGAGGCTGGATGCGGGAACGCAATTCAACCTCCAATCCCTCTCATGTGGAACGCTCATGGACATGAGAGAAGATGACGCTTGGGACTTCATTGATAAGCAAGCAAGAGTCATAGAGAAGTATTCCCACCAGAAAGTGGAGGGAAATCGTGTGGAGCAAGGAGCAAAGCTCACACATGAAGCTCAAAATCAGATTTTCTCCCTCAACAATGAGATCAAAGAGTTGAAGGAGGCTATCAAGACCAACTTCCCAAAGCAACAAGGGAAGGATGTTGGTTATTTGGGCAACAACAATGGCGGCAACAACAATAACCGGGGCAACAACGGGAATAACAACTGGAATGGAAACAACAACAACCGGAACAACGATTGGAACAACAATAGGGGTTCAAACAACAACAATTGGCGCCCCAATCAACAAAATTCCGGTAACTCTTATCCTTCCAATTCTAATTCACTAACTCCACCTTCCTCTTCCTCTACTCCTTTGAAAAGCCAGGGGCAATCATCTAATGGAGGAAACACTTCGGGGAAGGAGAAGCCCGATCCCATATTGGAAACGATTTTGGGAAAGCTTCAAGGGTTGGAGAACCGCCTCATCAAGGTTGATGATCAAGTTTCTAAGGTTGATAAAGCTCAAAAAGTTTTAGAAAACCAAATGTTCAACCACGCGGAGGAAGTTCCTAGAAATCAAGGGAAGCTTCCAGGAAAGACGGAGGACAACCCTAAGGGAAGGGTGATGGCGATAACAACTAGGAGCGGAGTGACTACCACCGATCCGCAACCTACGTTCGTTGAAGTCCCCGTAGAAAAGGACAAGGAAAAGGGGAAGGAGAAGGAAGACGTCTATGTTCCTCCTCCAGCTTACAAACCTCCCCTACCATTCCCTCAATCTAGAGCGCGAGCGCGCCTAGACAAACTGTTACGTCTAGGAATAGATGTGATGTGCACGCAATAAGTCTTAAATTTATACTCGTTATATTTATCCTAACTCCTAGCGAACCCGCAGTGTACGGGACGTTTGTAGAAAGGTACGTATTCCGAGGTCGACACAAGGACTGAGGCGAAATCAAGTCATTTAATGATCAAAGATAGTGTGAATCTAGACTAAGATAAGATGAGAAACAAAGAAAATGGACAACTCAATGTTTTTGTTGGTTTTTATGGTGATCAAACAAAGATCACAAGTCAAGCAAGATAATAAAACAACTAACAACTCAAGCTAACAAAGGAACAAGTAACACAAAGCACAAGTATATGATCAAGAGAGAAAAGTAGATTCTAGAGTTCAAGATTTCCGGTTATGGCATCGGACTCAAGGTTCTAAGGATTCTAAGGAGAAACTGCGGTGTTGGGGAAGAGTGTTTCACTAATGGGAGCAATTACCGGGTAGGTCTCTCACTTCACTAGTCCAGCATCTAACTCCTATTACCGGGTAGGTCTCAAGGTGGTTAAATAGGGAGTTCTACACAAACCGGATACTACTTAAGGGTGCAACCCTCTCCTTACCGGGTAAGTCTCGGAATAGGGAAGTCTCAAGTACTAATCCTAGCACACTCGATCCAATAGCGGCTTATGAAGCTCACTACTACCTAGCATTCATCATCTTAGGTATCTAAGGTCGGAAATCATCGGGTAGATCTCTTCCCTCACTTAGATTGATAGCATTAGGTGATCCTAAGCTAAAGTAGGCTAAATAAACACTAGGATTTAAACAACCAAACACTCTAACATGCAGATTCATCAATTAAAGAGCAACAGGGAAGAAAATCGGGTGAATCATACAAAAATCGGTCGATCTAGCATGATGAACAGGTCGATTTTTGTCTCTGGAATGGGTTTCGTGCATACAAATCATCCTAAACTAATATATAAGTCCATCCTATCATCACCCTAGCCATAACCATCAATCCATCACTCTAGAATCACAATAAACTAGCCAATAATATGCATATCAAGATCCAAAATCAACAAACAAGCATACATGGTGTTCATAGATGAATAATGAAAGATGAGCAAGCAAAATTGTTCGCCCCTAGAGGTGTGTGCAAATAAGTTTTAAATTTATAAAACTAGAATCAAGCAGCGAACCCGCAGTGTACGGATCGAGGTAGCTAAGCAAGAATTCCAGAGTATCGAACACAGGGATTTGGGTGGGAACAAATTCGATTTCAGGTTATCAAGCAGTAAATATGGGAGTTTTGCAAATATTGGGAAAACAACAATCCTAAAGATCCGGGTATTCAGTTGCGGCAATAGACTCAAGATATATTAATGATGTAAAGACAAAGTAGAGATATGCAAAGGTATACTAATGTAAGGTAATCGTACGGTTGAGGTTCCAAAAACCTTATGTAACTCACCTAAAAGATACTCCCTATACAGGTTGTTGAGACTCAATATAGAAAGATTCTAAAGGTGAGAATTAGTGTCAAATACCCAAACTTGTAATCTAAAGATCAAGACTAATTTATCCGATTGAGGTTGTTGAGGCTCAAATAACCAACATCCTTCCCTTGTTGCTTTGGGAAGTTGGTCTTGATAGTCTCTTTCAACTCCTTGATCTCATTGTTGAGGGAGAAAATTTGAGTTTGAGCTTCATGTGTGAGCTTCGCTCCTTGCTCCACACGATTTCTCTCCACTTTCCGGTGGGAATATTTCTCTATGACTCTTGCTTGCTTCTCAATGAAGTCCCAAGCGTCATCTTCTCTCATGTCCATGAACGTTCCACATGAGAGGGATTGGAGGTTGAATTGCGTTCCCGCATCCAGCCCTTTGTAGTAAATTTCTAGCAAGGCAAGCTTGAATATGCCATGATGAGGGCAATCCAAGAGCAAATCCTGAAACCTTTCCCAAGATTGAAACAAACTTTCGTTAGGTCTCATAGAAAAGGCATTAATCTTACCTCTAAGTTCCGCCGTTTTGGAAGGCGGAAAGAATTTGGTGAGAAACTCTGCGGAAAGGTCTTCCCACGTGTCTAGTTTCCCATTAGGAAGAGCTTGGTACCAAGACAACGCTTTCCCTTTCAAGGAGAAAAAGAAAGGTTTGAGCTTATAGCTGTTGGTAGTAGCGTTCTTCGGTCTCATCGTCTCCATCATACACTCAAAGTTTTGC
Source organism: Fagopyrum esculentum (assembly GCA_033239045.1). Classification (NCBI taxonomy): domain Eukaryota; kingdom Viridiplantae; phylum Streptophyta; class Magnoliopsida; order Caryophyllales; family Polygonaceae; genus Fagopyrum; species Fagopyrum esculentum. The sequence goes on along the minus strand of BSUD01000006.1, from coordinate 23,300,965 downwards.
AAGTGTTGGTGTGGAGATTCAGCGCTTGTACCGCCAAATTGGCTTTGTCGAACAAGAGTGATAACTTGAGGGTTAAAGCTAAACCCTTGCACATCTTCAGCATCAAAATTCACACCCAAGCGGCGTGGTTGTTGTGTTGGATCCATCCGTTGGCCAAGAGTTCTTGGCTCATTATCCACACGTTCGACTCTCGCATTCCTTGGAGGGATGCGGCGATTAGTAGTTTCTTGTGGATGGAAAGGATTTATATTGATCGTAGGATCAATCTCTTCTAATGGCGGCATGGAAGAGTCACTATCATCAGCGGATGAGTGGCTTTTTCTTTTAGACCTTGATCTCCTTCTTGAGGACTTCTTGCCAACCTTGTCTTCAAGGTCGCTCATCTTTACCCTCATTTGGAAGAGCATGTCTTGTAGACCGTTAACTTGAGCTTGATGACGATCCATCTCATCCTTGCGGAGAGTCTCATTCCAACGGAGTTGAGCTTCTTTTTCCGCCAACTCCGTATGAAAATCACGTTCGTTTTCTTCAGCCATCTTCTTTTCCTTGCGCTTTTGCCTTAAAGTTTTCTCTAGCTCTTGATCAAGAGGCAAGAGATCTTCGGTGTTCCTAGACCTGCGCATACACTCAAAACAATATCAAATAACGAGAGCAAGCTCCCAAGCTTGACAACCGGTTACCGAATTCAGCCGAAACCAAATCCCCGGCAACGGCGCCAAAAACTTGTTCGCCCCTAGAGGTGTGTGCAAATAAGTTTTAAATTTATAAAACTAGAATCAAGCAGCGAACCCGCAGTGTACGGATCGAGGTAGCTAAGCAAGAATTCCAGAGTATCGAACACAGGGATTTGGGTGGGAACAAATTCGATTTCAGGTTATCAAGCAGTAAATATGGGAGTTTTGCAAATATTGGGAAAACAACAATCCTAAAGATCCGGGTATTCAGTTGCGGCAATAGACTCAAGATATATTAATGATGTAAAGACAGAGTAGAGATATGCAAAGGTATACTAATGTAAGGTAATCGTACGGTTGAGGTTCCAAAAACCTTATGTAACTCACCTAAAAGATACTCCCTATACAGGTTGTTGAGACTCAATATAGAAAGATTCTAAAGGTGAGAATTAGTGTCAAATACCCAAACTTGTAATCTAAAGATCAAGACTAATTTATCCGATTGAGGTTGTTGAGGCTCACAATCGAGGTAGAGGTTGTTGAGGCTTCACTACCACCTAGAAAAGACAAGTCTAAACTAAGTTAAAGCAAATCTTTAACTTTGGATTAAAGTAAAAGCAAGGTTCGTAAACTGAAGGAAAATCACGGTTAGTTCTTGAGGTTCCACGGCCATGGACTCAAGAACAGCCCGTAATTTGGGTATGTCGACGATATTTCTCTAACTCTCAGGGTCTAATCTGTTTGCGATCGATCTATCATCACCTATGCCACAACTATCAACCCTTCACCTTAGAATTGTTAAGGGTTTTTAGCCAATAACAGTCATTTTGATATCAATTCAAAAATCAAGGAGTAAAAGATGGAAACTTTCAAGAACTATCAATAATCTTCAAATGAATCTCAAGATCACAACAAATGTTTATCAAAAGATTCAAGACAAAGTAAACAATCACAACCTTAGGAAAGAAGAGAAACGGGATGTCAATCCGTTCTCAAATCAAACCTAAACAAGAAGAGACATCCATATCGACAAAATAGGCAATACTAGCTCACATATGCTTAAAGGTCAATCAAAGACTATCGAAATGAATCAAATATGATTAGAAAACGTGCCTAAAATATCACAATATTTCATGCTAACAAAAATCAATAAATCTTAGCCAAATCCAAGTTGTAGCAAGACTTACAAACTCTTAAATGAAGATCCAAAACGTTCCTAACAATCCTTGCAAAAGTTCTTCAATCCAAGACTACAAAAGTAACTCAAAATCACTCAAAACCTCACTATTCTCCTACAATGGTGTTCTTCTTCTTCCTTCAATCTTTTTAGAGCTTTTCTTCTCCTCCAATCTTTTCTCCAAATTGATGAGCTGTGAATGAGAGTGTGGGAGAGGAGAGATGCTCAGCAACCACCTGCAGGACCACTTATATTCTCCACCAAGAGCAAGGACGGACAAGAGATCGTGGGACACGTGGCTTTAAGCTGTCAAAGGCCTAAAAATCGACCCAGAGCAATAAATCGGCCGATTTAGCTGCTTGTTGGTCCGATTTTCTTCAGCAGAAACATGCTATGATCGTCTAGCCATGAGTTGCTCCATTGCTTGCACCAATAGTGGTCTTTGTGTCCTTTGTTGCTCCAATTATGCTCCTCCAAAGCTTTGTGTGTACCATCATGAGGCTTGGCCCTCAAATGTATCGATTAACGTCCAATAGATCCCCGAATTACCTACAAAACCGATAAAAGGTGGTGTAGACGTCTTTTCTAGAAATGTGCATGAATTGAGCGAAGACGTCGTGAACCAATGCCAAAACGTGCATGAATGAGTGAAAATTCTATCTAAATGATTACCTAATCCTAAGTCATAAATCGTGTTATCACAAACAATTCGGTAAGTTCATAGAACTCATGAGTAAGCTGCATATTAATATACCATTCATTGATGCTATTGTAGGTATGCCCGCTTATGGCAAGTTCTTGAAGGAGCTTCTCTCTAACAAGAGGAAGCTAGAAGATTTCGGAGAGGTCAAGATGAGTTCGGATTCTTCGGATCTCATCAAGACCATGAAGGAGAAAATGCCCCCAAAGTTGAAAGATCCGGGGTCATTTTGCATTCCCATTGGAGTGGGAGATGTCACATATGACGCTTTATGTGACTTAGAAGCAAGTGTGAGCATCATACCACTTGCATTGTGCAGGAAGATCGGTTTAGGCGAACCTAAACCGGTGAAGATGACGTTATACATGGCAGATCGATCCATCACTCGCCCCGTCGGTATTGTAGAAGACGTCCCGGTCAAGCTAGGTAAATTCTTTGTCCCCATTGATTTTGTCGTGCTTGACATTCCTGCAGATAGTCCGGTCCCAATCATACTCGGAAGACCGTTTCTTGCAACTTCCGGCTGCATGGTCGATTGCAAGAATGGTAGACTCGCTTTTGATATTGGAGAAGAGAAAGTAGAGTTCGTTCTTTCCACTCTAGTGAAGGAACCAATCTTTGATGAGGATATTTACGATATCCAAGATGAAGAAGGTTTATCTAGGGAAGAGGTGAGTGCGATTCTCTTTAACGATCCTTTACAAAAAGTCACCATGAGTCTAACAGATGTAGGGGAAGAAGAAGAGTGCAAAGAGGAAATTGAAGCCTTGGAAACACAAGAGGAGATGCATGAAGAGGAGTTTGAGAAACTCCACGATGAGGCTGAGAATGTTAGAATCCACGGTCATACCCTGTATTCCACGACCGTGGATTTCATAACCAAAATCGACCTTCATTCCAGGGGATTACACGGCCGTGGAACATATGGAGAGCCCGTAATTCTGACCGTGGAAGAGGGTGATCGGCATACTTCTTCAACTTTTTCTGATTCTTCTCCAACTCACTCAACACCCTTAGAAACTTCTAAGGAAACGTCGGATGCTTCTCGAGGATCACTGGAAGCTCCAAAAGTGATGGAACTCAAACCGCTTCCTACTCATCTAAGGTACGCTTTTCTTGGATCTAATTCTACCTTTTCGGTTATCGTTAGTTCCGAACTAAGCATAGATGAACATGAACAGCTCATGATTGTCCTTAGAAAACATAGAAAAGCCATAGGCTATACTATTGAGGACTTAGTAGGAATTAAACCCTCCCTATGCATGCATAAGATATTAATGGAGGAAGACTTTAGAACTTCAAGACAACCTCAAAGGCGGTTGAATCCGACCATGAAGGAGGTTGTCAAGAAGGAAATTCTTAAACTTCTTGATGCAGGTATCATCTATCCTATCTCCGATAGCAAGTGGGTGAGTCCAGTTCAAGTAGTTCCGAAGAAGGGAGGAATGACGGTCATCACCAACAAGAACAACGAACTCATTCCTACCCGAACCGTGACTGGATGGCGAATGTGCATAGACTACCGCAAGCTCAACAACGCAACGCGGAAGGATCACTTTCCATTGCCATTCATCGATCAAATGCTTGAAAGGTTAGTACAACATTCGCATTTTTGCTACCTTGACGATTATAGTGGTTTCTTTCAGATTGCGATACATCCGGATGATCAAGAGAAGACCACATTCACGTGCCCTTGGGGTACGTTCGCCTATAGGAGAATGCCGTTCGGGCTTTGCAACGCCCCAGCCACCTTTCAACGGTGCATGATGGCCATCTTCTCCGAATATGTAGAGGAAATCATGGAAGTCTTCATGGACGACTTCTCCGTATACGGTTCCTCTTTTAACGATTGCCTTTCTAACCTTTCTCTTGTTTTACAAAGGTGTGAAGACACTAACCTAGTTCTTAATTGGGAGAAGTGTCAATTCATGGTTAAGGAAGGAATCGTATTAGGTCACTTAGTCTCTAGTAGAGGGATAGAGGTAGACAAGGCTAAGATAGAGACCATAGAGAAACTTCCTCCCCCAATTTAGGTGAAAGGGATAAGAAGTTTCCTAGGACATGCTGGATTCTATAGACGTTTCATTAAGGACTTTTCTAAGATATCAAAACCTCTCACTAATCTATTGATGAAGGATGCGGTTTTTGAGTTTTCGCAGGAATGCTTAGATGCGTTTAACACCATTCGGCAAGCTCTAATTTCAGCACCTATTATCCAACCTCCGGATTGGACTCTCCCCTTCGAGATTATGTGCGATGCTAGTGACATAGCTATTGGAGCTGTTCTTGGACAACGAAAGGAAGGGCGAACCCACGCCATATACTATGCTAGCAAGACGCTAGACGAAGCGCAGCTCAACTACGCCACTACCGAGAAAGAGTTTTTAGCCATTGTCTACGCTATTGACAAGTTTCGCTCTTATCTTGTAGGTGCAAAGGTGATTGTCTACACGGATCATGCTGCGATCCGGTACCTCCTTGCGAAGAAAGACGCGAAACCAAGGCTAATTAGATGGATTCTTCTCCTACAAGAATTCGATCTTGAGATCCGCGACAAGAAAGGTTCAGAAAATTCTGTTGCGAATCATTTGAGTCGTCTAACACATCTAGGGGACGACCATCTACCCATTGATGACTCCTTTCCAGACGAACACTTACACATCATAGAGGAGTGCATCAACGTGATCTCCAAAGGTAACGAACCATGGTTTGCTGATTTTGTTAACTATTTGGTTTGCCAGGAGATACCGCCCGGACTATCCTATGCACAAAGGAAGAAGTTCTTTAAGGACGTCCGGGAATACTATTGGAACGAGCCTCTCCTTTTTAAGAGAGGTCCGGATGGCATCATTCGGCGATGTGTGCCGGAAGATGAGATGCAAAGTGTCATCCGCCATTGTCATTCACTACCTTGTGGAGGACACGCTAGTTCAAACAAGACTAGCGCAAAGGTATTGCAATCTGGATTCTATTGGCCTACTTTATTTAGAGATGTGCAATCCTTTGTTTGTTGCTGCGATGCTTGTCAAAGAACAGGCAATATTTCTAGAAGGAATGAGATGCCCCTCAACAACATCCAAGAGGTGGAGATTTTCGACGTATGGGGAGTCGATTTCATGGGACCATTCCCATCTTCTTGTGGAAACCAATACATACTATTGGCGGTAGATTACGTTTCTAGATGGGTGGAAGCAATCGCCTCTCCCACAAATGATGCCATGGTGGTGGTTAAGTTCTTCAACAAGACCATCTTCCCGCGATTTGGGACACCAAGGACTATCATTAGTGATGGAGGCTCTCACTTCATAGTCCGTCGCTTTGAAGCTCTTCTAGCTAAGTATGGGGTTACTCACAAGATCGCTACCCCTTACCATCCACAAACGAGTGGGCAAGTTGAGATCTCAAATAGAGAGATCAAAGGAATTCTAGAGAAGACGGTTTTAAGGACTAGGAAGGATTGGTCCTTGAAGCTTGACGATGCATTGTGGGCATACCGGACTGCGTACAAGACTCCCATAGGGACCACACCATACAACCTTGTGTATGGGAAGTCTTGTCACTTGCCGGTGGAGCTGGAGCACAAAGCGTTTTTGGCTATCAAATGGCTGAATTTCGGCATGAAGGAAGCGGGAGAGAAGCGTCTCCTAGACATCAATAAGCTGGATGAACTCCGTTTGAACGCCTATGAAAACGCCAAGATCTACAAGGAAAGAGCAAAGCGTTAGCAAGATAAGCATATCATCCCAAAGGACTTCAAAGAAGGAGATCAAGTTCTCCTCTTCAATTCAAGACTTCGCCTCTTTCCAGGTAAGCTTAAATCCCGTTGGACCGGACCCTTTCTAATTAAGCGTATTTTCCCCCATGGTGCAGTTGAAGTATGGGGTGAAGCTAGCGGAAGTTTTAAGGTGAACGGCCAACGACTCAAGAAGTATACGCCGGAACTCCAAGCTGAGGAGTTTGCGCCTACCGCACTCGAATAAGTGCGAGATTGGTCTAGCTGCGGACCTTAAACAAAGCGCTTCTTGGGAGGCAACCCAAGGTATTGCATTTTCGTTTTTGCTTTCGATTCATAGATTAGTTTAGAATAGACGTTTTTGCTTTATTTTGCCTCGATTTCTTCCGGTATGTTCGTGTTTTTGGTTGTAGGATCGATGAAAAAGGAAAAAGGAAGAATAATGTCGAAGAAAAGTGACGAAATTTGAACTTTGGAGCTTTACAGGAGGTTCCACGGTCTAAATTACGGTCGTCATAGCTACAGTGCCCGTAATTTCCAAAAGCCTTTGAAAAATCACCAAAACCACGGTTCCGTACACTTCCACGGCCGTGGAACACCCCGACAGACCGTGATTTTCAAAAATTTTGCCTGCAACTATATAAGCCACATTCTTCACAAATTCATCCCAAAAATCCCTCTTTCCACGACTGTTACGTCTAGGAATAGATGTGATGTGCACACAATAAGTCTTAAATTTATACTCGTTATATTTATCCTAACTCCTAGCGAACCCGCAGTTTACGGGACGTTTGTAGAAAGGTAAGTATTCCGAGGTCGAACACAAAGACTAAGGTGAAATCGAGTCAAGAAATGATCAAAGATAGCGTGAATCTAGACTAAGATAAGATGAGGAACAAAGAAATTGGAAAACGCAATGTTTTTGTTGGTTTTTATGGTGATCAAACAAGATCACAAGTCAAGCAAGGAAATAAAACAACTAACAAATTAAGCTAGCAACGAGTAAGTAACACAAAGCACAAGTATATGATCAAAAGAGAAAAGTAGATTCTAGAGGTCAAGATTTCCGGTTATGGCATCGGACTCAAGGTTCTAAGGATTCTAAAGACAAACTGCGGTGTTTGGGAAAGAATATTTACTAATGGAAGCGATTACCGGGTAAGTCTCTCACTTCACTAATCCCGCATCAAACTCCTATTACCGGGTAGGTCTCAAGAGGTTAGAGTAAGGAATTCCGCACACACTAGATGCTACTTAAGGGTAACCCTCTCCTTACCGGGTAAGTCTCGGAATAGGGAAATCCCAAGTAATAATCCTAGCACACTCGATCCAATAGCGGCTTATGAGGCTCACTACTACCTAGCATTCATCATCTTAGGCATCTAAGGTCGGAAATCATCGGGTAGATCTCTTCCCTCACTTAGGTTGATAGCATTAGGTGATCCTAAGCTAAATTAGGCTTAATAAACACTAGGATTTGACAACCTAACACCCCAATCATACAGCTTTATCATTAAAAGAGCAACAAAAGAATAAATCGGGCTATTCTATAGATAAATCGGCCGATTTATCTGATGAACAGGTCGATTTTTCCTTCTGTTGTGAGTTTCGTGCATATAAATCATCTTAAACTAACATATAAGCCCATCCTATCATCACCCTAGCCATAACCATCAATCCATCACTCCAGAATCACAACAAACTAGCCAATAGTATGCATATTAAGATCCAAAATCATCATACAAGCATACATGGTGTTCATGGATGGATAATGAAAGATAAGCAAGTAAAATCAATAAATCTCAGCCAAATCCAAGGTGCAGCAAGACTTACAAACTCTTAAATGAAGATTCAAAACGTTCCTAACAATCCTTGCAATCGTTCTTCAATCCAAGATTACAAAAATCACTCAAAAGTCACTCAAAACCTCACTAAACTCCTAGAATGGTGTTCTTGTTCTTCCTTCAATCCTTGAGAGCTTTTTTTCTCCTCCAATCTTTTCCCCAAATTGATGAGCTGTGAATGAGAGTGTGGGAGAGGAGAGATGCTCAGCAACAACCAGCAGGACCACTTATATTCTCCACCAAGAGCAAGGACGGACAAGAGATCGTGGGACACGTGGCTTAAGCTGTCAAAGCCCCAAAAATCGACCCAGTGGACAAAAATCGGCCGATTTAGCTGCTAGTTGGTCCGATTTTCTTCAACAGAAACATGCTATGATCGTCTAGCCATGAGTTGCTCCATTGCTTGCACCAATAGTGGTCTTTGTGTCCGTTGTTGCTCTAATTATGCTCCTCCTTAGCCTTGGATGTGTACCACCATGAGGCTTGGCCCTCAAATGTATCGATTAATGTCCAATAGATCCTCGAATTACCTACAAAACTGATAAAAGGTAGTGTAGACGTCTTTTCTAGAAATATGCTTGAATTGAGCGAAGACGTCATGAACCAATGCCAAAACGTGCATGAATGAGTGAGAAATCTATCTAAATGATTACCTAATCCTAAGTCATAAATCTTGTTATAAAAAATACCCCATACTTAAGGTTTGCTCGTCCCCGAGCAAATTCCTAACTATAGACTAAGAGATGACATGATTTATGTATGCAGAAAAATGGCAAAATCTTTTTGGGTTCGTGCTTCTAATATTGGATCACCTTCATAGTCATGTTTCATGGCAATGGACAAGCAATATGCATAAAATGAATGAAGGCATGGAGAGACAATTACACTTAACTAGAAAGCATGCAATGAAGTGTAAAGATGAAGAAGTCAAGATGATCATGAGCATATCCAATCTAAATCACTTAGTCTTACACACATGCAAGTAGGTCATAAGGACTTGTGAAATAGAAGGTCAAGAAACGTTGTGATTAGGTGGGAATTTTCTAGGCTATGTGATGCTAATCCGGGAAAGGGACTAAACAACCACACTTCACATTTCTTATCAACTTCCCTCAAGTGTATATTTTTCTTCATTTTCTTTTCTTTCTTTTATTTTTGAGACAATGGCATTGGTGTACAAAAGCCGAAACCTTGGTGATTAGCCATTCTCGGGCTTTTTCTATTTTTCGAGATGCATCCACACCGGGCACACATACCAAAGCTCGTTAGGATTATCGGTTTATTTGACTTTGGCAAGGCACCAACACCCGATTATGTGAAGTGTACCAAGTTACTTGTCATTTAAACCAACGTCTCCAAACCTATATTTTTGTCTACACTTTCACAACAATTTCAGCATTTCATTCACATCATTCTTTCATCAACAACTTCACCCCACACTTGCTTTTCACACACATCAACACACTATCATGCTCCTATTCCCGGATGGGTCAAAAGAGGTCAAATTTTTCATCAATTGAGGTGCTCAAACAACATGATCAAGATGAGAAGTAGAGAAAAATGAATTGCCTTAATCACTCCTAATTGATGTGCAAGAACTAGCATGCAATTTCGACTTTCAATACTCAATTCAATCAAGGCAAACATTCATGATCACAAATTCATTCATGGGTTTCAAGATAAGTACTTCAAGTCCACATATGCTATCATCAATTTAACACATAAGGTCATCCATAGCCAATCCACAAGACAAGGTTCATCATTAGGGTCATATCCAAGCCTAGGAAGCACAAAAATTTTAAAATTTTCTGATTTTTTGGATTTTTCAAAATATGTATGTACAATGCAAGACATAATGAAACATGTGACAAAATTAAACTATCCTAGATGCTAATCATGCAAGTGATCATGAAAACCCCACCCCATACTTAGAAACACATTGTCCTCAATGTGGAAACTAAATAAAGAAGTGAAAGAGAGTCCTCACAATGTAAAATTGGTGATGCTTTGGTATTTCGGGTCACATTGAATGATGATGGTGGATGATCGATCAAGGATGGTAGAGAGCTCTTGATGTTCATTATGAGATTGGAACCCGCGCTTGGCACCGCAAGCCGTCCAAGTTCCACGTCCGCTCCACCCATGCTTGATTGGAGATCATCACTTTCCTTTATACAGAGGAAAAATCGGCCAAACAACCCAGGAAAATCGGCCGATTTTGTGCATGAATAGTCCGATTTCCTGGGTGCTTTCTTCCTTGTTCATGTGCTTGGATCTTGCACCTTCAACCATTCCATGAGGTTCTCACATGACCTCCAACATCTCGTCACACACGACAATCAACAAGATCTAGCACCCAAAAACACAAAAGAAAAACAAAGCACACCAAGAGTGAGATTAAACAAAAGCAAGAAAAAGAAAGGAAAAATATGTACCAATGGGTTGCCTCCCATTAAGCGCTTCTTTAAGGTCATTAGCTTGACCAAATTCAGGAGCGTTTTAATCAAGGTGAAGTGGGGCAATCACTTCCACCGGGGCTTCCGGGATGTACTTCTTCAATCTATGCCCATTCACTTTGAAGTCACCACAATGATCTCCTCCTATCTCTACCGCTCCATGAGGAAAGATCTTCTTTACCACATATGGCCCGGTCCATCTTGATTTGAGCTTTCCGGGGAAGAGCCGCAGTCTCGAGTTGAAAAGAAGCACCAAGTCGCCTTCATTCAACTCCTTTGGAAGGAGGCGCTTGTCATGCCACCTTTTGGTCCGCTCCTTGTAGATCCGGGCATTCTCATAAGCATCCAACCGGATCTCCTCAAGGGCGTTCATGTCTAGCAACCGCTTCTCTCCCGCCTCCTTGAAGTCAAAATTTAGCCACTTAATGGCCCAATAAGCTCTATGCTCCATCTCTACCGGAAGGTGGCAAGATTTGCCATAGACCAACTTGTAAGGAGTGGTGCCAATTGGTGTCTTGAAAGCGGTCCTATATGCCCACAAGGCATCATCGAGCTTCATAGCCCAATCTTTTCTCATCCTTGATACCGTCTTCTCAAGAATGGCCTTGATCTCCCGGTTGGAGATCTCCACTTGGCCACTAGTTTGGGGATGGTAAGGTGTTGCCACCTTATGAGTCACCCCATACTTAGCCAAAAGTGCTCCAAAGTTCCTATTGGTGAAATGCTTTCCTCCATCACTTATGATCACCCTTGGTGTTCCAAACCTAGGAAAGATAACTCGGTTGAAGAACCGCACAACAACCTTGGCGTCGTTTGTAGGTGAGGCGATTGCCTCCACCCATCTTGAAACATAGTCAACCGCCAATAGGATGTAGAGGTTGCCACATGAAGAAGGGAAGGGTCCCATGAAGTCCACACCCCATACATCAAATATTTCTACCTCTTGGATGTTGTTCAAGGGCATCTCATTCCTCCTTGAGATGTTGCCCGTCCTTTGGCAAGCATCATAAGCTACCACAAAGCCTTGCACGTCTTTGAACAAACTTGGCCAAAAGAAGCCCGATTGCAACACTTTTGCACATGTCTTGTGTGCGCTAGCATGCCCTTCACATGGCAAGGAATGACAATGGCGGATCACACTCTCCACCTCATCCTCCGGTATGCATCTTCTAAACATTCCATCCGGCCCTCTTTTGAACAAAAGTGGCTCGCTCCAATAGTAATGCCTCACATCCTTGAAGAATTTCTTCCTTTGGGCATATGTCAAACCGGGAGGTACTTCCTCACACACCAAGTAGTTCACTATGTCGGCATACCACGGCTCACTCCCTCTAGATACTTGGAACAAGCACTCCTCCACCATTTGCAATTGCTCATCCCGGAATGAGTCATCAATCGGGATGTCATCTCTCTCAATCTCTAAGGGAGGTAGTCTACTAAGGTGATCCGCCACGGAGTTCTCGGATCCCTTCTTGTCCCGGATTTCCAAATCAAACTCTTGAAGAAGAAGGATCCACCGAATCAACCTAGGTTTGGCATCCTTCTTTGTAAGGAGATAACGGATCGCAGCATGATCCGTATAGACTATGACCTTTGCTCCAACAAGGTATGACCGAAACTTCTCAAAGGCATACACTACCGCTAGCAACTCTTTCTCGGTTGTGGCATAGTTAAGTTGGGCATCATCTAGCGTCTTGCTAGCATAATAAATGGCATGAGCGCGCCCATCTTTCCTTTGCCCCAAAACAGCCCCAACGGCTACATCGCTTGCATCACACATGATTTCAAACGGTAAACTCCAATCCGGAGGTTGCATGATGGGTGCGGAGATCAAAGCGTTCTTCAACCTACAAAAAGCCTCAAGGCAATCTTTGGAGAAGACAAAATCAACATCCTTCATTAGTAGGTTAGTGAGAGGCTTAGAAATTTTAGAGAAATCTTGAATAAACCTCCGGTAAAAACCGGCATGCCCTAAGAAACTCCTTACCCCTTTCACCGAGGTAGGTGGTGGAAACTTCTCTATCGTTTCAATCTTGGCCCTATCAACCTCAATGCCACGGTTAGACACCAAGTGTCCTAACACAATACCTTCACTTACCATGAAGTGGCATTTTTCCCAATTTAAGACAAGATTTGTCTCCTCACATCTTTGCAATACTAAGGACAAGTTAGCCAAGCAATCATCGAAAGAAGAACCATAAACAGAGAAATCATCCATAAACACTTCCATGATATTTTCTATGTATTCCGAAAAGATAGCCATCATACACCTTTGGAAGGTGGCGGGTGCATTACACAACCCAAATGGCATCCTCCTATATGCAAAAGTACCCCATGGACATGTAAAGGTTGTTTTCTCTTGGTCATCGGGGTGGATAGGGATTTGGAAGAATCCACTATAGCCATCTAGGTAACAAAAATGGGAATGTTGAGCTAACCTCTCTAGCATTTGGTCAATGAAGGGGAGAGGGAAGTGATCTTTCCTAGAGGCCATGTTAAGCTTTCTATAATCAATACACATCCTCCATCCCGTAACCGTTCTAGTGGGGATTAGTTCATTGTTCTCATTAGTCACTACGGTCATCCCACCCTTCTTAGGTACTACATGAACGGGACTAACCCACTTACTATCCGAGATAGGGTAGATAATTCCCGCATCTAGCAACTTTATGATCTCCTTCTTAACTACCTCTTTCATTATAGGATTTAGTCTTCTTTGATGTTCAATAGAGGGTTTATGATTATCTTCCATCATTATCCTATGCATGCACAAAGAGGGCTTAATGCCAACAAGATCATCAATGGTGTATCCTATAGCCTTTCTATGCAGTTTCAATTCATTCAACAATCTATCAAGCTCATCATCATTCAAAGATGCATTCACAATCACCGGATAAGTAGAATTTGAACCAAGGAAAGCATACTTTAAATGAGAAGGAAGAGGTTTAAGATCAAGTTGAGGAGGACCTTTTTCGGTTGGAGACGATCCATACAATGTAGGTTGAGATGATTGCAAAGCTATGGAAGCCTCCTTGAAGTCCCTTGATGATTGCTCACACTCAAGTGGTTGATGCTGAAAAGACTCAGGAAAATCGGTCCAGGAAGAAAAATCGGACGATTTATCTGAGGGTGGGTCGATCTGAGTTTCTGTTTTGGCAAAACTGGCTGAAATTTCAGCACAAGTACAAAAATCGGCCGATTTTTGCCCTTCAGTCCGATTTTTCTGGCAATTTTCCTCTTCTTCTAGCACTTCAAACCCAACTCTTGGTAGCTCGTCCAATGCATTCAAGGCCTTGATTACTTCATTGCTACTCTCCTCAATCCCTTCTTCCATCAAGCTTGAGCTAAGAACTCTCTCAAGCGGATCCTTGAGCAAGATTGAGCTCACAACCTCTCTAGACTCTTCCTCTTCAACTATGTTGAATACATCTTCATCAAGGGTTGGCCCTTTCATCATTGTTGATAGCTTGAACTTGATGTTCTCTTCTCCCATGTTGAAGGAGAGAGTTCCATTCTTGCAATCTACTAGACATCCGGAGGTAGCTAGGAAAGGTCTTCCCAAGATGATAGGAACCGGATAGTCCGCCGGGATGTCCAAAACAACGAAGTCTATGGGTACATAGAACTTCCCTAGTTGCACCGGGATGTCTTCCAAGATTCCAACGGGATGAGTGATTGAGCGGTCCGCCATGTAAAGAGTCATCTTGACCGGCTTTGGCTCTCCTAGCCCAACCTTGTTGCAAAGTGCAAGCGGAATGATGCTCACACTTGCTCCAAGATCACATAGGGCATCATACTTCACTTCTCCTACTCCGATTGGCACACAAAAGGATCCCGGATCCCTTAGCTTGGGAGGCATCTCTTCCTTCATCGTTTGAATCAACTCCGATGATCTCTTAGTCATCCTTATCTCACCATACTCCTCCAACTTCCTTTTGTTGGAGAGTATTTCCTTCAAGAACTTGCCATATGCCGGCATCCCTAGAATAGCATCCATGAACGGAATGTTAATATGCAATTTAGACATTAGTTCAAGGAACTTACCAAAGTGATTGTCCAAGCGAGCTCTTGCTCGTGATTGAGGGAACGGTCGTGGTGGTTTGTATGGAGGCGGTGCCACATAGGTTGGCTCTACATCTTTGCTCTTGCCTCCATCTCCTTGCAAAGTCTCTTCTTCATTCACCACTTGCTTCCCTTTAGCATTCTCCTTGGGCAAAGGATCCTTCATGCTTAACCCACTTCTTGTTGTAATAGCCAACACTTGGCCTCTTGGGTTTTCTTCGGTTCTTCCGGGAAGCTTTCCCGGATCTCTATGTGCTTCACCCGCCTTTTGGAACACTTGTGCTTCCAAAACCTTTTGAGCCTTTGAGATAGAAGTCACCGTGCTCTCAAGACCACTCAACCTTCCAAGCAATTGATCAAACATCATTTCGGTTCTATCCCTTGGAGGTTGAGTGAATCCGGGTGGAGGTTCTTGTGAAGCTCTTGGTGGTGGAGTTGTGCTTGTAGAAGCGGGAGGGTTCAAGGCTCCATCCGGGTTAGAGTAAGAAAACCCGGGATGGTTATGGTTGGGCCGGTAATTGTTGAATTGCCGGTTGTTGTTGAAGTTCCTTGGACCTTGGTAGTTGTTGTAGTTGCCCCTTCCCATATAGTTCACATCCTCCTCCTTGGAAGACAAGTTAGCTTGTGGAAGCACTTGAGGGGTTGCTTGGTTCTTCAAGGTTGTAGCACACAACTCCCTCAAGGACTTTAGCTCGTTGTTGATGGCGTCGAGCTTGAAGTTGCTCATGGTGACCTCACTCACCTCATATGCTCCCACCTTTCTCCCTTCACTCTTCCTATGGGAGTACTTCTCAATTACTAGAGCTTGCTTCTCCACAAACTCCCAAGCATCATCCACATGCTTCTCCATGAAAGTCCCACCGGAAAGGGATTGAAGCTTGAATTGGCTATCTTCATCAAGTCCCTTGAAGTAGATCTCCAATAGCTCAATTTTCGGTATGCCATGGTGTGGACAATCTAGGAGAAGGTCCTTGAATCTCTCCCAAGACTTGAACAAACTCTCTCTATCCTTCATCACGAAGGCATTGATCTTCCCTCTTAATTCGGTAGTCTTGGAAGGTGGGAAGAACTTAGTCAAAAACTCGGTTGTCATCTCCTCCCAAGTACCAACTCGCCCTTGTGGGATAGATTGATACCAAGCCAAAGCTTTATCCTTAAGAGAAAAGGAGAAAGCCCTTAGCTTATGGTTGTTGCTCTCCAATCTTGGCGGTCTAAGAGTCTCCATCAACATCTCATAGTTCATCAAGTGTTGATGAGGAGACTCTCCTTCCATCCCTCCAAATTGATTATGCCGGATCATTTGTAGAACTTGAGGGCGGAGCTCGTAGTTGTGGGCTGCGGGATCTCCTAAGTTCACACCCGGACGGTGTGCTCTTTGTGCCGGATCCATAAGTCTCCCTAGGGTTTGTGGCTCTTCAATGGCAATGGGCACAACCCTAACATTAGCCGCCGGCTGCGGTTGTGGTGGAGGAGGTGGAGGTTGTTGACGATTAAGCTCTCCTTGCACAAGGGCTTGCCTAATCTCATCAATCTCCCTTCTAGTCGCTTCTTGCCTCTCATTGGCAAGTCTCCTTTCTTCCTCTAAAAGCTCATCTCTAAGCCTTATTTGCTCTAAGGCTTCATCCAACTCAGCTTGGAGGTTTCTTCCGGCCATCTCTTTCTCTTTTCGGATGTTCGTGGATCTAGATCGAAGGGTTTTCTCCGCTTCGGGATCGAATGGAGCTAAATCCTTGCCACGAGATCTTCGCATACACCTAAAGAGAGAGATGATGTCCTGAAAAGCAAAGACACACACCAAAGAGAGATCAAAAGCAACAAGAAAGATCTACACTATAAACAATCACGAAATGACTCAATCTAGACCTAGTCCCCGGCAACGGCGCCAAAAACTTGTTACGTCTAGGAATAGATGTGATGTGCACGCAATAAGTCTTAAATTTATACTCGTTATATTTATCCTAACTCCTAGCGAACCCGCAGTGTACGGGACGTTTGTAGAAAGGTAAGTATTCCGAGGTCGAACACAAAGACTAAGGTGAAATCGAGTCAAGCAATGATCAAAGATAGCGTGAATCTAGACTAAGATAAGATGAGGAACAAAGAAATTGGAAAACGCAATGTTTTTGTTGGTTTTTATGGTGATCAAACAAGATCACAAGTCAAGCAAGGAAATAAAACAACTAACAAATTAAGCTAGCAACGAGTAAGTAACACAAAGCACAAGTATATGATCAAGAGAGAAAAGTAGATTCTAGAGGTCAAAATTTCCGGTTATGGCATCGGACTCAAGGTTCTAAGGATTCTAAAGACAAACTGCGGTGTTTGGGAAAGAATGTTCACTAATGGAAGCGATTACCGGGTAAGTCTCTCACTTCACTAATCCCGCATCAAACTCCTATTACCGGGTAGGTCTCAAGAGGTTAGAGTAAGGAATTCCGTACACACTAGATGCTACTTAAGGGTAACCCTCTCCTTACCGGGTAAGTCTCGGAATAGGGAAATCCCAAGTAATAATCCTAGCACACTCGATCCAATAGCGGCTTATGAGGCTCACTACTACCTAGCATTCATCATCTTAGGTATCTAAGGTCGGAAATCATCGGGTAGATCTCTTCCCTCACTTAGGTTGATAGCATTAGGTGATCCTAAGCTAAATTAGGCTTAATAAACACTAGGATTTGACAACCTAACACCCCAATCATACAGATTTATCATTAAAAGAGCAACAGAAGAATAAATTGGGCTGTTCTACAGATAAATCGGCCGATTTATCTGATGAACAGGTCAATTTTTCCTTCTGTTGTGAGTTTCGTGCATATAAATCATCTTAAACTAACATATAAGCCCATCCTATCATCACCCTAGCCATAACCATCAATCCATCACTCCAGAATCACAACAAACTAGCCAATAGTATGCATATTAAGATCCAAAATCATCATACAAGCATACATGGTGTTCATGGATGGATAATGAAAGATAAGCAAGTAAAATCAATAAATCTCAGCCAAATCCAAGTTGTAGCAAGACTTACAAACTCTTAAATGAAGATTCAAAACGTTCCTAACAATCCTTGCAATCGTTCTTCAATCCAAGATTACAAAAATCACTCAAAAGTCACTCAAAACCTCACTAAACTCCTAGAATGGTGTTCTTGTTCTTCCTTCAATCCTTGAGAGCTTTTTTTCTCCTCCAATATTTTCCCCAAATTGATGAGCTGTGAATGAGAGTGTGGGAGAGGAGAGATGCTCAACAACAACCTGCAGGACCACTTATATTCTCCACCAAGAGCAAGGACGGACAAGAGATCGTGGGACACGTGGCTTAAGCTGTCAAAGCCCCAAAAATCGACCCAGTGGACAAAAATCGGCCGATTTAGCTGCTAGTTGGTCCGATTTTCTTCAACAGAAACATGCTATGATCGTCTAGCCATGAGTTGCTCCATTGCTTGCACCAATAGTGGTCTTTGTGTCCTTTGTTGTTCCAATTATGCTCCTCCTTAGCCTTGGATGTGTACCACCATGAGGCTTGGCCCTCAAATGTATCGATTAATGTCCAATAGATCCTCGAATTACCTACAAAACCGATAAAAGGTAGTGTAGACGTCTTTTCTAGAAATATGCTTGAATTGAGCGAAGACGTCATGAACCAATGCCAAAACGTGCATGAATGAGTGAGAAATCTATCTAAATGATTACCTAATCCTAAGTCATAAATCTTGTTATCAACGACCTAAGTGCCGAAACCCCACGACCCCTCTCAAATCTTCGTTTTCTAATCGTTTTCAACGATTCTTCTTCCCAAACTGCAGCAAATTCAACCACAAACAAGATCCAAGCGACAAACCGAGCGGAAATCCATCAACAAACGCGCATTTCGGATTTTTCAATCCCAAAAAGAGGTTTATTCTTTCTTCTTGATTCTCGCCAATTTGGGTCGTTTTTGCTATAGATTTCTAGGAAGAATTGATAAAGACTGGAAGGAATTAGACTAGGACTACTTGTTGTGGTGATTGCCTGTGAATTTGCTGAGATTTGTGAAATTCTGAGACGAACCACGGTCACTGGGTAAATTACGGCCGTGGTTTTGGACGAACAGACCGTAATTTTTGTGCAGAATGGATTTCGTAAGGAGAGTGTCGGGAAGGATAAAAGAGAAGAAGGGTGAGCAGAATAAGAAAAGGAAAGGCAATCCCTCCACCTCCTCATCCTCTAGGGCACCACCACCCTCATCTCCTTCACCTCCATCCTCACCTTCACCTCCATCCTCACCTCCTCACCCTAGAATCCCGACCATAATGAGAATCATCTCGCTGCTTTCGAGAAGATCACGAAGAGGCCAGTGATTGGCCCTAGATATTTGTTGTTGGAGGATCTATATCCTCTTAACATTGTTGATGACCTCACTTGGCTCTTGGATAGAGCCGGATTAGTTATCTTCTCGGCTATCCGAGAAGACGCTTATGAGGAGATCACCCGGGAGGTTGTGACGTCCTTCGAGCACAGCCACGTAGATAGGACCGTCTCTTTCCGTCTCATGGAAAGAGACTACCATTTGAGTATCGTTGAGTTTGGGACTATTTTTGGGTTTCATGAGACCTTTAATGGTCGATTTCCGAGTGGCGTTTCCGCCAAGGACTTTTGGAAGGAAATTGCGATGATTTACGCCGACGAGGACCGTTGGCAACCTGCCGATACCAAGGCTAAATTGATGTACCATTTAGCCTTGAAGATAGCTCACCGGGTTCTTTCGGAGTGTCTCTTTCCTAGGACGGAGACGCCCCAAAAGATAAAGACGGATGAGCTATTCTTGCTCTATTGCATGCTTTATGGACGCCGTGCAGATTGTGCTACTCTCTTGGCTGCTACTATGAGCAAGCTCAAGAACAA
The DNA here is from genome assembly GCA_033239045.1 of Fagopyrum esculentum. NCBI lineage: Eukaryota > Viridiplantae > Streptophyta > Magnoliopsida > Caryophyllales > Polygonaceae > Fagopyrum > Fagopyrum esculentum. The sequence goes on along the minus strand of BSUD01000006.1, from coordinate 23,281,430 downwards.
GTCGAAGGGAAACATCAGATATGGTGGGATAGTTACCCACATTGCTAGGAGTTTTGGTGTGGATTTTTCTGCTTGCACCCGCATACCGGCCGTTCCTTTAGGGTTACATGCTTTCATGGTTAGGGGTCTCATTTTCCCCACACATAGAGGTCCGCCTTATGCGGGCATGCCTTGGGAGAGTAGGACAGGCAGGGGTATAGAGTGGCTGCCAGAGTACTCCATTGTGGTGGGACGCCACAATTGGAAGGAGACGTTCGCTGCGATGCATGCGAACAGGTTAGTAGCTCCCCCTTATGTCCCACCACCGGTTGTGGAGGAGGAGGATATGGGAGATCAGTTCGAGAGTGGAGGAGGAGCGGAGCAGGAGTTTGGCACGTTTCCGGACCAGCCGGAGGCGGCCCCAGATGTACCTAGGCGCTCTCCACGTCCAGCTAGAGCCTCAGGCTCGTCATCTCGCCGCGCTAGCGTGAGTGAGAGGCCCACGTGGATGACCACACCTCCCACATGGTATGGTATTCCCCCTCCTTGGTCCACGGAGCAGCCAGCAGCACCACCACCAGCACCAGCACCATCCGACGCCCCAGCATGGTACGATCACGCCCCGGGATGGTACGAGCAGATGCCGGATTGGGCTACCGGACTTTCAGAGAGAGTTGGAGCATTGGAGATCCGAGCCGATGCTAGAGACGGACGCCTCGACGACCTCGACCACATGATGAGGGACGTCTACCGCCAGCAGTTTGGGCGGCCCTACGACTCCAGCTTCTCTCCATTTCCACCTCCGCCGGCACCGCAGTGATTTGATGCATGACCGTTCGTTTTAGACATTCCCGCCACCACTTTGTGAGTTTCTTTTTCTTTTCTTTCTTTTCTTTCTTTCTTTTGAACATTAGGGACAATGTTCGTCCTAAGTATGGGGTGGGATGTACTAAAAAGTTTGTAATAACTCTACTCTCTATGTTTGCTTTCATTCGAGACTATCGTTGCATGTTCATTATGTGTTGCACGTTTCATTTTCGCATTGCATGAAAAAGAACTTTAAAAACCCATAAAAATTGAAAAATTTTGAAAATTTTGTGCTTCTAATGACTTGAGATGATTTCCATGATAATCATTACTTGTGAATGGAGTTTGATAACAATTGCATGCTTAAAAGAATAGTGAATCGAAAAGAATTTGAATGAATGAATTTTACCTCTTTTGCAAGTTTTATAATATGAAAATGTTACCTAAATCATGTTGAGAAATTGAAGTTGAAATCACGTTATAAGTTCCTATACTTCTTGTTGAAATGATTAAGGCAATTCGATACTTTCTTTCTTCTTTCTTTGATCATCTAGCTCCTCATTGAAATATTAGCCTCCTTTACCTATCCGGGAATTTGGAGAAGTGAATGAAAAGGGCATGTTTGATGTGGGAGGGCCATGAGAGCAATTATTTGCAATCAAATGAATAGAAAGAAATTGTAGGTTTGGGGAAGTCAATCATGACGATGAGTAACTCGGCACCATTCACATAGCCGGGTGTTTGTGTCTTGCCAAAGCCGGATTGAGCGATATTCCTAGCGGATTATGGTATGTGCGCTAAAGGTTTGAGGCATCTCTTGAAAAATTGAGAAACGCCGATCTCCTAGGCTTCGGTTTTTGTGCACCTCTATCCATAACTCCAAAAGTAAAGTCGAAAAATGAAAAGAAGAGAGCGAAGCTCTAAGTTGAAGTGTTGCGGGAACCGCATAAGAAGAAGAAGGTAGTTGTCCACTTTCCCGGATTCATGCACCACTTTCCCTTAAAGTTTTCCCTTCCCTTCCACATTCTAGACCTTTTTCTTTGAAAGTCCTTAAGATCAAAAGAATGTTATATGACTTTGTGATCTAAATTAAAGTTTCTTGTGATCGATTTTGATAATGTTTGAAGGTTATGATGCTTGTATAGAAGTTTGATTTATTCATGAGTTTTCTTTGCTTTTTACTCTTTAATTGAGTGTGTGAAAGTTTGATGAACGATTGAAGCAAGGTTTGAGAATGATCTATTCTTTAGAAGTCACATTCACCCAAAAGAAGGTACACATATTTCATCCTAACTCTTGTTTAAAGCTTTTTGAAAGACCTTGCTTAGGGACAAGCAAGTGTTAAGTATGGGGTTATTTGTTAGCATGAAATATTGTGATATTTTAGGCACGTTTTCTAAACATATTTGATTCATATTGATAGTCTTTGATTGAACTTTGCTGCATATGTGAGCTAGTATTACCTATATTGTCGATATGGATGTCTACACTAGTTCTATGTTGATTATAGGTGATTTGGAGCTATTTCCGAACGGAATCGAGCAAAAGAGGAGTTGATTGAGTGAGTCCATAGATTGAGGACATTCTTAGGAAGCAAATTGAAGTTTAGCTTGAGGAATGCACGAGGCTAGGGAAGAATCACGTTCTTGCCCTAAACCACGCTCTAAAATACGGCCGTATTACAAACCACGTTCAGTTCCACGGCCGTGGAACCTTGTGTAGAAAAGCGTGATGCATTCCAGTAACTATTACGGTCGTGGAATATATGCTGCAAACCGTGACACTTTCCACACCTAGAATTACGGTCGTGGAAACTTCCACGACCGTGATCTTGGCGAATCTTTTTCGCCACACTTTGAAGCCACGATCTTTTGAAGATTGGGCCGGGCCGATATTTTATCTTGCCCTACAACTATAAAAAGACGGACGAAAGGAGATTCCGTCATCGACGCTTAGGCTCGCTAAGACCGCATCTTCGCTTACGCCCGCTAATCATCACTTACCCTCGTTGAGAAGTATTTGGAGATCTTGTTGGAGATCAAAGTTCGTGCTTGGAATTGCCCTAATCTCGCACTTGGTGGAGATTATTGTTGGGATTTCCATATTTTCCGGATTGACGGAAGATTCGGAAGGTTTCTTGCAAGAAGACTTCTCTTCTTGTTTAGGTTTGATTTAGAAGACGAATTGACATCCCGTTCTTCCTTCTTTCCTAAGATTGTGTTTGTTTGTTCTATTACGGATCTTGTGACGATATTTGTTCTCGATTGTGACTTTGAGATCGGTTTGAAGTTTATTGAAAGTTTTCATCTTTCTATCTTTTAATTCTTGAATTGATATCAATATGACTGTTATTGGCTAAAAAACCTTAACAATTCTAAGGTGAAGGGTTGATAGTTGTGGCTTAGATGATGATAGATCGATCGCAAATAGATTAGACCTTGAGAGTTCGAGCGAATTGTCGACGAACCCTAAATTACGGGCTGTTCTTGAATTCCACGACCGTGGAATCTCAAGATCCAACCGTAATTTTCCTCAAGTTTACGAACCTACTTTCACTTTAATCCAAAGTTAAAGATTTGCTTTAACTTAGTTTAGACTTGTCTTTTCTAGGTGGTAGTGAAGCCTCAACAACCTCTACCTCGATTGTGAGTGTCACAACCTCAATCGGTTAAGTTAGTCTCGATCCTTGGGTTACAAGTTTGGGTATTTGACACTAATTCTCACCTTTAGAATCTTTCTATATTGAGCCTCAACAAGCTGTATAGAGAGTGCCTTGTAGGTGAGTTACATAAGGTTTTTGGAACTTCACCGTACGATTACCTTACATTAGTATACCTTTGCATATCTCAACTCTGTCTTTATATCATTAAGTATATCTTGAATCGATTGCCACAGCTGGATACTTGGATCTTTAGGATTGTTGTTTTCCCAATATTTGCAAAACTCTCATACTTACTCGCTTGATAATGTGAAATCGAATTTGTTCCCACCCAAATCCCTGTGTTCGATACTCTGGAATTCTTGCTTAGCTACGTCGATCCGTACACTGCGGGTTCGCTGCTTGATTCTAGTTTTATGAATTTAAAGCTTATTTGCACACACCTTTAGGGGCGAACAATCACTCGCCCCGTCGGTATTGTAGAAGACGTCCCGGTCAAGCTAGGTCAATTCTTTGTTCCCGTTGATTTTGTTGTGCTTGACATTCCTGCAGATAGTCCGGTCCCGATCATACTCGGAAGACCGTTTCTTGCAACTTCCGGCTGAATAGTCGATTGCAAGAATGGGAGACTCGCTTTTGATATAGGAGAAGAGAAAGTAGAGTTCGTTCTTTCCACTCTAGTGAAGGAGCCAATCTTTGATGAGGATATTTTTGATATCCAAGATGAAGAAGGTTTGTCTAGGGAGGAGGTAAGTGCGATTCTCTTTAACGATCCTTTACAAAAAGTCATTACTATGAGTCTAACAAATGTAGGGGAATAAGAAGAGTGCAATGAGGCAATTGAAGCCTTAGAAGCACAAGAAGAGATGCATGAAGTGGAGTTTGAGAAACTCCACGATGAGGCTGAGAACGTGAGAATCCACGGCCATACATTATATTCCACGGCCGTGGATTTCACAACCAAAACCGTGTCCCACTCCAGGGAGTTATACGGTCGTGGAAAATATGTGACAACCGTATTTCCCTTCCACGCCCTAAACCACGGCCGTGGAGGACATGATCCACCCGTAATTTTGGCCGTGGAAAAGGGTGATCGAGACACTTCTTCAACGTCTTCTAATTCTTCTCCCACACACTCAACACCCTTATAAACTTCTAAGGAGATATCGGATGCTCCTCAAGGATCGTTGGAAGCTCCGAAAGCGATGGAACTAAAACCACTTCCTACTCATCTAAGGTACGCTTTTCTAGGACCTAATTCTACCTTTCCGGTTATCGTTAGTTCCGAACTAAGCATAGATGAACATAATCAGCTCATGATTGTCCTTAGGAAACATAGGAAAGCCTTAGGCTACACTATAGAGGACTTAGTAGGAATTAAACCCTCCCTATGCATGCATAAGATACTAATGGAGGAAGATTTTAGAACTTCAAGACAACCTCAAAGGCGGTTGAATCCGACCATGAAGGAGGTTGTTAAGAAGGAAATTCTTAAACTTCTTGATGCAGGTATCATCTACCCTATCTCCAATAGTAAGTGGGTGAGTCCAGTTCAAGTAGTTCCGAAGAAGGGAGGAATGACGGTCATCACCAACAAGAACAACGAACTCATTCCTACCCGAACCGTGACGGGATGGTAGATGTGTATAGACTACCGCAAGCTCAATAATGCAACGCGGAAGGATCACTTCCCATTGCCATTCATTGATCAAATGCTTGAAAGGTTAGCACAACATTCACATTTTTGCTACCTTGACGGTTATAGTGGTTTCTTTCAGATCCCGATACATCCGGATGATCAAGAGAAGACCACATTTACGTGCCCATGGGGTACATTCGCCTATAGGAGAATGCCGTTCGGGCTTTGCAACGCCCCAGCCACCTTTCAACGGTGTATGATGGCCATCTTCTCCGAATACATAGAGGAAATCATGGAGGTCTTCATGGACGACTTCTCTGTATACGGTTCCTCTTTTAACGATTGTCTTTCTAACCTTTCTCTTGTTCTGCAAAGGTGTGAAGACACTAACCTAGTTCTTAATTGGGAGAAGTGTCAATTCATGGTTAAGGAAGGAATCGTATTAGGTCACTTAATCTCTAGTAGAGGGATAGAAGTAGATAAAGCTATGATAGAGACCATAGAGAAACTTCCTCCCCCAACTTCGGTGAAAGGGATAAGAAGTTTCCTAGGACATGCTAGATTTTATAGACGTTTCATTAAGGACTTTTCTAAGATATCAAAACCGCTCACTAATCTATTGATGAAGGATGCAGTTTTTGAGTTTTCGCAGGAATGTTTGGATGCGTTTAACACAATTCGGCAATCTCTAATTTCAGCGCCTATTATCCAACCTCCGGATTGGACTGTTCCCTTTGAGGTTATGTGCGACGCTAGTGACGTAGCTATTGGAGCTGTTCTTGGACAACGAAAGGAAGGGAGAACCCATGCCATATACTATGCTAGCAAGACGCTAGATGAAGCGCAACTCAATTACGCCACTACCGAAAAAGAGTTTCTAGCCATTGTCTATGCTATTGACAAGTTTCGCTCTTATCTTGTAGGTGCAAAGGTGATTGTCTACACGGATCATGCTGCGATCCGGTACCTCCTTGCGAAGAAAGATGCGAAGCCAAGGCTAATTAGATGGATTCTTCTCCTACAAGAATTTGATCTAGAGATCCGCGATAAGAAAGGTTCAGAAAATTCTGTTGCGGATCATTTGAGTCGCCTAACACATCTAAAGGACGACCATTTACCCATCGACGACTCCTTCCCGGACGAACACCTACACATCATTGAGGAGTGCATCGATGTGATCTCCAAAGGTAACGAACCATAGTTTGCTGATTTTGTTAACTATTTGGTTTGCCAGGAGATACCACCCGGATTATCCTACGCACAAAGGAAGAAGTTCTTTAAGGATGTCCGGGAATACTATTGGAACGAGCCTCTCCTCTTTAAGAGAGGTCCGGATGGCATCATTCGGTGATGTGTGCCGGAAGATGAGATGCAAAGTGTCATCCGCCATTGTCATTCACTACCTTGTGGAAGACACGCTAGTTCGAACAAGACTAGCGCAAAGGTATTGCAATATGGATTCTTTTGGCCTACTTTATTTAGAGATGTGCAATCCTTTGTTTCTTGCTGCGATGCTTGTCAAAGAACAGGCAATATCTCTAGAAGGAATGAGATGCCCCTCAACAACATCCAAGAGGTGGAGATTTTCGACGTTTAGGGAGTTGATTTCATGGGACCGTTCCCATCCTCTTGTGGAAACCAATACATACTATTGGCGGTAGACTACGTTTCTAGATGGGTGGAAGCAATTGCCTCTCCCACAAATGATGCCATCGTGGTGGTCAAGTTCTTTAACAAGACCATTTTCCCGCGATTTGGGATGCCAAGGACTATCATTAGTGATGGAGGTTCTCACTTCATAGCCCGTCGCTTTGAAGCTCTTCTAGCTAAGTATGGGGTTACTCACAAGGTCGCTACCCCTTATCATCCACAAACAAGTGGACAAGTTGAGATCTCAAATAGGGAGATCAAAGGAATTCTGGAGAAGACGGTTTCAAGGACTAGGAAGGATTGGTCCTTGAAGCTTGACGATGCATTGTGGGCATACCGGACTGCGTACAAGACTCCCATAGGGACCACACCATACAACCTTGTGTATGGGAAGTCTTGTCACTTGCCGGTGGAGCTGGAGCACAAAGCGTTTTTGGCTATCAAATGGCTGAATTTCGGCATGAAGGAAGCGGGAGAGAAGCGTCTCCTAGACATCAATAAGCTGGATGAACTCCGTTTGAACGCCTATGAAAACGCCAAGATCTACAAGGAAAGAGCAAAGCGTTGGCATGATAAGCATATCATTCCAAAGGACTTCAAAGAAGGAGATCAAGTTCTCCTCTTCAATTCAAGACTTCGCCTCTTTCCACGTAAGCTTAAATCCCGTTGGACCGGACCCTTTCTAATTAAGCGTATTTTCCCCCATGGTGCAGTTGAAGTATGGGGTGAAACGGGCGGAAGCTTTAAGGTGAACGGCCAATGACTCAAGAAGTATACGCCGGAACTCCAAACCGAAGAGTTCGCGCCCACCGCACTCGAATAAGTGCAAGTTTGGTCTAGCTACGGACCTTAAACAAAGCGCTTTTTGGGAGGCAACCCAAGGTATTGCATTTTTGTTTTCGTTTTCGAATTCATAGTTTAGCTTAGAATAGACGTTTTTGCTTTGTTTTTGCCTTCGATTTCTTCCGGTATGTTCGTGTTTTTGGATGTAGGAACGATGGAAAAGGAAAAGGGAAGGATAATGTTGAAGAAAAGTGACGAAATTTGGACTTTGGAGCTTTACAGAGAGTTTCATGGCCTAAACCACGGTCGTGACAACTACAGTGCCCGTAATTTCCAAAAGCCTTTGAAAAATCACCAAAACCACGGTTCCGTACAATTCCACGGCCGTGGAACACCCCGACAGACCGTGATTTTTAAAATTTTGCCTATGACTATATAAACCACGTTCTTCACAAAAATCACCCCCAAAAACCCCTCTTCCACGACCTAAAAGCCGAATCCACGCCTCCTCCTCAAATTCCTTGTTTCTTAATCGTTTTTAACGATTCTTCTTCCTAAACTGAAGCAAATTCGACCACCAACAAGATCCAAGCGACAAATCGAGCGGAAATTCACCAAGGAACGCGCAATTCGGATTTTTAAATCCGAAAAATAGGTTTTTCCCCTCTTCTTGATCTTTGTCGATTTGGTTCGTTTTTGTTAGAGATTTTAGGAAGAACTGATTGAAATTGGAGGAAATTAGATTAGGGCTGCCTGTTTGTTGAGATTGAGTGCTGATTTGCTGAGATTTGCGACTTTCTGAGACGAATCACGGTTCCTGGGAGAACCACGGCCGTGGAACCTGTAGAACAGCCCGCAATTTCTGACAGAATGGACTTTGTGAGGAGAGTTTCGGGGAGGATTAAGGAGAAGAAGAATAACCAGAACAAGAAGAGGAAGGGTAATCCCTCTTCCTCCTCATCCTCTAGAGCACCACCACCCTCTTCCCCTTCACCTCCATCTTCACCTTCATCACCCTCACCTCCTAGCCCTAGGGTACCGACCATTCATGAGGATCACCTCTACGCACTCGAGAGGATCAAGGAGAGGGCTGTGATTGGTCCTAGGTACTTGTTGTTGGAGGATCTAGCTCCTCTCAACATTATGGATGACCTTACTTGGCTCTTGGATAGAGCCGGACTAGTCGTCTTCTCGGCTATCCGAGAAGACGCTTATGAAGAGATTACACGGGAGGTTGTGACGTCTTTCGAGCACAGCCATGTAGACAGGACCGTCTCTTTCCGTCTTATGGAAAGAGACTATCATTTTAGCATCCGTGAGTTCGGGACCTTCTTCGGGTTCCAAGAGACCTTTAACGGTCGATTTCCTAGTGGCGTTTACGCCAAGGACTTTTGGGAGGAGGTAGCGATGATTTACGCCGACGAGGACCGTTGGCAACCTGCTGTTACCAAGGCTAGGTTGATGTATCACCTAGCCTTGAAGATAGCTCACCGTGTTCTTTCGGAGTGTCTCTTTCCTAGGACGGAGACGCCCCAAAAGATCAAGACGGATGAGCTCTTTTTGCTATACTCCATGCTGTATGGACGCCGTGCTGATTGTGCCACTCTCTTGGCTGCTACTATGAGCAAGCTCAAGAACAAGAAGAAGGGCAACATCGGATATGGTGGGATAGTTACCCACCTTGCTAGGAGCTTGGGTGTTGATTTATCTGCGTGCACCCGCATACCAGCTGTACCTCTAGGACTTCATGCCTTCATGACTAGAGGCCTCATCTTCCCCACACATAGATGTCCGCCTTATGCGGCCATGCCTTGGGAGAGCAGGACGGGTAGGGGTATAGAGTGGCTACCGGAGTACTCCATTATGGTGGGACGCCATAATTGGAAGGAGACGTTCGCTGCTATGCATGCGAACAGGATTGTAGCTCCCCCATATGTCCCACCACCAGTTGTTGAGGAGGAGGATATGAGAGATCAGTTTGAGGGTGGAGGAGGAGCCGAGCAGGAGTGTGGCACGTTTCTGGATCAGCCGGAGGCAGCCCCCGATGCACCTAGACGTTCTCCACGTCCAGCTAGAGCTTCAGACTCGTCTTCTCGCCGCGCTAGCATGAGTGAGAGACCTACATGGATGACCACACCTCCTGCATGGTATGGCGTTCCCCCTCCTTGGTCCACAGAGCAGTCAACAGCACCAGCACCAGCACCAACACCAGCACCAGCACCATCCGACGCTCCAACATGGTACAGTTAGGCTCCGGGATGGTATGAGCAGATGCCGGATTGGGCTACCGGACTTTCAGAGAGAGTGGGAGCATTGGAGATCCGAGCCGATGCTAGAGATGGACGCTTAGACGACCTCGACCACATGATGAGAGACGTCTACCGCCAGCAGTTTGGGCGGTTTTATGATCCTAGCTTCTCTCCATTCCCGCCTCCACCAGCGCCGCAGTGATTGATTGCATGACCATTCGCTTTAGCCATTCCACCGCCACTTTGTGAGTTTCTTTTTCTTTTCTTTCTTTTCTTTCTTTATTTTGAACATTAGGGACAATGTTCGTCCTAAGTATGGGGTGGGATGTACTAAAAGATTGTAATAACTCTTACTCACTATGTTGCTTCTATTCGAGACTATCATTGCATGTTCATTATATTGTTGCACGTTTCATTATTGCATTGCATGAAAAAGAACTTGAAAAACCCATAAAAATTGAAAAATTTTGAAAATTTTGTGCTTCTAATGAATTGAGATGATTTCCATGATAATCGCTACTTGTGAATTGAGTTTGATGACAATTGCATGCTTAAAAGAATAGTGAATTGAAAAGAATTTGAATGAATGAATTTTACCTCTTTTGCAAGTTTCATAATGTGAAGAATATTACCTAAATCATGTTGAGAAATTGAAGTTGAAATCACACTATAAGTTCTTATGCTTTATTGAGATGATTAAGGCAATTCGATATTTTCTTTCTTCTTTCTTTGATCATTTAGCTCCTCATTGAAATATTGACCTCCTTTACCTATCCGGGAACTTAGAGAAGTGAATGAAAAAGGCATGTTTGATGTGGGAGGGCCATGAGAGCAATTATTTGCAATCAAAAGAATAGAAAGAAATTATAGGTTTGGGGAAGTCAATCATGACGATGAGTAACTCGGCACCATTCACATAGCCGGGTGTTTGTGTCTTGCCAAAGTCGGATTGAGCGATATTCCTAGCGGATTATGGTATGTGCGCTAAGGGTTTGAGGCATCTCATGAAAATTGAGAAACGCCAATCTCCTAGGCTTCGGTTTTAGTGCACCTCTATCCATAACTCCAAAAGTAAAGTCGAAAAATAAAAGGAAGAGAGCGAAGCTCTAAGTTGAAAGTGTGCGGAAATCGCAAAAGAAGAAGAAGGAGTAGTTGTCCACTTTCCCGGATTCATGCACCACATTCTCTAAAAGCTTCCTTACCTTCCACATTCTAGACCTTTTCTTTGAAAGTCCTTAAGATCAAAAGAATGTTATATGACTTTGTGGTCTAAATTGAAGTTTCTTATGATTGATTTTGATAATGTTTGAAGGTTATGATGCTTGTTTAGAAGTTTAATTGATTCATGAGTTTCTTTGCTTTTTACTCTTTGATTAAGTGTATGAAAGTCTTATAAACGATTGAAGCAAGATTTGAGAATGATCTATTCTTTAGAAGGCACATTCATCCAAAAGAAGTATTGCTTTGAGAAGGTACACATATTTCATCCTAACTCTTGTTCTAAAAGCTTTTTGAGAGACCTTGCTTAGGGACAAGCAAATTGCAAGTATGGGGTTATTTGTTAGCATGAAATATTGTGATATTCTAGGCACGTTTTCTAAGTGTATTTGATTCATATTGATAGTCTTTGATTGAGCATTGTTGCATTTGTGAGCTAGTTTGCCTATATTGTCGATATGAATGTCTACGCTAGCTTTATGTTGATTATAGGTGATTGAGAGCCATTTCCGAACGGAATCGAGCAAAGACAAGTTGATTGAGTATGTCCATGGATTGAGGGCATTCTTAGGAGCAAAATGGATGTCAACTTCAGGAATGCACGAGGCTAGGGAAGAATCACGTTCTTGCCCTAAACCACGTTCTAAAATACGGCCGTACTATGAACCACGTTCAGTTCCACGGCCGTGGAACCCTGCAGGAGAAGCGTGGTTCATTCCAGGAGCTTTTACGGTCGTGGAATCCATGGTCCAAACCGTGTTGATTTCCACGCTCTAAATTACGGTCGTGGAAGGTTCCACGACCGTGATCTTGGCGATCTTTTTCGCCACATTTTGAAGCCACGATCTTTTGAAGATTGGGCCGGGCCGATACTTTATCCTGCCCTATAAAAAGACGGACGAAGAGAAATTCCGTCATCCTCGCTTACCCCCACTTACATCTCCGCTTAGACGCATTTACGCCTCGTTTTGGACCTTCGCTTAGAGAGCATACTTTCATATTCGCTTACGCTCGGATTTGCCCTAATCTCGCACTTTGGTGGAGATTGTGATTGAGATTTTCGGATTGACGGAAGATTCGGAAGATTGTTGCAAGAAGACTTCTCTTCTTGTTTAGGTTTGATTTAGAAGACGGATTGACATCCCCTTCCTCCTTCTTACCTAAGATTGTGTTTATTTGTTCTATTATGAAATTAGTGACATTATTTGTTCTTGATTGTGACTTTGGGATTGGTGATAGCATGAATTATAGTCTATATTTTGGGGTTTGTTTGGACGTTTTATCTTTCATAATCTGCATGTTTGTATGTATATTAAGTGATTTTACTACCATTTCATCTACCTTTGCGAGAATCGAGGTCTACACCTAGTTTTGTTGTAATCGTAGGTAAAATGGCACGTTTTGCATCAAAAAGGAGCAAAAGGAGTCATGAGTCATTTGGAGCTACATCCAGGGAGCATAGCCATGGATTAAAGATTTACTTTGGAGCAGATTCGAGAGATTTCACATTCTGTTGTGACTCACCTCGGTTGATCACAGATTCACCTCGACCGAGGTGATCCAGAGACGCCGACTCGACCGAGGCGAACACCTAGGACGCGGCGAGAATATTTTATTCTTGGATGAGATCTTTTAAAATTGAAAAGTGATCTTATATTTTTTGGGCTTGGCTCCTGGAAGGAAGAAGATATGCAGAATCATATATTTTACCTATATTTATGGGAAAATATCTTTCTAAGATTTATTATCTTTGGAGGGTTATTTTCTTATAAAAAGGGTTGGATTTCCACAAATCCAGGATCCCGCTTACGTGCTTAGACAACCCCGCATAGCCCGCATACATCTCGCAGCAGCCACACTCCAGATTTGGAGATTCGAAGAACCTTGTTGAAGGTTGAAGGAAGATTGAAGATCATAGCTTTTATAGCTTTTTGGAGGGTTTTGTAAGATTGTCTTTAATTCCCTTCCTTGTTGTCTTCTCTTGTTGGATTGCTATCCAAGGAACGCTTTTGTTGTGATATTTGATTCAGTTATTGAAGTCTTTTTCATTAAATTCTTCTTGTTCAAATATTCACCTTCTTCCCATATATTTAATACTTTCATAATGATGATGAGTGGCTAATTTCCTTGTGTGATTCTAGGGTGATTGGCTGAAGGTTGTGGGGAAAACAATGATAGAATAATCTTAGATTCTAGTAGGATCCTGAAAGTTCGAGTCTTTAACCTTAACCCTAAGCATCTCGTTCAGTCGATGAACATCTCGGCCGGGGTGGAATTCTTCTGACCGAGGTGACTTATCCGATTCTAAACAGAAAGTTAAGTGTTAGAGTTTGCCAAATCCTATTCTTATTACACCTTTCTGGTTCAATGCAAGCTTAGGATGAGACTTACCCGGTAATTCTTTAGTTTGTTTACCAACGATCATAAGTGTAGGTAATAAAGGTTTATCCTTTATTAGGGTTTGAGTGTGCTTCTATCCCATCTTTGTGAGTTAGCCTGAGACTTACCCGGTAAAGGTTGATTCTATTCCCTTAGATGGTATGTTAGTTTGAGATTATAGTTCTTTATCTTAATTCCTTGAGACTTACCCGGTAATAGAAGTTACGGTTTAGGATTAGTGAATAGTGAGACTTACCCGGTGATCTATTCCACTTTAGTAACACCTTCCCTATGCAAAAATCTCAGCTTTGTCCGCTTATCTATAGATCTTGAGTTGGAACCACAACTAGATGCTTTAATCCCTAGAATCGCATGTTTGCTTTATTGACTTCTTATTCATCTTTGATTGTGTTAATTGCTCTTGTGGTTAGTATTCACTTAAGCATACCGTTATTGGCTTTGTTTCACCAAGTCCCTGTGATCGACCCCTGGAATTCATTGTTTTTTACTACGATTGACCCGTACACTGCGGGTTCGCATCCTTGTTTTAAGCTTAAGTCTAGGGTTATAAATTTAAAGCTTGCACACACCGTTTGGAGCGAACAAGTTTTTGGCGCCGTTTCCGGGGACTTGGTCTAGACCGAGCCGGTACGGTTTGCTCTTGGGGCGCTTGCCCCCGTGTCTACTAACCACTCTACTTGAGTGACTTTTGCAGGTTCTTTCTTAGGTATATGCGAAGAACCCGCGCTGGGAAGGAAATCGTTCCTTATGATCCCGAACCAGAAAAGACATACAAAAGACACTTAAAAGAAGCGAAGATGGCCCAACAAGACAACCGCGATCTTGAGGCCGAATTAAAGGAGGCGTTAGAGCTGCTACGCCTCAGTCAGGAAGAGCTACAGCGAGAGAAGGAAGAAACTCGCACCAAGACAGAAGCAATCGAGGCGGAGATGGCGGTCATACGTGACCAGATTCTACTTCGACCGAGGGAAGATCCTCCTGTTTATCCTCGACCGATGCAGGATCCAGTAGCTGACCCTCGACCGAGGTAGGTTCCAGTACCTGACGCCCCGGCCGATGTACTTCCACCTTGAAGGCCAGTTCGAGATGTTCTTCTTGCAGGAGTTCCAAAACCCTAGGTCAAAGGATGGACCCTAATCAGCAACTGAGGCGTCCAGGAGTTAACCTAGGAGATCCAGCGAACCATGACTATGAACTTTGACCGCAAGTTCTATCCATGATTCACCAATGCCAATTCGGAGGGCTGGAGAAGGAATCACCACATCAACATCTTCAAAACTATGAGATCTTGATGGAGACCTTGAGACCTCCAAGAATCGGAAACGACAACTACAAGCTAAGACCTTTTTACTTTTCTTTAAAAGATAGAGCTCTTACTTGGTATCAATCTCTTCCTCCAGGAAAAATCAGCACATGGGAGGAGATGACAACGGAATTCTTGATCAAATTCTTTCCCCCCTCAAAAACAGCCGAAATGAGAGGGAAGATTAATGCTTTCATTATGAGGAACAAGGAGAGCTTGTCCAAGTCATGGGAGCGGTTCAAGGACATTCTTTTGGATTGCCCACATCATGGGATTCCAAAACTAGAGTTATTGGAGATATACTTCAAAGGGCTGGACGAAAGCACCCAGTTCAATCTCCAACTACTCTCCGCCGGCACCTTTATGGACATGGCGGTTGACGAGGCTTGGGACTTCATCGAGAAGCAAGCCTTGCACATGGAGAAATACACCCACCAAGGAGCTGAAGGTGGAGTTAAAAGAGTCAACTTTCAAGAGACTCAATCCAACAACAATCAACTCACGTCTTTGACAAATGACGTGAAGCAATTGAAGGAACTTTTGGTTGCACAAACCAAAAAGGAAGAGCAAGGGCAAAGGAACAACAACAACGGGTACCGTAACAACAACAACGGTCTCCGAAACAACAACTACAACAACAACAATAGAGGAAGCTTCCAGCAAGGACAGGGGCAAGGATCAAGTTCGTCTCAGCCGGAAAAGAAAGACGCAGTTCTGGAGGCTATCTTGATCAAGCTTAGTGCTATGGAGACTTCTATGACTTCATTTTCGAGGACCCAAAAGTCCTTCGAACAACAACTTGCAAGTAGGGCGAATGAAGCGCCAAGAGATCCAAGGAAGCTTCCAGCAAGGACAGAAAGCAACCCGAAGGGCCAGTGCATGGCCATAACTACGAGGAGTGGATTCAAAACTGCAGATCCAGTACCTCGGTCGGTGACAGTACCGACGCAGACCACCTCGGTCCAGATGCAGTCAAAGAACACTTCGACCGAGACGCCAACCGAGGTGGAGCAACAGAAAGCGGAGGGGAAGACTGAAATTTATGTTCCACCTCCTGCATACAAACCACCACTTCCATTCCCTCAGTCCAGAGCTAGAGCACATCTAGACAAGCACTTTGGTATGCCCGCTTATGGGAAGTTCTTAAAGGAGATCCTATCAAGGAAGAGGAAGCTGGAGGATGTTGGTGAAGTTAGGATGACATCTAAATCTTCGGAGCTCATACAAATCATGAAGGAGAAGATGCCACCTAAATTGAGAGATCCCGGCTCATTTTGCATTCCCATTCAAGTTGGGGATGTCACTTGTGAAGCCCTTTGCGATCTAGGAGCCAGCGTGAGCATCATTCCGCTGGAGCTATGTGTGAATATCGGTCTTGGAGAGCCCAAGCCGGTCAAGATTCGACTTTATATGGCGGATCGCTCCATTACCCATCCCGTGGGCATCTTGGAGGACGTTCCGGTCAAGTTAGGTAACTTCTATCTACCTATAGATTTTGTTGTACTTGACATTCCCGCAGATTATCCTGTTCCTATTATTCTCGGGAGGCCATTTCTAGCAACTTCGGGTTGCAACGTGGATTGCAAGAACGCCAAGTTGAAATTCAACGTTGGTGGCGATGAGGTAGAGTTCGCACTACTTGCAGCCATGAAAGGGGAGCAACTAACTGATGATATCTTCAACATCTACGATGAAGAAGAATCAAGAGAATTGGTGAGCTCTATCCTTATTAACGATCCACTCGAAAGAGTTATTAGCTTCAGTTTAATGGAGGAAGGTATAGATGCTTCTTGTGATGCAGATATACGGAGCTTGAAGGCACTGGAAGAAGATCCAGGAGCTAAAACTGAGAAGCTAATCCAGGAGACGAAGATCTCCAGTTTCGGTTCCAGTAGCAGTACCTCGACCGAGGCACTTTCTGGACTGAGCGAGGCGACTGAAGAACATCTCGGTCAACGCCTCTGCGCCTCGACCGAGGTCGATGGCGAGATGATTTCAACTGAGACTTCTGAAACTCCAGTTTCTGGATCTACTCCACTAGAAGAAGGAAGCCAGGATCCTCCTCAGAAAGCACCCCCAGTAGTGGAGCTTAAACAACTCCCAAATCACTTGAGGTATGTCTTTCTTGGGGCGGATTCCACTTATCCCGTTATTGTTAGTGCTTCCCTTTCCGAATCTGAATTATCTAAGTTAATGCATGTCCTGAGAAAGCATCAAAAGACTTTGGGTTACACTATAGATGATCTTATTGGCATTAAGCCTTCTTTCTGCATGCATAGAATTTTAATGGAGGATGATCATAAGACTTCACGGGAACCTCAGAGACGGTTAAATCCGATCATGAAAGAGGTTGTGAAGAAAGAAATTCTTAAGTTGTTGGATGCAGGTATTATTTATCCTATCTCGGACAGCAAGTGGGTTAGCCCGGTGCATGTAGTTCCGAAGAAAGGGGGGATGACCGTTGTGACGAATAAGAACAACGAGTTGATCCCAACTAGGACCGTTACGGGATGGAGAGTCTGCATCGCTTATAGGAGGTTGAACACGGCCACACGGAAGGACCATTTTCCACTTCCCTTCATTGATCAGATGCTCGAGCGGTTGGCCCAGCATTCACACTTTTGTTACTTATGCGGTTATAGTGGATTCTTCCAGATTCCTATCCATCCGGATGATCAGGAGAAGACCACTTTCACTTGTCCATGGGGGACATTTGCTTATAGGAGGATGCCATTTGGATTATGCAATGCACCCGCCACATTCCAGCGATGCATGATGGCCATGTTTTCCGAGTACATAGAGGAGATCATGGAGGTATTTATGGATGATTTTTCTGTATATGGTTCCTCTTTTGATGATTGCTTATCTAACCTTTCGCTAGTGCTTAAAAGATGTGAAGACACTAATCTCGTTTTGAATTGGGAGAAGTGTCATTTTATGGTTAGTGAAGGCATTGTGCTAGGACACCTCGTTTCTAATCGAGGCATTGAGGTCGATCGAGCTAAGATCGAGACTATCGAGAAACTCCCTCCCCCTTGTTCTGTTAAAGGTGTGAGGAGTTTTCTCGGGCATGCAGGTTTCTACAGGAGATTCATCAAGGACTTCTCTAAAATTTCTAAACCTCTAACTAACCTCTTGAGTAAAGATGTTGTTTTTGAGTTTTCGCAGGAGTGTCTTGATGCTTTTTACAGGATTAAGGAAGCATTGATCTCAGCTCCTATTATCCAACCGCCGGATTGGACCTTGCCCTTTGAGATCATGTGCGATGCCAGCGATGTAGCCGTAGGAGCGGTGCTTGGACAGAAAAAGGATGGACGGACCACCGCCATTTATTATGCTAGCAAGACGCTAGATGAAGCACAACGCAACTATGCTACCACCGAGAAGGAGTTATTGGCGGTTGTATATGCTTTCGAGAAGTTTCGTTCCTATCTAGTAGGGGCGAAAGTCATTGTCTACACCGACCATGCGGCCATTCGTTACTTGTTGGCTAAGAAAGATGCCAAGCCACGCCTTATTCGATGGATTCTCTTGCTTCAAGAGTTTGACCTAGAGATCCGCGATAAGAAGGGATCCGAGAATTCTGTTGCGGATCACCTCAGCCGGCTACCTGCATCTTTACGTGAGAAGGACGATCCGCCCATAGACGATTCATTCCCCGATGAGCACTTACATTTGTTGGAGCGTTTTATAGACTTACTTACTTCACCCCATGATGGAGGTGAAGTATGGGGTGAGGATACCTTCCATCTTGTGTGAGACGCATCATGGTCCAGCTAGCGACCTTAAACCAAGCGCTTCTTGGGAGGCAACCCAAGGTATTGTTTTCTTTTCCCGTTTTCTAGTCTAGCTTAGATAGTTTGCTTTTGCTTTGTTGTTTGTTTTTGGCGTCCTAGACAGATAACAGGAGACACCTAAGGAAGAGCATAACTGGAAGGACAGAAGTTCGAGAATTTGAGAAGACGAAAGCATCTCGGTTACTGTCAGAGTACCTCGACCGAGACGATTCTTGAGCAACCGAGGCGATTAGGGTTTTCTGCAGAACCACCTCGGTCCGTACCACCTCGGTCCTGTCGAGACCATCTCGACCGAGGTGACAGCAGTTCCAGGAACAGTATAAAAAGGGGAAAAATTTATTTTTCACTTTTTTTACCTTCTTCGACTCGACCGCGGCGCCTTCTCACCTCGCTTCCTCAAATCTTGCTCGTTTTCGAAGATTTCCGCTTCCAAACTACGATTGAAGGGTAGAGGATCCCATTGCAAGTGCAGATCTGCGAAGAAATCGAACGAATCGACCGAAACGAGGTAAAAACAGTCGAAACCCTAACTCGTTCATTCGCTTCGATTTGGGCTTTGGTTGCCCTTGCATCTGTTGAGAAAAGGCTTAAGTACCCCATAGGAAGCAATTGTAGTGATTTTTGGGGGGAAAGAACTGGATTTCTGAGATTTGAATCGCAAACTGTTACGCCTCGGTCCAGTCGAACTACATCTCGACCGAGGTGATTCCTGAGTATTGTCAGTGACCGAGGTGATCTGACAGTAGCTGAGAGAAAATGAGTTCCGAACGTCGCCTTGCCCTCAGAGATAGATCCTCACCTTCCCCTCCTTCCTCTTCATCCCGACCTTACCGCCCGGTGATCCACGAGAGATGCCGGGTAGATTATGAGCGTATAGCTAGCCGTCCAGTGATTGCACCACGTTTCCTGGACGTGTCCGCTTTCGATTGCCTAGGGGTAGATGGAGACCTTAGGAGGATGATTACCACAGTTGGGCTGGATCAGTTTACTGAGATTCGAGCCCCAGCCTACTTGGAGCCGACCCTAGAGTTCGTTAGCTCCTTTTCCTACCTTCCCACAGAGCAGTCTATGAAGTACCGGTTGATGAGCCGGAACTTCATAGTTCCCTTAGAGGTTTGGAGAGAGATTTTCGGCTTTCCTGAGCCCACCGCCACTGACTTCCCTTCCCGATCTGTAGCTAGGGAGTTCTGGGGGCAGATTGCCCATATTACTGAGCATGCAGATAGATGGCGCCCTGGAGATTCCAGGGAGAAGGTCATCTTCCATCCAGCCTTCAGATTAGCCCATAGGATATTCAGCGAGACACTTCTGGCGCGTACTGAGACGCCCCAGAAGATCCGACAGGGCGAGCTTTTCAGTCTGTACTGTATGGTTACGGGGGGTTTCCCGGACTTTGGCTTGATCTTGGCAGAGGACCTGCACAAGATCAAGGCCAAAGCGAAGGGAGACATCTGCTGCGGAGGTCTTGTCACCCACATAGCTGCTTTTCATGGGATGGACCTCAGTGCTTGTACGATGGCGGCGGCTCCGAAGCCGCTTGGATTGTAGGAGATGATCACACGGAGGATTTTGGTTCCCCAAGGTCTGACCACTCCATATGTTGCTATGCCGTGGGAGCGGACTGCGCCACAGGGGATCCGTTGGTCTGCCCAGTTCACCGTTTACGATCCGCATTATTGGCAGACCGCCTGGGCTCCACTGATGGAGGATCATAGGGAGGCAGCAGCTGCCCCAGCTGAGGATGAGGAGGAGGAGGCTGACGATGAGGACACAGTGGATGAGAGAGATGGTGGAGTCCCGATGGATACAGGGACAGATACTGCAGGGACGAGCGCGCCACCGATCATAGATCTGGATGAGGAGGATACTGAGCCTGCACCTGCTGCACCACCTGCTAGATCTGCTAGGTGTCGGACACGCCGTCATAGAGATTCAGAGGCTCATCGTCGGATCGATGATCTGACAGAGCAGATGATAGATTCTTATGCTGCCCTTACTGTGGATATGCATGAGAGATTTGCTGCCCAACACCGACAGATTGACAGCTGGACTCATCAGATGTTAGAGGGGCAGCACTATCAGCGCAGGATGATGGAGCTACAGTTCCAGCAGACTATGGGCTATCCGTTCGACCCGACTCAGTATCCGTACGTGCCACCACCACCACCACCGGATCAGGACTATTGATGAGCTGCAGGATTTTCTTTATTATATTTTTATGTAGTTCAACTATTTATCCGGTGAGTACTCTTATTTCTAGACTTATATTGACCCACTGGGATAGTTTGCCCCAAGTATGGGGTGTTTGTATTTATGTGATGACTTTGATGTACTTATTTGATTACTTTGATGTATGACGCACATTTTATCAGATATTTTATTTATGCTTCACTTCTGCAATTATATGTTTATCTGATATTACATGCATACCTACAGGTTATTTGATTGAGAAAAACGTCGAAACCGAAAAAAAAACGGTTTGAAAAAAAAATTTATTTGACCTCGACCGGGGAGATTCTGGCCGAACGAGGTGTTTCACCTCGGTTGACCTACGAACACCTCGACCAAGGTGGGTAACAGAAAGTTTTCGAAAACGATTTTGTGCTACTTATCTGGATATGATCTCAGTGAAGATTCTGTTTACTCACTGGTTTTAAATTCTTTATGTGTTTGAAAGGTTTTATAATATGTCTAAGTTGCTAAATGCTTTGTTTGAAATTATTAGCATGTTTAATACTTTATTTTTATCCAAATTATGTTGAATTTGAAGGTTGACACCACATTATGAGTTCTCTCACTTTCTTCCTGGGAAGACCAAGGCAATTCATTCTTTTCTTCTTCTTCTTCTTGATCATGCTTAGCCCCTCATATACATTTTGCCTCCCTTTACCTATCCGGGAATTTGGAAGCAAGCGAAGTGGTGAAAGCAAGTTAAAGTTGAAAAGAGGGCTGGAAGTGAAAGTGTTAGAAAGTAATTTTAGGTTTGGGGGAAGTCAATCATGAAGATGAGTAACTCGGCACCATTCACATAGCCGGGTGTTTGTGTCTTGCCAAAGTCGGATTGAGCGATATTCCTAACGGGTCATGGTATGTGCATCAAGGGTTTGATGCATCTTGAGAAATTGATGATTGCTGATTTCCTAGGCTTCGGTTATTGTGCACCTCTGTCCATGCATCCCAAAAAGTAAAGTAAAAAGAAAAAGTGTGAAATAAGCAAAGCTTATTGGTGGAAGATGTTGCAAGTCAAAGTGAAAGTGAAGTTCATCCTTTTTCCGGATTCTAGCACCACATTACCTTATATACATCCCTACCCTACACGTTTCTTGACCTTTCTTTTGGGAAGCCCTTGAGACCTTGAGCTTGTTGATTGACTTAGTGGTTTAAATCGGATTATACATGATTAATTTTGATAATTATGATTTATTATGCATTCTATGATTTTATGCAAAGATGAACAACTTTCCTATATTTATAAAATGTTTTGAGCATATTGAGTTTTTAAATTCCATGAAGTATTCTCTTAGAGTAATCTATGATAGTTGCACACCAGAAAATGTTTTTGAAAGACTTTTCATTGATTTTATTGACTTATAATCCATTCTATCTTGTCTTTTATATGAGGAACTTGCTTGGGGACAAGCAAGGGCTAAGTATGGGGTATTTTGATAGCATGAATTATAGTCTATATTTTGGGGTTTGTTTGGACGTTTTATCTTTCATAATCTGCATGTTTGTATGTATATTAAGTGATTTTACTACCATTTCATCTACCTTTGCGAGAATCAAGGTCTACACCTAGTTTTGTTGTAATCGTAGGTAAAATGGCACGTTTTGCATCAAAAAGGAGCAAAAGGAGTCATGAGTCATTTGGAGCTACATCCAGGGAGCATAGCCATGGATTAAAGATTTACTTTGGAGCAGATTCGAGAGATTTCACATTCTGTTGTGACTCACCTCGGTTGATCACAGATTCACCTCGACCGAGGTGATCCAGAGACGCCGACTCGACCGAGGCGAACACCTAGGACGCGGCGAGAATATTTTATTCTTGGATGAGATCTTTTAAAATTGGAAAGTGATCTTATATTTTTTGGGCTTGGCTCCTGGAAGGAAGAAGATATGCAGAATCATATATTTTACCTATATTTATGGGAAAATATCTTTCTAAGATTTATTATCTTTGGAGGGTTATTTTCTTATAAAAAGGGTTAGATTTCCACAAATCCAGGATCCCGCTTACGTGCTTAGACAACCCCGCATAGCCCGCATACATCTCGCAGCAGCCACACTCCAGATTTGGAGATTCGAAGAACCTTGTTGAAGGTTGAAGGAAGATTGAAGATCATAGCTTTTATAGCTTTTTGGAGGGTTTTTTAAGATTGTCTTTAATTCCCTTCCTTGTTGTCTTCTCTTGTTGGATTGCTATCCAAGGAACGCTTTTGTTGTGATATTTGATTCAGTTATTGAAGTCTTTTTCATTAAATTCTTCTTGTTCAAATATTCACCTTCTTCCCATATATTTAATACTTTCATAATGATGATGAGTGGCTAATTTCCTTGTGTGATTCTAGGGTGATTGGCTGAAGGTTGTGGGGAAAACAATGATAGAATAATCTTAAATTCCAGTAGGATCCTGAAAGTTCGAGTCTTTAACCTTAACCCTAAGCATCTCGTTCAGTCGATGAACATCTCGGCCGGGGTGGAATTCTTCTGACCGAGGCGACTTATCCGATTCTAAACAGAAAGTTAAGTGTTAGAGTTTGCAAAATCCTATTCTTATTACACCTTTCTGGTTCAATGCAAGCTTAGGATGAGACTTACCCGGTAATTCCTTAGTTTGTTTACCAACGATCATAAGTGTAGGTAATAAAGGTTTATCCTTTATTAGGGTTTGAGTGTGCTTCTATCCCATCTTTGTGAGTTAGCCTGAGACTTACCCGGTAAAGGTTGATTCTATTCCCTTAGATGGTATGTTAGTTTGAGATTATAGTTCGTTATCTTAATTCCTTGAGACTTACCCGGTAATAGGAGTTACGGTTTAGGATTAGTGAATAGTGAGACTTACCCGGTGATCTATTCCACTTTAGTAACACCTTCCCTATGCAAAAATCTCAACTTTGTCCGCTTATCTATAGATCTTGAGTTGGAACCACAACTAGATGCTTTAATCCCTAGAATCGCATGTTTGCTTTATTGACTTCTTATTCATCTTTGATTGTGTTAATTGCTCTTGTGGGTAGTATTCACTTAAGCATACCGTTATTGACTTTGTTTCACCAAGTCCCTGTGATCGACCCCTGGAATTCCTTGCTTTTTACTACGATTGACCCGTACACTGCGGGTTCGCATCCTTGTTTTAAGCTTAAGTCTAGGGTTATAAATTTAAAGCTTGCACACACCGTTTGGAGCGAACAATTGGTTTGGAATTTATTGAAAGTTTTCGGAAGTTTTCATCTTTCAATCTTTTAATTCTTGAATTTGATATCAACATGATTGTTATTGGCTAAAAACCCTTAACAATTCTAAGGTGAAGGGTTGATAGTTGTGGCTAGGATGATGATAGATCGATCGTAAATAGATTTGACCTTGAGAGTTAGAGAGAATCGTCGACGAACCCAAAATCACGGTTTGTTCTTGAATTCCACGACCGTGGAATCTCAAGATCCACCCGTAATTTCCCTTAAGTTTACGAACCTGCTTTTACTTTAATCCAAAGTTAAAGATTAGCTTTAACTTAGTCTTGGCTTGCCTTTTCTAAGTGGTAGTGAAGCCTCAACAACCTCTACCTCGATTGTGAGTGTCACAACCTTAATCGGTTAAGTTAGTCTTGATCCTTTGATTACAAGTTTGGGTATTTGACGTTAATTCTCGCCTTTAGAACCTTTCTATATTGAAGCCTCAACAACCTGTATAGAGAGTGTCTTGTAGGTGAGTCATATAAGGTTTTTGGAACTTCACCGTACGATTACCTTACATTAGCATACCTTTGCATATCTCAACTCTGTCTTTATATCAATAGTAAATCTTGAATCGATTGCCACAGCTGGATACTTGGATCTTTAGGGTTGTTGTTTTCCCAATATTTGCAAAAACTCTCATATTTACTCTCTTGATAATCTGCAATTGAATTTGTTCCCACCCAAATCCCTGTGTTCGATACTCTGGAACTCTTGCTTAACTATATCGATCCGTACACTGCGGGTTCGCTTGCTTGATTCTAGTTTTATAATTAAAACTTATTTGCACGCACGTTTAGGGGCGAACATTCTCCAGGGTTGAGGTCGTTCCAGTTGCTGCGAATTGTACCAGGGAGAACCGTTGTTGCACTGCAATGCCTCCGGTTACAGATGCACATACAGAAGCCGTCTAGATTAGAAGGGAAAGGGGCACAAAACTCACCGAGTTCTCGTACTAGGCTTCGGAAGGTAGGGATTCACTGCTACTGCTCTACTGGTTTCTCCTGGGTGTTTCTACGTCTTTGGCGGAGCTGTACGTGTGTAGAAGACGGAGTTCACTAGCAAGGAAAGAATCGGAAGAGGAGAGATAGGGGCGTGATTTACGGGATTGTAACGCCTGCACATACCACGTTCAAACTGCTGTGGAGAGAGAAGGAGCAAGCCGTCTCCTCTTGCCCTTTATTTCCTGGGTTGGGCTCCTCTCCTTGCTGGCTGCGAAGTGGGCATGCTGCTGGGCTGCTGGAAGCTGGATCCGCTGGGGCAGAAGATGGGCAGAAGATGGGCTGCAGATGGGCGCTGGACTGAAGAAGCGCTGGGCTGAAGCTGGCAAGCTGGAAGGCTGGACATGCGGGGCTGCTGGGCTGGATCACGGACTGGGCTGATCGAAGCTGGGCGCTGGCATACGGGCTAGAGCTGGCGCAAGGGTGAAGGGAGCAGCAGCCCGGTGCTAGCTGCAGTCCGGAAACGAGATCTCGACTAACGGGTGCACGGAATAGACGGATACAGATCATGTTATAGTTTAAGATTGGTTATAAGGATCCTATCATTTTATGTGAAGGAAAGCTACATAAAATGATGAATTTTGAAACAATGTGGCTAACTAAGTAGACGAATATCGATCAACTGATCGAAATCCGATTTGTTACGGAAATAAGCGGAATAAAAATTCCGGATATTACAATAACTAAGACATAATTGTGAATTTTTCCATAATAATTAAAAAACAAAAACTATTTCTTAGGTTCGGATTTAGAGGGAACCCGCAATTTGAAACTGCGGCTTTGTTGGAAATTAAAAAATATAAAAATAAGTTTGGTCTAGGGACACTCTAAGAATCAAACTCCGGACCTCTTGCAACCCAAGATACTACCAAACCACTAAACTGTAATGCCCCAAATTTTGGCACGTTTTAAATATTTATTTCTCCGACTTCTATCCATATTTTCTTAGATTAAATATTTATTAAAAGTATTTTTCGGCGTAAATTATTATTTTTCCCCCGAGTATAATTATTTTTGGATACGTTCATGTATATCCATATGTTTATTTTCGGAAAAGTCAGAAGTTTGCACGGTTCGGAAATCCCGTTCCGAACGCGTTTGGATCGGATTCACTTTATACCCCTTCCTTTATTCTTTTCTTTTCTTTTTTTTTTGTTACTCCCTCCTGGGGATGAGATGAGCTGCACCTCCTGGCTGATAGCCCTGCACCCGACCCCTGGGTTCCAACACCTCTCCCTCTCTCACGCAAGAGCCTCCTCCCATGCCTCGCTTTCTTTAACTCAAGGTTGTGACACTCCCCTCACAGCAACACTCCATCTCTCACCTTTGTGACCCTCACAGTCACCTTGCTTCACCACCTCCCTCCTCGAGCTCACTATCGAGCCTACCAGGAGTCAAGCAGAAGAGTCGCCGGAGTGCCTTCCTTCTCCCTTCACCACCCATCACCCTTGTTTCCCTCTCTATTGCAGCCTTGGAGACCGGTTGAGAGTTGCACCACACCGGAGAGGAAGCTGCGCCACCTGGACCTGCCAGAACAAAGAGGAGGCGCGTCCAATCGGAGCACCAGCAGGCCCGCCATCCTTATCCTTCCCCTGCTCTTGTACTTTCTGTCGCAAGGTGAGGGGTAACCGCTTCATCGGAGTTCGGGCCGATCTGCTGCCGTAGCTTCGCCGCCTCCGTCACCAGGGAACCCCGCCGTCGAGTGCAACCCCGTAGCGCCGCCGACTCTCCATCCTTCCTCTTCCTCTACAGCGCCTTCTGCTTCTTCCTTTCTTCGCTTTGTTGTGTGGCGCCACCCAGCCGGGTTCTGTGCAACAGCCGCCGGAATAGGGCTTGGGATATCTCCTCCTCCGCTCTGCCACCGGAGACGGTGCCTGGATTCCTTGCCGCCGGAGCCCAGCGCCGCACTGCTTGTGGCCGCCTGTGTGTTCTCTTCCATCCTCTGTCATTTACGCTGGCTGAATTGATGAAACCCTCATCTTTAATTAAATCGGGCCCACTATATTTATGTGTAATTGCAGTTTATACCCCACACTTTGAATTTACATATTTTACCCACATTTTGGAATCTTGCATTTATATCCTTTGCTGAAAAATCACAGATTTTGGCCTTATTTACATTTTCAGAATATGACCCAAGTTTATGAATTTGTTCATCTTTGCCCTAAAAATGTATTTGTCGATTTCAAACTCGGGTTTCCATTAGGAGATATTCTTAGAATTGTATATACTACATATTATGCCTTTGTTGGATTAATCGCGGTTTATGGAAAATATTTTATTGTGGGTATTAACCTTGGCTTTGAAAATGAGTTTTACCTTGAGTTTATGATGTTACACAATTTTCCCGGAATATTATAGTTACAGTTTTTAACTTGGGTTTTAGAAGTGGGGTTTTTTAGATTATATATGTTCATTATTCCGTTCAAATTTAGCTTATAAGCTAAATTTGTTTAGTTTGGTTTTAGGTTCGGAAGCGCCCCGATAAAGGCCTAACGAGTCCAAGTCGACATCCGTTGAACGACTTCCGTCTTTTGACGTCGTGTGAGAATTCTTTCCCCTCGATTTAGTTATGTTTAGTAGTACCATGCTAGGTTGGATTTAGCATAACTTAGAGTGAATACCAAGTAGTGGTTTGGGCCTTAGGTGAGTTTCGAGGATTTGATATTGTTTGATGGATTGATGTTGGTTGTAAGCTTCAGGTGTTGGTTATCTTGTGAGGTTGTTATAAGGCTTTAAGTTATATGGTTGATCTTGTGAGCGTTTTGAGGCTCGAGGTGGGATTGTATGATCTTGTGGGATTTTGGAGTTTAGGTTTGGCTTATCTTAGTTGCGTTGTGAGTTATGATCTTGCGAGATCCGAGGGTTTAGAAGTCTTAGGACTTCTAGCTTGTGTTGAGTGTGATGTGAGTATGAGAGATTCTAGGATGCGGTCCTAGAATTGAGAGTCAAATGGTCTTGCGTAGATCATTTGTATAGAAGTTTAAGACTTCTATTGTGAGTGGGTTGTTGTTGATATAGTTACCTTCTTGTGAGCAGGTTACGGTCTTCCTCCCTAAGGAAGCGAGAGTGTTGTGAGTTGAGTGTGGTGACGAGGTAAGTCTCCGGACTTACTTAGCTCGTATTCTTTGTATTAGCATTATTGCGTGTTGGGTGGTGTGTGTTTATTATTTTACTATTTATAACAACTAAACCGGAAATAGGATTACCGACCTTTATATTATTTGGCCCAAGTGTATGATAACGGGCGGTGACATCACTGCTTGGCTCGCCGTGAGAGCTATGGGGATCTCGGCGACTGGCCCGTGATGGTTAGACGGTCGGAGGCATCCGACCGTTCCATTGCCGGAAGAAGGGACCGAGGCGAGCTTCGGAGGATTCTCGTGTCACAAAAGAAGTTGAACTAGAACGGGATATGACTTAATAAATAAAGATAATAAACCGGATTTGTGTGCTTTGAGTATGTTGTGTGACTATGTTGAATTAATTGTGTTTGTGCCTTTCCCTTTAATTCTAATGCTTCGAATATTAGCTAACGGTTTTATACCGATTGTTGTAGATTGCCTTGCAGGTTAGGAAAGCGGCCGAGAGATTCGGAAGAGTGGGCAGCCGGGGTTCCGTACATTTTAGGAGTGGGTTTTGGTTGGAGTCGGGTTGTGTTTTATTCTTCGTTTATTATGTTGGTATGCCGTGTGTATGGCGTTTTGATCTTTGGTGTTGATTATCGGCTGAAGTCTTTTGTTGTTTTCCTTCGGGTTTCTTATCATTTGCATTAAAAGGAATTTTGGTTTTGCCTTTCTTTGTGCCATGTTGAAAGATCCGGTGAAATTGTTGTCAGGCTAAGGGTCAGGACCCATTGTGAGGTCCCAACCCGTAGCATCCCGAGTCCCGCGGATTCGGGGTGTTACATAAACTAAACAACTTTCTTGTTAATTTCTCACTAACTTTGATAAACAATAATTAATGTTGAAATTTTAAAATACAAAGAATATCTTTAGTACCAATTGCTAAAACATATAAAAGAGTCCTAAGATTCGAACTCAAGACCTCTTACACCAAAAGTGAAACTCGAACCACTAGACCCACAACACCTTGTTTGTTTTATTTTTAATCACGTGTTCATCTCCACATGCTCAGGATCGGACCTAAATTCTTAACTCTCTTGGTAAAAAATTATAGGTTAATCGATCCGACTATTGTGCTTTTTTTTTTATGTGAAATATGAATACGTCAAATTGGCTTAACAAAGGAGACCAACCTATAAATATGAAGAAAAAACATAATAAGTTTGAACTTGTCGGAATCGGTTTGTCACAAAATATTAGTCCAACTTAAAAACAATCAAATCCAAAAACTATCGACCCGAAAACAATCGAACCTGATTATACCCAAAGTAATTCAACCCGGATTTACCCAATACATAAACTAGACTGACCCGGAATAACCTGATAATTGAAGCGACCCGACCCGAAATAGATCGTGAACCCGAATTTCAATTGTACAAATGATCCCGACCCGATCTGAGCCCGACCCGGATAGCCCAATATGTAACACCCTAAATTCTCAAAACTCGGGACATTACTGGTTAGGACCTCACAATGGATCCCGACCTCAGTTTGACAACAATATTACTAGGATCTTGCAACAAAACACAAATAAGAAACACCAAAAGTCATAAAAATGTATTTTTAAAGGAATGAATGCAACAACGTCTAACAACCTATAGTACTTAAACATCGGAAGAGTCTAATTATCTTTAACAAGAAGAAAGAAACAACAAGATAACACCCAACCCCACTCTAAGGAGTACGGAGACCCGGCTGACCACTACTTCCGGATCACTCAGTTGCTGTTCTAACCTGCGATAAATCTAAAAACACAACAAAACAACCATTAGCTAGCTATCTAAACATTTGAAGAATAATAATAGCACACACACACATAGCAAAAGTAAACACTCATCATGCTTTCAAACAATCCATTTATTATCTTCATTTAAGTCATTCACTCTTACTAATGATACTTATTTTGTGACACGAGGGATTCCCAAACCTCGCCTTCGCCCCCGTGTAACCATCAGGAATGGATCCGATGCATCTCACCTTGTACCTGTATGGTCTGGGTATAGAGAACCTCCCAGTCTCCTGGCAGAGCTGGGCAGTGATGTCACGACCCGTTATACATACACTTGGGCCTTAAAACATAACAACAACATTCGTCCTAAGAAGTTGTTATTATAACACACATTGCACACACACTACCATTATCATCCAACTAATATCCAAAAACCAGCTAAGTAAGTCGCAAGGACTTACCTGAATCAACTCTCAAATTCCGTTAGCTCGATTCGGCCCGTAACTGTAGAAACTCAAACGCCTGTTATACGAGGCAAGTGGATCAATAATGTATCCCACTTTCTTAGAGTCTCCAACTTCTAAGATATATAACCGATCATAAAGAAATTACCAAAATACCCTTATACGGGTAATTGACCATTTTACCCCTGGTCCCGAAAACTCCGAAAAAGTCTTTCGATTAGTTCTAATATTATCTTCTAGATCCTAAGTCCCTAATTTAATTTTCATTGAAAGGTTTGGTAAAGATTTATAAGAGTTACCCCAAAGATCTTAGTTTATACAAAAAGTCGTTAAGACTCGACTTTGGGTTCATATGCACGGCTTGGATAAGGATATAAAAATCCGAGATAAAATCCTAGATCCTCTATGATATACATGCTAAACATAGGAGTAAAGATCTCTCAAAAATACTTACTCATAACTCTCCCATAATTCTCCAAAGTTGGTATAAAAGCTGAAATTTCCCATACTTAGTCTATTTTCCCCTGTTGTAAAAACAGCCCAACTGTCCTACTTTGAGTCCTTGTAAGTTCTAATCCGACCGTTAACTTTATTCCAAATTTTAACACAATAAACTACATATATCTACCTACAACATATCAAAAATTCAACGGTGATTGTTCGTTCTAAGGTGTCGAAACTAGCTCATAAAGTCAGCAGATTAAGGCTGGAAAACAAAGCATGCAGCAGGTCTCAACTTCGATTCTCTCTGTCAACATAAATCACCATTTAGTCTATCCAGAGGTCCCTAGTTCGAGTCTCACTGAGCACTAAAAATTGTATACCCAAATTCACACATCCTAGGTTTAGCACATGGTGACAGTCATCAAACTATACACCCACAACCTCATCTAAAAGCTGTACAAAAAAAAAACATTAGAAGATCCTCACATACCGGACTGCAGCAACTCAGAGGAAGATCTCGTCGCTGGCGTCGATCGCCACTACCCACCTCCAGGCTCGATGACTAAGCTTCACTGCTGCAACGATGAGACGGCTCTTCCTGGTCTCGTTGGGGACATCCGGTTGTCTCGAGGTTAGGGACCCATCCGGCACAGAGAAAGGAACGTGAGCGACTATACTCAAGACCGTAGGGAGATGAGAAGGGAACTGAAAACTGGCCTTACCGGAGGAACATGAGGAGGAATAGAGACTCGCCCGATCGAAGGGTGGAGTAGACTCGGCGCTAGTGACGTGGTCCGGACAGATCGACTCTCGCACGGCTTCATGTCGATTGTAGACATTGGAGGCTTCTCGTTCTGCTGTAGACATCTAGTGAGGCAGGCGTTCAAGTTGGAAGCTGTAACAGATATGCAAAAAGGGAGAAGGTGTTACGAGAGTAGCCAGAAGGGAGGCGGCATTCCTGGAGTGAACCTGGACAGGTGGAAGCGAGGTTGGAAAGGAAAGAATCGTAGAGGCGTGATATCCCGCGTGATCTCGGGATTGTTACAAGCTGAAGGGAAAGACGTAACTGCTGCTCCTTGGGCTGAGAAGTGACGAATAGAAGATCATCCCTCCTGCACTGCTTCCTGGGATGTGCTGCTCCTCCTGCTGGGCTCTAAGGCAACAGTGTAGAGGTGAGACACATACAAGGCGGCCCAACTAAGAGAGGCAAGGCTGGACGACTTGGGTTGAGGTAAGGAAGCACAAAGTGGGTTGAAGTAAGGAAGCACAAGGTGGGCTGAAGCAAAGGGTAGGAAAGGAGTGGTGTGGTTTTATCAAAGCTTGTCACAACCTTGTCAAAACGTGTGAAAGCTTCGTCAAGCCCATGCATGGCCTTGTCACGATCTCGTCATGGTCTCGTCATAACTCGTCATGGTCTCGTCTTGGTCTCATCAAAACTCGTCACGACTTTGTCAAAGAGAAGTCATGTTATAAACTAGGGTTTGAATTAGGGTTTGCTATAAAAATTTTATCATTTTATGTGAAGTGATATTACATAAAATGATAAAATTTTGAGATATTGTGTCCAATTAAATAGACACCTAAGGATCAAAAGATCGAAAACCGGTTTACTACGGAATTAAACGGAATAAAAATTGCGGATATTACACAATAACCGATTAAAACAACCCAAGATTGCCCGAGAACCCGATTATTAGTTGTGCAAGGGCACCCGACTTAACCCGACCCGACCCGAATAAACCCGACATGACATTATAGACAATTTTGACCCGGCTCAAAGTGACCCGAAACAAAATTGACCCGAGCCGAACTCGGCCGACCCGCCCGTTTGACACCTCTAGTATGGACCTTAGGTGAGTATTTGAGGATGGTTTGAACGTTCTAAGGATCGAGATGTGTATATTATCATGTGAGCTTTGTTGAGGTTGTGAGTACGTGGTTATTGAGATTGTGGAGTTAGGATGGAAGTATCCTAGCATGTGGTTATAGTTAAGATCTTGTGACTTCATGAGGGCTAGGAGTGTATCCTAGATTATGAGATCGTGTGACCTAATAAGAATATATAGTACTAGAAGTCTAAGGACTTCTAGCTTACGTGAGTGGTTGTTGATTATCGTGCCTTGTCTTGAACAGGCTTTGGTTATATTCCTTCGGAGAGTGTTATCGGTTTCGTTTAGCTATGGGACAGGTAAGTCTCCGGACTTACTTAGCTCGTATTCTCTGTATTAGTATCGATGTGTGTTGGTGGTGTGTGTTTATTGTTTATGTGTGTGTTTATTGTTTATTATTTATAACAACTAAACCGGAAATAGAAATACCGACCTTTATATGCTTATATTTGGCCCAAGTGTATGATAACGGGCGGTGACCGCTTGCCCAGTCCAAAATGGGGATGAATGGGAGGTGCCTTGCGACCAGTCCAACGGGTGATGCTGATCCGCATCAAGTACAAACCCGTATGGTGAAAGGGGACAAGGGCGAGTGAATTTCGTGTCACACCATAAGTGAAATAGTAAGGGATATGACTTAATAATAACAAAGAGATAATAAACCGGACATGTGTGTTTAGATCATGTTGTGTGTTATGATGCCTATGTGTGTGTGTGTGTGCCAATACCATGATTCTAATGCTTTGAATGCTAGCTAACGGTTTTATACCGAATTGTTGTAGTTGACTTGCAGGTTAGGGATGCGGCCGAGAGATCCGGAAGAGTGGGCAGCCGGGGTCCCTGCATTTTAGGATGGGTTGTATTTATGTATTGTTTATGGTATTATGTATGTCGTGTGTATGGCGTTTGCCTTTGGATTTGTATCTCTGCTGGAGTCTTTCGTTATTTTCTTTGGGGTTCATAGCATTGCATTAAAATGAATTTTGGTTTTGCCTTTATTTATGTCTTGTTGTAAGATCCGGTGAAATTGTTGTCAAGCTATGGGTCGGGACCCATTGTGAGGTCCCAACCCGTAGCGCTCCGAATCCCGCGGATTCGGGGTGTTACAAAGAGCAACCGATCAGTACACTCTCAAGTTCCCCTCGGGAAAACGCACAACGCCTGTTCAAGACAAGGCACACGAATCAAACAACGTTCTAGTCAACTAGAAGTCCTCAGACTTCTAGGCTCAACATCCTCACAAGAACATAAACGCATAAGATTGATTGACACTTAAAACCTAACACAACTCTTCTAAACTAAACTATACTTATACCCAACTTCGGAACATCCTAAATCTGGATTAAAACAACCGATCGTTCTCAAATTTTACCACATGCTCCTATATATATCCATCAACAACATATTCAAAAATCACGTCCAACAGAGGTCAATAACCCCTCCAAATCTATTTCACAAAACTGCATCACAAGCAGTTTTTCTCATACTTAGAATATATCAGCATAACCTAAAAACTGCACGAGAAACCAACTTTGGAGAATCATATCTCCTAACCTATAACTTGGAATATTCTCAAATTTCAGTATGTTATACTATATAATACCAACTAAAACATATCCAAAATTCAGCACTAAAGGAGGAGTCTAACGTACCCAAATCTTGGTCACAAAACTGTATCGACATGCAGTTTTCCACACTTAGGAAATTCAACAAACACTTAACAAACATCACACTGTATTAACTTTGAAAAATCATAACTCCTAAACCGCTCGCTGGATTTATTCCAAATTTTGATATGTTCTACTATAAAATCTTATATATGATATATCCAAAATTCAGCAGCAAAGGAGATCAAAAGCCTATTCAAAACTATCTCACAAAACTGCATTACATGCTGTTTTTCTCAACACTCAGCACACTTATAAAAAGTGTATGAGGAGTCAACTTTGCAACATCATAACTCTCAAACCGTAACTCCGATTCTTCCCAAATTTTAGTATGTTATACTATACAATATCGAGTAAAACATATCCAAAAATCAGCAGTAAAGGTGGAGTCTATCCTACCCAAAATTGGAGCCGAAGTTGACTGTTCTTCACTTCCGAAAACTCAGCAAACACCTCAGCTGTCCAAGTTAATCTTCTGAGTTTGTTAAGGTCGGCTTGGAGACACAACGAGTGCTCACATCAACATCTATATATTAAGGGTAACGCAAAGAGAAGGGTTAGGAAGGACGATATGGATCTTACCCGATTCCGTGTTTCGAAGGGGTCAAGGGAGCAACACCGGTTGCTGTTGTTAGAGTCCGTGACTGCGGTAGAGGAAGGAGCGGCACTGGCCCTAAAGGCACACTCACAGCCAAGAGAAGGCCGCACCAGCCGTCCCTGCAGTGGTGGCTCTTGGGCGCTTGCTGCGGTCGCACGACATGGAGGATCGGAGAGAAGGCCCGTCCTCCAGCCTGTTGGAGTCGACAGAAGAGGGAGAGCAGCCTTCCTGGTGTCGCTGCTAGAGTCGGCTGAAAGGGGAGCGCAAGCCTTCCTGCGCGGTTGGAGGTATGTTGCGCACACGAACCCTGCTAGGAGCCCTGGTGGTTGACGGTTGCGCGCAGGAGGGGCGGTTGTTGTCGGCGCCGGCCTGGCGTGGAGGAGGAGGCGGACGGCTAGAGCAGTGCAAGGGAGGGCAGCGGCCTGGCGTGGAGGAGGAGGCAGAATGCTAGAGCAGTGCAAGGGATGATGCGTCCTTGGACACGTCAATGAATGATTGCGGATCTAGATCAAGCTGAAGCTCAACTACTCCTTAGTTGAAGTGCGAATGCAATTGAAGATGGGTTGCGGAAGCTTAGAGATGGAGGCGGAAGTTGTATGACTGAGTCGATCTAGATTGATCGATCAAACCTTGAAGTGGGTCGGTTGAGTTGGTTCTTGAAGAACCCTCGAATGTGGTTGAGTTTGGATCGAAGATCCAAAAGAAGAACTTTGAGAGGGTTGGAAGAGGGATTGATGCTCAAGTAAGTTGGAGGAAAATACTTCTCTTTACTTAATCAAATTGAACATGCTTTACAAATGAGCCAAGCATCACCTTATATAGTGGATGAAGGCTATACAAAGAGTCGGAAATTAAATGACGGAAATAAAGTCGGAATTTAAGTTCCGGAATGAAACACCTAAAAATATGAAAGGTTGAGAATTTAAGTTCGGAATTAAGTTTCCGAATTAAATTCCGAAACCAAAAGTCTAATCTTAAATTCGGAAAATTAATACCCGGAAATAAAGTCCCGGAAATTAATATTCCGAAAATAAAAGGACTTATTATTACAAAACGCTAAATTATGGAAAATGCGGAAAATGCGCCGGAACGGTGCCGGCTTGACAAGCTTCAAGTCATTGTGGCGTAGAGACACGGTTTGCATCCAATGGGTCCGTGACAAGCAACGGTGCGGCTAATGATGGAGCCGGTGGCTTGAGCGATTGCTTTAGCACGGGAACGGGTGAGCGGTCCATCGGAGCGAACCCGAAGTGCCTCGTCTTCCTCGTCTTGGGACATAGGGGTCAAGGGCGCATCAGTCCCCCCATCTTGGATGTGAAACATCCCCGTTTCACCTTCGTCAAATAGGGGCTCAATGTATGGTGCAAGGTCCTTGACATTGAACGTCGGGTGCACGCCATAGTCGTCCGGAAGCTCCAACTTGTAAGCATTCGGGCCATGGCGGGATAAGATGCGGAATGGTCCATCACCGCGGTCCGAGAGCTTGCCTTTGCGGCGGGATGGAAAACGCTCCTTCCTTAAGTGGAGCCAAACTAGATCACCGGGCTCGAATGACATTGGACGGCGCCCTTTGTTGCGTTGTGTGGCAAGTTGATCGGCACGCCGTTGAAGTTGTGTCCTAGTCCGCTCATGAAGCTCAATGATGTGAGCGGCACGACTTGCGCCGGTGATGTGTTCTCCGTCTTTGAGTGGACGCGGAGTGAAGTCCATCGGAGTGTGTGGATTAAGGCCGTAGACAACTTCAAAGGGTGAAAGCTTTGTTGCCGAGTGTCGAGACCTGTTACAAGAAAACTCCACAATCGAAAGTAAGTCCTCCCACTTGCGTGGGTTGTTCCTAAGGGTCGCTCTAAGTAGAGCGCCGAGAGTTCGATTGGTCACCTCCGTTTGACCATCGGTTTGGGGATGATAGCTACTTGAAAACAACAAGTTGGTTCCAAGTTTCCCCCATAAGGTTCTCCAAAAATGGCTCACAAACTTTACGTCCCGATCACTAAGGATGGAACGCGGTATTCCATGTAAGCGCACAACATTGTCAAAGAAAAGGGTAGCTACTTCACTAGCATTTTGTGTGCTCTTACATGCAATAAAATGTGCCATTTTTGAAAAACGATCGACTACCACAAAAATGGAGTCTTTGCCTCGTTTAGACATGGGTAGGCCAACCACGAAGTCCATGGAAAGATCCTCCCAAGGTCCCATTGGTATAGGCAAAGGAGAATACAATCCATCCGGACCTTGGCGCGATTTTGCATGGTGACATGTGATGCAACTTGTGCAAAACCGTGTCACATGCTTGCGCATCCGGGGCCAAAAGAAGTGCTCTTGTAGAGCGGCGAGAGTCTTGGTAGCACCGAAGTGACCACGACCCTCATGGGCCTCCTTTATCAACAAATGACGAATACTCGAGCGCGGGATACAAAGTTTGCCCGCACGGAATAAGTAGCCATCGTTAATAAAGAAAGACTCATGCTCTCGGAGGTCAAGGCATTGAGCAAATATATCCTTGAAGTCAAGATCCGTGGCATATAACTCTTTGATAAAAGCAAAGCCATGGATCTTGGCGTCCATATGCACAAGAAGGATATATCGGCGAGAAAGGGCGTCGGCTACCACATTCTCTTTACCTTTCTTATGTCGAATGACATACGGAAAGGTCTCAAGAAATTCTACCCAACTAGCATGGCGCCGACTCAAAGTAGTTTGACCCTTGAGATACGAAAGAGCCGCATGATCCGAATGAATCACGAACTCCTTCGGCCACAAGTAGTGTTGCCATGTTTTGAGACAACGAACTAAAGCATATAGTTCCTTGTCATAGGTTGGATAGTTGAGTGAGGGACCGGAAATTTTTTCGCTAAAATAAGCAATGGGCCGATTCTCTTGTAGGAGAACCCCCCCAATTCCTACATTAGATGCGTCACACTCCACCTCGAAGGTTTTCGAAAAGTTTGGGAGTTGGAGTAGTGGCGCATTACAAAGACGGTCTTTGAGCGACTCAAACGCTCGAGCATGGGTGTCACGCCACTCAAACGTGACACCTTTATTAGTAAGCTCATGTAGCGGTGCCGCTATCGAGCTAAAGTCCTTGACAAAGCGTCGATAGAAACCCGCTAAGCCGAGAAAGGCTCGAACCATGGTGGCCGTAGTAGGAGTAGGCCACTCCCGAATGGCGCGAACTTTTGATTCGTCCACTCGTAGTCCGTCCTTAGACACGACATAGCCAAGAAAAACTGTGGTGTCCGAGCAAAAGACACATTTCTCCAAATTGACATATAATTGCTCTTGTCTAAGGCACTCGAGCACTTGGCGAAGGTGCTCGATGTGTGCATCCAAAGACTTGCTAAAGACTAAGATATCATCGAAATAGACAACAACGAAAATACCCAGAAATTTGCGCAAGACGTGATTCATGAGGCGCATGAAGGTGGATGGAGCGTTGGAGAGGCCAAATGGCATAACAAGCCACTCGTAGAGGCCATGCTTCGTCTTGAAAGCCGTCTTCCATTCATCACCTTCGGCCATGCGGATTTGATGGTATCCGCTCCGGAGATCGATCTTTGAAAATATGGTGGCGCCATGGAGCTCGTCCAACATATCGTCAAGGCGCGGGATCGGATGACGATACTTGACGGTGATTTGATTGATGGCTCGGCAATCTACACACATCCGCCAAGATCCGTCTTTCTAGGGTACAAGTATGACCGGCACGGCACATGGAGACAAGGACTCACGGACATAGCCCCGGTCTAGGAGCTCTTGGACTTGGCGTTGTAGCTCTTTGGTCTCCTCCGGACTTGCACGG
Organism: Fagopyrum esculentum; assembly: GCA_033239045.1. Lineage (NCBI taxonomy): Eukaryota > Viridiplantae > Streptophyta > Magnoliopsida > Caryophyllales > Polygonaceae > Fagopyrum > Fagopyrum esculentum. Next base: position 23,242,771 of record BSUD01000006.1, on the reverse strand, counting down.
TAAGCGGCACGGTTGGGCAAAGACGCGCCGGGCACCAAATCGATTTGGTGCTCAATTCCTCGGATTGGTGGCAAGCCGGGTGGTAGTTTGTCGGTCAAAATGTCCTGAAATTCGGACAACAACAAGGACACCTCGTGCGGCACATTACTAGGGTCATGGGAAATAGATAAACAAAAAGGGACAAGTAAGAAACAAGGAAACTTACCTTCCATGACCGGTGTCAAGTCATGTCGTCGGGCCAAAAGAATTCGGGGCTCACATCGCCCTTGAATGGTAGGAACCGGAGGTGCATGTGTCGGGACAATGCTCTTACTACCTCTTGCTTCGGTAGCATTACCCTTATGGCCGGAATTACGGGAACCGGAAGTAGGAACATCCACAACATCGGGAGAACGACGAGAAGGGTCCAATGTGGCCGCCGGTGTAGTGGTGTCATCGATCACTTGTTGCCTCTTTCGTTCTGCATAGTCAACTAAAATTTCCTGTGGAGTCATAGGCAAAAGTGTGATCCGTTTTCCATTGTATTGGAACATGTAACGGTTGAGATAACCATCATGAAAAGTTTTTCGGTCAAATTGCCATGGTCGTCCCAACAATACATGTGTGGTGTCCATTTTGATAACATCACAAAGGACCTTATCAACATAGGCGCCAATAGAAAACGTCACCCACGCTTGTTGTGTGACGGTGTCACTTGCCTTATCGGAAATCCATTGGAGTCCGTAAGGTTGTGGGTGGGGGTTGTAGGCAACTTAAAGTGTTTCACCACTTTTTCGTTGATAATATTACAACACGAACCCCCATCGATGATAAGAGAGAGACTAGTGTCATTGACCAAACAACGAGAGTGGAAGAGATTCTCGCGTTGGTCAATAGGGAGATGCTCTTTTATAGCAAGAATGCGACGAGAGACAAGAGCAAACTTACCTGGTTGTGCCGGACCGCAAGCAAGTTGGTCGTCGCATGGCTCCATGCCATAGTATGGGTCGGCATCTTGGTCATCTTCCAAGATGATATCACCATTAGAATCCTCTTCGCCATCGTCATATGATGGGTTGGCAAACATCACCCGCTTGGTGTTCGGGCAATCACGTTGGACATGACCAAACCCGCTACATTTGAAACACACGGGTTCTCTTGGGCGGGCCACCGTTTGAGATCCTTGTTGGGGTCGGCCCGGAGGCGTTTGTGGTGGAGCAACGGTGCCACGGTATGGTGGTTTCTCGGTAGCCGCTAGCCGGGTGGGTTGACTCATCCGTGGTGATCCTTTAGCGGCTCCGGAATCTTAGGGACTAGCAACATCTCGAGAACGAGAATTAGTGGTATAAGAGTATTGACTAGTGGAAGAGTTATACCTTGAGTATCGAGGCGTTTCAAGTTGTTGCTTGTGAAGCTTCATGGCGGCATGACATAAGGCTCCTAAGTCCTTGTATGGGACAATCTCGAGGGGCCGCCGAATTGATGGATTAAGGCCGCTCATGAATTTGGTTCGAAGGGCCGAGGCGGAGGCCGAGATGCCGGCCTTCATATGCATGTCCTCCAGTTTGGCTAAGTAAGCCACCGGAGTAAGGCTTCCTTGTTGGAATTCGGCAATTTGCAACCGCATGTCGTTTTTGAAGTCATCGGGCACGTACTTATTAGTCATGACATAGATCAATTGATCAAATGTCGCAACCGGTGCCCATCCTCGGTTCTCACGGTTGGTCTCGTACCGGTTCCACCAAGATTTTGCATCACCTTCAAAGTAAAGTGTCGCAGCTTCGATTTTCTCGTACTCTTCATAATGGCAATGCTTGAGAGCTCTTTTCATATCCTGTGCCCAATCAAGAAACGCACAAGGATCATATTCACCATAAAATACCGGAAATTTAACCTTACCTTCCCTACGAGCTCGGTAGGGATCCGGTCGGGGTGGTGCTATATAGGCGTCGTCGTGATGGGCTCGCCGGTGGCCATCGTTATGCCTTTGACGCCCATGATTATGTGGTGCACGCCTTTGTGGGTTAGGAGGAGGTAACCATTCTTCTCCTCGATCCTGGTTCTCAAAAGGCTCTCGGATGGGTGGGTGCCATGGACGGACATGTGCCACCCGTTCCAAGTCCGACTCATCATCGGAGAACTCGTCAAAGTCATCTCGTTCATCATACTCTTCATAATCATGATACATCGGTTGCCGGCTATGCCGTTGGCGGCGTTGTCCGGACCGATCATTCTCGGGACGTTGAGAGCGGTCATTTGTTTGATGATGGTACCGGTCATCAATCCGGGAGGGACGGTTGGTGCGTTGGGCACTAGATGGAGGAGGGGAAGTGCCATACTTACGTCGGTTGTGCTCATAACGCTTGTGCCTGTTCTCCGTGTCAACATATAGTAAATCATTTGGAGAAGGGTCAGGGTTCTCGTCACCTTCATTGTGGGACTCATGACCGTCATTTTGGGAGGGACCGTGGTTTTCAATGACGGAGGCAAGCCGTCGACCGTTAGATGGTTCGGCTCCCAAGATACCTTTGCCTTTGCGACGTCCATCGGATGTGGAAGCATCGACCAAGGTTCCATTTGGATTCGGTGGGGTGGTTGTAAGGGCAAGCATTTGAGCCTTCAAAGCTTCAAGTTCTTGCCTAAGGGAGGCATTCTCTTCGGTCAAAGTAGTGATCTCGTGCCTTTCACTAGATTCCTGAGAATTTTCCATTGTGACGTTAGTCATAACTCCAAGATTGGACACAAATTGCAAGCAATCAAATGAGCAAGGTGACAAGATAAGTCAACGTTACCCAAGTTCAAGTGCGTTAGGGTTCTACCTTTGGGAAAGCCGTTTGGCGGTTAGGCAAGGAAGGCAAATCCAACAAATTCGAACCAAAATGCACACAAATTCAAGAGAAAATTTGCAACTTGTAAGAAAATGGAGAGGTAGGAAATGGACGGATCGTTTATCGGCAAGTTTTACTTGCTTTGGTCTTTGACCTTTTCAAAAATCCGATTTTTCGGATGGACCGGTTTGCCGGACGTCTTTTACTTTTTGTTTGTGGAATTGTTTCTTTTTGAAACTTTTGAATGCAACCTTTGGAATGCAAGAGATGAATCCACTTTTCTTTGAAACAAATCCGTTTTTTTTTTTTTGAAGAGTTTTTTTGCTTTGTTTTTGATTTTTGGAATATCAAAAGGCGTGATATCCGATTTTGTCAACAAAAAAATCCCAAGAAAATGGTGAAATTGATTAACAAAAATGTCGGATTGGGTAAGGAAAAATGTTTTGTTGATTAATGGTTTGATGGCAAACCAAAAATCTCCTAAATTTGCTTTGCAAAATGGATTGAGAAAAAAAAAAAAATTTTCAAGAACGTGGATGAAGATGCGAAGAACAAGATGAAGATGGTGATGAACAAAAGGCAAAAGGATGAATATAATAACGCACTAAAACAAGAGTAAAGAAAACTTAGCTTAGATCCCTTTGCTCTGATGCCAATTTGATGCGTCCTTGGACACGTCAATGAATGATTCCGGATCTAGATCAAGCTGAAGCTCAACTACTCCTTAGTTGAAGTGCGAATGCAATTGAAGATGGGTTGCGGAAGCTTAGAGATGGAGGCGGAAGTTGTATGACTGAGTCGATCTAGATTGATCGATCAAACCTTGAAGTGGGTCGGTTGAGTTGGTTCTTGAAGAACCCTCGAATGTGGTTGAGTTTGGATCGAAGATCCAAAAGAAGAACTTTGAGAGGGTTGGAAGAGGGATTGATGCTCAAGTAAGTTGGAGGAAAATACTTCTCTTTACTTAATCAAATTGAACATGCTTTACAAATGAGCCAAGCATCACCTTATATAGTGGATGAAGGCTATACAAAGAGTCGGAAATTAAATGACGGAAATAAAGTCGGAATTTAAGTTCCGGAATGAAACACCTAAAAATATGAAAGGTTGAGAATTTAAGTTCGGAATTAAGTTTCCGAATTAAATTCCGAAACCAAAAGTCTAATCTTAAATTCGGAAAATTAATACCCGGAAATAAAGTCCCGGAAATTAATATTCCGAAAATAAAAGGACTTATTATTACAAAACGCTAAATTATGGAAAATGCGGAAAATGCGCCGGAACGGTGCCGGCTTGACAAGCTTCAAGTCATTGTGGCGTAGAGACACGGTTTGCATCCAATGGGTCCGTGACAAGCAACGGTGCGGCTAATGATGGAGCCGGTGGCTTGAGCGATTGCTTTAGCACGGGAACGGGTGAGCGGTCCATCGGAGCGAACCCGAAGTGCCTCGTCTTCCTCGTCTTGGGACATAGGGGTCAAGGGCGCATCAGTCCCCCCCATCTTGGATGTGAAACGTCCCCGTTTCACCTTCGTCAAATAGGGGCTCAATGTATGGTGCAAGGTCCTTGACATTGAACGTCGGGTGCACGCCATAGTCGTCCGGAAGCTCCAACTTGTAAGCATTCGGGCCATGGCGGGATAAGATGCGGAATGGTCCATCACCGCGGTCCGAGAGCTTGCCTTTGCGGCGGGATGGAAAACGCTCCTTCCTTAAGTGGAGCCAAACAAGATCACCGGGCTCGAATGACATTGGACGGCGCCCTTTGTTGCGTTGTGTGGCAAGTTGATCGGCACGCCGTTGGAGTTGTGTCCTAGTCCGCTCATGAAGCTCAATGATGTGAGCGGCACGACTTGCTCCGGTGATGTGTTCTCCGTCTTTGAGTGGACGCGGAGTGAAGTCCATCGGGGTGTGTGGATTAAGGCCATAGACAACTTCAAAGGGTGAAAGCTTTGTTGCCGAGTGTCGAGACCTGTTATAAGAAAACTCCACAATAGAAAGTAAGTCCTCCCACTTGCGTGGGTTGTTCCTAAGGGTCGCTCTAAGTAGAGCGCCTAGAGTCCGATTGGTCACCTCCGTTTGACCATCGGTTTGGGGATGATAGCTACTTGAAAACAACAAGTTGGTTCCAAGTTTCCCCCATAAGGTTCTCCAAAAATGGCTCACAAACTTTACGTCCCGATCACTAAGGATGGAACGCGGTATTCCATGTAAGCGCACAACATTGTCAAAGAAAAGGGTAGCTACTTCACTAGCATTTTGTGTGCTCTTACATGCAATAAAATGTGCCATTTTCGAGAAACGATCGACTACCACAAAAATGGAGTCTTTGCCTCTTTTTGACATGGGTAGGCCAACCACAAAGTCCATAGAAAGATCCTCCCAAGGTCCCATTGGTATAGGCAAGGGAGAATACAATCCATCCGGACCTTGGCGCGATTTTGCATGGTGACATGTGATGCAACTTGTGCAAAACCGTGTCACATGCTTGCGCATGCGGGGCCAAAAGAAGTGCTCTTGTAGAGCGGCGAGAGTCTTGGTAGCACCAAAGTGACCACGACCCTCATGGGCCTCCTTTATCAACAAATGACGAATACTCGAGCGCGGGATACAAAGTTTGCCCGCACGGAATAAGTAGCCATCGTTAATAAAGAAAGACTCATGCTCTCGGAGGTCAAGGCATTGAGCAAATATATCCTTGAAGTCAAGATCCGTGGCATATAACTCTTTGATAAGAGCAAAGCCATGGATCTTGGCGTCCATATGCACAAGAAGGATATATCGGCGAGAAAGGGCGTCGGCTACCACATTCTCTTTACCTTTCTTATGACGAATGACATAAGGAAAGGTCTCAAGAAACTCTACCCAACTAGCATGGCGCCGACTCAAAGTAGTTTGACCCTTGAGATACGAAAGAGCCGCATGATCCGAATGAATCACGAACTCCTTCGGCCACAAGTAGTGTTGCCATGTTTTGAGACAACGAACTAAAGCATATAGTTCCTTGTCATAGGTTGGATAGTTGAGTGAGGGACCGGAAAGTTTTTCGCTAAAATAAGCAATGGGCCGATTCTCTTGTAGGAGAACCCCCCCAATGCCTACATTAGATGCGTCACACTCCACCTCGAAGGTTTTCGAAAAGTTTGGGAGTTGGAGTAGTGGCGCATTACAAAGACGGTCTTTGAGCGACTCAAACGCTCGAGCATGGGTGTCACGCCACTCAAATGTGACACCTTTATTAGTAAGCTCATGTAGCGGTGCCGCTATCGAGCTAAAGTCCTTGACAAAGCGTCGATAGAAACCCGCTAAGCCGAGAAAGGCTCGAACCATGGTGGCCGTAGTAGGAGTAGGCCACTCCCGAATGGCGCGAACTTTTGATTCGTCCACTCGTAGTCCGTCCTTAGACACGACATAGCCAAGAAAAACTGTGGTGTCCGAGCAAAAGACACATTTCTCCAAATTGACATATAATTGCTCTTGTCTAAGGCACTCGAGCACTTGGCGAAGGTGCTCGATGTGGGCATCCAAAGACTTGCTAAAGACTAAGATATCATCGAAATAGACAACAACGAAAATACCCAGAAATTTGCGCAAGACGTGATTCATGAGGCGCATGAAGGTGGATGGAGCGTTGGAGAGGCCAAATGGCATAACAAGCCACTCGTAGAGGCCATGCTTCGTCTTGAAAGCCGTCTTCCATTCATCACCTTCGGCCATGCGGATTTGATGGTATCCGCTCCGGAGATCGATCTTTGAAAATATGGTGGCGCCATGGAGCTCGTCCAACATATCGTCAAGGCGCGGGATCGGATGACGATACTTGACGGTGATTTGATTGATGGCTCGGCAATCTACACACATCCGCCAAGATCCGTCTTTCTTGGGTACAAGTATGACCGGCACGGCACATGGAGACAAGGACTCACGGACATAGCCCCGGTCTAGGAGCTCTTGGACTTGGCGTTGTAGCTCTTTGGTCTCCTCCGGACTTGCACGGTAAGCGGCACGGTTGGGCAAAGACGCGCCGGGCACCAAATCGATTTGGTGCTCAATTCCTCGGATTGGTGGCAAGCCGGGTGGTAGTTTGTCGGTCAAAATGTCCTGAAATTCGGACAACAACAAGGACACCTCGTGCGGCACATTACTAGGGTCATGGGAAATAGATAAACAAAAAGGGACAAGTAAGAAACAAGGAAACTTACCTTCCATGACCGGTGTCAAGTTATGTCGTCGGGCCAAAAGAATTCGGGGCTCACATCGCCCTTGAATGGTAGGAACCGGAGGTGCATGTGTCGGGACAATGCTCTTACTACCTCTTGCTTCGGTAGCATTACCCTTATGGCCGGAATTACGGGAACCGGAAGTAGGAACATCCACAACATCGGGAGAACGACGAGAAGGGTCCAATGTGGCCGCCGGTGTAGTGGTGTCATCGATCACTTGTTGCCTCTTTCGTTCTGCATAGTCAACTAAAATTTCCTGTGGAGTCATAGGCAAAAGTGTGATCCGTTTTCCATTGTATTGGAACATGTAACGGTTGAGATAACCATCATGAAAAGTTTTTCGGTCAAATTGCCATGGTCGTCCCAACAATACATGTGTGGCGTCCATTTTGATAACATCACAAAGGACCTTATCAACATAGGCGCCAATAGAAAACGTCACCCACGCTTGTTGTGTGACGGTGTCACTTGCCTTATCGGAAATCCATTGGAGTCCGTAAGGTTGTGGGTGGGGGGTTGTAGGCAACTTAAAGTGTTTCACCACTTTTTCGTTGATAATATTACAACACGAACCCCCATCGATGATAAGAGAGAGACTAGTGTCATTGACCAAGCAACGAGAGTGGAAGAGATTCTCGCGTTGGTCAATAGGGAGATGCTCTTTTATAGCAAGAATGCGACGAGAGACAAGAGCAAACTTACCTGGTTGTGCCGGACCGCAAGCAAGTTGGTCGTCGCATGGCTCCATGCCATAGTATGGGTCGGCATCTTGGTCATCTTCCAAAAGGATATCACCATTATAATCCTCTTCGCCATCGTCATATGATGGGTTGGCAAACATCACCCGCTTGGTGTTCGGGCAATCACGTTGGACATGACCAAACCCGCTACATTTGAAACACACGGGTTCTCTTGGGCGGGCCACCGTTTGAGATCCTTGTTGGGGTCGGCCCGGAGGCGTTTGTGGTGGAGCAACGGTGCCACGGTATGGTGGTTTCTCGGTAGCCGCTAGCCGGGTGGGTTGACTCATCCGTGGTGATCCTTTAGCGGCTCCGGAATCTTGGGGACTAGAAACATCTCGAGAACGAGAATTAGTGGTATAAGAGTATTGACTGGTGGAGGAGTTATACCTTGAGTATCGAGGCGTTTCTAGTTGTTGCTTGTGAAGTTTCATGGCGGCATGACATAAGGCTCCCAAGTCCTTGTATGGGACAATCTCGAGGGGGCGCCGGATTGACGGATTAAGGCCGCTCATGAATTTGGTTCGAAGGGCGGAGGCGGAGGCCGAGATGCCGGCCTTCATATGCATGTCCTCCAGCTTGGCTAAGTAAGCCACCGGAGTAAGGCTTCCTTGTTGGAATTCGGCAATTTGCAACCGCATGTCGTTTTTAAAGTCGTCGGGCACGTACTTCTTAGTCATGACATAGATCAATTGATCAAATGTCGCAACCGGTGCCCATCCTCGGTTCTCACGGTTGGTCTCGTACCGGTTCCACCAAGATTTTGCATCACCTTCAAAGTAAAGTGTTGCCGCTTCGATTTTCTCGTACTCTTCATAATGGCAATGCTTGAGAGCTCTTTTCATATCCTGTGCCCAATCAAGAAACGCACAAGGATCATATTCACCATAAAATACCGGAAATTTAACCTTACCTTCCCTACGAGCTCGGTAGGGATCCGGTCGGGGTGGTGCTATATAGGCGTCGTCGTGATGGGCTCGCCGGTGGCCATCGTTATGCCTTTGGCGCCCATGATTATGTGGTGCACGCCTTTGTGGGTTAGGAGGAGGCAACCATTCTTCTCCTCGATCCTGGTTCTCAAAAGGCTCTCGGATGGGTGGGTGCCATGGACGGACATGTGCCACCCGTTCCAAGTCCGACTCATCATCGGAGAACTCGTCAAAGTCATCTCGTTCATCATACTCTTCATAATCATGATACATCGGTTGCCGGCTATGCCGTTGGCGGCGTTGTCCGGACCGATCATTCTCGGGACGTTGAGAGCGGGCATTTGTTTGATGATTGTACCGGTCATCAATCCGGGAGGGACGGTTGGTGCGTTGGGCACTAGATGGAGGAGGGGAAGTGCCATACTTACGTCGGTTATGCTCATAGCGTTTGTGCCGATTCTCCGTGTCAACATATAACAAATCGTTTGGAGAAGGGTCGGGATTCTCGTCACCTTCATTGTGGGACTCATGACCGTCATTTTGGGAGGGACCGTGGTTCTCAATGACGGAGGCAAGCCGTCGACCGTTAGATGGTTCGGCTCCCAAGATACCTTTTCCTTTGCGACGTCCATCGGATGTGGAAGCATCGACCAAGGTTCCATGTGGATTTGGTGGAGCGGTCGTAAGTGCAAGCATTTGGGCCTTCAACGTTTCAAGCTCTTGCCTTAGGGAGGCATTTTCTTCGGTCAAAGTAGTGATCTCATGCCTTTCACTAGATTCCTGAGAATTTTCAATTGTGACGTTAGTCATAACTCCAATATTGGACACAAATTTGCAAGCAATCAAATGAGCAAGGTGACAAGATAAGTCAACGTTACCCAAGTTCAAGTGCGTTAGGGTTCTACCTTTGGGAAAGCCGTTTGGCGGTTAGGCAAGGAAGGCAAATCCAACAAATTTGAACCAAAATGCACACAATTTCAAGAGAAAAATTTGCAGCTTGTGAGAAAATGGAGAGGTAGGAAATGGACGGATCGTTTATCGGCAAGTTTTACTTGCTTTGGTCTTTGACCTTTTCAAAAATCCGATTTTTCGGATGGACCGGTTTGCCGGACGTCTTTTACTTTTGTTTTTGTGGAAATGTTTCTTTTTGAAACTTTTGAATGCAACCTTTGGAATGCAAGAGATGAATCCACTTTTCTTTGAAACAAATCCGTTTTTTGAAGAGTTTTTGCTTTGTTTTTGGTTTTTGGAATATCAAAAGGCGTGATATCCGATTTTGTCAACAAAAAAATCCCAAGAAAATGGTGAAATTGATTAACAAAAATGTCGGATTGGGTAAGGAAAAATGTTTTGTTGATTAATGGTTTGATGGCAAACCAAAAATCTCCTAAATTTGCTTTGCAAAATGGATTGAGAAAAAAAAAAAAATTTTCAAGAACGTGGATGAAGATGCGAAGAACAAGATGAAGATGGTGATGAACAAAAGGCAAAAGGATGAATATAATAACGCACTAAAACAAGAGTAAAGAAAACTTAGCTTAGATCCCTTTGCTCTGATGCCAATTTGATGCGTCCTTGGACACGTCAATGAATGATTGCGGATCTAGATCAAGCTGAAGCTCAACTACTCCTTAGTTGAAGTGCGAATGCAATTGAAGATGGGTTGCGGAAGCTTAGAGATGGAGGCGGAAGTTGTATGACTGAGTCGATCTAGATTGATCGATCAAACCTTGAAGTGGGTCGGTTGAGTTGGTTCTTGAAGAACCCTCGAATGTGGTTGAGTTTGGATCGAAGATCCAAAAGAAGAACTTTGAGAGGGTTGGAAGAGGGATTGATGCTCAAGTAAGTTGGAGGAAAATACTTCTCTTTACTTAATCAAATTGAACATGCTTTACAAATGAGCCAAGCATCACCTTATATAGTGGATGAAGGCTATACAAAGAGTCGGAAATTAAATGACGGAAATAAAGTCGGAATTTAAGTTCCGGAATGAAACACCTAAAAATATGAAAGGTTGAGAATTTAAGTTCGGAATTAAGTTTCCGAATTAAATTCCGAAACCAAAAGTCTAATCTTAAATTCGGAAAATTAATACCCGGAAATAAAGTCCCGGAAATTAATATTCCGAAAATAAAAGGACTTATTATTACAAAACGCTAAATTATGGAAAATGCGGAAAATGCGCCGGAACGGTGCCGGCTTGACAAGCTTCAAGTCATTGTGGCGTAGAGACACGGTTTGCATCCAATGGGTCCGTGACAAGCAACGGTGCGGCTAATGATGGAGCCGGTGGCTTGAGCGATTGCTTTAGCACGGGAACGGGTGAGCGGTCCATCGGAGCGAACCCGAAGTGCCTCGTCTTCCTCGTCTTGGGACATAGGGGTCAAGGGCGCATCAGTCCCCCCATCTTGGATGTGAAACATCCCCGTTTCACCTTCGTCAAATAGGGGCTCAATGTATGGTGCAAGGTCCTTGACATTGAACGTCGGGTGCACGCCATAGTCGTCCGGAAGCTCCAACTTGTAAGCATTCGGGCCATGGCGGGATAAGATGCGGAATGGTCCATCACCGCGGTCCGAGAGCTTGCCTTTGCGGCGGGATGGAAAACGCTCCTTCCTTAAGTGGAGCCAAACTAGATCACCGGGCTCGAATGACATTGGACGGCGCCCTTTGTTGCGTTGTGTGGCAAGTTGATCGGCACGCCGTTGAAGTTGTGTCCTAGTCCGCTCATGAAGCTCAATGATGTGAGCGGCACGACTTGCGCCGGTGATGTGTTCTCCGTCTTTGAGTGGACGCGGAGTGAAGTCCATCGGAGTGTGTGGATTAAGGCCGTAGACAACTTCAAAGGGTGAAAGCTTTGTTGCCGAGTGTCGAGACCTGTTACAAGAAAACTCCACAATCGAAAGTAAGTCCTCCCACTTGCGTGGGTTGTTCCTAAGGGTCGCTCTAAGTAGAGCGCCGAGAGTTCGATTGGTCACCTCCGTTTGACCATCGGTTTGGGGATGATAGCTACTTGAAAACAACAAGTTGGTTCCAAGTTTCCCCCATAAGGTTCTCCAAAAATGGCTCACAAACTTTACGTCCCGATCACTAAGGATGGAACGCGGTATTCCATGTAAGCGCACAACATTGTCAAAGAAAAGGGTAGCTACTTCACTAGCATTTTGTGTGCTCTTACATGCAATAAAATGTGCCATTTTTGAAAAACGATCGACTACCACAAAAATGGAGTCTTTGCCTCGTTTAGACATGGGTAGGCCAACCACGAAGTCCATGGAAAGATCCTCCCAAGGTCCCATTGGTATAGGCAAAGGAGAATACAATCCATCCGGACCTTGGCGCGATTTTGCATGGTGACATGTGATGCAACTTGTGCAAAACCGTGTCACATGCTTGCGCATCCGGGGCCAAAAGAAGTGCTCTTGTAGAGCGGCGAGAGTCTTGGTAGCACCGAAGTGACCACGACCCTCATGGGCCTCCTTTATCAACAAATGACGAATACTCGAGCGCGGGATACAAAGTTTGCCCGCACGGAATAAGTAGCCATCGTTAATAAAGAAAGACTCATGCTCTCGGAGGTCAAGGCATTGAGCAAATATATCCTTGAAGTCAAGATCCGTGGCATATAACTCTTTGATAAAAGCAAAGCCATGGATCTTGGCGTCCATATGCACAAGAAGGATATATCGGCGAGAAAGGGCGTCGGCTACCACATTCTCTTTACCTTTCTTATGTCGAATGACATACGGAAAGGTCTCAAGAAATTCTACCCAACTAGCATGGCGCCGACTCAAAGTAGTTTGACCCTTGAGATACGAAAGAGCCGCATGATCCGAATGAATCACGAACTCCTTCGGCCACAAGTAGTGTTGCCATGTTTTGAGACAACGAACTAAAGCATATAGTTCCTTGTCATAGGTTGGATAGTTGAGTGAGGGACCGGAAATTTTTTCGCTAAAATAAGCAATGGGCCGATTCTCTTGTAGGAGAACCCCCCCAATTCCTACATTAGATGCGTCACACTCCACCTCGAAGGTTTTCGAAAAGTTTGGGAGTTGGAGTAGTGGCGCATTACAAAGACGGTCTTTGAGCGACTCAAACGCTCGAGCATGGGTGTCACGCCACTCAAACGTGACACCTTTATTAGTAAGCTCATGTAGCGGTGCCGCTATCGAGCTAAAGTCCTTGACAAAGCGTCGATAGAAACCCGCTAAGCCGAGAAAGGCTCGAACCATGGTGGCCGTAGTAGGAGTAGGCCACTCCCGAATGGCGCGAACTTTTGATTCGTCCACTCGTAGTCCGTCCTTAGACACGACATAGCCAAGAAAAACTGTGGTGTCCGAGCAAAAGACACATTTCTCCAAATTGACATATAATTGCTCTTGTCTAAGGCACTCGAGCACTTGGCGAAGGTGCTCGATGTGTGCATCCAAAGACTTGCTAAAGACTAAGATATCATCGAAATAGACAACAACGAAAATACCCAGAAATTTGCGCAAGACGTGATTCATGAGGCGCATGAAGGTGGATGGAGCGTTGGAGAGGCCAAATGGCATAACAAGCCACTCGTAGAGGCCATGCTTCGTCTTGAAAGCCGTCTTCCATTCATCACCTTCGGCCATGCGGATTTGATGGTATCCGCTCCGGAGATCGATCTTTGAAAATATGGTGGCGCCATGGAGCTCGTCCAACATATCGTCAAGGCGCGGGATCGGATGACGATACTTGACGGTGATTTGATTGATGGCTCGGCAATCTACACACATCCGCCAAGATCCGTCTTTCTAGGGTACAAGTATGACCGGCACGGCACATGGAGACAAGGACTCACGGACATAGCCCCGGTCTAGGAGCTCTTGGACTTGGCGTTGTAGCTCTTTGGTCTCCTCCGGACTTGCACGGTAAGCGGCACGGTTGGGCAAAGACGCGCCGGGCACCAAATCGATTTGGTGCTCAATTCCTCGGATTGGTGGCAAGCCGGGTGGTAGTTTGTCGGTCAAAATGTCCTGAAATTCGGACAACAACAAGGACACCTCGTGCGGCACATTACTAGGGTCATGGGAAATAGATAAACAAAAAGGGACAAGTAAGAAACAAGGAAACTTACCTTCCATGACCGGTGTCAAGTCATGTCGTCGGGCCAAAAGAATTCGGGGCTCACATCGCCCTTGAATGGTAGGAACCGGAGGTGCATGTGTCGGGACAATGCTCTTACTACCTCTTGCTTCGGTAGCATTACCCTTATGGCCGGAATTACGGGAACCGGAAGTAGGAACATCCACAACATCGGGAGAACGACGAGAAGGGTCCAATGTGGCCGCCGGTGTAGTGGTGTCATCGATCACTTGTTGCCTCTTTCGTTCTGCATAGTCAACTAAAATTTCCTGTGGAGTCATAGGCAAAAGTGTGATCCGTTTTCCATTGTATTGGAACATGTAACGGTTGAGATAACCATCATGAAAAGTTTTTCGGTCAAATTGCCATGGTCGTCCCAACAATACATGTGTGGTGTCCATTTTGATAACATCACAAAGGACCTTATCAACATAGGCGCCAATAGAAAACGTCACCCACGCTTGTTGTGTGACGGTGTCACTTGCCTTATCGGAAATCCATTGGAGTCCGTAAGGTTGTGGGTGGGGGTTGTAGGCAACTTAAAGTGTTTCACCACTTTTTCGTTGATAATATTACAACACGAACCCCCATCGATGATAAGAGAGAGACTAGTGTCATTGACCAAACAACGAGAGTGGAAGAGATTCTCGCGTTGGTCAATAGGGAGATGCTCTTTTATAGCAAGAATGCGACGAGAGACAAGAGCAAACTTACCTGGTTGTGCCGGACCGCAAGCAAGTTGGTCGTCGCATGGCTCCATGCCATAGTATGGGTCGGCATCTTGGTCATCTTCCAAGATGATATCACCATTAGAATCCTCTTCGCCATCGTCATATGATGGGTTGGCAAACATCACCCGCTTGGTGTTCGGGCAATCACGTTGGACATGACCAAACCCGCTACATTTGAAACACACGGGTTCTCTTGGGCGGGCCACCGTTTGAGATCCTTGTTGGGGTCGGCCCGGAGGCGTTTGTGGTGGAGCAACGGTGCCACGGTATGGTGGTTTCTCGGTAGCCGCTAGCCGGGTGGGTTGACTCATCCGTGGTGATCCTTTAGCGGCTCCGGAATCTTAGGGACTAGCAACATCTCGAGAACGAGAATTAGTGGTATAAGAGTATTGACTAGTGGAAGAGTTATACCTTGAGTATCGAGGCGTTTCCAGTTGTTGCTTGTGAAGTTTCATGGCGGCATGACATAAGGCTCCTAAGTCCTTGTATGGGACAATCTCGAGGGGCCGCCGAATTGATGGATTAAGGCCGCTCATGAATTTGGTTCGAAGGGCCGAGGCGGAGGCCGAGATGCCGGCCTTCATATGCATGTCCTCCAGTTTGGCTAAGTAAGCCACCGGAGTAAGGCTTCCTTGTTGGAATTCGGCAATTTGCAACCGCATGTCGTTTTTGAAGTCATCGGGCACGTACTTCTTAGTCATGACATAGATCAATTGATCAAATGTCGCAACCGGTGCCCATCCTCGGTTCTCACGGTTGGTCTCGTACCGGTTCCACCAAGATTTTGCATCACCTTCAAAGTAAAGTGTCGCAGCTTCGATTTTCTCGTACTCTTCATAATGGCAATGCTTGAGAGCTCTTTTCATATCCTGTGCCCAATCAAGAAACGCACAAGGATCATATTCACCATAAAATACCGGAAATTTAACCTTACCTTCCCTACGAGCTCGGTAGGGATCCGGTCGGGGTGGTGCTATATAGGCGTCGTCGTGATGGGCTCGCCGGTGGCCATCGTTATGCCTTTGACGCCCATGATTATGTGGTGCACGCCTTTGTGGGTTAGGAGGAGGTAACCATTCTTCTCCTCGATCCTGGTTCTCAAAAGGCTCTCGGATGGGTGGGTGCCATGGACGGACATGTGCCACCCGTTCCAAGTCCGACTCATCATCGGAGAACTCGTCAAAGTCATCTCGTTCATCATACTCTTCATAATCATGATACATCGGTTGCCGGCTATGCCGTTGGCGGCGTTGTCCGGACCGATCATTCTCGGGACGTTGAGAGCGGTCATTTGTTTGATGATGGTACCGGTCATCAATCCGGGAGGGACGGTTGGTGCGTTGGGCACTAGATGGAGGAGGGGAAGTGCCATACTTACGTCGGTTGTGCTCATAACGCTTGTGCCTGTTCTCCGTGTCAACATATAGTAAATCATTTGGAGAAGGGTCAGGGTTCTCGTCACCTTCATTGTGGGACTCATGACCGTCATTTTGGGAGGGACCGTGGTTTTCAATGACGGAGGCAAGCCGTCGACCGTTAGATGGTTCGGCTCCCAAGATACCTTTGCCTTTGCGACGTCCATCGGATGTGGAAGCATCGACCAAGGTTCCATTTGGATTCGGTGGGGTGGTTGTAAGGGCAAGCATTTGAGCCTTCAAAGCTTCAAGTTCTTGCCTAAGGGAGGCATTCTCTTCGGTCAAAGTAGTGATCTCGTGCCTTTCACTAGATTCCTGAGAATTTTCCATTGTGACGTTAGTCATAACTCCAAGATTGGACACAAATGGCAAGCAATCAAATGAGCAAGGTGACAAGATAAGTCAACGTTACCCAAGTTCAAGTGCGTTAGGGTTCTACCTTTGGGAAAGCCGTTTGGCGGTTAGGCAAGGAAGGAAAATCCAACAAATTCGAACCAAAATGCACACAAATTCAAGAGAAAATTTGCAACTTGTAAGAAAATGGAGAGGTAGGAAATGGACGGATCGTTTATCGGCAAGTTTTACTTGCTTTGGTCTTTGACCTTTTCAAAAATCCGATTTTTCGGATGGACCGGTTTGCCGGACGTCTTTTACTTTTTGTTTGTGGAATTGTTTCTTTTTGAAACTTTTGAATGCAACCTTTGGAATGCAAGAGATGAATCCACTTTTCTTTGAAACAAATCCGTTTTTTTTTTTTTGAAGAGTTTTTTTGCTTTGTTTTTGATTTTTGGAATATCA
>BSUD01000006.1:22984855-23225862 GCA_033239045.1 Fagopyrum esculentum | reverse complement strand
TCGGAAATTAAATGACGGAAATAAAGTCGGAATTTAAGTTCCGGAATGAAACACCTAAAAATATGAAAGGTTGAGAATTTAAGTTCGGAATTAAGTTTCCGAATTAAATTCCGAAACCAAAAGTCTAATCTTAAATTCGGAAAATTAATACCCGGAAATAAAGTCCCGGAAATTAATATTCCGAAAATAAAAGGACTTATTATTACAAAACGCTAAATTATGGAAAATGCGGAAAATGCGCCGGAACGGTGCCGGCTTGACAAGCTTCAAGTCATTGTGGCGTAGAGACACGGTTTGCATCCAATGGGTCCGTGACAAGCAACGGTGCGGCTAATGATGGAGCCGGTGGCTTGAGCGATTGCTTTAGCACGGGAACGGGTGAGCGGTCCATCGGAGCGAACCCGAAGTGCCTCGTCTTCCTCGTCTTGGGACATAGGGGTCAAGGGCGCATCAAGGGAGGGTAGCGTCATCCTACGTTTGCTAAAGTTACGTGAAGGGTGAAGGAGGTAGGGTTTCCTAATGGGCCCAAATGACTCATTTTTGACAAGCCCGAAAGGTAGGGTTCGTAGGCCAAAACTCAGTTTCATAATGAGCCCGGAATACATGTCCTGATGGGTCCGAAATGTTAAGCTTAGAGATTAAAGAAGGTAGATTGATTTATGTATTTTATGAGAGTAAGGTCCTCACAAAAAATATTAAAAATATCAAAGAATAATAACCCGGTGTCACATAGTATATATTAAGAAATCGGGAAAGAAAAAAAATTCCAAAACCGGTCCAGGTCCGGTTTTCTTCGGAAAAACACGGAATAAAAAATTCCGGGTGTTACAGGAGGAATCTCAAGCTCAACTCCGATTGAGTGAGAAAGCTAGGATGGAAGAACTAGAGCGTCATCAATTCCAAATTGATGAGCTCAAGGCTATGATGCTGGACATGAAGTTGGAGATGAATGACTCCAAGAAGAAGAAAAAACCAAACCAACTAGATCCATTAGAGCTTAATCATCCGATGATGAGGATGATGATATGCCAGCGCTAGAGGACATCAATCCATTGATACATCCAGACCGGAACGATCCAAGACCACCCGTCAATCCTCGTATCCCAGCTGGGGGTGTAAGAGCCGCTCGTGTCGATGAGGAGCCACGAACTCTTGGACAAAGGATGAATCCAATTTAGCAACCACGCCGTCTAGGTGTGAATTTTGAAGCTAAATATATCCAGGAACTCAGCTTTAGCCCGCAAGTTATCACCATGGTTCGCCAAAGTCAATTTGGTGGGACGAGTGCTGAATCTCCACATCAACATTTGCAGAATTTTGAGATTCTAATGGAGACATTGAAACCAAAGAAGGCTACCACCAACAACTACAAGATCAAGCCGTTATTCTTCTCTTTGAAGGACAAAGCTTTGTCTTGGTATCAAGCTCTTCCAAATGGAAGACTCAACACATGGGAGGATCTATCTTCGGAGTTCCTCACCAAGTTCTTTCCGCCATCCAAGACGACGGAGTTGAGAGGTAAGATCAATGCATTTTCTATGAAATCTAATGAAAGTTTGTTTCAATCTTGGGAAAGGTTTCAGGATCTATTATTGGATTGCCAACATCATGTCATTTCAAAACTAGAATTGTTGGAGATATACTATAAGGGGCTGGATGTGGAAACACAATTCAAGCTCCAATCCCTTTCATGTGGTACATTCATGGACATGAGGGAAGATGATGCTTGGGACTTCATTAAGAAGCAAGCCCAAGTGATTGAGAAATATTCTCACCGAAAGATGGATCCTAGCTATCAAAATCGAGAAGATCCGGGAGCTAAGCTAACACAAGCTGCACAAACTCAAATCTTCTCCCCTCAACACCGAAATCAAGGAATTGAAGGAGATCATTAGAGCTGGCCTTCAAAAGCCGAAGGAGCAAGTTGTTGGCTACTTAGTCAACAACAACTACAAGGGAATGGGAATAACAATAGGAACAACAACCGGAACAACAATTGGAATTCAAATTGGAACAACAACAACAATCGGAATTCAAACAACAATTGGCGTTCCAACAATCAACAAAAAAATTTCGGTAATTCCTATTCAAATTCTGGAAATTCACTAACACCTCCTTCTTCTTCTACCCCTTTGAAAAGCCAGGGGCAAGCATGATAGCATGAATTATAGTCTATATTTTGGGATTTGTTCAGACGTTTTATCTTCAATAATATGCATGTTTGTATGTATATTATGTGATTATATTGTCGTTTCATCTACCTTTGCGGGAATCGAGGTCTACACCTAGTTTTGCTGTAATCGTACGTAAAATGGCACGTTTTGCATCAAAAAGGAGCAAAAGGAGTTATGGAGTCATTGGAGCTACATTTAGGAACATAAGAAACCATCCAGGAAGCATAGCCATGGATTTAAGATTCACTTTGGACCAGATTTGAGAGATTTCACATTCAGTTGTAACTCACCTCGGTTGACCACATATTCACCTCGACCGAGGTGATCTAGAGAAGTCGACGGGACCGAGGCGAACACTTGGGACGCGGCGAGAATATTTTATTCTTGGCTGAGATCTTTTATTTTTGGAAAGAGATCTTATATTTTTGGGCTTGGCTCCTAGAAAGAAGAAGATATGCTAGATCATATATTTTACCTATTTTTATGGGAAGAAATCTTTCTAAGATATCTTATCTTTGGAGAGTTATTTTCCTATAAAAAGGGTTGGATTTCCACAAATCGAGGGTGTGCTATACACGAGATTATGCTTAGACATCCCGCTTGCACCGCAGCAGCCATACTCCAGTTGGGAGATTTGAAGAACCTTTTTCAAGGTTGAAGAAGGAAGATTATAGCTTTTATAGCTTTTGAAGGGTTTTGTAAGATTATCTTAGATTCCCTTCTTTGTTGTCTTACCTTATTGGATTTCTATCCAAGGAATGCTTTTGTTGTGATATATGATTCAGTTATTGAAGTGTTTTCATTAAATTCTTCTTGTTCAAATATTCACCTTCTTCCCATATACTTGATTAATTCTTTCATGATGATGAGTGGCTAATTTCCTTGTGTGATTCTAGGGTGATTGGCTGAAGGTTGTGGGAAAAACAATGATAGAATAATCTTAAATTCCAGTAGGACCCTGAAAGTTCGAGTCTTTAACCTTAACACTAAGCATCTCGCTCAGTCGATGAACATCTCGGCCGGGGTGGAATTCTTCTGACCGAGGTGACTTATCTGATCCTAAACTGAGAGTTAAGTGTTAGAGTTTGCCAAAACCTATTCTTATTACACCTTTTCTGGTCCAATGCAATCTTAGAATGAGACTTACCCGGTAATTCCTTAGTTTGTGTACCTAAGATCATAAGTGTAGGTAATAAAGGTTTATCCTTTATTGGGGTTTGAGTGTGCTTCCATTCCATCTTTGTGAGTTAGCCTGAGACTTACCTGGTAAAGGTTGATTCTATTCCCTTAAATGGTGTGTTAGTTTGAGGTTATAGTTCTTTATCTTAATTCCTTGAGACTTACCCGGTAATAGGAGTTACGGTTTTGGATTAGTGAGTAGTGAGACTTACCCGGTGATCTATTCCACTTTAGAAATACCTTCCCCATGCAAAAACCTCAGCTTTGTCCGCTTATCTATAGATCTTGAGTTGGAACCACAACTAGATGCTTTAATCCCTAGAATTGCATGTTTCCTTTATTGATTTCTATATCATCTTTGATTGTTTTGATCATCTCTTGTGGTTAGTATTTACACAAGCATACCGTGATTGGACTTTGTTTCACTAAGTCCCTGTGATCGACCCCTGGAATTCCTTGTTTTTTACTACGATTGACCCGTACACTGCGGGTTAGCATCCTTGTTTTAAGCTTACGTCTAGGGTTATAAATTTAAAGCTTGCACACACCGTTTGGAGCGAACAAGTTTTTGGCGCCGTTGTCGGGGACTTGGTCTAGACCGAGCCGGTTACGGTTTGCTCTTGGGGCACTTGCCCCCGTGTCTACTAACCACTCTACCTGAGTGACTTTTGCAGGTTCTTTATTAGGTTTATGCGAAGAACCCGCACTGGGAAGGAAATCGTTCCTTACGATCCCGAAACAGAAAAGACATACAAGCGACGCTTAAGAGAAGCGAAGATGGCCCACCAAGACAATCGCGATCTTGAGGCCGAGTTGAAAGAGGCGCTAGAGCTGCTACGCCTCAGCAGGGAAGAGCTAAGGCAAGAAAAGGAAGAGACTCGCACCAGGACTGAGGCGATCGAAGCGGATATGGCAGCCATACGAGACCAAATCCTACTTCGACCGAGGGAAGATCCAGGTCCCGACCCTCGACCGATGCAGGTCCCAGTTGCTGACCCTCGACCGAGGCAGGTTCCAGTACCTGACGCCCCGGCCGAGATACTTCCACCTCGGATGCCAGTCCGAGGAGTTCTTCTTGCAGGAATCCCACAAACCCTAGGTCAAAGGATGAACCCTAATCAACAATTGAGGCGTCCAGGAGTTAACCTAGGAGATCCAGCGGACCATGACTACGAACTTCGACCGCAAGTTCTATCCATGATTTGCCAATGCCAATTCGGAGGGCTAGAGAAGGAATCACCACATCAACATCTTCAAAACTATGAGATCTTGATGGAGACCTTGAGACCCTCAAGAATCGAAAACAACAACTACGAGCTAAGACCTTTTTACTTTTCTTTAAAAGATAGAGCTCTTACTTGGTATCAATCTCTTCCTCCAGGAAAAGTTAGCACATGGGAGGAGATGACGACGGAATTCTTGACCAAATTCTTTCCTCCCTCTAAAACCGCTGAAATGAGGGGGAAGATCAACGCTTTCATTATGAAGGACAAGGAAAGCTTGTCCAAGTCATGGGAGCGGTTCAAGGACGTTCTTTTGGATTGCCCACATCATGGGATTCCAAAATTAGAGTTATTGGAGATATACTTCAAGGGACTGGACGGAAGCACCCAGTTCAACCTCCAACTACTTTCCGCCGGTACCTTTATGGACATGGCGATTGACGAAGCTTGGGACTTCATCGAGAAGCAAGCTTTCCACATGGAGAAGTACACTCATCAAAGAGCTGAAGGTGGAGTTAAAAGAGTTAACTTCCAAGCAACTCAGCCCAACAACAATCAACTCACGTCTTTGAAGAACGACGTGAAGCAATTGAAGGAACTCTTGGTTGCTCAAACCAAGAAGGAAGAGCAAGGACAAAGGAACAACAACAATGGATACCGTAACAACAACAACGGTTCCCGGAACAACAATTACAACAACAACAGTAGAGGATCCAATAGCAACAATTGGAGGGCGAACAACCAAAATTCTGGTAACAATCATTCAAACTCCAACTCTAACGATTCCTCTAACCCTCTCCTCTCTTCCCTTCTTCTTCTTCTACTCCATTAAAGAGCCAGGGGCAAGGATCAAGTTTGTCTCAGCCAGAAAAGAAAGACGCAGTTCTGGAGGCTATCTTGATCAAGCTTAGTGCTATGGAGACTTCTATGACTTCATTTTCGAAGGCCCAAAAGGCCTTAGAACAACAACTTGCTAGTAGGGCGAGTGAAGCGCCAAGAGATCCAGGGAAGCTTCTAGCAAGGACGGAGAGCAACCCTAAGGGCCAGATCATGGCCATAACTACGAGGAGTGGACTAAAAACTGCAGATCTAGTGCCTCGGTCGGTGCCAGTACCGACGAAGACCACCTCGGTCCAGATGCAGTCGAAGAACACTTCGACCGAGATGCCAACAGAGGTGGAGCCACAGAAAGCTGAGGGGAAAACTGAAGTTTATGTTCCACCTCCTGCATACAAACCACCACTTCCATTCCCCCAGTCAAGGGCCAGAGCACATCTAGAGAAGCACTTTGGTAAGTTCCTTGACTTGATGAATAAACTGCACATTAACATTCCTTTCCTTGATGCTATTCTAGGGATGCCCGCCTATGGGAAGTTCTTGAAGGAGATCCTATCAAGGAAGAGGAAATTGGAAGATTTTGGTGAAGTTAGGATGACATCTAAATCCTCGGAGCTCATACAAATCATGAAGGAGAAGATGCCACCTAAATTGAGAGATCCCGGCTCATTTTGCATTCCCATTCAAGCTGGGGATGTCACTTGTGCAGCCGTTTGTGATCTAGGAGCCAGCGTGAGCATCATCCCGCTGGAGCTATGTGTAAAGATCGGACTTGGAGAGCCCAAGCCGGTCAAGATTTGACTATATATGGCGGATCGCTCCATCACCCATCCCGTGGGAATCTTGGAGGACGTTCCGGTCAAGTTAGGTAACTTCTATTTACCAATAGATTTTGTTGTACTTGACATTCCCGCAGATTATCCTGTTCCTATTATTCTCGGGAGGCCATTTCTAGCAACTTCGGGTTGTAACGTGGATTGCAAGAACGCCAAGTTGAAATTCAACATTGGCGGCGATGAGGTGGAGTTCGCATTACTTGCAGCCATGAAAGGGGAGCAGCTAAGCGATGATATCTTCAACATCTATGATGAAGAAGAATCAAGAGAATTGGTGAGCTCTATCCTTATTAACGATCCACTCGAAAGAGTTATTAGCTTCAGTTTAATGGAGGAAGGTATAGATGCTTCTTGTGATGCAGATATACGGAGCTTAAAAGCACTAGAAGAAGATCCAGGAGCTAAAACTGAGAAGCTAATCCAGGAGACGAAGATCTCCAGTTTCGGTTCCAGTTACAACACCTCGACCGAGGCACTTTCTGGACTGAGCGAGGCGACTGAAGAACATCTCGGTCAACGCCTCTGCGCCTCGACTGAGGTCGATGGCGAGATGATGTCAACTGAGACTGCTGAGAATAACAAACTTCTTACTCCATTCTCTGACATTCATCCTCAGTTGGTGGAACATTTCATCCACCAACTTTCTGATAATAAAGGACCTTGGTATGCTGACATTGTGAATTATCTTGTTGGCCAGGAAGCACCGCCCGGATTGACGTACTCTCAAAAGAAGAGATTCTTCAAGGAAGTACGCCATTACTACTGGGATGAACCGCTGCTATTCAAGCGCGGGCCGGATGGGATGCTTCGAAGATGCATTCCGGAAGATGAAGTTAATAGCGTCATACGGCATTGTCATTCACTACTTTGTGGAGGACATGCCAGCACCGATAAGACCTGCGCTAAGGTATTACTTTCCGGTTTCTTTTGGCCTACATTATTTAAGGATGTACAATCGTTTGTTGTCTCTTGTGATGCCTGCCA
The DNA here is from genome assembly GCA_033239045.1 of Fagopyrum esculentum. Classification (NCBI taxonomy): domain Eukaryota; kingdom Viridiplantae; phylum Streptophyta; class Magnoliopsida; order Caryophyllales; family Polygonaceae; genus Fagopyrum; species Fagopyrum esculentum. The sequence goes on along the minus strand of BSUD01000006.1, from coordinate 23,218,629 downwards.
AAGAACAGGAAATCTATCTAGGAGGAACGAGATGCCACTTAATAACATCCAAGAGGTGGAAATCTTTGATGTATGGGGGATAGACTTCATGGGACCTTTCCCATCCTCCGGAGGAAACCTCTATATTCTTCTTGCAGTTGATTACGTCTCTAGATGGGTTGAAGCCATCGCTTCTCCCACTAATGACGCCAAAGTGGTTGTGAAGTTCTTGAACAGAACTATCTTTCCACGGTTTGGAACTCCACGCATCATCATCAGCGATGGAGGAACGCATTTCATCAACCAGAAGTTCAAAGCACTTCTATCGAAGTATGGGGTAACCCACAAGGTATCAACCCCTTATCACCCTCAAACTAGTGGACATGTCGAGATCTCGAATAGAGAAATCAAAGCAATTTGGAGAAGACCGTCTCTAGGACGAGGAAGGATTGGTCCATGAAATTGGACGATGCTCTTTGGGCGTACAGGACCGCATTTAAGACTCCCATAGGTACCACCCCTTATAATTTGGTATATGGGAAGTCTTGCCATTTGCCCGTTGAATTAGAACACAAAGCATATTGGGCGATCAAATGGTTGAACTTCGACATTAAGGAGGCCAGCGAGAAGCGGCTATTGGAAATCAACGAGCTGGAGGAGCTGCGTTTGAACGCTTATGAGAATGCCAAAATCTATAAGGAGAGGACGAAGAGATGGCATGACAAGCGTATCGTCCCAAAGGAGCTTAACGAAGGAGACTTAGTTCTACTCTTCAACTCCCGCCTCCGCCTCTTTCCAGGTAAGTTAAAATCTAGATGGACCGGACCTTATGTTGTGAAACTTGTTTTTCCTCATGGTGCAGTTGAGATATGGGGCGAAACTAGCGGAAGCTTCAAGGTCAATGGTCATAGACTTAAGAAGTATAAACCGGAAGTTCCGGTTGAGGAGGTTGCACCAATATACCTCGTTTGAGACGCATCCTGGTCCAGCTAGCGACCTTAAACCAAGCGCTTCTTGGGAGGCAACTCAAGGTATAGCTTTCTTTTCCCTTTTTTCTAGTCTAGTTTAGATAGTTTTTGCTTTTGCTTTGCTTTGTTTTGTTTTTGGCGTTCTAGACAGATAACAGGAGACATCTAAGGAAGGAGAATAACTGGAAAGACAGAAGATCGAGAATTTAAGGCATCTCGGTTGCTATCAGAGCACCTCGACCGAGATGATTCTTGAGCGTCCGAGGCGACTAGGGTTTCTGAAGAACCACCTCGGTCCAGTCGAGACCATCTCGACCGAGGTGACAGCAATTCCAGAAAAGGGTATAAAAAGGGCTAAAGATTTCTCTCTCCTCACTTTACCCTCTCCCTCGACCGCGGCGACAGTTTCACCTCGCTCCTTCAAATCTCTCTCATTTTCAAAGATTTTCGCTTCCAAACTGCGATTAAGGCATAGAGGATCCCAGTGCAACATCGATCTACGAAGAAATCGAACCGATTCAGCCAAACGAGGTAAAACAAAACCGAAACCCTAACTTGCTGATTTCGCTTCGATTTGGGCTTTGGTTGCCCTTGCATTTGCTGAGGAAAGGATTAAGTACCCCATAGGAAGCAGTTGTAGTGATTTTGGGGGAAAAGAACTGCATTTTCTGAAAATGAGTTCCGACAGACGCCTTGCCCTTAGAGATAGATCCTCACCCTCCCCTTCTTCCTCTTCTTCATGACCTTATCGCCCGGTGATCCATGAGCGACACCAGGTTGATTACGACCGTATTTCCGGCCGTCCAGTGATTTTACCTCGCTTCCTAGACATGTCTGCTTTTGACTGTCTCCATGTGGATGGAGACCTTAGATGGATGATATCTACAGTAGGGTTGGATCAGTTTACTGAGATCCGAGCCCTAGCCTATTTGGAGCCCACCCTAGAGTTCATTAGCTCCTTCACCTACCTCCCCACAGAGCGTTCTGTAAAGTACTGGTTGATGAACCGGAACTTCATAGTTCCATTAGAGTACTGGAGGGATATTTTTGGTTTCCCTGCCCCAACAGCCGTTGACTTCTCGTCCCGATCTGTAGCTAGGGAGTTTTGGGGACAGATTGCTCACGTGGTTAAGCACGCAGACAGATGGCGCCCTGGAGATTCTAGGGAGAAGGTCATCTTCCACTTAGCCTTTAGGTTAGCCCACCGGATCTTCAGTGAGACACTTCTGGCGCGTACTGAGACGCCCCAGAAGATCCGACAGGGGAGCTTTTTAGTCTATATTGCATGGTGACCGGAGGTATCCCGGACTTTGGCTTGATGTTGGCAAAGGATCTACACAAGATCAAGGCCAAGGCGAAGGGGGACATCTGCTGCGGAGGGATTGTGACCCACATCGTCAGCTATCAAGACATGGATCTCAGCGCTTGCACGATGGTGGCGGCTGCCAAGCCGCTTGGGCTGCAGGAGATGATCACTCGGAGGATTCTGGTTCCCCGAGGTCTGACTACACCATACGTGGCTATGCCATGGGAGCTGACTGCACCGCAGGGGATCAAGTGGTCTGCCCAGTTTTCAGTATTTGACCCTCATTATTGGCAGACCGCTTGGGCTCTACTGATGGAGGATTATAGAGAGGCAGCAGCTGCCCCAGCTGAGGAGGAGGCAGATGATGAGGAGACTGCTGATGACAGGGATGATGGAGTTCCGATGGATACAGGGACGGATACTACAGGGACTAGTGCGCCAGTTATAGATCTGGATGATGAGGATACTGAGCCTGCACCTGCTGCATCACCTATGAGACCTGCTAGGCGTAGGACACGCCGACACAGAGATCCAAAGACTCACAGTCGGATCAATGATCTGATGGATGAGATGATCGACTCTTATGCTACCCTTACTGTGGACATGCATGAGAGATTTGCTACCCAGCACCGACAGATCGACAGTTGGACTCATCAGATGCTAGAGGGACAACATTATCAGCGCAGGATGATGGAGATCCAGTTTCAGCAGACCATGGGTTATCCATTTGACCCATCCCAGTATCCGTATGTGCCACCACCACCACCACCGGATCGTGACTACTGAGAGCTGCAGGATTTTCTTTCTTATTTTTATGCAGTTCAGCTTATTATCCGGTGAGTACTTTTTTCCCTTAGACTTATTTTGACCCACTAGGACAGTGTGTCCCAAGTATGGGGTGTTTATTGATGTATTTGACACTTATGTGATGTATGACTCTATTTGACCGGATATTTATATTTATGCTTCACTTTTGCATCTATGTGTTTATCTGAGATTACATGCATACTTACAGGTTATTTGATTGAGAAAAACGTCGAAACTGAAAGAAAAATGGCTTTAAAAAAAAATTTTTTGGACCTCGACCGGGGCAGTTCTGGCCGAACGAGGTGTTTTCACCTCGGTTGACCTAAGAGCACCTCGACCGAGGTGGGTTAACTGAGAGTTTTCGAAACGATTTTTGTGCTTCTTATCTAGATATGATCTCAGTGAAGATCTTGCTTACTGACTGGTTTTGAAATCTTTATGTGTTTGAAAGGTTTTATAATATGTTTAAGTTGCTAAATGCTTTGTTTGAAATTTTTGGCATGTTTAATACTTTGTTTTTATCCAAATTATGTTGAATTTGAAGGTTGACACCGCAAGATAAGTTTTCTCACTTTCTTCCTGGAAAGACCAAGGCAATTCATTCTTCTCTCTTCTTGTTCTTGATCATGCTTAACCCCTCATATACATTTTGCCTCCCTTTTACCTATCCGGGAATTTGGAAGCAAGCGAAGTGGTGAAAGCAAGTGAAGTTGAAGTTGAGAAGTTGGCTGGAAGTGAAAGTGTTAGAAAATAATAATAGTTTTGGGGAAGTCAATCATGATGATGAGTAACTCGGCACCATTCACATAGCCGGGTGTTTGTGTCTTGCCAAAGTCGGATTGAGCGATTTCCTAACGGGTCATGGTATGTGCATCAAGGGTTTGATGCATCTCAAGAAATTGATGATTGCTGATTTCCTAGGCTTCGGTTATTGTGCACCTCTGTCCATGCATCCCAAAAAGTAAAGTAAAAAGAAAAAGTGTGAAATAAGCGAAGCTTATTGGTAGAAGATGTTGCAAGTCAAAGTGAAAGTGAAGTATATCCTTTTTCCGGATTCTAGCACCACATTACCTTACACACATCCCTACCCTACACGTTTCTTGACCTTTCTTTTGGGAAGCTGTTAGCATGAAATATTGTGATGTTTTAGGCACGTTTTCTAAGTGTATTTGATCCATATTGATAATCATTGATTGAGCATTGATTCATTTGTGAGTTAGTTTTTCTATAATGTCGATATAGAGATCTACACAAGCTTTATGTTGATTATAGGTGATTGAGAGCCATTTCCGAACGGAATTGAGCAAGGATGAGTTGATTGAGCATGTCCATGGATTGAGGGCATTCCTAGGAGCTAAGGGAGTGCCAACTTGAGGAATGCACGAGGCTAAGGAAGAATCACGTTCTTGCCCTAAACCACGCTCTAAAATACGGCCGTACCACTTTCCACGTTGAAGTCCATGGCCGTGGAACCATGGCAAGAGAAGCGTGGTTCATTCCAGTAACTTCTACGGCCGTGGAGAAGTTGGTTCAAACCGTGTTGATTTCCACGCTCTAAATTACGGCCGTGGAACCCTTCCACGACCGTGATCTTGGCGATCTTTTTCGCCACACTTTAAGTCACGATCTCCTACGCAATTGGGCTGGGCCGATATTTTATCTTACACTATAAAAGGACGGACGAAGAGAGATTCCGTGACCTCTGCTTAGACGCACTTTTGTCTACGCTTACGCTTGGATTTGTCCTAATTTCGCATTTGGCGGAGATTGGGTTGGAGAGATTTTTGCGCTCTGTCATTGGGATTTCCGGATTGACGGAAGATCGAAGATTCGGAAGATTGTTCGCAAGAAGATTTCGCTTCTTGCTTAGGTTTGATTTAGAAGACGGATTGACATCCCGTTCTTCCTTCTTATCTAAGATTCGTGTTTGTTTGTTTTATTTCGAATCTAGTGACGATTATTGTTCTTCATTGTGACTTTGAGATTGATTTGAAAGTTATTGAAGGTTTTCGGAAGTTTTCATCTTTCATTCTTTTAAATCTTGAATTTGATATCAATATGACTATTGTTCGCTAAAAACCCTTAACAATTCTAAGGTGAAGGGTTGATAGTTGTGGCTTAGATGATGATAGATCGATCGTAAATAGATTGGACCTTGAGAGTTAGAGAGAATCGCCGACGAACCTAATCCATGGTCTGCTCTTGAGCTTCCACGGCCGTGGAACTCAAGAACTAGCCGTAATTTTGTGTTAAGTTACGAACTTGCTTTTACTTTAATCCAAAGTTAAAGATTTGCTTTAACTTAGTCTTGGCTTGCCTTTTCTAGGTGGTAGTGAAGCCTCAACAACCTCTACCTCGATTGTGAGTGTCACAACCTTAATCGGTTCAGTTAGTCTTGATCCTTGGATTACAAGTTTGGGTATTTGACATTAATTCTTACCTTTAGAACCTTCCTATATTGAAGCCTCAACAACCTTTATAGAGAGTGTATTGTAGGTGAGTCATATAAGGTCTTTGGAACTTCACCGTACGATTATCTTACATTAGCATACCTTTGCAACTCTTAACTCTGTCCTTATATCATTAGTATATCTTGAATCGATTGCCACAGATGGATTCCTGGATCTTTAGGATTGTTGTTTTCCCAATAATTCGAAAAGCTCTTACATTTACTCGCTTGATAACCTATAATTGAATTTGTTCCCCCCAAATCCCTGTGTTCGATACTCTGGAATTCTTGCTTAACTATATCGATCCGTACACTGCGGGTTCACTTGCTTGATTCTAGTTTTATAAATTTAAAGCTTATTTGCACGCACGCTAAGTGGCGAACAAGTTTTTGGCGCCGTTGCCGGGGATTTGGTTTAGGCTGAATTCGGTTATCGGTTGTCAAGCTTGGGAGCTTCTCCCTTGTTATTTGATATCTCTTTGAGTGCATGCGCAGGTCTAGGAACACCGGAGATCTCTTACCTCTTGATCAAGAGCTTGAGAGAACTTTAAGGCAAAAGCGTAAGGAAAAGAAAATGGCTGAAGAACACGAACGTGATCTTCAATCGGATTTAGCGGAGAAAGAAGCTCAACTCCAATGGAATGAGAAGATTCGCCGAGATGAAATGGATCGTCATCAATCTCAAGTTGACGATCTAAAAGATATGATGTTCCAGATGAGGATAGAACTAAGCAACCTTAAGAATAAGGGGAGCCAGAAATCCTCAAGGAGATCCTTAAGGTCAAATAGGGGTCATTCATCCGCTGATGATAGCGACTCCTCCATGCCACCACTAGAGGAAATTGATCCGACAATCAATGTGAATCCATTCCATCCACGGGTAGCTGCTAATCGCCGTGTTCCACATAGGAAAGCAAGGATCGAACGTGTGGATGAGGAGCCAAGAACTCTTGGCCAAAGAATGGATCCAACACAGCAACCACGCCGTTTAGGTGTGAACTTTGATGCTGATGATGTGCAAGGGTTTAGCTTCAACCCTCAAGTTATTACTCTTGTTCGCTGTTCGCTCCAAACAGTGTGTGCAAGCTTTAAATTTATAACCCTAGACTTAAGCTTAAAACAAGGATGCGAACCCGCAGTGTACGGGTCAATCGTAGTAAAAGCAAGAAAATTCCAGGGGTCGATCACAGGGACTCGGTGAAACAGAGTCAATACGGTATGCTAATGTCAATACTAACCACAAGAGCAATTTAACACAATCAAAGATGAATAAGAAGTCAATAAAGCAAACATGCAATTCTAGGGATTAAAGCATCTAGTTGTGGTTCCAACTCAAGATCTAAAGATAAGCGGACAAAGCTGAGATTTTTGCATGGGGAAGGTGTTACTAAAGTGGAATAGATCACCGGGTAAGTCTCACTATTCACTAATCCTAACCGTAACTCCTATTACCGGGTAAGTCTCAAGGAATTAAGATAAAGAATTATAACCTCAAACTAACATACCATCTAAGGGAATAGAATCAACCTTTACCGGGTAAGTCTCAGGCTAACTCACATAAATGGGATGGAAGCACACTCAAACCCCAATAAAGGATAAACCTTTATTACCTACACTTATGATCGTTAATACACTAACTAAGGAATTACCGGGTAAGTTTCATCCTAAGCTTGCATTGAACCAGAAAGGTGAAATAAGAATAGGATTTAGCAAACTCTAACACTTAACTTTCTGTTTAGGATCGGATAAGACACCTCGGTCAGAAGAATTCCACCCCGGCCGAGATGTTCATCAACCGAACGAGATGCTTAGGGTTAAGGTTAAAGACTCGAACATTCAGGATCCTACTGGAATCTAAGATTATTCTATCATTGTTTTTCCCACAACCTTCAGCCAATCACCCTAGAATCACACAAGGAAATTAGCCACTCATCATCATAATGAAAGTATTAAAATATATGGGAAGAAGGTGAATATTTGAACAAAGAAGAATTTAATGAAAAGACTTCAATAAATGAATCAAATATCACAACAAAGCGTTCCTTGGATTATAATCCAAAAAGACAAGACAACAATTGAGGGAATTGAAGACAATCTTACAAAACCCTTCAAATAAGCTATAAAAGCTATGGACTTCAATCTTCCTTCAACCTTCAAAAAGGTTCTTCAACTCTCTCCCAAATTGGAGTATGTTGCGGCTGCTGCGTCGTATGCGAGATGTATGCGGCTGCTACGTCGTATGCGAGATGTATGCGGCTTTCTGATTTGTGAAAATCCAACCCTTTTTATAGGAAAATAAACCTCCAAAGATAATAAATCTTAAGAAGATATTATCCCATAAATATAGGTAAAATATATATTCTGCATATCTCCTTCCTTCCAGGAGCCAATCCCAAAAATATAAGATCACTTTCCAAATTTAAAAGATCTCTTCCAAGAATAAAATATTCTCGCCGCGTCCTAGGTGTTCGCCTCGGTCGAGTCGGCGTCTCTGGATCGCCTCGGTCGAGGTGAATCAATGGTCAACCGAGGTGACTCACGACAGAATGTGAAATCTCTCGAATTTGTTCCAAAGTGAATCTTCAATCCATGGCTATGCTCCCTGGATGTAGCTCCAAATGACTCATGACTCCTTTTGCTCCTTTTTGATGCAAAACGTACCAAATTACCTGCAATTACAACGAAACTAGGTGTAGACCTCGATTCTCGCAAAGGTAGATGAAATGGTAGTAAAATCACATAATGTACATACAAACATGCAGATTATGAAAGATAAAACGTCCAAACAAACCCCAAAATATAGACTACAATTCATGCTATCAAAATACCCCATACTTAGCCCTTGCTTGTCCCCAAGCAAGTTCCTCATATAAAAGACAAGATAGAATGCATTATAAGTCAAGAAAATCGATGAAAAAGTCTTTCAAAAACATTTTATGGTGTGCAATTATCATAGATCACTCTAAGAGAATACTTCCTGGAATTAAAAACTTAACATGATCAAAACGTTTTATAAATATAAGAAAGTTGTTCATCTTTGCATAAAATCATAGAATGCATAATAAATCATAATTATCAAAATTAATCATGTATAATCCAGTTTAAACCGCTAAGTCAATCAACAAGCTCAAGGTCTCAAGGGCTTCCCAAAAGAAAAGGTCAAGAAACGTGTAGGGTAGGGATGTATGTAAGGTAATGTGGTGCTAGAATCCGGGAAAAGGATGAACTTCACTTCACTTCAACTTGCAACACCTTCCACCAATAAGCTTTGCTTATTTCACATTTTTCCTTTTTTACTTTACTTTTTGGGATGCATGGACAGAGGTGCACAATAACCGAAGCCTAGGAAATCTGCAATCATCAATTTCTCGAGATGCATCAAACCCTTGATGCACATACCATGACCCGTTAGGAATATCGCTCAATCCGACTTTGGCAAGACACAAACACCCGGCTATGTGAATGGTGCCGAGTTACTCATCTTCATGATTGACTTCCCCAAACCTATTATTGCTTTCTAACACTTCACTTCCAGCCCACTCTTCAACTTTAACTTGCTTTCACCACTTCGCTTGCTTCCAAATTCCCGGATAGGTAAAGGGAGGCAAAATGTATATGAGGGGCTAAGCATGATCAAGAAGAAGGAGAAGAAGAAAATGAATTGCCTTGGTCTTTCCAAGAAGAAAGTGAGAGAACTTAACCTGCGGTGTCAACCTTCAAATTCAACATAATTTGGATAAAAACAAAGTATTAAACATGCCAATAATTTCAAACAAAGCATTTAGCAACTTAAACATATTATAAAACCTTTCAAACACACAAAGAATTTAAAAACAGTAAGTAAACAAAATCTTCACTGAGATCATATCCAGATAAGTAACACAAAATTGTTTTCGAAAACTTTTTGTTACGCCACCTCGGTCGAGATGTTCTTGGTTCAACCGAGGTGAAACACCTCGTTTCGCCAGAATCTCCCCGGTCGAGGTCAAAAAATTTTTTTTAAAACCAATTATTTTATTTTTTTCGGTTCGGTTTCGACGTTTTTCTCAATCAAATAATCTGTAGGTATGCATGTAATATCAGATAATAATATAAAGGCAAATGAAGCATAAATACGAAAATATCCGATAAATAAAATACATCAAAAGTATCAAATACATCAAAGGTAGCCACATAGTCAAATAACAAACACCCCATACTTGAGACACACTGTCCCAGTGGGTATAATAAAAAGTCTAAACAAAAGAGAACTCACCGGATGAAAGCCGAACTGCATAAAAAAATATAATAATAAAACCCTGCAGCTCCTCAGTAGTCTCGATCCGGTGGTGGTGGTGGTATGTAGGGGAACTGTGTCGGGTCATAGGGATGGCCCATGATACGCTCAAACTGTAGCTGAGCCATCATGTGCTGATGATGCTGACGCTCCTGCATCTCGCGGATATCCAGCGAAAGTGCAGCATATGAGTCGATAACCTGATCCGTCAGGTCATCGATCCGTCGGTGTGCAGCTCTATCCCTCACTCCCCGCCTCCTGCGCCTAGCAGGCCTGACCGGAGAAGTCTCAGCTGGCGCCGGCTCAGTGTCCTCCTCATCATCATCCAAATCAATAATAGGTGGCGCGCTCATCCCAGCTGTGTCTGTCCCTGTGTCCATCGGGACGCCGCCTCCTCTCTCATCCACTGTCTCATCATCGTCGTCATCCTCATCCTCAGCTGTAGCAGGGGCAGCTGCTGCCTCTCTGTGATCCTCTATCAGTGTATCCCATGCTGTCTGCCAGTAGTGTGGATCAAAGACTGTGAACTGCGCAGACCAGCGGATCCCCTGAGGTGCAGTCCGCTCCCAAGGCATGGCGACGTATGGAGTGGTCAAACCACGGGGAACTAGAATCCTCCGTGTGGTCATCTCCTGCAATCCCAGCGGCTTCGGAGCCGCCGCCAACGTGCAAACGCTGAGGTCCATCCCGTGGTAGGTAGCGATGTGGGTGACTAGACCTCCGCAGCATATGTCTCCCTTCGCCTTGGCCTTGATCTTGTGCAGATCCTCTGCCAAGAGCAAGCCAAAGTCTGGGAAACCTCCTGTAACCATGCAGTAAAGCGAAAAGAGCTCCCCCTGTCGGACCTTCTGGGGCGTCTCAGTACGCGCCAGAAGCGTCTCGCTGAAAATCCTGTGGGCTAGTCTAAAAGCCGGGTGAAAGATGACCTTCTCCCTGGAATCTCCAGGGCGCCATCTGTCTGCGTGCTCAGTAATATGGGCAATCTGCCCCCAGAACTCCCTAGCTACGGATCGGGAGGGGAAGTCTACAGCTGTGGGGTCAGGAAAGCCAAAAATCTCTCTCCATATCTCTAAAGGAACTATGAAGTTCCGGTTCATCAACCGGTACTTCACAGACCGCTCTGTGGGAAGGTAGGAGAAGGAGCTAACAAACTCGAGTGTCGGCTCTAAGTAGGCTGGGGCTCGGATCGCAGTAAACTGATCCAGCCCGACAGTAGCTATCATCCTCCTAAGGTCAGCATCTAACCCTAGGCAGTCAAAAGCTGACACATCCAGAAATCGTGGTGCGATGACTGGACGGCCAGCTATCCTCTCATAGTCTACCCGGCATCTCTCGTGGATAACCAGGCGGTAGGGACGGGATGAGGAAGGAGAAGGGGAAGGGGAGGATCTATCTCTAAGAGCTAAACGACGATCTGAACTCATCTTTAAACAGCACTGTCAGACTACCTTGGTCGACTGACAAACTCCAAGAATCACCTCGACCGAGGTGCAGAACGACTGGACCGAGGCGAAGGCAGTGCGATTTCAACTCTCTGAATTTCAGTTCTTTTCCCCCAAAAATCACTACCGATGCTTCCTAAGGGGTACTTAAAGGTTTCCTCAACAGAATCAAGGGCAACCAAAGCCCAAATTTCAGTAAACGAACGAGTTTAGGTTTTCGAACGTTTTTACCTCGTTCCGGTCGAAACGCTCAAATTTCTTGCAGATCTGTAGTTGCAATCGACTCCTCTATCCTTCAATCTCGGTTTGGAAGCGGAAATTGTCGAAAACGAGCAAGAACGAGGTGAGCGAGGTGCGTCTGTTCGCCGCGGTCGAGGAGGATAAAAAAAATGTGAAAAGTAATTTTTCCCCCTTTTATACTTTTACTGGATCTGCTGTCACCTCGGTCGAGATGGTCTCGACTGGACCGAGGTGGTATGGACCGAGGCGGTTCTGTAGAAACCCTAGTCGCCTCGGTTGCTTCAAGAATCAACTCGGTCGAGGTGCTCTGACAGTGACCGAGGTACTTCTGTCTTCTCAGAATCTCGAACTTCTGTCCTTCCAGATGTGCTCCTTCCTGTTATTCCCTGTTGTCTGTCCAGAACGCCAAAAACAAAGCAAAGCAAAGCAAAAACAAAAACTATCTAAGCTAGACTAGAAAACGGGAAAAGAAAGCAATACCTTGGGTTGCCTCCCAAGAAGCGCTTGATTTAAGGTCGCTAGCTGGACCATGATGTGTCTCAAACGAGGTTGGAGGTTCCCTCACCCCATACTTCACCTCCATCGTGGGGTGAAGTAAGTAGCTCCATCAAACGCTCCATCAAGTGTAAGTGCTCATCGGGGAATGAATCGTCTATGGGTGGGTTATCCGTCTCGCGGGAAGATTCCGGTAGCCGGCTGAGGTGATCCGCAACGGAGTTCTCGGATCCCTTCTTGTCACGGATCTCTAGATCGAACTCTTGAAGTAAGAGAATCCATCGAATAAGGCGCGGCTTGGCATCCTTCTTAGCCAACAAGTAACGAATGGCCGCATGGTCGGTGTAGACAATGACTTTCGCCCCTACTAGATAGGAACGAAACTTCTCGAAAGCATATACAACCGCCAATAACTCCTTCTCGGTGGTAGCGTAGTTGCGTTGTGCTTCATCTAGCGTCTTGCTAGCATAGTAGATGGCGGTGGTCCGTCCATCCTTCTTCTGTCCAAGCACCGCTCCTACGGCTACATCACTAGCGTCACACATGACTTCAAAGGGCAAGGTCCAATCAGGAGGCTGGATAATGGGAGCGGAGATCAACGCTTCCTTAATCCTGTAAAAAGCATCAAGACACTCCTGCGAAAACTCAAAAACAACATCTTTATTCAAGAGGTCAGTTAGAGGTTTAGAAATCTTGGAGAAGTCCTTGATGAATCTCCTGTAGAAACCTGCATGCCCGAGAAAACTCCTCACACCTTTTACAGAAGAAGGAGGAGGGAGTTTCTCAATAGTCTCGATCTTAGCTCGATCGACCTCAATACCTCGATTGGAAACGAGGTGTCCTAGCACAATGCCTTCATTAACCATAAAATGACACTTCTCCCAATTCAAAACAAGGTTAGTGTCTTCACATCTTTTAAGCACTAGAGAAAGGTTAGATAGGCAATCATCAAAAGAGGAACCATATACAGAAAAATCATCCATGAATACCTCCATGATCTCCTCTATGTACTCGGAAAAGATAGCCATCATGCATCGCTGGAAGGTAGCTGGTGCATTGCACAATCCAAATGGCATCCTCCGATAGGCAAACGTCCCCCATGGACAAGTGAAAGTGGTCTTCTCCTGATCATCCGGATGGATAGGAATCTGGAAGAATCCACTATAGCCGTCCAAGTAGCAAAAGTGTGAATGCTGGGCCAACCGTTCGAGCATTTGATCAATGAAGGGAAGCGGAAAATGATCCTTCCGAGTCGCCGTGTTCAGCTTCCTATAGTCGATGCAAACTCTCCAGCCCGTAACGGTCCTTGTTGGGATCAACTCGTTGTTTTTATTCGTCACAACGGTTATCCCTCCTTTCTTCGGAACGACATGCACCGGGCTAACCCACTTGCTGTCCGAGATAGGATAAATAATACCTGCATCCAACAACTTAAGAACTTCCTTCTTCACAACCTCTTTCATGATCGGATTTAACCGTCTTTGAGGTTCCCGTGAAGTCTTATGATTATCTTCCATTAGAATTCTATGCATGCAGAAAGAAGGTTTAATGCCAATAAGATCATCCGTGGTGTAACCTATGGCTTTTCGATGCTTTCTCAGGACATGCATTAGCTTAGATAATTCAGAATTTGAGAGGGAAGCACTAGCAATAACGGGATAAGTAGAATCCGGCCCAAGAAAGATATACCTCAAGTGACTAGGGAGCTGTTTAAGCTCCACGACTGGGGGTGCTTTCTGAGAGGGATCTCTGCTTCCTCTTTCCAGTGGAGTGGTGTCAGAAACTGGATTCTCAGCAATCTCAGTTTGAATCATCTCGCTGTCGACCTCGGTCGAGGCGCAAAGGTGTTGACCGAGGTGTTCTTCAGTAGCCTCGCTCTGTCCAGAAAGTGCCTCGGTCGAGGTACTGCTACTGGAACCGAGACTGGAGATCTTCGTCTCCTGGACTAGCTTCTCAGTTTTAGCTCCTGGATCCTCTTCCAGTGCCTTCAAGCTCCGTATATCTGCATCACAAGAAGCATCTATACCTTCCTCCATTAAACTGAAGCTAATAACTCTTTCGAGTGGGTCGTTAATAAGGATAGAGCTCACCAATTCTCGTGATTCTTCTTCATCGTAGATGTTGAAGATATCATCAGTTAGTTGCTCCCCTTTCATTGCTGCAAGTAGTGCGAACTCCACCTCATCACCACCAACGTTGAATTTCAGCTTGGCGTTCTTGCAATCCACATTGCAACCCGAAGTTGCTAGAAATGGCCTCCCGAGAATGATAGGAACAGGATAATCTGCGGGAATGTCAAGTACGACAAAATCTATAGGTAGATAGAAGTTACCTAACTTGACCGGAACGTCTTCCAAAATGCCCACGGGATGGGTAATGGAGCGATCCGCCATGTAAAGTCGAATCTTGACCGGCTTGGGCTCTCCAAGGCCGATCTTAGTGCATAGCTCCAGCGGGATGATGCTCACGCTGGCTCCTAGATCACAAAGGGCTTCACAAGTGACATCCCCAACTTGAATGGGAATGCAAAATGAGACGGGATCTCTCAATTTAGGTGGCATCTTTTCCTTCATGATTTTGATTAGCTCCGAAGACTTAGATGTCATCCTAACTTCACCAACATCCTCCAGCTTCCTCTTCCTTGATAAGATTTCTTTTAAGAACTTCCAATAGGCGGGCATACCTAAAATAGCATCAAGGAAAGGAATATTAATATGTAGCTTATTCATCAAGTCAAGAAACTTACCGAAGTGCTTGTCTAGATGTGCTCTGGCTTTGGATTGAGGGAATGGAAGTGGTGGCTTGTATGCAGGAGGTGGAACATAAGTTTCTGTCGTCCCTCCTACTTTCTGTTGCTCCGCCTCGGTTGGCATCTCGGTCGAGGTGTTCTTCGACTGGATCTGGACCGAGGTGGTCTGCGTCGAGCGAGGTACTGGATCTGCAGTTTTGAGTCCACTCCTCGTCGTTATGGCCATGCACTGGCCCTTAGGGTTAGTTTCCGTCTTTGCTGGAAGCTTCCCTGGATCTCTTGGCGCTTCATTCGCCCTATTAGCAAGTTGTTGTTCAAGGGACTTTTGGGCCCTCGAAAATGAAGTCATAGAATTCTCCATAGCGCTAAGCTTGATCAAGATTGCCTCCAGAACCACGTCTTTCTTTTCCGGCTGAGACGAACTTGATCCTTGCCCTTGGCTTTTCAATGGAGTAGAAGAAGAAGAAGGAGAAGAGAGGAAAGGATTAGAGGAATCATTAGAGTTGGAGTTTGAATAATTGTTACCGTGGTTTTGATTATTCGCCCTCCAGTTGTTGCTATTAGATCCTCTATTGTTGTTGTTGTAGTTGTTGTTTCGGGGTCCGTTGTTGTTGTTACGGTACCCGTTATTGTTGTTGTTGTTGTTCATTTGCCCTTGCTCTTCCTTCTTAGTTTGAGCCATCAAGAGCTCCTTCAATTGCTTCACGTCATTCTTCAATGATGTGAGTTGATTGTTGTTGGGTTGAGTCTCTTGAAAGTTGACTCTTTTTACTCCACCTTCGGCTCCTTGGTGGGTATACTTCTCCATGTGTAAGGCTTGCTTCTCAATGAAGTCCCAAGCATCATCAATCGCCATGTCCATGAAGGTACCGGCGGAGAGTAGTTGGAGATTGAACTGGGTGCTTCCGTCCAGCCCTTTGAAGTAGATCTCCAACAACTCGATCTTTGGAATCCCATGATGTGGGCAATCCAAAAGGATATCCTTGAACCGCTCCCAAGATTTGGACAAGCTTTCCTTGTCCTTCATGATGAAAGCATTGATCTTCCCTCTCATTTCAGCAGTCTTTGAGGGGGGAAAGAATTTGGTTAAGAATTCCGTAGTCATCTCCTCCCATGTGCTAATTTTTCCTGGAGGAAGAGATTGATACCAAGTAAGAGCTCTATCCTTTAAAGAAAAGTAAAAAGGTCTTAGCTTGTAGTTGTTATTTTCAATTCTGGAAGGTCGCAAGGTCTCCATCAAGATCTCGTAGTTTTGAAGATGTTGATGCGGCGACTCCTTCTCTAGCCCTCCGAATTGACATTGGCGAATCATAGATAGAACTTGTGGTCGAAGTTTGTAGTCATGATCCGCTGGATCTCCTAGGTTCACCCCTGGACGCTTCAACTGTTGATTCGGGTCCATCCTTTGACCTAGGGTTTGTGGGATTCCTGCAAGAAGAACATCTCGGACTGGCATCCGAGGTGGAAGTATATCGACCGGGGCGTCAGGTACTGGAATCTGCCTCGGTCGAGGATCTACTACTGGATTCTGCATCGGTCGAGGATCAACAGGAGGATCTTCCCTCGGTCGAAGTAGAATCTGATCTCGTATGACTGCGATTTCAGCTTTGATTGCTGCAGTCTTGGCACGATTCTCTTCTTTCTCTTGCCTTAGCTCTTCTTTACTGAGACGTAGCAGCTCCTGCGTCTCTCTCAATTGGGCCGCAAGATCGTGATCGTCTTGTTGGGCCATCTTCGCTTCTCTTAAACGTCGCTTGTATGTCTTTTCTGGTTCGGGATCGTAAGGAACGATTTCCTTCCCAACGCGGGTTCTTCGCATGTACCTAAGAAAGAACCTGCAAAGATCGTCACTCAAGTAGAGTGGTTAGATGAAACGGGGCAAGCGCCCCAAGAGCAAACCGTACCGGCTCGGTCTAGACCAAGTCCCCGGCAACGGCGCCAAAAACTTGTTCGCTCCAAACGGTGTGTGCAAGCTTTAAATTTATAACCCTAGACTTAAGCTTAAAACAAGGATGCGAACCCGCAGTGTACGGGTCAATCGTAGTAAAAGCAAGAAAATTACAGGGGTCGATCACAGGGACTCGGTGAAACAGAGTCAATACGGTATGCTAATGTCAATACTAACCACAAGAGCAATTTAACACAATCAAAGATGAATAAGAAGTCAATAAAGCAAACATGCAATTCTAGGGATTAAAGCATCTAGTTGTGGTTCCAACTCAAGATCTAAAGATAAGCGGACAAAGCTGAGATTTTTGCATGGGGAAGGTGTTACTAAAGTGGAATAGATCACCGGGTAAGTCTCACTATTCACTAATCCTAACCGTAACTCCTATTACCGGGTAAGTCTCAAGGAATTAAGATAAAGAATTATAACCTCAAACTAACATACCATCTAAGGGAATAGAATCAACCTTTACCGGGTAAGTCTCAGGCTAACTCACATAAATGGGATGGAAGCATACTCAAACCCCAATAAAGGATAAACCTTTATTACCTACACTTATGATCGTTAATACACTAACTAAGGAATTACCGGGTAAGTTTCATCCTAAGCTTGCATTGAACCAGAAAGGTGAAATAAGAATAGGATTTAGCAAACTCTAACACTTAACTTTCTGTTTAGGATCGGATAAGACACCTCGGTCAGAAGAATTCCACCCCGGCCGAGATGTTCATCAACCGAACGAGATGCTTAGGGTTAAGGTTAAAGACTCGAACTTTCAGGATCCTACTGGAATCTAAGATTATTCTATCATTGTTTTTCCCACAACCTTCAGCCAATCACCCTAGAATCACACAAGGAAATTAGCCACTCATCATCATAATGAAAGTATTAAAATATATGGGAAGAAGGTGAATATTTGAACAAAGAAGAATTTAATGAAAAGACTTCAATAAATGAATCAAATATCACAACAAAGCGTTCCTTGGATTATAATCCAAAAAGACAAGACAACAATTGAGGGAATTGAAGACAATCTTACAAAACCCTTCAAATAAGCTATAAAAGCTATGGACTTCAATCTTCCTTCAACCTTCAAAAAGGTTCTTCAACTCTCTCCCAAATTGGAGTATGATGCGGCTGCTGCGTCGTATGCGAGATGTATGCGGCTGCTGCGTCGTATGCGGCTTTCTGATTTGTGAAAATCCAACCCTTTTTATAGGAAAATAAACCTCCAAAGATAATAAATCTTAAGAAGATATTATCCTATAAATATAGGTAAAATATATATTCTGCATATCTCCTTCCTTCCAGGAGCCAATCCCAAAAATATAAGATCACTTTCCAAATTTAAAAGATCTCTTCCAAGAATAAAATATTCTCGCCGCGTCCTAGGTGTTCGCCTCGGTCGAGTCGGCGTCTCTGGATCGCCTCGGTCGAGGTGAATCAATGGTCAACCGAGGTGACTCACGACAGAATGTGAAATCTCTCGAATCTGTTCCAAAGTGAATCTTCAATCCATGGCTATGCTCCCTGGATGTAGCTCCAAATGACTCATGACTCCTTTTGCTCCTTTTTGATGCAAAACGTACCAAATTACCTGCAATTACAACGAAACTAGGTGTAGACCTCGATTCTCGCAAAGGTAGATGATATGGTAGTAAAATCACATAATGTACATACAAACATGCAGATTATGAAAGATAAAACGTCCAAACAAACCCCAAAATATAGACTATAATTCATGCTATCATTCGCCAAAACCAATTTGGCGGGACAAGCGCTGAATCTCCTCACCAACACTTGCAAAACTTTGAGTGTATGATGGAGACAATGAGGCCGAAGAACGCAACTATCAACAACCTTTATAGAGAGTGTCTTGTAGGTGAGTCATATAAGGTCTTTGGAACTTCACCGTACGATTACCTTACAGTAGCATACCTTTGCAACTCTTAACTCTGTCCTTATATCATTAGTATATCTTGAATCGATTGCCACAGCTGGATTCCTGGATCTTTAGGATTGTTGTTTTCCCAATAATTCGAAAAGCTCTTACATTTACTCGCTTGATAACCTATAATTGAATTTGTTCCCCCCAAATCCCTGTGTTCGATACTCTGGAATTCTTGCTTAACTATATCGATCCGTACACTGCGGGTTCGCTTGCTTGATTCTAGTTTTATAAATTTAAAGCTTGATTGCACGCACGTTAAGTGGCGAACAAGTTTATCGATCCGTACACTGCGGGTTCGAAAAGCTCTTACATTTACTCTGAAATTCTTGCTTAACTATATCGCTTGCTTGATTCTAGTTCTATAAATTTAAAGCTTGATTGCACGCACGTTAACTACCAACAACTATAAGCTCAAGCCTTTCTTCTTCTCTTTGAAGGGGAAAGCATTGTCTTGGTATCAAGCTCTTCCTAATGGGAAGCTAGACACGTGGGAAGACCTTTCCGCGGAGTTTCTCACTATGTTCTTTCCGCCATCCAAAACGGCGGAATTTAGAGGTAAGATTAATGCATTTTCCATGAGATCTAACGAAAGTTTATTTCAATCTTGGGAAAGGTTTCAGGACTTGTTATTGGATTGCCCTCATCATGGCATATCCAAACTTGCATTGCTGGAGATATACTATAAGGGGCTGGATGTGGAGACACAATTCAAGCTTCAATCCCTCTCATGTGGTACATTCATGGACATGAGGGAAGATGACGCTTGGGACTTCATTGAGAAGCAAGCAAGGGTCATAGATAAGTATTCTCACCGGAAGATAGAAGGAAACCGTGTAGAGCAAGGAGCAAAGCTCACACATGAAGCTCAAACTCAAATCTTTTCTCTCAACAATGAGATTAAAGAGTTGAAGGAAGCCATCAAGACCAACTTTCCAAAGCAACAAGGAAAAGATGTTGGCTACGTAGGCAACAACAACAACAATGGTGGTGAGAATACAAACCGCAACAATAATAACCGGAACAACAACAAGAATAATTGGAATGGCAACAACAACAACCGGACCAACAATTGGAACAACAATAGGGGTTCAAACAACAACAATTGGCGCTCCAATCAACAAAACTCCGGTAACTCTTATCCTTCCAATTCGAATTCACTAACTCCACCTTCCTCTTCCTCTACTCCTTTGAAAAGCCAGGGGCAAACATCTAATGGAGGAAACACTTCGGGGAAGGAGAAGCCCGATCCCATGCTGGAAACGATTTTGGGAAAGCTTCAAGGTTTAGAGAACCGCATCATTAAGGTTGATGATCAAATCTCTAAGGTTGACAAAGCCCATTAGGTTTTAGAAAACCAAATGTTCACTCATGCGGAGGAAGTTCCTAGGAATCAAGGGAAACTTCCAGGAAAGACGGAGGACAACCCTAAGGGAAGGGTGATGGCAATCACAACTAGGAGCGTAGTGACTACCACCAATCCGCAGCCCAAGTTTGTTGAAGTCTCCGTTGAGAAAGACAAAGAGAAGGGGAAGGAGAAGGAAGATGTCTACGTTCCTCCTCCGGTATACAAACCTCCCCTACCATTCCCTCAATCTAGAGCGAGAGCGCGCCTAGATAAACAATTTGGTAAGTTTATAGAACTCATGAGCAAGCTGCATATTAATATACCCTTTATTGATGGTATTGTAGGTATGCCGGCTTATGGCAAGTTCTTAAAGGAGCTTCTCTCCAACAAGAGGAAGCTAGAAGATTTCGGTGAGGTTAAGATGAGTTCGGATTCTTCGGATCTCATCAAAACCATGAAGGAGAAAATGCCCCCAAAGCTAAAGGATCCGGGGTCATTTTGCATTCTCATAGGAGAGGGAGACGTCACATATGATGCGCTATGTGACTTAGGAGCAAGTGTGAGCATTATACCACTTGCATTGTGTAGGAAGATCGGTTTAGGCGACCCTAAACCGGTGAAGATGACGTTGTACATGGCGGATCGATCCATCACTCGTCCCGTCGGTATTGTAGAAGACGTCCCGGTCAAGCTAGGTAAATTCTTTGTTCCCATTGATTTTGTTGTGCTTGACATTCCTGCAGATAGTCCGGTCCCGATCATACTCGGAAGACCGTTTCTTGCAACTTCTGGCTGCATAGTCGATTGCAAGAATGCTAGACTCGCTTTTGACATAGGAGAGGAGAAAGTAGAGTTCGTTCTTTCCACTCTATGGAAGGAGCCAATCTTTGATGAGGATATATTCAATATCCAAGATGAAGAGGGGTTGTCTAGAGAGGAGGTAAGTGCTATTCTCTTCAAAGATCCTTTGCAAAAGGTTATTACTATGAGTCTAACGGATGTAGGGGAAGAAGAGGAGTGCAATGAGGCAATTGAAGCCTTAGAAGCACAAGAAGAGGTAGATGAAGAGGAGTTTGAAAAACTCCACGACGAGGCAGAAAACGTGAGAATCCACGACCATACACTATATTCCACGACCGTGGATTTCACAACCCAAAGCGTGGCTCACTCCAGAGGGTTACACGGTCGTGGAGGAGATAGATCAACTATATTTCCCTTCCACGCCCTAAACCACGGCCGTGGAGGATGTGAGGAAACCGTGATTCTGGCCGTGGAAGAAGGTGATCGAGCCACTTCTTCAACTTCTTTTGATTCTTCTCCCACACCTTCTACTTCCTTAGACACTTCTAAGGAAGCATCGGGTGTTCCTCAAGAGCCATTGGAAACTCCGAAAGTGATGGAGCTAAAGCCACTTCCTACTCATCTAAGGTACGCTTTTCTAGGACCTAACTCTACTTATCCAGTTATTGTTAGTTCCGATCTAACCATAGATGAACATAGTAAGCTTATGGTTGTCCTTAGGAAACATAGGAAAGCTTTAGGCTATACTATTGAGTACTTAGTAGGAATCAAACCCTCCCTATGTATGCATAAAATATTAATGGAGGAAGACTTTAGGACTTCAAGACAACCTCAAAGGCGGTTAAATCCGACCATGAAGGAGGTTGTCAAGAAGGAAATTCTTAAACTTCTTGATGCAGGTATCATCTATCCTATCTTCGATAGTAAGTGGGTGAGTCCGGTTCAAGTAGTTCCGAAGAAGGGAGAAATGACGGTCATCACCAACAAGAACAATGAACTCATTCCTACCCGAACCGTAACGGGATGGCGGGTGTGCATAGACTACCGCAAGATTAACAACGCGACGAGGAAGGATCACTTCCCACTACCCTTCATCGATCAAATGCTTGAAAGGTTAGCGCAACATTCGCATTTTTGCTATCTTGACGGTTATAGTGGTTTCTTTCAGATTCCGATACACCCGGATGATCAAGAGAAGACCACATTCACGTGCCCATGGGGTACGTTTGCTTATAGGAGAATGCCGTTCGGGCTTTGCAACGCCCCAGCCACCTTTCAAAGGTGCATGATGACCATCTTCTCCGAATACATTGAGGAAATCATGGAAGTCTTCATGGATGACTTCTCCGTATACGGTTCCTCTTTTAACGATTGCCTTTCTAACCTTGCTCTTGTTTTACAAAGGTGTGAAGACACTAACCTAGTTCTTAATTGGGAGAAGTGTCAATTTATGGTAAAGGAAGGAATTGTATTAGGACACCTAATCTCTAGTAAAGGGATAGAGGTAGATAAGGCAAAAATAGAGACTATAGAGAAGCTTCCTCCCCCAACTTCGGTGAAAGGGATAAGAAGTTTCCTAGGACATGCTGGATTTATAGACGTTTCATTAAAGACTTTTCTAAAATATCAAAACCGCTCACTAATCTATTGATGAAGGATGCAGTTTTTGAGTTTTCGCAGGAATGTTTAGATGCGTTCAACACAATTCGGCAAGCTCTAATTTCAGCACCTATTATCCAACCTCCGGATTGGAACCTCCCCTTTGAGGTTATGTGCGATGCTAGTGACTTAGCTATAGGAGCTGTTCTTGGACAACGAAAGGAAGGGCGAACCCATGCCATATACTATGCTAGCAAAACGCTAGATGAAGTGCAGCTTAACTACGCCACTACAGATAAGGAATTTCTAGCCATTGTCTATGCTATTGACAAATTTCGCTCTTATCTTGTAGGTGCAAAGGTGATTGTTTACACGGATCATGCTGCGATCCGGTACCTCCTTGCAAAGAAGGATGCGAAGCCAAGGCTAATTAGATGGATTCTTCTCCTACAAGAGTTCGATCTAGAGATCCGCGACAAGAAAGGTTCAGAAAATTTTGTTGCGGATCATTTGAGTCGCCTAACACATCTAGAGGACGACCACTTACCTATAGATGACTCCTTCCCGGACGAACACCTACACATTATAGAGGAGTGCATCGATGTGATCTCCAAAGGTAACGAACCATGGTTTGCTTATTTTGTTAACTATTTGGTTTGTCAGGAGATACCACCCGGATTATCCTACGCACAAAGGAAGAAGTTCTTTAAGGATGTCCGGGAATACTTTTGGAATGAACCTCTCCTCTTTAAGAGAGGTCCGGATGGCATCATTCGGCGATGTGTGCCGGAAGATGAGATGCAAAGTGTCATCCGCCATTGTCATTCACTACCTTGTGGAGGACACGCTAGTTCGAACAAGACTAGGGCTAAGGTATTGCAATCTGGATTCTTTTGGCCTACTTTATTTAGAGTTGTGCAATCCTTTGTTTCCTGCTGCGATGCTTGTCAAAGAACAGGAAATATCTCTAGGAGGAACGAAATGCCTCTCAATAACATCCAAGAGGTGGAGATTTTCGATGTTTGGGGAGTTGACTTCGTGGGACCGTTCCCATTATCTTGTGGAAACCAATACATACTCTTAGCGGTGGATTATGTTTCTAGATGGGTGGAAGCAATTGCCTCTCCCACCAACGATGCCATGGTGGTGGTTAAGTTCTTCAACAAGACCATCTTCCCACGATTTGGGACACCAAGGACTATCATTAGTGATGGAGGTTCTCACTTCATTGCCCGGCGCTTTGAAGCTCTTCTAGCTAAGAATGGGGTTACTCACAAGATCGCCACCCCTTATCATCCACAAACAAGTGGACAAGTTGAGATCTCAAATCGGGAGATCAAAGGAATTCTAGAGAAGACGGTTTCAAGGACTAGGAAGGATTGGTCCTTGAAGCTTGATGATGCATTATGGGCGTACCGGACTGCGTACAAGACTCCCATAGGAACCAGACCATACAACCTTGTGTATGGGAAGTCTTGTCACTTACCGGTAGAGTTAGAGCACAAGGCGTTTTGGGCTATCAAATGGTTAAATTTCAGCATGAAGGAAGCGGGAGAGAAGCGTCTCTTGAACCTTAATGAGCTTGAAGAACTCCGCTTGAACGCCTATGAGAACGCCAAGATTTATAAGGATAGAGCAAAGCGTTGGCATGATAAGCATATCATCCCGAAGGACTTCAAAGAAGGAGATCAAGTTCTCCT
Organism: Fagopyrum esculentum; assembly: GCA_033239045.1. NCBI lineage: Eukaryota > Viridiplantae > Streptophyta > Magnoliopsida > Caryophyllales > Polygonaceae > Fagopyrum > Fagopyrum esculentum. The sequence goes on along the minus strand of BSUD01000006.1, from coordinate 23,194,574 downwards.
CTTCAAATCAAGGCTTCGTCTCTTTCCAAGTAAGCTTAAATCTCGTTGGACCGGACTTTTTCTAATTAAGCGTATTTTCCGCCATGGTGCAGTTGAAGTATGGGGTGAAGCGGGCGAAAGCTTTAAGATGAACGGCCAACGACTCAAGAAGTATACGCCGGAACTCCAAGCTGAGGAGTTCGTGCCTACCGCACTCGAATAAGTGCGAGATTGGTCTAGATACGGACCTTAAACAAAGCTCTTCTTGGGAGGCAACCCAAGGTATTACATTTACGTTTTTGTTTTCGATTCATAGTTTAGCTTAGTTTAGACGTTTTTTCTTTGTTTTGCCTTCGATTCCTTCCGGTATGTTCGTGTTTTTGGGTGTAGGAACAATGGAAAAGGAAAAGGGAAGAATAATGTTGAAGAAAAGTGACGAAACTTGGACTTTGGAGCATTACAGAGAGTTTCACGGTCTAAACCACGGTCGTGACAACTACAGTGACCGTAATTTCCAAAAGCCTTTGAAAAATCACCAAAACCATGGTTCCGTACATTTCCACGGCCGTGGAACCCCCCGACAGACCGTGATTTTCAAAAATTTTGCCGGCCACTATATAAACCACGTTCTTCACAAAAACACTTCACAAAACCCAATTCCACGACCATTTTCGCCGATTCCACGCCCCTCACCTCAAATCTCCGTTCGTTAATCGTTTTCAACGATTCTTCGACCCAAACTGAAGCAAACTCGACCACCAACGAGATCCAAGCAACGAATCGTGCGGCAAATCATCAAGGAACGCAGAATTCGGATTTTAAAATCCGAAACCTAGGTTTTTTCCGCTCTTCTCTTTCTTTGTCAATTGGAGTTCGATTTTGCTAGAAATTATAGGAGAACTGGTTGAAATTGGAAGAAATTAGACTAGGGCTGCCTAATTGCTGAGTTTGAGTGTTGTTTGCTGGATTTTGAGAAAAAGCGAGACGAACCACGGTCTCTGTCAATTCCACAGTTGTGGATCACCAAGAACAGACCGTGGTTTTGAACAGTGATGGATTTTGTTAGGAGAGTTTCTGGGAGGATTAAGGAGAAGAAGAATGATCAGAACAAAAAGAGGAAGGGTAACCCGTCTTCCTCTTCATCCTCTAGAGCACCACCACCTTCCTCCCCTTCACCTCCATCATCACCTTCATCACCCGCACCTCCTAGCCCTAGAGTACCTACCATTCACGAGGATCATCTCGACGCACTTGAGAGGATCCATAAGAGGGCTGTTATTGGACCTAGGTACCTATTATTGGAGGATCTAGCTCCCCTCCACATCATAGATGACCTTACTTGGCTCTTGGACAGAGCCGGTCTTATCGTCTTCCCGGCTACCCGAGAGGACGCTTATGAGGAGATTACAAGAGAGGTTGTGAAGTCGTTTGAGCACAGCCACGTGTATAGGACCGTTTCTTTCCGTCTGATGGAAAGAAACTATGATTTTACCATCCGAGAGTTTGGAGCCTTCTTTGGGTTCCAAGAGACCTTCAATGGTCGTTTTCCTAGTGGCGTTTACGCCAAAGACTTTTGGGAGGAGGTAGCTATGATTTACGCCAGCGAGGACCGCTGGCAACCTGCTGATACCAAGGCTAAGTTGATGTATCACTTAGCCTTGAAGATTGCTCACCGTGTTCTTTCTGAGTGTCTCTTCCCTAGGAAGGAGACACCTCAGAAGATCAAGACGGATGGGCTCTTTCTGTTGTACTCTATGCTGTATGGGCGCCCTACTGACTGCGCCACCCTCTTAGCTGCTACCATGAGCAAGCTTAAGAACAAGAGGGCGGGCAACATTGGATATGGTGGGATAGTCACCCACCTTGCTAGGGTGTTGGGGGTAGATTTTTCTACATGTACGCGCATTCCAGCTGTACCCCTAGGACTCCAGGCCTTCATGACTAGAGGTCTTATCTTCCCTACCCATAGAGGTCCACCTTACGCAGCTATGCCTTGGGAGAGCAGGACGGGGAGGGGCATTGAGTGGCTCCCGGAGTACTCCATTATGGCTGGACGCCATAATTGGAGGGCTACATTCGCAGCTATGCATGCGAACAGGATTACAGCTCCTCCATATGTCCCACCACCACCCGTAGTTGAGGAGGAGGAGATAGGAGATCAGTATGAGGGAGGAGGAGGAGCAGAGCAGAAGTTTGGCACATTTCCGGATCACCCGGACATTGCTTCTGATGTGCCTAGACGTTCTCCACGTCCAGCCAGAGCTTCAGGTTCATCTTCTCGCCGCGCCAGCGTGAGCGAGTGACCTACTTGGATGGAGACGCCTCCTGCATGGTACGGAGTTCCACCTCCATGGTCCGCACAGCAGCCACCAGCACCAGCACCGTCAGACGCACCGGGGTGGTACAGTCATGCTCCGGGATGGTATGAGCAGATGCCAGATTGGGCTACTAGCCTATCCTCTAGAGTGGGAGCATTGGAGATTCGAGCCGACGCTAGGGATGGACGCATGGACGACCTCGATCATATGATGAGAGACGTCTACCGCCAGCAGTTCGGGCGGCACTACGACCCTAGCTTCTCTCCATTCCCGCCTCCACCGGCGCCACAGTGACGATGATGATGACCGATAGCTTTAGCCGCTCCACCGCCACTTTGTGAGTTCTTTTTCTTTTTCTTTCTTTCTTTTCTTCTTTTCTTTCTTCTATTTGAACATTAGGGATAATGTTTGTATTAAGTATGGGGTGGGGTGTGACTAAAAGTTTGTAATAACTCTTACTCACTATGATTGCTTCTATCAGACTATCTTGCATGTTCATTATATTGTTGCACGTTTCATTATTGCATTGCATGAAAAAGAGTTTGAAAAATCCATAAAAATTGAAAAATTTTGAAAATTTTGTGCTTCTAAGGATAGAGAGGATTTCTATGATAATCACTACTTGTGAATTGAGTTTGATGACAATTGCATGCTTAAACGAATGGTGAATTGAAAAGAAATTGAATGAGTCGATTATACCTCTTTTGCAAGTTTCATAATGTGATGAATGTTACTTAAATCATGTTGAGGAATTGAAGTTGAAATCACACTATAAGTTCTTATGCTTCTTGTTGAGATGATTAAGGCAATTCGATTTTTCTTTCTTCTTTCTTTGATCATTTAGCCCCTCATTTAAATTACGGCCTCCTTTACCTATCCGGGAATTTGGAGGAGTTGATTGAAAAAGGCATGTATGATGTGGGAGGGCCATGAAAGCAATTATTTGCAATCAAAAGAATAGAAAGAAATTATAGGTTTGGGGAAGTCAATCATGACGATGAGTAACTCGGCACCATTCACATAGCCGGGTGTTTGTGTCTTGCCAATGTCGGATAGAGCGATATTCCTAGCGGATTATGGTATGTGCGCTAAGGGTTTGAGGCATCTCATAAAAATTGAGAAACGCCAATCTCCTAGGCTTCGGTTTTTGTGCACCTCTATCCATAACTCCAAAAGTAAAGTCGAAAAATGAAAGGAAGAGAGCGAAACTCTAAGTTGAAAAGTGTTGCGGAAACCGCAAGAGAAGAAGAAAAGAGTAGTTATCCACTTTCCCGGATTCATGCACCACATTCCTTAAAGTTTCCTTCCCTTTCCACATTCTAGACCTTTTTCTTTGAAAGTCCTTAAGATCAAAAGAATGTATATGGCTTGGTGATCTAAATTGAAGTTTCTTATGATTGATTTTGATAATGTTTGAAGGTTATGATGTTTGTATGAAAGTTTGATTGATTCATGAGTTTTCTTTACTCTTTACTCTTTGATTAAGTATATGAAAGTCTTATAAACGAATGAAGCAAGATTTGAGAATGATCTATTGTTTAGAAGGCACATTCATCCAAAAGAAGTATTGCTTTGAGAAGGTACACATACTTCATCCTAACTTTCGTTTTAAAGCTTTTGAAAGACCTTGCTTAGGGACAAGCAAGTAGCAAGTATGGGGTTATTTGTTAGCATGAAATATTGTGATGTTTTAGGCACGTTTTCTAAGTGTATTTGATCCATATTGATAGTCATTGATTGAGCATTGATTCATTTGTGAGTTAGTTTGTCTATAATGTCGATATAGAGATCTACACAAGCTTTATGTTGATTATAGGTGATTGAGAGCCATTTCCGAACGGAATTGAGCAAGGATGAGTTGATTGAGCATGTCCATGGATTGAGGGCATTCCTAGGAGCTAAGGGAGTGCCAACTTGAGGAATGCACGAGGCTAAGGAAGAATCACGTTCTTTCCCTAAACCACGCTCTAAAATACGGCCGTACCACTTTCCACGTTCAAGTCCACGGCCGTGGAACCATGGCAAGAGAAGCGTGGTTCATTCCAGTAACTTCTACGGCCGTGGAGAAGTTGGTTCAAACCGTGTTGATTTCCACGCTCTAAATTACGGCCGTGGAACCCTTCCACGACCGTGATCTTGGCGATCTTTTTCGCCACACTTTAAGCCACGATCTCCTACGCAATTGGGCTGGGCTGATATTTTATCTTACACTATAAAAGGACGGACGAAGAGAGATTCCGTCACCTCTGCTTAGACGCACTTTTGCCTACGCTTACGCTTGGATTTGCCCTAATTTCGCATTTAGCGGAGATTGGGTTGGAGAGATTTTTGCGCTCTGTCATTGGGATTTCCGGATTGACGGAAGATCGAAGATTCGGAAGATTGTTCGCAAGAAGATTTCTCTTCTTGCTTAGGTTTGATTTAGAAGACGGATTGACATCCCATTCTTCCTTCTTATCTAAGATTCGTGTTTGTTTGTTTTATTTCGAATCTAGTGACGATTATTGTTCTTGATTGTGACTTTGAGATTGATTTGAAAGTTATTGAAGGTTTTCGGAAGTTTTCATCTTTCATTCTTTTAAATCTTGAATTTGATATCAATATGACTATTGTTGGCTAAAAACCCTTAACAATTCTAAGGTGAAGGGTTGATATTTGTGGCTTAGATGATGATAGATCGATAGTAAATAGATTGGACCTTGAGAGTTAGAGAGAATCGCCGACGAACCTAATCCACGGTCTGTTCTTGAGCTTCCACGGCCGTGGAACTCAAGAACTAGCCGTAATTTTGTGTTAAGTTACGAACTTGCTTTTACTTTAATCCAAAGTTAAAGATTTGCTTTAACTTAGTCTTGGCTTGCCTTTTCTAGGTGGTAGTGAAGCCTCAACAACCTCTACCTCGATTGTGAGTGTCACAACTTTAATCGGTTCAGTTAGTCTTGATCCTTGGATTACAAGTTTGGGTATTTGACATTAATTCTTACCTTTAGAACCTTCCTATATTGAAGCCTCAACAACCTTTATAGAGAGTGTCTTGTAGGTGAGTCATATAAGGTCCTTGGAACTTCACCGTACGATTACCTTACATTAGCATACCTTTGCAACTCTTAACTCTGTCCTTATATCATTAGTATATCTTGAATCAATTGCCACAGCTGGATTCCTGGATCTTTAGGATTGTTGTTTTCCCAATAATTCGAAAAGCTCTTACATTTACTCGCTTGATAACCTATAATTGAATTTGTTCCCCCCAAATCCCTGTGTTCGATACTCTGGAATTCTTGCTTAAATATATTGATCCGTACACTGCGGGTTCGCTTGCTTGATTCTAGTTTTATAAATTTAAAGCTTATTTGCACGCACGCTAAGTGGCGAACAGAAGCCCTTGAGACCTCGAGCTTGTTGATTGACTTAGCGGTTTAAACTGGATTATACATGATTAATTTCAATTATTATGACTTATTATGCATTCTATGATTTTATGCAAAGATGAACAACTTTCTTATATTTATAAAATGTTTTAAACATGTCTGTATTTTAAATTTCATAAAGTATTCTCTTAGAGTGATCTATGATTGTAGCACACCATAAAAATGTTTTGAAAGACTTTTCATTGACTTTCTTGACTTATAATCCATTCTATCTTGTCTTTTATATGCGGAACTTGCTTGGGGACAAGCAAGGGCTAAGTATGGGGTATTTTGATAGCATGAATTATAGTCTATATTTTGGGATTTGTTTAGACGTTTTATCTTCAATAATCTGCATGTTTGTATGTATATTATGTGATTATATTGTCGTTTCATCTACCTTTGCGGGAATCGAGGTCTACACCTAGTTTTGCTGTAATCGTAGGTAAAATGGCACGTTTTGCATCAAAAAGGAGCAAAAGGAGCTATGGAGTCATTGGAGCTACATTCAAGAACATAAGGAACCATCCAGGAAGCATAGCCATGGATTTAAGATTCACTTTGGACCATATTTGCGAGATTTCACATTCAGTTGTGACTCACCTCGGTTGACCACAGATTCACCTCGACCGAGGTGATCCAGAGAAGTCGACTCGACCGAGGCGGGCGACGAGAATATTTTATTCTTGGCTGAGATCTTTTATTTTTGGAAAGAGATCTTATATTTTTGGGCTTGGCACCTGGAAGGAAGAAGATATGCTAGATCATATATTTTACCTATTTTTATGGGAAGAAATCTTTCTAAGATATCTTATCTTTGGAGAGTTATTTTCCTATAAAAAGGGTTGAATTTCCACAAATCGAGGGTGTGCTATACACGAGATTGTGCTTAGACATCCCGCTTGCACCGCAGCAGCCATACTCCAGTTGGGAGATTTGAAAAACCTTTTTGAAGGTTGAAGAAGGAAGATTATAGTTTTTTAGCTTTTGAAGGGTTTTGTAAGATTATCTTAGATTCCCTTCTTTGTTGTCTTACCTTATTGGATTTCTATCCAAGGAACGCTTTTGTTGTGATATTTTATTCAGTTGTTGAAGTCTTTTCATTAAATTCTTCTTGTTCAAATATTCACCTTCTTCCCATATACTTGATTAATTCTTTCATGATGATGAGTGGCTAATTTCCTTGTGTTATTCTAGGGTGATTGGCTGAAGGTTGTGGGAAAAACAATGATAGAATAATCTTAAATTCCAGTAGGACCCTGAAAGTTCGAGTCTTTAACCTTAACCCTAAGCATCTCGCTCAGTCGATGAACATCTCGGCCGGGGTGGAATTCTTCTTACCGAGGTGACTTATCTGATCCTAAACTGAGAGTTAAGTGTTAGAGTTTGCCAAAACCTATTCTTATTACACCTTTTCTGGTCCAATGCAAGCTTAGGATGAGACTTACCCGGTAATTCCTTAGTTTGTGTACCTAAGATCATAAGTGTAGATAATAAAGGTTTATCCTTTATTGGGGTTTGAGTGTGCTTCCATTCCATCTTTGTGAGTTAGCCTGAGACTTACCCGGTAAAGGTTGATTCTATTCCCTTAGATGGTGTGTTAGTTTGAGGTTATAGTTCTTTATCTTAATTCCTTGAGACTTATCCGGTAATAGGAGTTACGGTTTTGGATTAGTGAGTAGTGAGACTTACCCGGTGATTTATTCCACTTTAGAAATACCTTCCCCATGCAAAAACCTCAGCTTTGTCCGCTTATCTATAGATCTTGAGTTGGAACCACAACTAGATGCTTTAATCCCTAGAATTGCATGTTTCCTTTATTGACTTCTATATCATCTTTGATTGTTTTGATCATCTCTTGTGGTTAGTATTTACACAAGCATACCGTGATTGGACTTTGTTTCACTAAGTCCCTGTGATCGACCCCTGGAATTCCTTGCTTTTTACTACGATTGACCCGTACACTACGGGTTCGTATCCTTGTTTTAAGCTTACGTCTAGGGTTATAAATTTAAAGCTTGCACACACCGTTTGGAGCGAACAAAGCATCAAACAGCTCAAGCAATTCGGAGAAGGAGAAGCCCAATCACATGTTGGAAACGATCTTGGGAAAGCTTCAAGGACTAGAGAGCTACGTTACTAAGGTTAATAAAGCTCAAAAAGCTTTAGAAAACCAAATGTTCAGCAAGGCCGATGAAGTTCCTAGAGATCAAGGAAAGCTTCCCGGAAAGACGGAGGACAACCCGAAAGGAAGGGTGATGGCTATCACAACTTGGAGTGGAGCGACAACTACCGACCCACAACCTATGTTTGTTGAAGTTCCCGTCGAGAAGGAGAAAGAAAAGGGGAAAGAGAAGGAAGACATCTATATTCCTCCTCCAGCTTATAAACCTCCCCTACTATTCCTACAATCTAGAGCTAGAGCGCATCTAGACAAGTAGTTCGGTAAGTTCATTGAACTCATGAGCAAACTGCACATTAATATACCTATCATTGATGCGATTGTAGGTATGCCCGCTTACGGGAAGTTCTTAAAAGAGCTCCTCTCTAACAAGAGGAAGCTAGAAGACTTTGGAGAAGTCAAGATGAGTTCGGAATCTTTGGAACTCATAAAAACAATGACGGAAAAGATGCCCCCAAAGCTGAGAGATCCGGGGTCATTTTGCATTCCGATTGGAATAGGAGAAGTCACATACGACGCCCTTTGTGACTTCGGAGCAAGCGTAAGCATCATTCCGCTTGCTTTGTGTAGGAAGGTCGGTTTAGGTGAACCTAAACTGGTGAAGATGACTTTATACATGGCGGATCGATCCATAACTCGTCCCGTCGGTATCATTGAAGACGTCCCAGTCAAGCTAGGTAAGTTTTACATTCCAATAGATTTTGTTGTGCTTGACATTCCTGCAGATTGCCCGGTCCCGATCATACTCGGAAGACCGTTTCTTGCAACATCCGGTTGTATGGTGGATTACAAGAATGCTAGATTAGCTTTCGACATAGGAGAAGAGAAGGTTGAATTTGTTCTCTCAACTTTGGTGAAAGAGCCAGCTCTTGGAGAGGACATGCTCAATATTTGTGACGAGGAAGCATCTAGAGAGGAAGTGAGCTCGATTCTATTCAAGGATCCATTGCAAAAGGTCATTACCATGAGCATCATGAAAAAAGGAGAGGAAGAGGAGTGCGATGATGAGATTGAAGCCTTGGAGGAGCTAAAGGAAGTGCAAGAAGAAGAGTGAAAAACTCTACGATGGGTGAGAAAACGTGAGGAATCACGGTCAGTCGTGCTATTCCACGGCTGTTGTTTCACCCAAGATGACCGTAAGCAGCTATTTTGAGAGCACCAGTGAGTTACACGACCAAAACCACGGCCGTGGAAATCATAATGGTGCCGTAATTGACTTCCACGCCCTAAACCACGGCCGTGGAAGTAATAGTGGTGCCGTAATTCTGGGAATTTTTTCAAACAATTCCGTTCTTTCCACAAATGCTCTTGAGTCTTATTCAATCACTCCTACACCCTTAGAAACTTCTAAGAAAGCGTCGGACACACCTCAAGACTCATCAAAGGCATCAATAGCAATGGAATTGAAGCCACTCCCCACACATCTTCGGTACGCATTTCTTGGAACTAATTCTACTTTTCCCGTAATTGTTAGTTCCGATTTAAGTGAAGATGAGCATGATAAACGAATGGCTATTTCGAGGAAACATAAAAAGGCCTTAGGTTACACTATAGAGGATCTTGTAGGAATTAAACCATCATTATGCATGCACAAGATTCTAATGGAGGAAGATTTTAAGCCTTCGCGACAACATTAACGACGGTTAAACCCGATCATGAATGAGGTTGTCAAGAAGGAAATTCTTAAGTTGCTTGACGCATGTATCATCTATCCTATCTCCGATAGCAAGTGGGTGAGCCCCGTTCAAGTTGTCCCGAAGAAAGGAGGAATGACGGTAATCACTAATAAGAACAATGAGCTCATTCCTACAAGGACCGTGACGGGATGAAGGATGTGCATGGACTACCGCAAGCTGAACAATGCAACGAGGAAGGATCACTTCCCGCTACCATTCATAGATCAAATGCTTGAAAGGTTTGCACAACACTCATTTTTCTGTTATCTTGACGGTTATAGTGGTTTCTTCCAGATTTCGATCCATCCGGATGATCAAGAGAAGACCACATTCACGTGCCCGTGGGGTACGTTTGCATATAGAAGGATGCCATTCGGGCTTTGCAACACCCCAACCACCTTTTAAAGGTGTATGATGGCCATCTTCTCGGAGTATGTTGAGGAAATCATGGAGGTTTTTATCAAACGTGTTTTTCCCCATGGTGCAGTTGAAGTATGGGGTGAAAAGAGCAGAAGTTTCAAGGTGAATGGCCTACGACTTAAGAAGTATTCACCGGAACTCCCGGTTGAGGACATCACTCCGATTGTCCTCGAATAAACCCAGGAACGGTCTAGCTACGGACCCAAAACAAGCGTTTCTTGGGAGGCAACCCAAGGTATTGCTTACAATTTTTGTTTTTCTTTTGTAGCTTAGCTTAGTTTAGTTTAGTTTAGTTGTTTTTATTTTGTTTTTCCCTCGATACCTCCCGGTATATTATGACTTTGGATGTAGGAATAAAGAATGGGCAAAGGACGAAAGAAAAAGTTGGAAGGAATTGACGAAACTTGGATTTTGACATAAAACAGAGACTTCCACGCCCTAAACCACGGCCGTGGAAGTAACAGGTTACCATAATTCTTCAAAATCTGGCAAAAATCAGCAAAATCACGGGTTCCGTACAATTCCACGGCCGTGGAATACCCCGAGTTACCGTGATTTTCAAAATTTTTACGGCCACTATATAAACCACCTTCCTTCACAAAAACACAACAAAAACCAAATTCCACGCCCAGAATCGCCGATAACCCTTCTCAACCCGTAATTCTTCGTTCGGAGTCCGATTCTTGAGCCTAAAGTAGAGCATTTTCAACCATCTGTAAGATGCAAGCAACAAACGGAGTGAACAATCCACGCTGGAGAAGGAATTTGGATTTGAAAAATCCAAAACCTAGGTTTTTCTCTCTTTCCTCTACTTCGTCAATTTGGTTCGATTTCTTCGCAAGAATTTAGGAGAACTGAAAAAAATTGGAATTGGAATTAGTCTAGGACAGAGATTGCTGAGTTTGGTGTGAAATTGTTGTGATTTGAGAAAAACAAACCAAAACCACGGTCGTGGTTTACCAAGAACAGGCTGTAATTTTCTCTGACGTTGGGAAAAATGTTTAGGAGAAAGTCTAGCAGGAACAAGAAGAGGAAAGATGATAGTTCCTCCTCTTCCCAACCTCCCCCTAGTGAATCACCATCACCACCACCTCCTAGAATCCCAACTATCCATGAAGATTACCTAGGAGCCCTAGAAAAGATTGAGAAGAGGGCAATCATAGGACCTCGATACCTTGTCCTAGAGGAGCTTGAGCCACTGAATGTTTTGAATGATTTGACTTGGCTCTTGGATAGAGCCGGCTTGATCATCTTCTCCGCTATTAGAGAGGATGCGTATGAGGAAATAACTAGGGAGTTTGTGACTTCCTTTGAGCTCAACACCATCAACAGGATGGTCTCTTTTAGATTGATGGAGGAGAACTATGAGTTCTCAATCATTCAGTTTGGAACCTTCTTTGGGTTCCATGACAGCTTTAATCGTAAGTTTCCTAGCGGAGTGTATGCTAAGGATTTTTGGAATGACATAGCCATGATTTATGCTAGTGAGGACCGTTGGCAACCGGCCGACACCAAGGCTAAGCTCATCTACCATCTAGCCTTGAAAATAGCTCATATGGTCCTGTCGGAGTGTCTCTTCCCTAGGATCGAAACCCCTCAAAAGATCAAAACCGATGAGCTCTTCCTCCTCTATTGCATGCTTACCGGTAGATCCGCCATTTGTGCCACCCTCCTTGCCTACACCATAAGCAAATTAAAGAACAAAAGGGCCGGGAGCATAGGCTATGGAGGCATGGTGAATCACATAGCCACTCAGTTGGGGATAGACTACTCCGCTTGCACTAGGATAGTAGCGAGACCTTTGAGTCTCAACGAGCTTATGACTAGAGGCATTATCTTTCCCCGCCACCAAGCTCCACCTACCGCTGCCATGCCATGAGAGGAGAGAGGTGGTAGAGGTATCCCTTGGCTTCCCGAGTACTCCATCATGCTAGGCCGCCATAACTGGAAGGCGACCTTCGCAGCCATGCATGCGAACAAACTCGTAGCCCCTCCATATGTGCCGGATGACGTCCCAACTCAGGACGATGATGAGGAGATGGGAGGAGGTGATGAACTTGATATAGGTGGTGATGAGTAGGCTTTTGGTACATTTCCGGATCAGCCGGCCGGTCTCCTAGAGCAACCTAGACGATCTCCCTGCCCTTCTAGACTTTCCGGTTCCTCTTCTTCACGCAGGGCTAGTGTGAGTGAGAGGCCGACTTGGATGGCGACTCTACCCGCTTGGTATAGAGAGCAGCCGGCGTGGATGGTAGCTCCTCCTCCATGGTATGAGCAGGCACCGGTGGCACCGACTCCTCCTCCTCAGGACGCTCCCGCTTGGTATGGACAACCGCCGGCTTGGTACCAACAGCTACCGGAGTGGGCTACCGATCTTTCGAGGACAGTAGGAGACCTAGAGATCCATTGGGAGACTCATGACGTACGGGACCAGGAGCACGACCAGATCTTGAGAGACATCTACCGCCAGCAGTTTGGGCGAAACTTCAGTTCAGATTTCCGTCCATTCCCTCCACCGCCTTCCCACTGATGATGTTGAGATGACCGCTGGTTAGAGCCACTCCACCACCGTCTAGTGAGTTCCTTTGTTTTCTTTTCTTGTCTTTTTTCTTTCTTTTGAACATTGAGGACAATGTCTGTTTCAAGTATGGGGGGGGGGGTGTGACTATGGTCTGTAATAACTCTACTCACTTTACTTTGCTTGTCTATGAACACTTGCATGTTTCCTTTCATTGTCACACGTTTCATTATTACATTGCATTAAAAAGGCTTTGAAAAACCCATAAAAATTTGAAAAATTTGAAAAGATTTTGTGCTTCTAAGATTAAAAATGAATTCTATTATGAAAACTACTTGTGGAATGAGCTTTTGATGACAATTGTATGCTTGAATTGAATTATGAATTGTGAAGAGATTGAGTATGTTTTTATCCTTTCTTGCAAGTTTCATAATGTGAAGGTTTTTATCTAAATCATATTGAGAAATGAAGGTTGAAATCACAATATAAGTTCTTATACTTCTTTATAAAATGATTAAGGCACCTCGATTTTCTTACTTCTTTCTTTGATCATTTAGCCCCTCAATGAAAATAATTGCCTCCTTTACCTATCCGGGATTTAGGAAGAGTTGATTTTGGCATGTTTGATGTGGGAGGGCCATGACAGCAATTGCTTGCATTCAAAAGTGTAGAAAATTATAGGTTTGGGGAAGTCAATCTTGATGATGAGTAACTCGGCACCATTCACATAGCCGGGTGTTTGTGTCTTGCCAAAGTCGGATTGAGCGATATTCCTAACGGATTATGTTATGTGCATCAAGGGTTTGAGGCATCTCGAAATTGAGAAACAACAATCTCCTAGGCTTCGGTTTTTGTGCACCGCTGTCCATAGCTCCAAAAGTAAAGTCGAAAAATTATGTGCAAAAAAGGGTAAAGAGCAAAGCTCTAAGTTGGTGGATGGTTCAAGTAAAAAGAAAAGAATTGTGTTGTTCCTTGTTCCCGAATTCATACACCACATTCCTTTACAAGTTTCACACCCTTTCCGCATTCTAGACCTTACTTGAAAGCCCTTAAGATCATAAGAGTGTTATTTGACTTGGTGATCTAAATTGAAGTTTCACATGCTTGATTTTGACAATTCTTGAAGGTTATGATGTTTGTCTTGAAGTATTTTCAATTTACGAAGTTCCTTTGTTTTGCATATTTTGGTTTATGTGTATGAACGTTCCTTCTTCCCGAATTCATACACCACATTCCTTTGCTTTGCATATTTTGCATATTTTGGTTTATGTGTCTTGAAGTATTTTCAATTTACGAAGTTCCTTTGCTTTTCAATTTACGAAGTTCCTTTGCTTTGCATATTTTGACAATGCTTGAAGGTTAAGATTGTTTTGTTTTGAATTTGCATTCATATTTCATTCTAACTTGTGTTCTAAGCTTTTGAAAACCTTGCTTGGGGACAAGCAAGTGGCAAGTATGGGGTATTTTGTTAGCATGAAATATGACTATATTTTAGGCACTTGTTTTAGTTGTTTTTCCCTCTTTTATGTGTACATGGATATAGCTTTAAAGCATTTGTGAGCTCTTTCACCCACTTTGTCGATATAGAGGTCTACACTAGTTTCATTTTGTCTATAGGTGAATAAAGGCTTGGATTGGAGCAAATTGAGGAAGGGGAAGGAGTAATTGATCATGTTCGAGGGCAAGGAGATGTATTAGAGAGGCTAAGGAAGGAGCATGAATGGAGAATGTCACGAAACAAAGGCAAAAACAAAGAGTTTGGAAGTCCACACCCTGAACGGTCGTGGAAAAGACTTTTGTAGAACCACGTCCTAAAGTACGGCCGTGGATTTGGCAATATGATCGTGGAAGAGAGTTTGAAGCACAACAGAAAGTTACACGGTCTATTCCATGGCCGTGGAAAGTTGTTCATTACCGTAATTTTGGTGATTTTTTGACGTGTCATATTTTCCACATCAGCAACGTTATTGGGCTTTCCCGTAACCCTATTTTCTCCTTATAAAAGGGCTGGAGAGGTGAATTTTGTGGGGTTCGCTTAGACGGCTGCTTGGACCTTCTCTTACGCGTTCGTTTAGAGTTGGGACGGCTATTGAGGGTTGGGATTGGACCTGCTTGCGACGGAAGTTTGGAGATTTCTTAGGTTTCGATTTCGGAGACGGATTGACACCCGTTCTTCATTATTGCCTGAGATTATTGTGAGGTTTCTTATTCCATATTTTAAATCCATTGAACATATTGTCTTGTTTTTCGGATTTGAGATTGATCTTAAGTTTTTATTGAGTTTTCGAGGGTTTTCATATTTCTCTCTTTCATATTTGATTATTGATTCAATGACAATGATTGTTGGCTAAAACCATTTAGCAATTCTAAGGTGAAGGGTTGATGATTGTGGCTTAGATGATGATAGATCGATCGTAAACAGATTGGACCCTGAGAGTGCGAGAAAACTTGTCGACGCCCCAAATCACGTCCTGTTCTTGAGTTCCACGGCCGTGGTTCCTCAAGAACTACCCGTGATTTTCCCTGCTTTACGACCTTTGCTTTTGCTTCAATCCGAAGTTAAAGATTTGCTTTAACCTAGCCTTGGCCTGCCTTTCCTGGGTAGTAGTGAGACTCAACATCCTCTATTTCGGTTTCGAGTGTCACAACCTTAACCGTTTTAGTCCTTCTTTGATTTCTTGGGTTTGGGCATGGGTATTTGAGATTTACCTTTTAATCCTTTCTATATTGCAGCCTCAACAACCTTTATAGAGAGAGTCTTTGGGTGAGACATATAGGGTTTTGGAACTCCACCGTACATTACCTTACCTTAGTTTACCTTTGCATTTCTCGACTCTGTCTTTGCATCTATTGTATATCTTGAATCGATTGCCACAATTTGACATCCGGATCTTTAGGGTTGCTGTTTTCCCTAATATTTGCAAAGTTTTTACACTTTTACTTGCTCGACTACTTGAGACTGAATTTGACTCACCAAATCCCTAAGTTCGATACTCTGGAATACTTGCTAATCTACGCCGATCCGTACAGTGCGGGTTCGCTTTGCTTGATTTCAATTTTATAAATTTAAAGCTTATTTGCACGCACGCTTACGGGCGAACAAATACCCCAAGGAGGGTAGCCTTCATGGAAATAGTGACATGAAGTGTTAGAGGATTAGTAAGTCGTTGACCTTAGAGAAGGTCAACCACATCCTTATCGGTGATGACCGAGATTGCATAAACTACGGATTTCCTATTGAGAAGTGGTAGACGGGAGGTATAATCTCCAGTGGAGGCTATTAAGGAGCGGTAATGGAAGCTTGGAGTTTTCCCTATGGTTAGATGTCAATGGTAAGAATTACTTCAGCAACATCGTCTTGAGGATTGTGACGTTGAATGGTTAAAAGCAATTGACGGTAGCGGACTCCCGTAGGGGGATGATAATAATCCTTCTTGCGACCTTAATAGGTCTTGAGTTTTAGCATATGGAGGAATTGAGCTGTATGGAACCTTAAAGGTTTAAGCATATAAGGACGTAATGGATCAAGAGGAAAGTGAAGTTTCCCGAGTTGCTTAAAGTAAATGGGAAGATATGGAAAAGAAATGCAGGATATTTCGTTCTTAAGGAACGAATGATAAGTGACGTGAACAAGAGATTAGTCAAAGTTGTTAGACTCACCAAAGGCGCCATGAAGGCTACGGTGTGAAACGAAAGGCCGTAGCTACAATAGCGTTGTAAGTGTTAGCATGAAATATTGCGATATTCTAGGCACTTATTTTGGTTGTTTTTCTCTCATTATTGTGTACATGGATGAAGTTTAGAAGCAATTGTTAGCTTGTTCCTCTATTATTGTCGATATGGATGTCTACACTAGCTTTGTGTTGATTGTAGGCGAAAAGGAGCTAAATGGGAGCTATTGAGAGAGAACAGAGAGTAATCGATCATACTCGAGGATTAGGAACACATCAAGGAAGCTAAGGAAGGAGCTAGGATAAAGAATGTCACGATACAAAGGAAACCACAAGTATTCTACACTTCCACGCCCTAAATTACGGCCGTAGAAGAGTCCACACTCTAAACCATGGCCGTGGATCTTGGCATCATGAGCGTGGAGCATTCCAGTAAGTTACATGGCCTAAAGTACGGTCGTGGAAGTCACAAGAGACCGTAATCCATTTCCACGCTCTAAACCACGGTCGTAGAAACCCTTGAGACCGTGATTTAGGCGATCTTTTGACGAGCCTTTATTTGCCACGTTATTTAAGTGATGTGCCTGGACGGTTATTTCTTTCCCATCTTATAAAAAGGTCAGAAAAGAGAGTTTTGGGGATCCGCGCTTACGGCCACTTAATCTCGCAACATTTGCGATTGATCCCGCGGAGACGCTGACAGCCGCTTACTTTGCTTGGAGCATTCTTGCCTAGGGTGGATTGAAGATCGCCGAAGGTTTTAACCTCTTTCTTAGGTTTTGACATTGAAGATGGATTGACAACCTGTTCTTCATACTTACCTTAGATCATTGTGAGGTTTTGTATTCTATATTCTGAATCCATTGATCATTGCTTCTTGTGTTACGGATTTGAGAATCGGTTTTGAAGTTTTATTAAGTATTCGAAGGTTTTCATCTTTTATTCCCTTTGATTTGAATATTGATATCATGACAATGATGTTGGATAAAACCCTTTAGCAAGTCTAAGGTGAAGGGTTGATAGTTGTGGCTTAGATGATGATAGATCGATCGTAAGTTGATTGGACCCTGAGAGTTAGACAGATCTCGTCGACGAACCCAAATCACGGGTTGTTTTTGGAGTTCCACGGCTGTGGTTCTCAAGATCTGACCGTGATTTACCCTAGTTTACGAACTTTGCTTTTACTTTGATCCAAGGTTAAAGATTAGCTTTAATCTAGTCTAGGTTTATCCTTTTCTAGGTAGTAGTGAGACTCATCACCCTCTATTTCGATTTCGAGTGTCACAACCTTAATCATTTTAGTTAGTCTTGATCCTTGAGTTACAAGTTTGGGTATTTGAGATTAATTCTTTTCCATATATCCTTTCTATACCGAAGCCTCAACAACCTTTATAGAGAGTGTCTTTAGATAAGTCATATAAAGTCTTGGAACTTCACCGTACATTGCTTTTCTTTAGCATACCTTTGCAACTCCTAACTCTGTCCTTAGTTCTTTAGTATATCTTGAATCGATTGCCACAATTAGATACCTGGATCTTTAGGATTGCTGTTTTCCCAATATTTGCAAAGCTTTACCTTTTATTTGCTCGATAACTTGAGATTGGGTTTTGTTTCACCAAATCCCTGTGATCGATACTTTGGAATATTTGCTTATCTACTTCGATCCGTACACTGCGGGTTCGCTTTCTTTTATTCTAGTTTTATAAATTTAAGACTTGATTGAACACATGTTTTAGGGCGAACAAGTTTTTGGCGCCGTTGCCGGGGATTTGGTCTAAACCAAACTTCGGTTTTCGGTTGTCGAGCTTGGGAGCTTTGCTCTTGTTATTTGATATATCTTGTGAGTGTTATTTGCAAGTTATTTTAGGTATATGCGCAGGTCTAGATCCAACAAAGACCTCGTACCTTTCGATCCGGAACTTGAGAAAACACTTAGGAAGAAAGCCAAGGAAAGAAAGATGGCTGAAAATAAAGAGAGAGATGTCCAAGCGGAATTAGACGAATCTCAACGTCAACTTAGGTTGAGTGAGAAAGCTCGTAGAGATGCGGAAACAAGTCATCAATTCCAAATTGATGAACTCAGGGCTATGATGTTGGACATGAAGTTGGAGCTGAATGATTCTAAGAAGAAGAAGAAGGTCAAGAAACCAACTAAGTCCATTAGGGTGGAATCATCCGATGATGAGGAATTCGATCTGGATATGCCACCACTAGAGGATATTGATCCAACGATTAATCCAGTCCGGATTAATCCAATACCAGCCGCTATTTCTCGTGTCCCAGCTGGGGGTGTGAGAGCCGCTCGTGTAGATGAAGAGTCGAGAACTCTTGGCCAAAGGATGGATCCGATTCAGCAACCACGCCGTCTAGGTGTGAATTTTGATGCTGACGATATTCAGGGGTTTAGCTTTAACCCACAAGTTATTACCATCGTTCGCCAAAACCAGTTTGGAGGAACGAGTGTCGAATCTCCACATCAACATTTACAGAATTTTGAGATTATGATGGAGACAATGAAGCTAAAGAAAGCAACCACCAAAAATTACAAGATCAAGCCATTCTTCTTCTCTTTGAAAGGGAAAGCTTTATCTTGGTATCAAGCTCTTCCAAATGGAAAACTCGACACATGGGAGGATCTGTCTTCGGAGTTCCTAACCAAGTTCTTTCTGCCATCCAAGACAGCGGAGTTGAGAGGTAAAATCAATGCTTTTTCTATGAGATCTAATGAAAGTTTGTTTCAGTCTTGGGAAAGATTTCAGGATTTACTATTGGATTGCCCACACCATGGCATTTCCAAATTGGGGTTGTTGGAGATATACTACAAGGGGCTAGATGTGGAAACACAATTCAAGCTCCAATCCCTTTCATGTGGTTCATTCATGGACATGAAGGAAGATGATGTTTGGGACTTCGTTGAAAAGCAAGCTCGAGTCATTGATAAATACTCTCATCGGAAGGCGGAGGCTAACCAAGTGGAGCAAGGAGCGAAGCTAACACAAGCTGCTCAAACTCAAATCTTTTTTCTCAACACCGAGATTAAAGAATTAAAGTAAGTCATCAAGGCTAGCTTTCCGAAGCCTAAAGAGCAAGGTGTTGGTTATTTAGGAAACAACAATAACCATAGCGGGAATGAGAACACCAATCGCAACAGCCGGAGCAACAACCGGAATAACAATTGGAACAACAATAGGAGTTCAAACAACAACAATTGACGTTCCAACCAACAACAAAACTCCGGTAATTCTTATCCCAATTCAGGAAATTCACTAACTCCACCATCTTCTTCTTCCATTCCTTTGAAAAGCCAGGGGAAAACATATAATAGTGGAAGTACTTCGGGGAAAGAGAAGCCCGATCCCATGCTGGAAACGATCTTGGGAAAACTTCAAGGGCTGGAGAGACACATCACTAAGGTTGATAAAGTTCAAAAGGTTTTAGAAAACCAAATGTTTAGCAATGCTGAGTAAGTTCCTAGAAATCAAGGAAAACTTGCAGGAAAGACGGAGGATAACCCGAAAGGAAGGGTGATGGCTATCACAACTAGGAGCGGAGCAACAACCACCGACCCGCAGCCTAAGTTTGTTGAAGTTCCCGTCGAAAAGGAGAAGAAAAGGGGAAGGAGAAGGAAGACATCTACATTCGTCCTCCAGCTTACAAACCTCCCCTACCATTTCCACAATCTAGAGCAAGAGCGCGTCTAGACAAGCAATTCGGTAAGTTCATTGAACTCATGAGCAAACTGCATATTAATATACCTTTCATTGATGCAATTTTAGGTATGCCAGCTTATGGAAAATTCTTAAAGGATATCCTCTCTAACAAGAGGAAATTGGAAGACTTTGGAGAAGTCAAGATGAGTTCGGAATCATCGGATCTCATCAAAACGATGAATGAAACGATGCCCCCAAAGCTGAAAGATCCGGGGTCATTTTGTGTTCCAATCGGAGTAGGAGATGTCACATATGATGCATTATGTGATTTAGGAGCAAGCGTTAGCATCATTCCGCTTGCCTTGTGTAGGAAGATCGGTTTAGGTGAACCTAAACTGGTGAAGATGACATTATACATGGCGGATCGATCCATAACTCGTCCCGTCGGTATCATTGAGGACGTCCCGGTCAAGCTTGGTAAGTTCTATGTTCCAATAGACTTTGTTGTGCTTGACATTCCTGCAGATAGTCCGGTCCCGATCATACTCGGAAGACCGTTTCTTGCAACTTCCGGTTGTATGGTAGATTGCAAGAATGCTAGACTTGCCTTCGACAAAGGAGAGGAGAAAGTAGAGTTTGTTCTTTCTACTTTGGTGAAAGAGCCAACTCTTGAAGAAGATATGTTTAACATCCATGACGAAGAGGCATCTAGAGAGGAAGTAAGCTCGATTCTATTCAAGGATCCATTGCAAAAGGTGATCACTTTGAGCATTATGGAGAAAGGAGAAGAAGAGGAATGCAATGAGGAAATTGAAGCTTTGGAGGAGCTAAAGGAAGTGCATGAAGAAGAGTTTGAAAAACTATACGATGGGTCGGAAAACGTGAGGAATCAAGGCCAATCGTGCTATTCCACGGCCGTGGTTCCCACCAACATGACCGTAATTAGCTATTCAGAGGACTCCAGTAAGTTACACGGCCAAAACCACGGCTGTGGAACTATTAGAGGTGCCGTAATTGACTTTCACACCCTAAACCACGGCCGTGGAAGTAACAGTGGTGCCGTAATTTTGGGAAATTCCGAGAACAATTACATCCTCTCCACCAATGCTCTTGAGTCTTCTTCAACAACTTATATACCCTTAGAGATTTCTAAGGAAGCATTGGGGACTCCAATAGTGATGGAATTGATGCCATTTCCCACACATCTAAGGTATGCATTTCTAGGATCTAATTCTACCTTTCCGGTAATTGTTAGTTCCGATCTAAGTGAAGATGAACATAGTAAGCTTATGGTTGTTCTAAGAAAACATAGGATAGCCTTAGGTTACACTATAGAGGATCTAGTAGGAATTAAGCCTTCATTGTGTATGCATAAGATCCTAATGGAAGAAGACTTTAGAACTTCACGACAACCTCAAAGGCGGTTAAATCCGACCATGAAGGAGGTTGTCAAGAAGGAAATTCTTAAACTACTTGATGCAGGTATCATCTACCCTATCTCCGATAGAAGTGGGTGAGTCCCGTACAGGTTGTTCCAAAGAAGGGAGGAATGACGGTTATTACCAACAAGAATAATGAGCTCATTCCTAAAAGGACCGTGACTGGATGGAGAATGTGCATTGATTACCGGAAGCTAAACAATGCAACTAGAAAGGATCACTTCCCATTACCCTTCATCGATCAAATGCTTGAAAGGTTAGCACAACACTCTCATTTTTGCTATCTTGACGGCTATAGTGGTTTCTTTCAGATCCCGATTCATCCGGACGATCAATAGAAGACCACATTCACGTGCCCATGGGGTACGTTCGCTTATAGGAGAATGCCGTTCGGGCTTTGCAACGCCCCAGCCACCTTCCAAAGGTGCATGATGGCCATCTTCTCGGAGTACATAGAGGTGATCATGGAAGTTTTCATGGATGACTTTTCTGTTTATGGTTCCTCTTTCGATAATTGTCTCTCTAACCTTTCTCTTGTGCTACAAAGGTGTGAAGACACTAACCTAGTTCTTAATTGGGAGAAGTGTCAATTTATGGTGAAGGAAGGTATTGTACTTGGACACTTGATCTCTAGTAGAGGGATCAATTTATGGTAAAGGAAGGTATTGTACTTGGACACTTGATCTCTAGTAGAGGGATTGAGGTAGATAAGGCTAACATAGAAACCATAGAAAAGCTCCCTCCTCCATCTTCGGTGAAGGGGATAAGAAGCTTTCTAGGACATGCTGGATTTTATAGACTTTTTATAAAGGATTTCTCTAAGATATCAAAACCGCTCACTAATCTATTGATGAAGGATGCAGTTTTCGATTTCTCACAGGAGTGCTTAGATGCGTTTCATAAGATTCGGGAAGCTCTAATCTCAGCCCCGATCATTCAACCTCCGGATTGGAATCTTCCATTCGAGGTTATGTGTGATGTAAGTTACGTAGCTATAGGAGCTGTACTTGGGCAAAAGAAGGAAGGCCGAACCCATGCAATCTATTACGCTAGCAAGACGCTAGATGAAGCGCAGCTTAATTACGCAACTATTGAAAAGGAATTTCTAGCTATTGTTTATGCTTTTGAAATGTTTCGTTCTTATCTTGTAGGTGCAAAGGTGATTGTATACACGGATCATGCTGCGATCCGGTATCTACTTGCAAAGAAAGATGCAAAACCAAGGCTGACTAGATGGATTCTTCTCCTATAAGAGTTCGATCTAGAGATCCGTGACAAGAAGGGTTCGGAAAATTCTGTTTCGGATCATTTGAGTCGTCTACCACATCTAGAGGACGACGATCTAACTATAGATGACTCCTTTCCGGATGAGCATTTATACATCATAGAGGAGTGCATCGACAAGATAACTAAAAGTAATGAACCATGGTTTGCTGATTTTGTTAACTATTTGGTTTGTCAGGAAATACCACCCGGACTATCCTATGCACAAAGGAAGAAGTTCTTTAAGGATGTCCGGAAATACTTTTGGAATGAACCTCTCCTCTTTAAGAGAGGTCCCGACGGCATCATTCGAAAATGTGTGCCAGAAGACGAGATGCAAAGTGTCATCCGTCATTGTCCTTCGCTACCTTGTGGAGGACACGCTAGCTCGAACAAGACTAGCGCTAAGGTATTGCAATCTGGATTTTTTTGGCCTACTTTATTTAAAGATGTGCAAACCTTTGTTTCCTGCTGCGATGCTTGTCAAAGAACAGGGAACATATCTAGGAGAAACGAAATGCCTCTTAACAACATTCAGGAGGTAGAGATCTTTGACGTTTGGGGAGTAGACTTCATGGGACCTTTATCATCATCTTGTGGAAACCAATACATACTTCTAGCTGTAGATTATGTTTCGAGATGGGTTGAAGCAATTGCCTCTCCAACTAATGATGCCATGGTTGTGGTTAAGTTCTTTAACAAGACTATTTTCCCAAGGTTTGGGACACCACGGTCTATCATTAGTGATGGAGGCTCTCACTTCATTGCCCGACGATTCGAAGCTCTACTAGCTAAGTATGGGGTGACTCACAAGATCGACACCCCATATCATCCACAAACGAGTGGACAAGTGGAGATTTCGAATCGGGAGATTAAAGGAATCCTAGAGAAAACAGTTTCGAAGACAAGGAAGGATTGGTCTTTGAAGCTAGATGATGCATTATGGGCATACCGGACTGGATACAAGACTCCCATAGAAACAACACCATACAACCTTGTGTATGGGAAGTCTTGTCACTTACCGGTGGAGCTGGAACATAAAGCGTATTAGGCGGTTAAGTGGTTGAACTTCAGCATGAAGGAAACGGGCGAGAAGCGCCTCTTGGACCTTAACGAGCTTGAAGAACTTCGCTAAAACGCTTACGAGAATGCCAAGATCTATAAGGAGAGAGCGAAACGTTGGCATAATAAGCATATCATTCCAAAGGACCTCAAAGAAGGAGATCATGTTCTCCTCTTCAATTCAAGACTTCGTCTCTTTCCAAGTAAGTTTAAATCTCATTGGATTGGACCTTATCTAATCAAACATGTTTTTCCCCATGGCGCAGTTGAAGTATGGGGTGAAAAGGGCGGAAACTTTAAGGTGAACGGTCAACGACTCAAGAAGTATTTACCGGAACTCTAAGCTGAGGAGTTCGCGCCTACCGCACTCGAATAGATGCAAGTACGGTCTAGCTACGGACCTTAAACAAGCGTTTCTTGGGAGGCTACCCAAGGTATTGCACTTATGCTTTTGTTTATCATTCTTAGATTAGATTAGTTTAGTCGTTTTTGCTTTGTTTTTGCCCTCGATACCTCCCGGTATGTTGTGTTTTTGGATGTAGGAGCAATGGAGTAGGCAATGGAAAGGAAAACGTTAGGAGGAATTGACGAAACTTGGATTTTGGCACATTACAGAGAGTTCCATGCCCTAAACCACGGTCGTGGAAGCTACAGAGACCGTAATTCTTCAAATTCTGAGAAAAATCACCAAAAACCACGGGTCCGTATAGTTCCACGGCCGTGGAACACCCCGAGTGATTGTGATTTTCAAAGATTTTTACGGCCTTTATATAAACCACCTTCCTTCACAAAAAACACCCCATTCCCCAATTCCACGCCCCTCTTCCACGACCTAAAAGCCGAAAATCCTCCCCATCCCGCATTTCTTCGTTCGGAAACCGTTTCGAGCGATTCTTGGTTCTAAAGTGAAGCATTTCCGATCATCTACAAGATCCAATCAACAAATCAAGTGGACAATCCCTACAAAAGGCGGAATTTGGATTCAAAGATCCAAAAACCTAGATTTTTCTTCTATTTCTCTACTTTGTCAATTCGGGTCTATTTCTCGCAAGAACTTAGAGGAATTACATAGGATTGAGATTGAAATTAGTCTAGGACAGGCTTTGCTGAGTTTGGTGATTGATTTGTTGAGATTTGAGCAAAATAGTGCCCAACCACGGTCCTTGTAGGTTCCACGGCCGTGGTTTCTGTAGAACAGACCGTGATTTCTTCTCTAAAATGGATTTGATAAGGAGAATGTCTACTAGAAGCAAGAAGAGGAAAGGTGACACTTCCTCCTCCTCCCAGGTACCCCCTAGTGAGCCACCATCACCCCCGCCTCCTAAAATTCTAACAATACATGAGGATTACCTCGATGCCTTAGAAAGGATCGAGAAGAGGGCGGTTATAGGACCGTGTTACTTAGTTCTTGAGGAGGTAGAGCTGCTGAATGTAGTGAATGACCTGACATGGCTTCTAGATAGAGCCGGCTTGATCGTCTTCTCCGCTATTAGGGAAGACGCATATGAGGAGATCACTAGGGAGTTTGTGATTTCTTTTGAGCATAGTGCTATGGACAGGACAATTTCCTTTAGGCTGATGGACGAGAACTACGAGTTCTCGATCTTGGAGTTCGGAGCCTTCTTTGGGTTCCAAGAGACCTTCAATGGTCGTTTTACTAGTGGTGTATACGCTAAGGACTTCTGGGAGGATATAGCCATGATCTATGCCAGAGAGGACTGCTGGCAGCCAGCTGACACCAAGGCTAAGCTCATCTATCACTTAGCCTTGAAGATAGCCCATAGAGTCCTTTCTGAGTGTCTTTTCCCTAGGACCGAGACCCCTCAGAAGATTAAGACCGATGAGTTGTTCCTTCTTTACTCCATGATGCACGGCAGACTTGCTGACTGCGCTACCCTCTTAGCCTCCACCATGAGCAAGCTCAAGAATAAGAGAGCCGGCAACATTGGATATGGTGGTACGGTTACCCACATTGCTAGGCAGTTGGGGATAGATTTTTCTACTTGTACTAGGATTGCAGCGAGACCTTTGGGTCTCAATAGTTTGATGACGAGGGGTATCATCTTCCCTAGGCACCGCAGTCCACCTACTGCCGGTATGCCATGGGAGGATAGAGGAGGTAGAGGCATTCCGTGGCTCCCTGAGTATTCAATTATGGGTGGATGCCATAATTGGAAGCAGACCTTCGCTGCTATGCATGCGAATAGGTTAGTAGAACCTCCCTACGTCCTCGATGAGGTACCGGCTGCAGATGTTGAGGAGGAGATAGGAGGAGCTGATGGTTTTGAGGGAGGAGGTGAAGAGCAGGATTTTGGTACTTTCCCGGATCAGCCGGCACACTTCCCTGACCCTCCCAGGCGTTACCACGACCAGCTGGACATTCAGGAGCCTCTTCCTCTCGTCGTGCTAGCGTGAGTGAGAGGCCGACATGGATAGATACTCCGCCCACTTAGTACGGAGCACAACCAGAGTGGATGGGAGCTCCACCACCATGGTACAGTCAGGCACCAGCAGCACCGGCGGCACCGACTCCACAAGACACACCGGCATGGTACGGCCAGCCACCG
This sequence comes from Fagopyrum esculentum, assembly GCA_033239045.1. Lineage (NCBI taxonomy): Eukaryota > Viridiplantae > Streptophyta > Magnoliopsida > Caryophyllales > Polygonaceae > Fagopyrum > Fagopyrum esculentum. The sequence goes on along the minus strand of BSUD01000006.1, from coordinate 23,168,419 downwards.
GCCTGGTATGAGCAGCTACCGCAGTGGGCTACCGACCTTTCTAGTCGAGTCGGTGACTTGGAGATCTGCCAGGACACTCGCGATGTACGAGCTGACGAGCATGATCGGATGATGAGAGACATCTACCGCCAGCAGTTTGTTCAGCTCCGACTTCTCCCCGTTTCCATCACCGCCACCTCCATAGTGATGAGCTTCGAGGATTGACAGTTCAGCCGCCCCACCACCGTTCTAGTGAGTTCATTTTTCTTTTCTTCTTTTCTTTATTTCTTTTTCGAACATTGAGGACAATGTATGTTCTAAGTATGGGGTGGGGTGTGACTATGTGTTGTAATAACTCTACTACATTTGCTTGCTTGCTTCTATCCATAACACTTTGCATGTTTCATTTTCATAGTCACACGTTTCATTATTGCATTGCATGAAAAAGTTTGAAAAACCCATAAAAATTTGCAAAATTTTGAAAGAGTTCTTGTGCTTCTAAGATTAGAGATGACTTTTATGATATTTCTTACTTTTGGAATGAGTTTTTGATGACAATTCTATACTTGAACGGAATAATGGATTGAAAAGAAATTTAATGTGTTGTTTATCCCTTCTTGCAAGTTACATAATGTGAAAGTTCTATCTAAATCATATCGAGAAATTGAGGTTGAAATCACATGATGAGTTCTTATACTTCTTATGAAATGATTAAGGCAATTCGATTTTCTTTCTTCTTTCTTTGATCACTTAACCCCTCAATAAAAGTAATTGCCTCCCTTACCTATCCGGGAATTTGGAGGAGTTGATATTTGGCATGCTTGATGTGGGAGGGCCATGAAAGCAAAATTTTGCATTCAAAGAATAAAATTAATAGGTTTGGGGAAGTCAATCATGATGATGAGTAACTCGGCACCATTCACATAGCCGGGTGTTTGTGTCTTGCCAAAATCGGATTGAGCGATATTCCTAACGAATTATGGTATGCGCATCAAGGGTTTGAGGCATCTCGAAATTGAGAAACGCCGATCTCCTAGGCTTTAGTTTTTGTGCACCTCAGTCCATCTTTCAAAAAAGTAAAGTCGAAAAATAATGTGAAAAAGAAGAGAGCAAAGCTCAAAGTTGATGGTGTTGCAATTCAAAGTAAAAAAAGAAAAAGAGTTGAGTTATTCATTTTCCTGGATTCATACACCACATCCCTTATAAGTTTCCCTCCCTTCCGCATTCTAGACCTTACTTGAAAGTCCTTAAGATCAAAAGAACGTTATTTGACTTGGTGATCTAAATTGAAGTTTCTTATGCTTGATTTTGACAATACTTGAAGGTTATGATGTTTGTGTTAAAGTTTAAGCGACTTGTGATGTTTCTTTAATTTACATTCTTTTGTTTATGTATACAAGTGTTTTCAAGGATGAATGAAGCAAGGTTTGAGGATGATCTATTGACTAGAAGCACATTTACCTAAAGGATGTTTTTGTTTTTGAGATTGCATGCATATTTCATTCTAACTCGTATTCTAAGCTTTTAAAAGACCTTGCTTGGGGATAAGCAAGTGACAAGTATGGGGTATTTTGTTAGCATGAAATATTGCGATATTCTAGGCACTTATTTTGGTTGTTTTTCTCTCAATATTGTGTACATGGATGAAGTTTAGAAGCAATTGTTAGCTTGTTCCTCTATTATTATCGATATGGATGTCTACACTAGCTTTGTGTTGATTGTAGGTGAAAAGGAGCTAAATGGGAGCTGTTGAGAGAGAAAAGAGAGTAATTGATACAACTCGAGGATTAGGAACACATCAAGGAAGCTAAGGAAGGAGCTAGGATGAAGAATGTCACGATACAAAGGAAACCACATGTATTCTACACTTCCACGCCCTAAATTACGGCCGTAGAAGAGTCCACGCTCTAAACCACGGCCGTGGATCTTGGCATCATGAGCGTGGAGCATTCCAGTAAGTTACACGGCCTAAAGTACGGTCGTGGAAGTCACAAGAGACCGTAATCCATTTCCACGCTCTAAACCACAATCGTGGAAACCCTTGAGACCGTGATTTAGGCGATCTTTTGACGAGTCTTTATTTGCCACATTATTTACGTGATGGGCCTGGACGGTTATTTCTTTCCTGTCTTATAAAAAGGTCAGAAAAGAGAGTTTTGGGGATCTGCGCTTACGGCCACTTAATCTCGCAACATTTGCGATTGATCCCGCGGAGACGCTGACGGCCGCTTACTTTGCTTGGAGCATTCTTGCCTAGGGTGGATTGAAGATCGCCAAAGGTTTTAACCTCTTTCTTAGGTTTTGACATTGAAGACGGATTGACAACATGTTCTTCATACTTACCTTAGATCATTGTGAGGTTTTGTATTCTATATTCTGAATCCATTGATCATTGCTTCTTGTGTTACAGATTTGAGAATCGGTTTTGAAGTTTTATTAAGTATTCGAAGGTTTTCATCTTTTATTCCCTTTGATTTGAATATTGAAATCATGACAATGGTGTTAGCTAAAACCCTTTACAATTCTAAGGTGAAGGGTTGATAGTTGTGGCTTAGATGATGATAGATCGATCGTAAATTGATTGGATCCTGAGAGTTAGAGAGATCTCGTCGACGAACCCAAATCACGGGTTGTTTTTGGAGTTCCACGGCCGTGGTTCTCAAGATCTGACCGTGATTTACCCTAGTTTACGAACTTTGCTTTTACTTTGATTCCAAGGTTAAACATTAGCTTTAATCTAGTCTAGGTTTATCCTTTTCTAGGTAGTAGTGAGACTCATCACCCTCTATTTCGATTTCGAGTGTTACAACCTTAATCGTTTTAGTTAGTCTTGATCCTTGAGTTACAAGTTTGGGTATTTGAGATTAATTCTTTTCCATATATCCTTTCTATACCGAAGCCTCAACAACCTTTATAGAGAGTGTCTTTAGATAAGTCATATAAAGTCTTGGAACTTCACCGTACATTGCTTTACTTTAGCATACCTTTGCAACTCCTAACTCTGTCCTTAGTTCTTTAGTATATCTTGAATCGATTGCCACAATTAGAAACCTAGATCTTTAGGGTTGCTGTTTTCTCAATATTTGCAAAGCTTTACCAAACCAAAACTTTCTTCCAGCTCTTTTGATGACTCTACCAAACCAAAACTTTTCCTTGCACTAGTCCTTTTGAAAGTTCCCGACTATTGATTATGAACTAATGATCTTAAACTTCCGTCGACACTTTACTAAGTGCCTAATGCTCTTTGTAATACAAACCACCTGACCCGGTTTCCTCAATGTGACCTAACCGGATCGTTCCTTAATTAATGGGTTTTCACCTACTTCTTGTCAAGCTTTCAAATTTATATAACTCAAAACAAATCACACACCCAAGTGGACTTTTTCAAATAGATCTCCAATTCCTTAACTTGAAATCATAGTTAACCTAACACTGATTTTTGTTCATCTGTGGTTTATGGGCCTACCACGCTTCTGTTGTAACACCCATTAGTCACGGTGGTGTCTTTTAAAGGTCAACATGATTTACTCCACTCCCGCCTATACTTTCCTTCTAATACTAGCAAGATCCTCTTCAAACAAACCCTTACTCTCTTACTCAACCGTAGTCTATTCTTAACCAACCAGTAAGCAACCTCTAATCCGATTCTCTCCATATCCTTAGATCATTCCAAAAGGTTGTCGTTGCCTACTTGGGGAATCCTCCCAGGCATCGGTAAAGTTACCTCTTAAATCGGCAATCACTAATGTCTTTTCTTAACGGTACCTACTCGTCAATACCAACCAGCACTTACACGTCCTCAGTTGACGTCGGTCAGTCTATAATTGACTTATCTCAATATCCCGGACTTACTCTTCTCATACCTATACTGGCGTTAAATTCTTGGTGAGCATCATTTGCTCGATTAATCCTTTCGTACTTCGCTAATTCGTTTTATTATCCACGCTTTTGTTTCCTTAGGCTAACTCTACTTCTCGAGCCCAACTGAGTCATTCATCTTAACATAAATAGTCATTCCAAGTCTTCAACGATAGCTGGTAAGTGTCTTTGTAGTTCTGATGACTTTAGTTATCATTCCCTTGCAATTCCCCTTGCATGGACCGTCGGTGTTGATGACTTAGGTCCCGTGACAATTGGGGTTACCTTGGACTTTCGAGTCCACCAAGGCCGTTCTCATATATACATTCCTTCGCTAGTGTCACCGGAAATTTTGCCTTCATGAAACTCCGTTATTTCCGCTACAGGGCTTCGACTCTTTCATACCGGCATTGCGATTTCTTCCAAATTCCTATATCTTTGAGGAGGTCAAAACCTCTCCACACTTGTAAAGTCTACATTTTGCTTCTACACTCCATTGTAGGTATCCCTTCCATGCACCTTAGACCCTCATATCCCGGTTGACATTTTATCTATTTAGGTCTTTCAAGTTTGTCTTGTGAACTCTTCTACTAGGTGGCTCGTCTTATAACAATTTCCTCCCCTGAATCGGGCTCAAATTTCAGTTGATCATTACTGCCCATTTCATGTTAGAATTTCAATTACGTTGTACTCTTGCATAGATTCTACAAAGGCATCCTCATCTCAACATTTTATTCCAATTTAGCAAGACCCGCATTTTGATACTTGACTTTCCTTCTTACTGGTCAAGTTATTCTTTTGGTTTACACTTTATCCATCCTAGCGTTATCGGTCCGATATGTATGACTTTTATTAACCACCTATCGGTGCCATTTGCATAAGAAACCTCTGTTGTATATGATTTTCTCAAAAATCAAAGTTCTTGACTCGCATTTATTATGTTGTCCTTATGCTCGTGTCGCTTTACCTTCTTTAAATCTTTACCCCCCCGTAGGATAGTTATCCCTTTGAGTTTTCTCGTACTCGCTTTACGAACCGCATTGGTTGGTCTTATTACTTTCATCAACTCTTATGTCATCAGTCCAACAAATTTGTTTTTATATTTTTTTATATTTTTATTTTTTATATTTTTTTTTCAATGGAGTACCTCCATTTCTCCTTAAATAACAGCCTTTAGTCCTTCACCTTTACTCCTTCTCATGGCTGTTTTAGCCAACCTGTAGATTCCATTTGCAATCACCTCACAACTCGACCACACATTTCTCCAAGGCTTTAAATCATACCCTCTATGTTTGTGCCACCTCTGAAATTCCAATTATTTTGTGTCACATCTTAAATCACAAGGGTTTTCCCTGTCAGTCTAGACAGCCTGACCCCACTTTCTCTCGGAGGAGCACCATTAGTCCTACTTGTGTGGAATGCTATGACCTAGGACATGTTCACAATCATCTACTTCCTCTTAGTCTTCTAGTTCTTCTTACAGGGATCCATTCTGTTACGCTCAGGATATGTGCACAATAAGTCTTAAATTTATACTCGTTATATTTCTCCTAATTCCTAGCGCACCCGCAGTGTACGGGACGTTCGTAGTGTGGATAGTATTCCGAGGTCGAACACAAACACTAAGGTGAGATTGATTCGGATTATGATTAAGTCTAGTGAAGATCCAAGTTAAGAAATGAGAAAGGAATAAAGAAATGAAGATCTCAAATATTTTTGGATGGTTTTTGGTGATCAATCAAAGATCACAATTCATGTAAAAGTAAGCAATCAACTAAGCTAACGAATCAAAACGAAGAAACAAGCTAAACAAGATATAGATCAAAGAAGGAAAAGACGGATTCTAGGGATTGGAAGTTCCGGTTATGGCATAAGACTCAAGCTATCTATTCATTCTTTGGATTAACTATGTTGGGGTTAAGTGTTTCTAAATTGGGATCAATCACCGGGTAAGTCTCATGATCTACTAGTCCATTCCCTAGGTCTCATTACCGGGTAAGTCTCTAAGAACCTAAGGGACGGAATTCTACTCAAACCGGAATGTTATCTAAGGATCCAACCTATCCTCACCGGGTAAGTCTCGGAAGGGTTAGTCTTAGGCTACCATCCAACACACTTAATCCAATGGCGACTTATTAGGCTCACCACTACCTAAGGGTTGTTATCTTTGGAATCTAAGGATTAGGATTACCGGGTAAGTCTCTCCTATCACTTAGTTCCTAACACTAGGTCTCCCTAGGATAGATTTAACTCAACAAACACTTAGGATTTCAACATCCTAACAGTCTAAGATTAGATCCACCGAACCAGGAAAATCACGGTTTGTTCTACCTAAACCACGGTCGTGGTTTATCAAGAACCGCCCGTAATTCTAACAGGGGCTACGTTTATACACACAAGTCATCCAAAGATAAATCTAAGTCCGTCCTATCATAGCCCTAGCCATAACCATCCTTTCCTTACCCTAGAACCACATCTATTTAGCCTACAACATTCATAATAGAAATCGAAACAAACAAACACAAAATCATAACACTCATTTGCAAGATAATGAAGAAAAGAGATGAACAAGTTAACTTAAATCAAAACAAGCTGAAAATAGAATTTTGGTGATTTACAATCCTTCCAAAAGAAGGTTCAAAGGTTCTTAAAACTCTAGAAATAGAATCCGGAAATCTTCACTACAAAAACTAGAAAGAGTGGCAATTGTGTGTGTGCTTCTTCTCCTCTTCAATGGAGTCCTTCTTCTTCCTTTTTGACACTTTCCTTCCTAGAAAATCTTCTTGTTGAGAGGATATTTTTGTTAGAGGAAATGGATAATGGATGAGTTGCTCCAAGATGCTCCCAACTGCCTCTCACAATCCATGAAGGACCACTTTTATAACAAACTTTCATGAGCTGGCCATGAGAGTCGTGGCACAGCTGTCACAAGAATCTGGCAAAATCCACGGTTGATTCCACGGCCGTGATTTGTCAAAGAACTGTGATTCTGTGCAGAAACTTCGCCTTTGATCATTAAGCTGTGATTTGGTGCATGGCTAGTGTTGGCAAAGTTCCATGAGTCTTCCTTAGCCCTTAATTTGTGTCCTAATGAGTCCGAGGATGTGTCATCTAGATGAACGATCCTCAACGCATCGTTTTAGCTCCTAAATTTCCCGAAATACCTATAAAACACGCACAAGTCCGTGTAGACGTCTATCTCGACAAAATACATGAATTGAGTGAAAAACGTCTTGAACTAATGCTAAACCATGCATGAAAGAGTGAAAAATCTATCTAAATGTTACCAAAAACTAATTCATAAATCGTGTTATCAAAATACCCCATACTTAAGTTTTGCTCGTCCCCGAGCAAATTCCCAACTATAGACTAAGAGATGACATGATTTATGTATGCAGAAAAATGGCAAAATCTTTTTTGGGTTTGTGCTTCTACTATTGGATCACCTCCATAGTCATGTTCAATGGCAATTGGACAAGCAATTATGTATCAAACGAATAAAGGCATGGAAAGACAATTGTACTTGACTCAAAAGCATGCATGAGATGTAAGGATGAAGAGGTCAAGAAGATCAAGAGTATATCCAATCTAGATTACTAAGTCTTACAAACATGCAAGAAGATCATAAGGTCTTGTGACACAAAAGGTCAAGAAACGTTGTGATTGGGTGCGGAATTCTCTAGGTTATGTGATGCTAATCCGGGAATGGAACTAACTTCACCTCCTTGTCCTCGATCAACTTCCCCCAAGTGTATATTTTTTCCTATCTTGCTTTCTTTTCTTTTTCCTTGACTTGTTTTTGAGTCAATGGCATTGGTGTACAATAGCCGAAACCTCGGTGATTAGCCATCCTCGGGCTTTTTCTCTTTTTCGAGGTGCATCCACACCGGGCACACATACCAAAGCTCGTTAGGGCTATTGGTTCATTTGACTTTGGCAAGGCACCAACACCCGATTATGTGAAGTGTACCGAGTTACTCGTCATTTAAACCAACGCCCCCAAACCTATATTTTTGGCTACACTTCCACAATAATTTTAGCATTTTCATTCATGACATTCCTTTCATCGATAACTTTACTCCATACTTGCTTTCCACACACTTCAACACACTAGCATGCTCCTATTCCCGGATGGGTTAAAAGGGGTCAATTTTATATCAATTGAGGTGCTCAAGCAATCGTGATCAAGATGAGAAGTAGAGAAATATGAAATGCCTCATTCATTCCTAGATGGTATGCAAGAACTATCATGTAATTTCGACTTTCAATACTCAATCCATTCTAGGCAATAATCATGATCACAAATCATTCATAGAATTCAAGAGAAGTAGTTCAAGTCCACATATGCATTTATCAATTCAACACATAAGGCCATCCATAGCCAATTCACAAGACAAGATTCATCATTAGGATCATATCCAAGCCTAGAAAGCACAAAAAATTTTTAAATTTTCTGATTTTTATGGGATTTTCGATTTAAGTATGTACAATGCAAGACATGTGCAAATATTAAACTATCCTAGATGCTCATCATGCAAAGGATCATGCGAACCCCACCCCATACTTAGAAACACATTGTCCCCAATGTGCAAATGAAATAAAGAGAGTGAAAGAAGGTTCTCACAATGTAAAAGTGGTTTGCTATGGTATTTGGGATTTCTCAAGTGAATTGATGTTGGATGATCCTATCAACCATGGTAGAGAGCTCTAAGCATCCATCAAAGCTTCGGGACCCGCGCTAGGCACCGCTAGCCGTCCGAGTTCCGCGTCCGCTCCACCCATAATTGGTGAGGGGTTCATCCTCATCATTCACATTCCAAGAAACGCTTCCAATGCTACTAATGCTCTAGCACACACACAAAGTAGACAAAACACACACAAGGATAGAAAAATCTAAAAACGAAAACAAAACGAAAAAGGAAAAATGTTACCAATGGGTTGCCTCCCACCAAGCGCTTCTTTAAGGTCATTAGCTTGACCAAACTCGGGAGCGTCTATTCAAGGTGAAGTGGGGCAATCATGTCCACCGGGGCTCCCGGAATATACTTCTTCAAGATATGCCCATTCACTTTGAAATTTCCACAATGCTCCCCTCCTATCTCAATAGCTCCATGGGGAAAGATTTTCTTCACCACATATGGTCCGGTCCATCTTGATTTGAGCTTTCCGGGAAAAAGCCTTAGCCTTGAGTTGAAGAGAAGGACAAGATCTCCTTCACTCAACTCCTTGGGGATGATTCTCTTGTCATGCCATCTTTTGGTTATCTCCTTGTAGATCCGGGCATTCTCATAGGCTTCCACCCGGATCTCCTCAAGGGCGTTTATATCAAGCAATCTCTTCTCTCCCGCCTCCTTGAGGTCAAAATTTAGCCACTTAATGGCCCAATAAGCTCTATGCTCCATTTCCACCGGAAGATGGCAAGACTTGCCATAGACTAACTTGTAAGGTGTGGTGCCAATTGGTGTCTTGAAGGCGGTTCTATATGCCCACAATGTGTCATTGAGCTTCATAGCCCAATCCTTTCTAGTTCTAGACACCGTCTTCTCAAGGATGGCCTTGATCTCCCGGTTGGAGATCTCCACTTGGCCACTAGTTTGGGGATGGTAAGGTGTTGCCACCTTATGGGTCACCCCATACTTGGCCAAAACCTAGGGAAGATCACTCGGTTGAAGAACCGCACCACCACTTTGGCGTCGTTTGTAGGAGAGGCGATTGCCTCCACCCATCTTGACACATAGTCCACCGCCAATAGGATGTAGAGATTGCCACATGAAGAAGGGAATGGTCCCATGAAGTCCACACCCCACACATCAAATATTTCGACTTGTTGGATGTTGTTCAAGGGCATTTCATTCCTCCTTGAGATGTTGCCCGTCCTTTGGCAAGCATCACACGCCGCTACAAAACCTTGCACATCTCTAAGCAAGTTAGGCCAATAAAAACCGGATTGCAATACCTTTGCACACGTTTTGTGTGAGCTAGCATGGCCTCCACATGGTAAGGAGAGACAATGCCGGATCACACTCTCCACTTCATCTTCCGGTATGCATCTTCTAAACATCCCATCCGGCCCTCTCTTGAAGAGAAGTGGTTCATTCCAATAGTAGTGCTTCACATCGTTGAAGAACTTCTTTCTTTGTGCATATGTCAATCCGGGAGGTACTTCCTCACACACTAAGTAGTTCACGATGTCGGCATACCATGGCTCACTTCCTCTAGACACTTGGAACAAGCATTCTTCCACCATTTGTAATTGCTCATCCCGGAACGAGTCATCTATCGGGATGTCATCCTTTTCAAGCTCCAATGGTGGGAGTCTACTAAGGTGATCCGCCACCGAGTTCTCGGATCCCTTCTTGTCCCGTATTTCTAAATCAAACTCTTGAAGAAGAAGGATCCACCGAATCAACCTTGGTTTGGCATCCTTCTTGGTAAGTAGATAACGGATCGCAGCATGATCCGTATAAACTATGACCTTCGCTCCAACAAGATATGAGCGGAACTTCTCAAATGCATACACAACCGCTAGCAACTCCTTCTCGGTGGTAGCATAATTGAGTTGGGCATCATCTAGCGTCTTGCTAGCATAATAAATAGCATGAGTTCGCCCTTCTTTCCTTTGCCCTAAAACGGCCCCAACGGCTACATCGCTCGCATCACACATGACCTCAAATGGTAGGCTCCAATCCGGAGGTTGCATGATAGGTGCGGAGATCAAGGCGTTCTTCAACCTACAAAAGGCTTCAAGACAATCTTTGGAAAAGACAGAATCAACATCCTTCATTAGTAGGTTAGTGAGAGGCTTAGAGATTTTAGAGAAATCTTGAATAAACCGCCGGTAGAAACCGGCATGCCCTAAGAAACTCCTTACCCCCTAGACCGAGGTAGGTGGTGGCAACTTCTCTATCGTCTTAATCTTGGCCCTATCAACCTCAATGCCACGGTTAGACACCAAGTGTCCTAACACGATGCCTTCACTTACCATGAAGTGGCATTTTTCCCAATTTAAGACAAGATTTGTCTCCTCACATCTTTGCAACACTAATGACAAGTTAGCCAAGCAATCATCGAAAGAAGAACCATAAACAGAGAAATCATCCATAAACACTTCCATGATATTTTCTATGTATTCCGAAAAGATAGCCATCATACACCTTTGGAAGGTGACGGGTGCATTACACAACCCAAATGGCATTCTCCTATATGCAAAAGTACCCCATGGACATGTAAAGGTAGTTTTCTCTTGGTCATCGGGGTGGATAGGGATTTGGAAGAATCCACTATAGCCATCTAGATAGCAAAAATGAGAGTGTTGAGCTAACCTTTTTAGCATTTGGTCAATGAAGGGGAGAGGGAAATGATCTTTCCTAGAGGCCATGTTCAATTTCCTATAATCAATGCACATCCTCCACCCTGTAACCGTCCTAGTCGGGATTAGTTCATTGTTCTCATTAGTCACTACAGTCATCCCACCCTTCTTAGGTACTACATGAACGGGACTAACCCACTTACTATCCGAGATAGGGTAGATAATTCCCGCATCCAGCAACTTAATGATTTCCTTTTTGACTACCTCTTTCATTATAGGATTTAATCTCCTTTGATGTTCAATAGAGGGTATGTGGTTATCTTCCATCATTATCTTATGCATGCACAAAGAAGGCTTAATGCCAACCAAATCATCAATAGTATAACCAATGGCTTTTCTATGCAATCTTAGTTCATGCAACAACTTAGCAAGTTCATCATCACTCAAGCATGCATTAACAATCACCGGATATGAAGAATTTTCACCAAGAAAAGCATACTTCAAATGAGAGGGGAGGGGTTTAAGTTCAAGTGAAGGAGGACCTTTATCGGTTGAAGACGATCCAAATAAGGTTGGATGAGATGAATCTAAAGCAAGTGAAGATCCTCCAAGGCTCCTAGAAGCTTGATCACCATCAAGGGTTGATTCAGGGAAAACCACGGCTGGAAACACGGTTTGCTCATCTTCCACGGCCGTGGTTCTTGCTAAGCTTGCTTCCCGGAGTTGTCCAGAAAGTTTGACGGCCGTGGAGTGTAAATCTCGACCGTGGAACTTGCAGCTGTTCAACACCTCTTCGTGTCTTTCAAATCCAACTCTTGGCTCCTCTTCCAATGCTTCCAAGGCCTTGATTTCTTCATTGCAAGCATCCTCAACACCTTCCTCCATCATACTTAAGGTAAGAACCTTCTCCAAGGGATCCTTGATCAAGATCGAGCTCACAATTTCTCTAGATTCCTCTTGCTCGACTATGTTGAAGACATCTTCATCAAGGGTTGGCCCCTTCATCATTTTGGACAACTTGAACTTGATGTTCTCCTCTCCAATGTTGAAGGAGAGAGTCCCGTTCTTGCAATCCACTAAGCATCCGGAAGTGGCTAGGAAAGGTCTTCCTTAGATGATGGGAACTGGATAATCCGCCAGAATATCCAAGACGACAAAGTCAATTGGCACATAGAATCCTCCTAGTTGCACCAGAATATCCTCTAGAATCCCAACCGGATGAGTGATAGAACTGTCCGCCATATGGAGGGTCATCTTGACCGGCTTTGGCTCTCCTAGCCCGACCTTGTTACAAAGTGCAAGCGGTATGATGCTTACACTTGCTCCAAGATCACAAAGGGCCTCATACTTCACATCTCCCACTCCTATTGGGACACAAAAAGAGCCCGGATCTCTTAGCTTGGGAGGCATCTCCTCCTTCATCGTTTGGATCAATTCCGAGGATCTCTTTGTCATTCTTATCTCCCCATACTCCTCCAACTTTCTTTTGTTGGAGATTATTTCCTTCAAAAACTTGCCATATGCCGGCATTCCTAAAATAGCATCCATGAACGGAATGTTAATATACAATTTAGACATTAGTTCAAGGAATTTTCCAAAGTGATTGTCCAAACGAGCTCTTGCTCTTGATTGTGGAAACGGTAGTGGTGGCTTGTATGGAGGCGGTGCCACATAGGTTGGCTCTACATCCTTGCTCTTGCCTCCATCTTCTTGCAATCTTCCCTCTTCTACCACTACTTGCTTTCCCTTAGCATGGTCTTTGGGCAAAGGATCCTTCATACTCAACCCACTCCTTGTTGTGATAGCCAACACTTGGCCTCTTGGGTTGTCTTCGGTTCTCCCGGGAAGCTTTCCCGGATCTCTATGGGCTTCACCCGCCCTTTGGAACACTTGTGCTTCTAAGACCTTTTGAGCCTTAAAGATTGAAGTTACGGTGCTCTCAAGACCACTCAACCTTCCTAGCAATTGCTCAAACATTATTTCGGTTCTATCCTTTGGAGGTTGAGTAAATCCGGGTGGAGGTTCTTGTGAAGCTCTTGGTGGTGGAGTTGAGCTTGTGGAAGCGGGAGGGTTCAAGGCTCCATCCGGATTAGAGTAAGAAAATCCGGGATGGTTGTGGTTGGGCCGGTAATTATTGAATTGTCGGTTGTTGTTGAAACTCCTTGGGCCTTGGTAATTGTTGAAATTTCCCCTTCCCATATAATTCACATCCTCCTCCTTGGAAGACAAGTTGACTTGTGGAAGCACTTGAGGAGTTGCTTGGTTCTTCAAAGTTGTAGCACACAACTCCCTCAAGGACTTCAACTCACTGTTGATGGCGTCAAGCTTGAAATTGTTCATGGTGACTTCACTCACCTCATATGCTCCCGCCTTTCTCCCTTCACTCTTCCTATGGGAGTACTTCTCAATCACTAAAGCTTGCTTCTCCACAAACTCCCAAGCCTCATCTACATGCTTCTCCATAAAAGTCCCACCGGAAAGAGATTGGAGCTTGAATTGGCTATCTTCATCAAGTCCCTTGAAGTAGATCTCCAATAGCTCAATTTTCGGTATACCATGGTGTGGACAATCAAGGAGAAGATCTTTGAACCTTTCCTAAGACTTGAACAAACTTTCTCTATCCTTTATCACGAAGGCATTGATCTTCCCTCTTAATTCGGTAGTCTTGGAAGGTGGGAAGAACTTAGTCAAAAACTCGGTTGTCATCTCCTCCCAAGTACCAACTCGCCCTTGTGGAATAGATTGATACCAAGCTAAGGCTTTATCCTTAAGAGAGAAGGAAAAAGCCCTAAGCTTATGGTTGTTGCTCTCCAATCTTGGCGGTCTAAGAGTCTCCATCAAAATCTCGTAGTTCATCAAGTGTTGATGAGCGGACTCTCCTTCCATCCCTCCAAATTGATTATGCCGAATCATTTGTAGAACTTGAGGGCAGAGCTCATAATTGTGGGTTGCGGGATCTCCTAGATTCACACCCGGTCGGTGTGCTCTTTGTGCCGGATCCATACGTCTCCCTAGGGTTTGTGGCTCCTCAATAGCAATGGGAGCAACCCTAACATTGGCCGCCGGCTGCGGTTGTGGTGGTGGAGGTGGAGGTTGTCGGCGATTAAGCTCTCCTTGAACAAGGGCTTGCCTAATCTCCTCAATCTCCCTCCTAGTTTCCTCTTGCCTCTCATTGGCAAGTCTTCTTTCTTCCTCCAAGAGCTCATCTCTTAGCCTTATTTGCTCTAAGGCTTCAACCAATTCAGCTTGGAGGTTTCTTCCGGCCATCTCTTTCTCTTTTCGGATGTTCTTGGATCTAGATCGAAGGGTTTTCTCCGGTTCGGGATCGAATGGAGCTAAATCCTTTCCACGAGATCTTCGCATACACCTAAAGAGTAATAGATGTCCTGAAAAGCAAAGACACAAACCAAAAAGAGATCAAAAGCAACAAGAAAGATCTACACTAGAAACAATCACAAAATAGACTCAATCTAGACCTAGTCCCCGGCAACGGCGCCAAAAACTTGTTACGCTCAGGATATGTGCACAATAAGTCTTAAATTTATACTCGTTATATTTCTCCTAACTCCTAGCGCACCCGCGGTGTACGGGACGTTCGTAGTGTGGATAGTATTCTGAGGTCGAACACAAAGACTAAGGTGAGATTGATTCGGATTATGATTAAGTCTAGTGAAGATCCAAGTTAAGAAATGAGAAAGGAATAAAGAAATGAAGATCTCAAATATTTTTGGATGGTTTTTGGTGATCAATCAAAGATTACAATTCATGTAAAAGTAAGCAATCAACTAAGCTAACGAATCAAAACGAAGAAACAAGCTAAACAAGATATAGATCAAAGAAAGAAAAGACGGATTCTAGGGATTGGAAGTTCCGGTTATGGCATAAGACTCAAGCTATCTATTCATTCTTTGGATTAACTATGTTGGGGTTAAGTGTTTCTAAATTGGGATCAATCACCGGGTAAGTCTCATGATCTACTAGTCCATTCCCTAGGTCTCATTACCGGGTAAGTCTCTAAGAACCTAAGGGACGGAATTCTACTCAAACCGGAATGTTATCTAAGGATCCAACCTATCCTCACCGGGTAAGTCTCGGAAGGGTTAGTCTTAGGCTACCATCCAGCACACTTAATCCAATGGCGACTTATTAGGCTCACCACTACCTAAGGGTTGTTATCTTTGGAATCTAAGGATTAGGATTACCGGGTAAGTCTCTCCTATCACTTAGTTGCTAACACTAGGTCTCCCTAGGATAGATTTAACTCAACAAACACTTAGGATTTCAACATCCTAACAGTCTAAGATTAGATCCACCGAACCAGGAAAATCACGGTTTATTCTACCTAAACCACGGTCGTGGTTTATCAAGAACCGCCCGTAATTCCTAACAGGGGCTACGTTTATACACACAAGTCATCCAAAGATAAATCTAAGTCCGTCCTATCATAGCCCTAGCCATAACCATCCTTTCCTTACCCTAGAACCACATCTATTTAGCCTACAACATTCATAATAGAAATCGAAACAAACAAACACAAAATCATAACACTCATTTGCAAGATAATGAAGAAAAGAGATGAACAAGTGAACTTAAATCAAAACAAGCTGAAAATAGAATTTTGGTGACTTACAATCCTTCCAAAAGAAGGTTCAAAGGTTCTTAAAACTCTAGAAATAGAATCCGAAAATCTTCACTACAAAAACTAGTAAGAGTGGCAATTGTGTGTGTGCTTCTTCTCCTCTTCAATGGAGTCCTTCTTCTTCCTTTTTGACACTTTCCTTCCTAGAAAATCTTCTTGTTGAAAGGATATTTTTGTTAGAGGAAATGGATAATGGATGAGCTGCTCCAAGATGCTCCCAGCTGCCTCTCACAATCCATGAAGGACCACTTTTATAACAAACTTTCATGAGCTGGCCATGAGATTCGTGGCACAGCTGTCACAAGAATCTGGCAAAATCCACGGTTGATTCCACGGCCGTGATTTGTCAGAGAACCGTGATTCTGTGCAGAAACTTCGCCTTGGATCATTAAGCTGTGATTTGGTGCATGGCTAGTGTTGGTAAGGTTCCATGAGTCTTCCTTAGCCCTTAATTTGTGTCCTAATGAGTCCGAGGATGTGTCATCTAGATGAACTATCCTCAACGCATCGTTTTAGCTCCTAAATTTCCCGAAATACCTATAAAACACGCACAAGTCCGTGTAGACGTCTATCTCGACAAAATACATGAATTGAGTGAAAAACGTCTTGAACTAATGCTAAACCATGCATGAATGAGTGAGAAATCTATCTAAATGTTACCTAAAACTAAGTCATAAATCGTGTTATCACCTTCATACTAACTTTGATATGTATCTTTCTTAGTTAGTAGTAAGTAACTGCTCCCAACAATTCCCTTTTCACCATTACTACCATCAATGGTCATTACCGACCGTCAAGATTTGTTCTTAAATTTCTTAACTAGAGTTATCATAGTGGACTAATTCAATGTTACCATCAAGGCTACTAGTACTTGTATTGATTTAACTTCACCATTGTCGTCGTTGATCTCTGGAAGAATTTCACCAGATGTCGGTAAAATTCCTTAATAACCTTGTGGTTAGTCTTTTTATCTGTCAACCAACCATTGCTAGTTAGTTAGTACGTGTAAATTCTCTATTGTTACCAATTAGTCTGTAGTTGACCTTCTATAAGATCGGAGAGTTACTTTTCTTTTATCTCTTTTTGGGTTTTATATACAAGGTGAAAATATATCTCTTCCATTTATACTCCTTTAGATCCTTCTACAAATTACACTCCTATAAGAGTACTATACTCTTACGAGTCTAGTTGTATCTTCGTCTTCCATCAACGGACTTATAAATTCTTCTACGATAACTTGTGGGCATTTCTCCATGATTTACTCGAGTTATTGTCCACTTGCGGTTTCCTGTTATGACCCGTTAGTGTTGTTAACTTAAATCCCTTTGTGAATGAGAAGTTATTAGAGATCCTCTATTTTTTTTTTTCCCGAGACCGTTCTCCTACACCCTCCTTCCTTGGGGTGCTGCTTGTACTTCCGCCTTTATATAAATCCGGTCTTTGTTGTACTTCCGCCTTTATAGGAGGTCACACCCCTTCCATGTTGGTGAAATCGGCCTTCCCCATTCTAGCAACTTGTAAGCTTTCATTTGGCGGCTCTTTAATTATTCGTATCGGGATGAGCAATGTATCTGATCTTGACTCCTACACTTATGATTGTCTTGGTTTCCCATCTTGATTGTGGTGCCAAGTAGTTGGTCGAGAGTGATCATATTCCGCCTTGCTTCTAGCCTCAAAATTTCACCTTCTGGTCCGTTAGTAAGCTTATATTCAATGCCTCTTGTCTGGATCGCTACTATATTTCACCTTGACTTTCATGCCTATGTGTGTTTCCGAAGGCATCCCCTTTGTTTGCCACGTTGCTTTACACCATCTTGAAAGAACTTATGGGTTGTCTCTCCAAATTTGTATACTTGCCGGTCATCCAACGCGTTGCAGGGACTACCCTCATGTATATTCTTCATATTATCCTATCGAGTTTACTCGGAATTCCCTTCTTGTCATTGTAGTTGGTGTTGTCTTTTAGTCTTCACTTTTCCGTCTCGACGTTCCTCAACAAGCTCGATTTGTCCGATGTTCGTCTACCCTAATGCACATAAGATGTGCATACTAATCCTCACGTTGACACCCTTCAAAATCTACTTAGATTTGTCAGAGGGGTGAGAAACTCATTATGTTATCTCCGTTAAGGACATAACATAACTACAATTCCTACTAATCTTCGGCATATATTTATCTATACTACATATCTTTATAATCAAGCTACTAAGTCAACAAAACATTTCCAAAAGTACTAAGCAGCTGAGATCCGCGGAGGTAGTGGTAGTCATCCGTACTTTCTATCCCCAACCAGACTATGCATGCATTTTGAAAACCAAAAGTCCATTTTAAAACTCAGATCCCTTTTCGGGTTCTGCTTAAGTACTTATTTGGTCTTTCCGAAGATTTCAAGTGTCATTGTTGCCAACCTAGAGCTCTGATACCATGTTGTAACGCCCCGAATTCTCAGAACTCGGAGCATTACTAGTTAGGACCTCACAATGGGTCCCGACCTCAGTTTGACAACAATATTACTAGAATCTTGCAACAAGACACAATAAGAAAAACCAAAATTCATAAAATAGAATTTTTTAAAGGAATGAATGCAACAACGTCTAACAACCTATAATACTTAAACAACGAAACAGACTAACTGTCTTAACAAGATGAAAGAACAACAAAGGAAACATCCTAACCCCATTCTAAGGAGTACAGAGACCCGGCTGACCACTACTTCCGGATCACTCAGCTAGTGCTCTAACCTGCGGTAAATCTAAAAACACAACAAAATAACCATTAGCTAGTTATCTAAACATTAGGAGAATAATAATAGCACACACACATAGAAATAATAAACACTCATCATGCTTCCAAACAATCCATTTATTATCTTCATTTAAGTTATTCACTCTTACTAATGATACTTATTTTGTGACACGAGGGATTCCCAAACCTCGCCTCCTCCCCCGTGTAACCATCAGGAATGGATCCGATGCATCTCACCGTGTACCTGTATGGGCTGAGTATAGAGAACCTCCCAGTCTCCTGGCATAGCTGGGCAGTGATGTCACGACCCGTTATACATACACTTGAGCCTTAAAACATAATAACCACGGTCGTCCTAACAAGTTATTATTTATATTATAACACACATTGCACACACAACCATTATCACCCAACTAATATCCAGAAACCAGCTAAGTAAGTCGCAAGGACTTACCTGAATCAAATCACACTCTATCAAACTCAACTCGGTCTGTACTCGTGGTAACTCAAACGTCTGTCAAACAAGGCATGTGGATCAAAAACACATCCCCAAACTCTTAGAAGTTATAAACTTCTAAGTTCTACAATCTCATGAAGAGAATTTATGAAAAAGTTTCTCTTAGGTTAAAAAGACCATTTAGCCCTTGATCTCGAAACTCCGAGAAGTCTATCATTTGGTTCTAATATTTTCTTCTAGATCCTAAGTCCCTAATTTAGTTTTCATTGAAAGGTTTGGTAAGGATTTATAAGAGTTACCCCCAAAGATCTTAGTTTATACAAAAAGTCGTTAAGGCTCGACTTTGGGTTCATATGCACGCTTGGATAAGGATATAAAAATTTCCGAGATAAAATCCTAGATCCTCTATGATATACATGCTAAACATAGGAGTAAAGATCTCTCAAAAATACTTACTCATAACTTTCCCATAAATCTCTAAAGTTGGTATAAAAGCTAAAATTTTCCATACTTAGTCTATTTTCCCATGCTGTAAAAACAGCTCATCTGCCCTACTTTGAGTCCTTATAAGTTCTAATCCGACCATTAACTTTCTCCCAAATTTTAATACAGTAAACTTCATATTTCTATCTACAATATATCAAAAATTCAACGATGGATGCTTATTCTAAAGCATTAAAATTACTCCTTAAAGTCGACACTTACACAACGCAAAACTGGAAGAATGTAAGGTTAAAAGGACAGTTTCTGCATTCTATTCAGTTTGGAAATCCACTTCTATTAGCAGCCACATTTTACTCTACATTTAACCTATCCTCCTGCGTGATATTCTCGGTTAGCAAAGGTACTTCTCACTCTCAACTCACGTCTAAACTTCCTATCAACAAAACTGTAAAACTCGACCCTCTCTCGACCCCAACGAATTGAAGTGGAAGAAACGATTACCTGTCTGCAGCGAGGAAAGAGATCTGACTCCACACAGGAGACCCGGGGATGATTAGTATCGGCGACGAAGATGGAGATACGGTTCTGGCTAGCGGTCGTGAGGTTCTTCCCTTCAGCCCGTTTCGTTTAGCCAAGAGCGTAGGGGTTGTACATTTGCGGTTCCGGATGGAAGGCTCGATCTTCACAGTGGCCGACGTGGCGGCGCTACTGTCTTGAGGAGAAGATCGAGGCTGCGACAATGTCGAAGGTTGGCTACTGGTTCCATTTGATCGCTGGTTGAAGACGACCGGGGTGCAGTATCGGTGTATGTAACAACGCCAGACGGGGCTGCGTACCTCTCGTGGTCTCCGACGAAGACGAGCCCGATCCAGTGGTGGTGACTATGGTGCAGAAACGTAGAGGCGATGGTTATCGGGTCTGTCTGGAGGCGTGATGTGGTTGCAGTTGGGAGGGAGAAGTAGAACAGCGGCAATTAGGTTAGGGGAAAGAAAGTTAGGTTAGGATTAAACGTGATTAATGGGAAGGGTTAAAATCTTCACGTACGGTTGCACTCAGATACCGCAAGAGACGAAAAAAAAAGAACGTGGAGGCAACCCACCTTGGTTATCGTCTTCCTGGGCCTCTTCATGTAGTTGGGCCAGCAAGCATAAAAATGATGGGTTGAAACAAGGTGGAACACTTATGGCTGAATTTGCATGTCCTTGCCATAACTTGTCAAAATGTATCCCAAACTTGTCCAATGACATGCACTAGTTAAAAGAAGAACTAGGGTTTGACACATATTCCTCATTTTATGTGAGTTAAGCCTACATAAAATAATATATAATTGTGTAGGTAAAAACTTAGGTATCATGTAGACGGTCAACGAGTCAAAATCCGGGTTGACTCGGTAAAAAACGGAAAAATAAAATTCCGGATATTACATTAATAAAATATGATCGAAGTTTATCTATTCAATATACATATATGCATATGATAATTAAGTCGAGAAATTAATGCCAACAAAGTACGAGCATACCTGTAAGGCAAGGACATGAAAATGTTTAATACATTTATAATTAGGAGAAACGTACCTGTACGCCCTAATGACACAAATATAAACATAAAAAAATGAAACAAATATAAGCTAAAAATTATAGCTCAAAACAATATTTTCATGTTTGATATTTTTATAATAATTCTTTGAAATTAATCATTTATTAAAAAAATCAAAACCACACTTTAGCTTTCCTTATATTTTCTAGATTAATAATGTTGATTTGAAAAAAAAATTCAGGCTTCTTTTATGTTTTTAAAAGATTTGTTTAAAAGATAGTCAGAATCTTTGATTATTTTGTAAACAAAAATATTCAGGCTCCACATTTTTATCGGATTAAATCTTTTACTAAAATCTCGAGCCAATAACTTTTTTTACTAAACCTTAATTGTTTTGTAAAATTTGAATTTTGTTATCCACATCGGTTATCAAAGAAGGATGACACTTGGACAACATGCATAAATAGACCTAGAAGGTTTGAAGATTATACAAATCATACATTTCTGGACCTTTTGATCAGAATCAAGTATAATACTTATTCATACCGGATTAATATTTGTATGTGGATTGTTGTGATCTACTAATTCGTAATTGTTAGGTCATTTTAACCTAATGATTTGTGGGTCGTTGTGACCTACTGATTTTTGGGTCGTTATGACCTACTGATTTTTGGGTCGTTGTAACCTACTGATTTGTGGTAGTTGTACCCTATGAATTTGTGGGTCATTATGACCTATTGATTCGTGGGTCGTTGTGATATACTGATTTGTGGGTCGTTGTAACCTACTGATTTGTAAGTCGTTGTGACCTACTGATTTGAGGGTCGTTTGTGACCTACTGATTTGTGGACCGTTGAACTATTAAATTCGTACTTCTTATTTTATCAATATACTAAATATACATCTATATACTTTACTAAAACAAAAGACAATAATTCTAACGTGGCACCCCACGCTTTTTTTAGATTAAAATTTTTACTAAATCCCGAATTAAGCTAATAAATCCTTTTTTTACTAAACCATAGTTATTTTGTAAAATATGAATTTCGTTATCACACATCGATTATCAGAGAAGGATCACGGTTTGACAACATGTATAAATAGACCTATAATGTTTGAAGATTATACAAAGCATACATTTAAGGACCTTTTGGTCAGAATCAAGTATAATACTTATTCATACTGGATTAGTATTTGCATGTGGATTGTTGTGAGATTCGTTGATCGTTTTGACCTAATGAGTTGTGGGTCGTTTGATTTAATACTTTGTGGGTCGTTGTGACCTACTCATGCTTGGGTTCTTGTGACCTAATGATTTGTGGGTCCTTGTGACCTATTAATTTGTGAGTCGTTGTGACCTATTGAATTATTGGTCGTTTGTGACTTATTGATTTGTGGGTCGTTTGCGACCTACTGATTTGTAGGTCGTTTTGACCTACTGATTTTTAGATTGTTGTGACCTACTGATTTTTGGGTCGTTGTGACCTACTGATTTGTGGGTCCTTGTGATCTACTAATTTGTGGGGGTCATTGTGATCTACTAATTTGTGGGTCGTTGTGAGTTGTGACCTACTGATTTGTGGTTCGTTTGTGACTTACTGATTTGTGGGTCGTTTGTGACCTACTAATTTGTGTATTGTTGAACTATTAAATTCGTCATTCTTATTTATCAATATACTAAATATACATATATATTCTATATATTTTACTAAAACAAAAGACACTAATTCTGACGTGGTGTCCCCACGTTTTTTCTCGGATTAAACTTTTTACTAAATCACGAGTTAAGCTAATAAATCTTTTTTTAACTAAACCATAACTATTTTGTAAAATATGAATTTTGTTCTCCCACATCGATTATGAGGAAAGAATGACACTTTGAAAACATGTATAAATAGATCTACAATGTTTGAGGATAATAAAAATGTAATATGTTAAGCTATTTTATTAATAAACCCGCACAAGGTGCGGACTATACACTAGTAATCAATCATAAAAATAAAAAAACAAATTATTACTGCTTGATCAATACTGGGAGTAGATAGCAATGTTTCAATTACCATGACCCTTTGTCCACGTTGAGCTAAAGCTTTCGGCAAAGTTGCTGCTACATATCCAAGCCCGCCTAAAAAACTCATCAATCAATAGTTGAATTTACCTTCAATCCTAGTACAATAGTACCTACAGGCTCCAGACAAATAATCATCACGTGAGGGTAAACTAAAATTACCAGTTTTTGACCAAGGAGCACATTATGCAGCAACAAATAGGATGTTCATTACATTGTCACCAGCAAGCGGAATAGAGTTATTCAAAGTATTGGTTACTTTCTTCAATGTTGATTCTACTATCCCCTCATATTGAAGATTAGAAGCCTAGTTGGCAAAAAAACTCGGTATACTACTCATTTCTATATTTTTTTCATCCGGACTCAAATCCAAGGCATCATTGACCGTTGATAACCTAGTTGCTTGTAAAATTTCAGAAGAATCATTCTTTATTAGAACCCTCTTAGGCCCCAAATCTTGGCCACTGAGACAGAGAGAAAAGAGGCAACGCTAGACTCTCCTTTAGATTCTTCAAATGTGTCCTGACTTTTTGAGGTGTCATGTGAATCAAAATAAGAGTTTTTTCTAACTGGAAATGAAATTCCTCCATTCTCAAGGTTTGTTATACTATTTTTTATAAAGCAAAGTAGCTTCTTTCTCTCAGAAATCTGAAAACAAAATAATACTATCAAATATGCATCTTGAAAATTCCCGAATTAAGTGTAAGATTCTATATCAAATAGTTGTAAACAAATGGAAACCAAATCTCAGACCATTTGTCTACATTAATTGCAGTTGCTTGAGAAAAATCTTCTGATATGGCATGTCACAAAGCTATATCAAAGCTTAAATATGGTAAGTATTTGTATCCATGTAAAAGTAGAAGCCCACTACATCTAATTATCTTTCAGCATCAACTACACTTCACTATCAAGATATTGCTTCACATAGAGGGATAAAAGACACATAAGCATTAATAAACCAAATCTTGAAGTGTATAACCAATTAGGGATACGAAGAAAATCTGATCAAATTATTACAATTATCACCTCTCAGATTGATCAATCACGTATGTATAATTTTTAGCAAAGTTCTTCAAGAACTAGCCCAAATAAAAGTTCTTATTCGTGTAAAGCAAACGCAACCTAGGCTGAAAGAAAGAAAATGTAGCGCAATAAAGGCAAGCTAAAGAAGAATATTATATACCTTTACAAGAATCTCCTTTTGCAGAGCAAGAACTTTATTGCTCTTCTCGATTGTTTTTTGAAGCGCATCTTCCTCCGAACTCCTCCCATACCCATTTTTAGCAAAACCGCTCCTTGATGATCTTAAACACAAGATCTTCCAACAACACCAACCATGGTTTCTTCCCATAAGGCACTTTCCAAGATTATCAGCGGCAGATATCATATACTCATTTTCATAATCTGTAAAATTGAGGTACCCAAGTGGTAGGCGATTTTTTGTTAGCAACCTGGCACTAGCAGATCCCTTGATACAATCAATAGAAAACGAAGAACTCAAGGAAGCCATTGAAGGAGCTTCGTAGCCCCGGTATTAGTGTAGGGATGTGGACTCGTATTGTAGAGGAAATGGCTAGTAAGTAGCAACACCAGTTGCTTACTTGCTATGTTTTTACAAGATTTTAGGGGATCAAGCACTTAGTTGAAAATGGAAAGAACTCAAATCCTATATATACGTCACACGATCATCCAAAAGCTTTTTTTATTTTTGTATCAGACCATCAACATTCTAACTTGATGTTACCTTGATTTTTTGGCTTTTTCGGAAGGTGTCTAAAGTTTTTTACGTTTCTGTTTAGTACCCCGTGTTTTTTTGCTTTTTCGGATAATACCCAAAGATTTTCATGAATCCGCTTGGTACCCCTGAGGTTTCGGTTCGTCCGTTCCGTACCCTTATTTTTTATTTTTGTTGTCCTTCCTTATACTTATTACTTCACCTTTATGTTAACTAGGAAAATGACATTTGAAACAAGTTCTTTTATAGATATTAAAGCCTAGCATATAAACAAAATTAAATAATTTGATATATTTCTTCAACTACCATATCTCTCTGATGAAGCAACTCAACTTTCCTATGTCTTTGCAACTGAATGGAATACTTTCTTGACTTAAGTTTCCTGTTAATAACATAATTTAGGAGATGAAGGTAGTGGTAATAGAACAGGCTAGTGACCTGGTTTGTGTAACACCCGAATCCGCGGGACTCGGGGCGCTACGGGTTGGGACCTCACAATGGGTCCCGACCTTTAGCCTGACAACAATTTCACCGGATCTTTCAACATGACACAAATAAAGGCGAAACCGAAATTCCTTCTAATGCAAATGATAAGAAACCCGAAGGAAAACAACAAAAGACTTCAGCCGATAAACAACACCAAAGACCAAAACGCCATACACACGGCATACCAACATAATAAACAAAGAATAAAACCCAACCCGACTCCAACCAAAACCCACTCCTAAAATGTACGGAACCCCGGCTGCCCACTCTTCCGGGTTTCCCGGCCGCAATCCTAACCTGCAATGCAATCTACAACAATCGGTATAAAACCGTTAGCTAATATTCGAAGCATTAGAATCAAGGTGAAAGGCACAAACACAAGTAAATCACCATAACACACAATGTAAACCAAATCACACAAGTCCGATTTATTATCTTTTTATTATTAAGTCGTATCCCGTTCTAATTCAACTTTTTTTGTGACACGAGAATCTCCCGAAACTCGCCTCGGTCCCCACTTACCGCATGGAACGGTACGGATGCCTCCGACCGTCTAACCACACGGGTTGGTCGCCAAGAACCTCCTAACTCTACGCAAGAGCTAGGCAGTGATGTCACCGCCCGTTATCATACACTTGGGCCAAATAATATAAAGGTCGGTGGTCCTAATTCCGGTTTAGTTGTTATAACAATAAAGAATAAACACACACCACCAAACACACATAGATGCTAATACAAGGAATACGAGCTAAGTAAGTCCGGAGACTTACCTGTACCATGTCAAGTTCAGTCTACGGTATTCCTTGACTCCATAGGAGTCTAATCTAAAATGCATGATAGTAACATGAAACTTGTATCAATAACAACATATCTAATACCTTTGGAGTTTTCACTTCTAAGTTGATAACAATCATCTAAGGGGAAAACTAACTAGTCTACTCCTAACTACATAACCAATAGTCTAAAATACATATCACAAGGAATTGCCGATATATATATACAATCATACCGACCTACAAAGTTACCAACAAAAGAAAGGAACACATTCTAAGTACTCGATACCAAACTCTAGTTGTGAGGGAAAGTCCACTATATAAATACTCCACATATATTCTTAATATACTTTAAGGAACTTGTATCCGTGTATATGATCAACTACTAACAAAGAAGCTAAGCTTATCTTAAGAAACTCGTCCGACGTTTAACTCGTTCTCATTGCTAGCCTCCAAACATTCATCTATTACCTTCATACCATTCATTTTTACAACATCCATCTCACCTACCAATTCATAACTTAGCTACCCTTCACAACCCCGATATACAAGCCTCTTAACTTCTAAAATATAAGCATATATCTACCCTCGATTACCACCACAACTAACATTCACAACCAACCTTCACATAACCACAATCATATAACAACATACATTTTTAACCTTAAACAAGATTACATTTACTAACCCCAAAACTCGCAAGGCTTTAAGCAGTTGTAGTGTACAGGAACCCTCACCTAAGACTCGACCATTGCTAAACGATGGTCAGGAAAGGCTGGTGACGTCTGGCGGAGCAGGCGCCGGGGTGGTGGCGGGCGACAGCGAAGGAGACAGTGGAAGTTCTCCATGGTCGGTCGCCTGCGAAGACGAGAGGAGCCCCGACCATCGGTCTGCAGCGTCGATGAGAGAGGAGGCCGAGCGTAGATCTGCAACAGCACCGAAGAAAAAGACTGGTTGTCTCTACAGCGGCGGTCCTCTATGCAGCCAATCGGAAGCAGACGGTGCCTGTCTTCAGCAAGTCCTTTGCATTCGACTGCTAGCGCGGGAGAGAGGAGGCCAGCGTGAGGAGGCGACATCTGCTCCGGCGACGTATGTGTAGGGAGTTCCTGGTGGTGTTGGTTGGGCGTGGAAGCAAGGAGACGCACATAGAAGAGGGGTGCCGTTCACCTCGAGGTCCAGTCGAGCCTAGCAGCTCCGGTTCGGGTGAGGAGATGATAAGATAGAGAGGGATAAAGAGTTACAGTAGGAAGGAGTTGAAGTTGGGCGTGGAAACAAGGAGACGCACAGAGGAAAGGGGAAAGGAAAGGGGCGGCTAGGGTTAAAAAAAATGAAGGGGAACGTCTGGTCTCATTTCACGAAAAAAAAAGAAATGGTAAAGGAAAGCAAGAAAGAAAAATAATAATAAAATAAAAATAAATAATAATAGTAGCAATATTAAAAAGAAGTTCGGGAATTAATAAACCCGATCTAAAATACCGGAACGGGATTGTTGGTTCGGAAACCCTTTCCGAAATTTTTCCAAATAAAACTAATATGGATATACGCGAACGTATCCAAAATAATAATATACTCGCGAAAGTTAATTTACAAAGACGCGCAATATTTAGGGCGTTACAGTTCGAATAAATAAAGAATGAAGCATGCTACTTGGAAATTGGATATATTTGTAACACCCCGAATCCGCGGGATATCGGGATGCTACGGGCGAGACCTCACGATGGGTCCTGACCCTTAACTTGACAACAATTTCACTGGACCTTTCCAACATGACACAAATAAAGGCAAAACGTAAATCATTTTCAATGCAAATGATGAGAAACCCGTAAGAAAGTAACAACAAACTTCAGCCGAGGTACAACTCAAACCAAACGCCAAACAAGCGGCACACAAAACATAATAACCGAAAGACAAAACACAAGACAACTCCAACTCAAAACCCTTCCTAAAATGTACGAACCCCAGCTGCCCACCCTTCCGGATCTCTCGGAGCATGCCTAACCTGCAAGGCAAGCTACAACATTCGGTATAAAACCGTTAGCTCATATTCGAAGCATTAGAATTAATGGGAAAGGCACAAACACAAGTAAATCATCATAGTCACACAATGTACTCAAAAGCACACAAATCCGGTTTATTATCTTTATTATTATTAAGTCATAACCCATTCTAATTCAACTTCTTTTGTGACACGAGAATCTCCCGAAACTCGCCTCGGTCCCTTTTTCCGGAAATGGAACGGTGCGGATGCCTCCGACCGTCTAACCAACACGGGCCAGTCGCCGAGAACCTCCTAGCTCTCGCGAGAGCTAGGCAGTGATGTCACCGCCTGTTATCATACACTTGGGCCAAACTGTATAAAGGTCGGTAATCCTTTTTCCGGTTTATTTGTTATAAACAATAAATAATAAATACACACCACCCAACACACATCAACGCTAATACAAAGAATACAAGCTAAGTAAGTCCGGAGACTTACCTCGTCACCACACTCACTCACTACACTCTAGCTTCCCTTGGGAAGGAATCCACAACCTGCTCACAAGAAGGTATGTATCAACATATGCTCACGCTCAAGAAGTCTTAGACTTCACTCTTGTGATCTAAGCAAGATCACCTAACACTCATGCTAGGAAAAGCATCATAGGATCCAAGATACTCACCACACTCTAATCACATGATAACAACTCAAAGCAGCTTATAACCTCACATGAACATAACCTCAGCCAAGAAGGAACAAGCTAGCCTAGAATGTACATCACGCTCAACATACTCCAAGCCATCAACTACATCGAGCCTTAAGGGCTCCTAGGTTCTCAACCGCTAGGTGGCATTCACAACTACCCTAGGTCCATTCTAGGCATGATACTAACATGAACAACCTCACAACTAAGGAAGGAATGAAGAAGAAGGGAGAAGAAGAGCTTATTGTTGAAGAAACGTAACCGCGGAAACAAAAGGCGCGACTGCGTGCTGAAGGTCACGGCCCCCGTGGCGCCCAGAAATCCTGATGCCGCCCCCGCGGCGCTTCTCACCGGCCCCGCGGCGCTTCTCACTGCCCCCGCGGCTGGCTAAGATCCGATCCGCCCACTCGGCGCCTGATGCCGCCCCGCGGCAGAACTCTAAAAACAACGATTTCTTCGTCTTCGATTGTGGATCTTGAGCTTCAATGACCTCCTTCTCTTGCTGGCTCTTCTCCAAACATCATCCATGGTATCAAGGCTCTCCCTCATGACCTAATCGAGCTAAGAAGATGGACATGCAAAGGATCTAAGAAAAAGCTTCCTCAAGAGCTTCATCCATGGCAATGGATGCAGGGGAAGGGAAGAAAGGGTAATCAGCAAGGAAGGAGAAGAGAGGGAGAGGAAGAACTTACCAAACCAACTCAGATTCTTCTCCACAGCAGCTCACACACAAGAAAGGTTCCAAGAGAAGTGAGGAAGAACACAAGAGGAAAGAGTGAAGGGGAGAGGAAGCGTGAAATGAAAAGTGATGAGAGAGAGAAGAGTGGGCTGCACAAAATGGGTGGGGAGACCCAAAGGTCAGCTGCCCACATGTCTCCTCACACCAAAACCCGAGGGATCGGAAAACAAAACGGGAAAGCAAAAGGTCGGGACGGGATTAGAAATCAAATCCCGTCACTCAGCATCCCGTGTGTGCGGGGAAACTGAGCCGCTAACACGGAAAGGTCGATAACTCGCTAACCATCCGGAATAAACATTTCGGATGTTATAGCTAATCCCCTAAAAACAAGTTTTGTCCCGAAACTTGCTAAACACAACACTCTCGGGTGACTAACTCGGTAACCACTCAAACCGTAACATATAACTCCCTAATCGATAACCATCACCCACTCGTGTAGCCACGTCAAGACCTCGCAAGGCCTGCATACATACTCGTGTGAACCGCATAGCGCATAAAAGCCAAAAGCTAACCAATCATACATGCATTCCCGCTCAGGGCACAAACCACATAAAAACACACAAGCACCTAATATCTAAGCCGTCGGCCAACTCTATGTAACTAGGTCATCGTACGAAGTCCAACAAAGATACTATATCACATCCTCTCGGTAGCCTCATCGGCTCCTCGTCTATCCCTTCATCATCACTACTACGATCATATCTCGAGCCATACACGTCTTCCATCGACCGTCACACCTGAAATTTGGGGAACATCCTCCACTCTCGGTGGCCACGCCACTAGTAAACCACTTCCCAACACGCGTCATATCTCCAAAAAGGTCCAATATATTGGGACCCAACTCCGTCCTTGTAGCCAACACGTATGATGCCTCGCGTCCGTGACACTCTTATCTCGACTCCTTTCGTATCCGAACCCAAGGGGTCCGTACCTCTTTTCGGTGCATACTTTCTCGTGACTTAGCCTGTCTAGCATCCTCCTTTGACCACCGCTACTCGAGCGTGGTCATCATGTATCTGTTCAGCTAAACTTATACTCACCAATTCTAACATCACCAGGTACCGCACTTCCGTCCACAACTTGCTTCGAACTAGGGCATCTCGACGGTACTTCTCAATTGTCATCACGATAACTCAACCCTAGAGAAGGTATCAGTTTTACCTTTACCCCCTTAACTCGCACACATACCCTCTACATGGCATCAACTGGTCGCCAAAGTCCTTTGTACTCGATCCATTATCCAACGTGAAACTATCATGTAAGACATAAGGTCTCTTATGCGGCACGATCCTGCCGCCCACAAATTCCCGAAACAAAACGCTCATCTCAAACCGAGATAATGATACTCGGTATACCAACCATCTTGCTATCACATTAAGGACTCCCCAACTAGCCGACTCACCGGCCTTGTTTCCCAATAGAGTGTAAATACATTATCTTCATCGGTTGGTCCCCAAAGAACCAAACACGTCACCATTGTTACATGGTCCCAAACTAGTAACAATCTCCGTAGAGGTATTCTACCAATCCCACTGCATAACTCATGGTGGATGAAGTCTCCTTTCTCGTCTTATGGTGCTAAACCGGACCTGATGGTGGTTCACATAAGTGTTAAGTACTTAGACATCTCGACCTTAAGCCCGTCTCGCTTATCCTAAACCGGATATCTCTTACCAACGCCATGGTCTCAACAAACCATCATCCCATAAAGGTAAATATGGGGTCTCTCCTCGTAACCTTCTATCCCGGATCCTTCTCAAAGCCCTTCAAAGACCATCTTTGACTAACGTCCTTAACCTTCTCTAACTGTCGCCTCTGCGGGGTACTCAACTCTTGCTGAGTGAGTATATGTACACGTATCATACTCTTATTGTTCATGCATGCCTAGCATGTTACTCTGTAGCTAAATCGACACCACCATAAGCATGCGTCCCAAAGTGGCTAATCTTCGACCCTTAGTCGATCATTCTTCCTACATACCCGCAATCGTCTAAATACACACGAAACCTCTCTTGTTATTTCATACTTATTCCAAGCCCCGCTTGGATGTATTCATAATATCATTCCATCCCAATAACTCGATGTTTGTTTCAAAGAAAACAAGATGGAGGTCACTCACCTCTTTTGCTTCTTTCAAAACTTGACGGATACATCTCGGATCCCACGATCCATCCACTTCTTTAGAAGGGAAGAAAGTGTCAAAATCATCCTGTAACTTGGCGGTTATGGCCCACCCACTTACCAGCTTTATATGTCTTCCACATACCTCAGAGGGATTACTGAAACTATCCCTTGTTCTCAACTGATCTACTAGATATTCTCAACCTGCTATGTCTCTTAAGAGGTCGCCTCGGACGTTCCAACTAGCCTAGATAACTCTGTGTATCCTCTTATCCTACATAACCAGTATCCTTTTCGTCCCATGTCAAGCTCACTCTTCTCAAACTTTGTGAGTACAACAAGGCATCATCAAATCCAATCATAAGAATCATCCTTGTAACCCATGCACCAACAACTGTCATAACAATCCTCAGGTTCGGGTCCACCTTGTGACTGCCCGAAACAACACAAATTGCGCGACTTCATTGTAACTCGATCCCGTAAACTGATGGATACTCTTATGTGTAAACTCCACTCATTAATCACACTTGCGATTTCGAATGGCTTAACTACCCTTGTAGTAACCATATTGGCCCTAAACGCCGTCTTATAAAGGTCCTTTCTTCTCATCATCCAAATCTGGTGACATCTCAACTCCAAGTCGATCCAATCAACATCGCAATCGCATGCACTAGTCTTAACGAGTCATCCACTACAAAGAAACCCTTCCTCTCCATTCACCATACACATCTCTTGGAAGTTAAAGTGCAACTTTTCCGACTTGTACATTTACTCAAAACTCGTACCAGAATGCCCTGAGGGAAAGACCGGAAGAATTCTCCATTCCTACCACAAAACTTCTGACTCATGATCCCCCAGTTTATACCACCTTAAGCTTAATGTCTACAACGCTACCATAGCTTCGGTCCCTCGTTTCACACCGTGGCCCCCATGGATCCTTTGCGTGAGTCTAACCACTTCGACTCATTTCTTGGTCACGACAACTTATCATTTGTTCCATAAGGACAAAATACCATGCATCTCCTTCTCATTTCTTCCTTTGCTCAAAGCAACTCGGGAACTTCACTTTCCTCTGGATCCCACTAGGTCTTTATGTGCTTAAACCCTTAAGGTTCTAATCCGCGCCATTCCTCCATATGCCAAAACTCGAGACCTATAAAGGTCGCCAAAAAGGGTCATTCCATCCCTCTGCGGGAGGTCTATTACCGTTACTTGCTTAAACCACTTAACGTTATATTGTTCAAAACAATCACGATTCTACTGATGTATTTCTACCATTGGCATCTAACCATAGGGAAAACTCCCAGCTTTGTTATTTTTCCTTTGTAGTCTCCACTTGAGGTTATACCTCCCGTCTACAACTTTTCTATGGTAACCCGCATTTAATGCGTTCTCAATCATCACCAATAACCTTGTGGTTGGTCTTCTCTAAGGTCAACGACTTACCAATTCTTAATACTTTATGTCACTATTCTCATGATGGCTACCCTCTTGGGGTATTCTACCTCATCTCCGTTAGCTCCTTCCACGTTCCGTGCTTTCTTCCTTTTCCATAATGTAATCACACTCTTATAGGCCTCACATCTCGTATAACTCGTCTTCAAAAGCTTAACCGCACCTCGTAACATCTCGTAAGCATGTCTCTTGGTCGTTGTCTTAAGTCCTTTCACCACTATAACTTCTTGTCACGTCATTCTTCGTCTCGGGGTCGCATCTATTCACACTTCTATCTCCTTGGCATTTGTTAGCCTTATCACCATAACGGAAGTCGGTTAAATCCACATGAATCTTCTCGTTACTCTCGTAATTTTGACTCTCCCCTTAACAGTACCTTGTAAGCTTAACTTACGGTATCCTCCATCTTTCACGCTGGGTTCGATAATTCTTCACATCTTGACTCCAAAGCTTAGGAGCGTCTAAGGGAAGCTTCACTTATCATAATGGGACACCGCCTTTAACCTTGTTAGAATGCTCCCATCTCTGCCTTGACTCGTGATAGCATGAATTATTGTCTATATTTTGGGACCTGTTTAGACGTTTTATCTTCAATAATCTGCATGTTTGGATGTATATTATGTGATTATATTGTCGTTTCATCTACCTTTGCAGGAATCGAGGTCTACACATAGTTTTGTTGTAATCGTAGGTAAAATGGCACGTTTTGCATCAAAAAGGAGCAAAAAGAGCTATGGAGTCATTGGAGCTACATTCAGGAGCTTAAGGAAGAATCCAGGAATCATGGAATTAGATTAGAAATTCACTTTGGACCAGATTTGAGAGATTTCACATTCAGTTGTGATTCACCTCGGTTGACTACAGAGTCACCTCGACCAAGGTGATCCAGAGGAGCCGACTCGACCGAGGCGAATACCTTGGACGCGGCAATGATATTTTATTCTTGGCTGAGATCTTTTATCTTTGGAAAGAGGATCTTATATTGTTGGGTTGGATTCCTGGAAGGAAGAAGATAAGTTAGCCCATATATTTTACCTATTTTTATGGGAAGAGATCTTTCTAAGATATCTTATCTTTGGAGAGTAATTTTCCTATAAAAAGGGTTGGATTTTCCACTAATCAAACACCCGCTATCACCCGGAAGACATTTACAGCAGCAACACCCCGCATATACTCAGTTGAGAGATTTGAAGAACCTTTTTGAAGGTTGAAGGAAGAAAGTTTATAGCTTTTATAGCTCTTGTGAAGGGTTTTGTAAGATTCTCTTAGATTCCCTTCTTTGTCAATTGTCTTGTTGGATTTTGATCCAAGGAACGCTTGTTGTTGGATAATTGATTCAGTTATTGAAGTCTTTCTCTTAAGGTTTTCTTGTTCAATTATTCTTTTTCTTCCCATATATTTGATTATTACTTTCATGATGATGAGTGGCTAATTTCCTTGTGTGATTCTAGGGTGATTGGCTGAAGGTTGTGGGAAAAACAATGATAGAATAATCTTAATCACAGTAGGACCCTGAAAGCTCGAGCCTTTATCCTTAACCCTAGAACATCTCGCTCAGTCGATGAACATCTCGGCCGGGGTGGAATTCTTCTGACCGAGGTGACTTTCCTAATCCGAAACTGAGAGTTAAGTGTTAGAGTTTGCCAAATCCTATTCTTATTATACCTTTCCTGGTTCAATGCAAGCCTAGGATGAGACTTACCCGGTAATTCCTTTGTTTGTTTACCAAAGATCAGAAGTGTAGGTAATAAAGGTTTATCCTTTATTGGGGTTTGAGTGTGCTTTCATTCCATCTTTGTGAGTTAGCTTGAGACTTACCCGGTAAAGGTTGATTCTATTCCCTTAGTTGGAGTGTTAGTTTGAGGCCATATTTTTTTACCTTGATTCCTTGAGACTTACCCGATAATAGGAGTTACGGTTTGGGATTAGTGAGTAGTGAGACTTACCCGGTGATCTATTCCACTTTAGTAACACCTTCCCTATGCAAAATCTCAGCTTTGTCCGCTTATCTTTAGATCTTGAGTTGGAACCACAACTAGATGCTTTAATCCTTGGAATTGCATATTTCCTTAATTGACTTTTTATCATCCTTGATTGTTTTAATCGCTTTAGTGGTTAGTAATTACAAAGTTTACCTATTCCGACTTTGTTTCACTAAGCCCCTGTGATCGACCCCTGGATTTCCTTGCTTTTACTACGATTGACCCGTACACTACGGGTTCGCATCCTTGTTTTAAGCTTACATCTAGGGTTATAAATTTAAAGCTTGCACACACCGTTTGGAGCGAACAAGTTTTTGGCGCCGTTGCCGGGGACTTGGTCTAGACCGAGCCGGTTGCGGTACGCTTTTGGGGCACTTGCCCCCGTGTCTACTAACCACTCTACTTGAGTGACTTTCGGAGGTTCTTTTTCTTAGGTTTATGCGAAGAACCCGCGCTGGGAAGGAAATCGTTCCTTACGATCCCGAACCAGAAAAGACATACAAACGACGCTTGAGAGAAGCGAAGATGACCGACCAAGACAATCGCGATCTTGAGGCCGAATTGAAGGAGGCGTTAGAACAGCTACGCCTCAGCAGGGAAGAATTGAGGCTGGAGAAAGAAGAAACTCGCACCAGGACTGAAGCGATCGAAGCAGATATGGCAGCTTTACGAGACCAGTATCTACCTCAACCGAACCCAGATCCTCGACCGAGGCAGGATCCAGTTCCAGACCCTCGACCGAGGCAGGTCCTAGTATCTTCTAGGACCTGCCTCGGGTTTGCGGGATTCCTGGATGCCTCAGTTGTTGATTGGGGTCCATCCTTTGACCTAGGGTTTGTGAGATTCCTGCAAAGATAGAATTGTTGGAGATATAATTCAAGGGACTGGACGGAAGCACCCAGTTCAACCTTCAACTACTATCTGCCGGCACGTTTATGGACATGCCGATCGACGAAGCTTGGGAGTTCATAGAGAAACAAGCTTTACACATGGAGAATCTGGGTTCGGTCGAGGATCTGGGTTCGGTCGAGGTAGATGTGGGCAATCCAAAAGAATATCGTTAAATCTCTCCCATGATTCGGACAAGCTTTCCTTGTCCTTCATGATGAATGCATTAATCTTCCCTCTCATTTCAACGGTTTTAGAGGGGGGAAAGAATTTAGTCAAGAATTCTGTAGTCATCTCCTCCCAAGTATTGATTTTTCCTGGAAGAAGAGATTGATACCAAGTAAGAGCTCTATCTTTTAAAAAAAAGTAAAAAGGTCTTAGCTTGTAATTGTTGTTTTCTATTCTTGAAGGTCTCAAGGTCTCCATCAAGATCTCATAGTTTTGTAGATGTTGATGCGTAGATTTCCTCTCTAGCCCTCCAAACTGGCATTGGCGAATCATGGAAAGAACTTGCGGTCGAATTTCGTAGTCATGGTCCGCCAGATCTCCTAGGTTAACTCCAGGATGCCTCAGTTGTTGATTGGGGTCCATCCTTTGACCTAGGGTTTGCGGGATTCCTGCAAAGATAGAATTGTTGGAGATATACTTCAAGGGACTGGACAGAAGCACCCAATTCAACCTTCAACTACTATCTGCCGGCACGTTTATGGACATGCCGATCGACGAAGCTTGGGAGTTAATAGAGAAACAAGCTTTACACATAGAGAAATACTCCCACCAAGGAGCTGAAGGTAGAGTTAAAAAAGTCAACTTTCAAGAGGAGCCATCAAACACCAATCAACTCATCTCTTTGAAGAATGACGTGAAACAATTGAAGGAGCTCTTAGTTGCTCAAACCAAGAAGGAAGATCAAGGATCAAGGAACAACAATGGATACCGTAACAACAACAACGGTTCCCGGAACAACAACTACAACAACAATAGAGGATCAAATAGAAATAACTGGAGGGCAAACAACCAAAACTCGGGTAACCCTTACTCTAACTCTAATTCGAATGATTCCTCTAATCCTTTCCTCTCTTCTTCTTCTTCTCCTTCTACTCCATTAAAGAGCCATGAGCCTGGATCAAGCTCATCCCAGCCGGAGAAGAAAGATGCGGTGCTGGAGGCTATCTTGATCAAGCTTAGTGCTATGGAGACATCCATGACTTCATTTTTGAAGGCACAAAAAGCCTTTGAACAACAACTTGCTAGTAGGGCGAATGAAACGCCAAGAGATCCAAGGAAGCTTCCAGTAAGAACGGAAAGCAACCCTAAAGGCCAGATTATGGCATAACGACGAAGAGTGGACTGAAGACTACAGATCCAGTGCCTCGGTCGGTGCCAGTACAGACGAAGACCACCTCGGTCCAGGTGCAGTCGAAGAACACTTTGGCCGAGATGCCAACCGCGGTGGAGCCACAGAAAGCGGAGGAGAAAACTGAAGTTTATATTCCACCTCCTGCATATAAACCACCACTTCCATTCCCCCAATCAAGGGCCAGAGCACATCTAGACAAGCATTTTGGTAAGTTCCTTGACTTGATGAATAAACTAGACTTTAATATCCCTTTCCTTGATGATATTCTCGGGATGCCCGCCTATGAGAAGTTCTTGAAAGAGATTCTATCAAGAAAGAGGAAGCTGGAAGACTTTGGTGAAGTAAGGATGACATCTAAATCCTCGGAGCTTATTCAAATCATGAAGGAGAAGATGCCACCCAAGTTGAGAGATCCTGGCTCATTTTGCATTCCCATTCAAGTTGGGGATGTCACTTGTGAATCCTTACGTGATCTAGGAGCCAGCGTGAGCATCATTCCGCTGGAGCTATGTGTTAAGATCGGACTTGGAGAGCCCAAGCCGGTGAAGATTCGATTATACATGGCGGATCGCTCCATTACCCATCCCGTGGGCATTTTGGAAGACGTTCCGGTTAAGTTAGGTAACTTCTATTTACCTATAGACTTTGTAGTGCTTGATATTACCGCAAATTATCCTGTTCCTATCATTCTCGGGAGACCATTTCTAGCAACTTCGGGTTGCAATGTGGATTGTAAGAACACCAAACTAAAATTCAATATTGGCGGAGATGAAGTGGAATTCGCATTACTTGCGGCCATGAAGGGAGAGCAGCTAGGAGATGATATCTTCAACATCTATGATGAGGAAGAATCGAGAGAATTGGTGAGCTCTATCCTTATTAATGATCCACTTGAAAGAGTTATTAGTTTTAGTTTAATGGAGAAAGGTATAGATGCTTCTTGTGATGGAGATATACGGAGCTTAAAGGCACTAGAAGAAGATCCAGGAGCTAAAATTGAGAAACTACTCCAGGAGACGAAGATCTCCAGTTTCGGTTCCAGTTACAGTACCTCGACCGAGGCACTTTCTGGACCAAGCGAGGCGACTGAAGAACATCTTGGTCAACGCCTTTGCGCCTCGACCGAGGTCGAAAGCGAGACGATGTCAACTGAGACTACTGAAAATAACAAGCTTCTTACTCCCTTCTCTGACATCCATCCTCAGTTGGTGGAACATTGTCTCCACCAACTTTCTGATAATAAAGGACCTTGGTACGCTGATATTGTTAATTATCTTGTTTGCCAGGAAATACCACCCGGATTGACGTACGCTCAAAGGAAGAAGTTCTTCAAGGACGTACGCCAATACTACTGGGATGAACCGCTGCTATTCAAGCGCGGGCCGGATGGGATGCTTCGAAGATGCATTACGGAAGATGAAGTTAATAGCGTCATACGACATTGTTACTCACTTCCTTGTGGGGGGCATGCTAGTGCCAACAAGACATGCGCTAAGGTATTACGTTCCGGTTTCTTTTGGCCCACATTGTTTAAGGACGTTCAAACGTTTGTTGTCTCTTGTGATGCATGCCAAAGAACAGGGAACTTATCTAGAAGGAACGAGATGCCGCTCAATAACATACAAGAGGTTGAGATTTTTGATGTATGGGGAGTAGATTTCATGGGACCTTTCCCATCCTCCGGAGGAAACCTCTATATTCTTCTAGTAGTTGATTACGTCTATAGATGGGTTGAAGCCATTGCTTCTCCCACTAATGACGCCACGGTGGTCGTGAAGTTCTTTAACAAGACTATCTTTCCACGTTTTGGGACTCCGCGCATCATCATCAGCGATAGAGGGACGCATTTCATCAACTGGAAGTTTAAGGCACTTCTATCGAAGTATGGGGTTACCCACAAGGTAGCAACCCCTTATCACCCTCAAACTAGTGGACAGGTCGAGATCTCGAATAGAGAAATTAAAGCAATCTTGGAGAAGACCGTCTCTAGGACGAGGAAGGATTGATCCATGAAGTTGGACGACGCTCTTTGGGCCTACAAGACCGCATTCAAGACTCCCATTGGTACCACAACTTATAATTTGGTATATGGAAAATCCTACCATTTGCCCGTTGAGTTAGAACACAAGGCATATTGGGCGATCAAATGGTTGAACTTCGACATCAAGGAAGCCGGCGAGAAGCGGCTATTGGATATTAACGAGCTGGAGGATCTGCGTTTGAACGCTTATGAGAATGCCAAAATCTATAAAGAAAGGACGAAGAAATGGCATGACAAGCACATCACCCCTAAGGAGCTTAATGAAGGAGACTTAGTTCTACTCTTCAACTCCCGCCTCCACCTCTTTTCAGGTAAGTTGAAATCTAGATGGACCGGACCTTATGTTGTAAAACATGTTTTCCCTCATGGTGCAGTTGAGATTTGGGGCGAAACGAGTGGAAGCTTCAAGGTCAACGGTCATAGACTTAAGAGATACAAACCGAAGGTTCCAGTTGAGGAGGTTGCACCACTATACCTCGATTGAGAGATGCAGTACGGTCCAGCTAGCGACCTTAAATCAAGTGCTTCTTGGGAGGCAACCCAAGGTATTGCTTTCATTTCCCTTTTTTTTAGTCTAGCTTAGATAATTTGCTTTTGCTTTGCTTTGTTTTGTTTTTGGCGTCCTAGACAGACAACAGGTGACATCTAAGGAAGGAATACAACTGGAAGGACAGAAGTTCGAGAATTTGAGAAGACGGAGTTTGACTGAGATACATCTTGGTTGCTGTCACAACACCTCGACCGAGATGCTTCTTGAGCAACCGAGGTGACTAGGGTTTCTGAAGATTCACCTCGGTCCGTACCACCTCGGTCCAATCGAGACCACCTCGACCGAGGTGACAGCAGTTCCAGTAAAGGGTATAAAAGGGCTGAAGATTTCTCTCTCCTCCGTTTACCCTCTTCTCGACCGCGGCACATATCTCACCTCGCTCTTCCGTTCTTCGCTCGTTTTCGACGATTCTCTCTTCCAAACTACAAGAAAAGAGTAGAGGATCGCATTGCAAGCACCAATCTGCAGAAAGAACGGATCGAATCGACCGAATATGGGTAATTATCGAAAAAAACCCTAACTTTGTTTTTCCCCACTGATTTCTCTCGTTCTGGGCTTTGGTTGCCCCTACATTTGCTGAGAAACAGATTAAGTACCCCATAGGAACCTGTAGTAGTGATTTTGGGGGAAAAGAACTGGATTTTTGAGGGAATCGATCGAACAACTCTTCGCCTCGGTCCAGTCGGTCTGCGCCTCGGCCGAGGTGTTCTACAGAGTTGTCAGGCCGACCGAGGTGACCTGACAGATTACAAAGAGATGAGTTCTGAGAGACAGTTGGTCCTGAGGGACAAATCTTCTCCTTCCCCTTCTTCTTCCTCCCGACGCAGTAGACCGGTGATCCACGAGCGACACCAGGTCGATTACGACCGCATCGCGGCCCGTCCAGTGATTGCACCTCGCTTCCTGGACATATCAGCCTTTGACCGCCTCTATGTCGATGATGACTTGAGGCGTATGATTTCTGCTGTGGGGCTAGAGCAGTTCACGAAGATTAGAGCCTTGGCCTACTTGGAGCCGACCATGGAGTTTGTCATCTTCTTCACTTACTTGCCCACCGAGCGGGCCGTGAAGTACCGGTTGATGAACCGGAACTTCATAGTTCCCTTAGATCACTGGCGGGATATCTTCGGCTTCCCGGTTCCGACAGTTGCTGATTTTCCCTCCCGAGCTGTAGCTAGGGAGTTCTGGGGACAGATAGCTCACGTGGTTGAGCATGCTAATAGATGGAGACCTGGAGACTCCAGGGAGCGGATCATATTTCATCTTGCTTTCAGACTGGCCCACAGGATATTCAGTGAGACTCTTCTGGCGCATACTGAGACGCCCCAAAAGGTCAGACAGGAGGAGCTTCTGAGCTTATACTGCATGGTGACGGGAGAGATTCCCGATTTTAGTTTGATGCTGGCAGAGGATCTGCATAGGATAAAGGCAAAGGCGAAGGGCGACATGTGCTGTGGAGGTATTGTGACTCATATAGCGAGTTTCATGGATATGGACCTCAGCGCTTGTACCATGGTGGCGGCTGCCAAGCCGCTTGGACTTCAGGAGATGATCACTCGGAGGATATTGGTTCCCCGAGGACTCACTACGCCATATGTGGAGATGCCATGGGAGCCGACTGCACCACAGGGGATCAGATGGTCAGCTCAGTTCTCCGTGTATGATCCACATTACTGGCAAAGAGCGTGGATCCTATTTATGGAGGATGCTAGAGAGGCAGCAGCTGCACCAGCTGAGAAGGATGAGGTTGAGGAGGCTGATGATGATGAGGATGATGGGGTCCCAATGGATACGGGGACGGACACTGCTTGGACTAGTGCGCCGGTCATCAATTTGGATGATGACGAGACTGAGACCGAGCCGGCTGCAGCAACAGCACGTCCCGCTAGACGTAGGGTACGCCGGCAGAGGGATCCAGATGCTCACCGCCGGATCGACGACCGCACCGAGCAGATGATAGACTCCTATGTTGCCCTGACTGTAGACATCCAGGAGAGGTTTGACGACCAGCGCCGAGAGATCGATAGCTGGACTCATCATATGCTAGAGGGCCAGCACTATCAAAGACGGATGACTGAGATTCAATTTCAGCATGTCATGGGCTATCCATTTGACCCATCCCAGTATCCGTACGTGCCACCACCACCACCACCGGATCGTGATTATTGAGAGCTTGCAAGATTTTCTTTCTTTATTTATTATGCAGCTCAGCTAT
Organism: Fagopyrum esculentum; assembly: GCA_033239045.1. Lineage (NCBI taxonomy): Eukaryota > Viridiplantae > Streptophyta > Magnoliopsida > Caryophyllales > Polygonaceae > Fagopyrum > Fagopyrum esculentum. The sequence goes on along the minus strand of BSUD01000006.1, from coordinate 23,126,355 downwards.
GTCCGGTGAGTACTTTATTTTCTTTAGACTTATTTTGACCCATTGGGACAATGTGTCCCAAGTATGGGGTATTGGATGTATTATCTGACTATGATTGTATGCTACTTTGATGGATATTTATGATCTTATTTTGCTCTATTTGTTTATCTGAGATCACATGCATGCATACAGGTTATTTGATTGGAAAAAAAAAAAACTGGACAGAAAAAAAAAATTTTGACCTCGACCGGGATGGTTCCGGCCAAACGAGGTTGACCACCTCGGTTGACTTAAAACACCTCGACCGAGGTGGTTTTCCAAACTGAGAATTTTCGAAACGATTTTTGTGCTTCTTATCCGGATATGACCTCAGTGAGGACTTTGTTTGCTGACTGGTTTTAAAATCTTTATATGTTTGAAAGGTTTTATAATATGTTTAAGTTGTTAAACGCTTTGTTTGAATTTTTGGCATGTTTAATACTTTATTTTTATCCAAATTATGTTGAATTTGAAGGTTGAAACCACATTATGAGTTCTCTCACTTTCTTCCTGGAAAGACCAAGGCAATTCATTCTCTTCTCTTCTTCTTCTTGATCATGTTTAGCCCCTCATATACATATTTGCCTCCCTTTACCTATCCGGGAATTTGGAAGCAAGAAAGTGAAAAGCAAGTGAAAGAAAAGTTGAGAAGTTGGCTGGAAGTGAAAGTGTTAAAAAGCAATAAATAGGTTTGGGGAAGTCAATCATGATGATGAGTAACTCGGCACCATTCACATAGCCGGGTGTTTGTGTCTTGCCAAAGTCGGATTGAGCGATATTCCTAACGGGTCATGGTATGTGCATCAAGGGTTTGAGTCATGTCGAGAAATTGATGATTGCTGATTTTTTAGGCTTTGGTTATTGTGCACCTCTGTCCATGCATCCCATAAAGTAAAGTAAAAGAAAAGAAAAGCGTGAAATAAGCAAAGCTTATTGGTGGATGATGTTGAAAGTCAAGTGAAAGTGAAGTGATATCCTTTTCCCGGATTTTAGCACCACATTACCTTCTATACATCCCTACCCTACACGTTTCTTGACCTTTCTTTTGGGAAGCCCTTGAGACCTCGAGCTTGTTGATTGACTTAGTGGTTTAAACTGGATTATACATGATTAATTTCGATGATTATGATTTATTATGCATTCTATGATTTTATGCAAAGATGAACAACTTTCTTATATTTATAAAATGTTTTAAGCATGTTTTGATTTTAAATTCCATGAAGTATTCTCTTACAGTGATCTATGATTGTAGCACACCATTAAAATGTTTTGAAAGACTTTTCATTGATCTTTATGACTTATAATCCATTCTATCTTATATTTTATATTCGGAACTTGCGTGGGGACAAGCAAGGGCTAAGTATGGGGTATTTTGATAGCATGAATTATTGTCTATATTTTGGGACCTGTTTAGACGTTTTATCTTCAATAATCTGCATGTTTGGATGTATATTATGTGATTATATTGTCGTTTCATCTACCTTTGCGGGAATCGAGGTCTACACCTAGTTTTGTTGTAATTGTAGGTAAAATGGCACGTTTTGCATCAAAAAGGAGCTATGGAGTCATTGGAGCTACATTCAGGAGCTTAAGGAAGAATCCACGAATCATGGAATTGGATTAGAGATTCACTTTGGACCAGATTTGAGAGATTTCACATTCAGTTGTGATTCACCTCGGTTGACTACAGAGTCACCTCGACCGAGGTGATCTAGAGGAGCCGACTCGACCGAGGCGAACACCTTGGACGCAGCAAGGATATTTTATTCTTGGCTGAGATCTTTTATCTTTGGAAAGATGATCTTATATTTTTTGGCTGGATTCCTGGAAGGAAGAAGATAAGTTAGCCCATATATTTTACCTATTTTTATGGGAAGAGATCTTTCTAAGATATCTTATCTTTGGAGAGTAATTTTCCTATAAAAAGGGTTGGATTTTCCACAAATCAAACACCCGCTATCACCCGGAAGACATTTACAGCAGCAACACCCCGCATATACTCAGTTGAGAGATTTGAAGAACCTTTTTGAAGGTTGAAGGAAGAAAGTTTATAGCTTTTATAGCTCTTGTGAAGGGTTTTGTAAGATTCTCTTAGATTCCCTTCTTTGTCAATTGTCTTGTTGGATTTTGATCCAAGGAACGCTTGATGTTGGATAATTGATTCAGTTATTGAAGTCTTTCTCTTAAGGTTTTCTTGTTCAATTATTCTTTTTCTTCCCATATATTTGATTATTACTTTCATGATGATGAGTGGCTAATTTCCTTGTGTGATTCTAGGGTGATTGGCTGAAGGTTGTGAGTGACTATTTGGAGCGAACAACTCGCATCTTCAGTGGTCCCCGCATCTTCTTGAAAAACTTATATACGTTAACTTCATAGGTCATGCTATCTTTCCATTTGCGCCTTCTTTAGTAACCACTTCACATCTTTATATTACTCTTTTAAGTTGTCTCGTTTTCTTCTTTTGCTTGGTTGGCCTTCCTTGGCGTTGTCTCCAATCCTTCTCTCCGACATCCTTTAAAAGGAATTCGAGATCGTCGTTGTGTTCGTTAGCACGAAATGCCCAACTCGATACTTGAGCGTCTTCTTCTACTTGTGAACGTCATCATAAGCTACATCATCGTGTTAAAGGTGATGTTATCATATCATCATCTTAGCTCAAAGGTCCTCTAGCTCTACATACTACTACAAGTATAGGTCTACATATACATGACTATATAAGTCCTAAGTCCATATCTCTACTAACATAACATCCAACATGCCATCATATCAATACAATGTCTAATACACATCATCATCCACATATACAGCTATACACAAGTCATGTCCATCATACAACTACAATCTCATATCCATAACTATATGCATATATATGTATATATATATATATATATATACCAAGTCCAATAAACTAAGATGCCGAGATCTGCGGAAGGAGTGGTGGTCCGTACATTCTACCCCGACTCATGCATATGATTTTGAAAATGAAAACTCAAAACCCGTTGGGTTCTGTTTATTCCTTATTCGGCCATTAGAAGATTGCGAGTGCCATTATTGTCAACCTAGGGCTCTGATACCACTTTGTAACACCCCGAATCCGCGGGATATCGGGATCTATGGGCGAGACCTCACAATGGGTCCCGACCCTTAGCTTGACAACAATTTCACCGTACCTTTCCAACATGACACAAATAAAGGCAAAACGTAAATCATTTTTAATGCAAATGATGAGAAACCCGTAAGAAAGTAACAACAAACTTCAGCCGAGGTACAACTCAAACCAAACACCAAACAAGCGGCACACAAATCGTAATAACCGAAAGACAAAACAGAAGACAACTCCAACTCAAAACCCTTCCTAAAATGTACGGACCCCGACTGCCCACCCTTCCGGATGTCTCGGAGCATGCCTAACCTGCAAGGCAAACTACAACATTCGGTATAAAACGGTTAGCTCATATTCGAAGCATTAGAATTAATGGGAAAGGCACAAACACAAGTAAATCATCATAGTGACACAACGTACTCAAAAGCACACAAATCCGGTTTATTATCATTATTATTATTAAGTCATATCCCGTTCTAATTCAACTTCTTTTGTGACACGAGAATCTCCCAAAACTCGCCTCGATCCCTTTTTCCGGCAATGGAACGGTGCGGATGCCTCCGACCGTCTAACCAATACGGGACAGTCACCGAGAACCTCCTAGATCTCGCGAGAGCTAGGCAGTGATGTCACCGCCCGTTATCATACACTTGGGCCAAACAATATAAAGGTCGGTAATCCTATTTCCGGTTTAGTTGTTATAAACAATAAATAATAAACACACACCACCCAACACACATCAACGCTAATACAAAGAATACGAGCTAAGTAAGTCCGGAGACTTACCTCATCACCACACTCACTCACTACACTCTAGCTTCCCTTGGGAAGGAATCCACAGCCTGCTCACAAGAAGGTATGTATCAACATATGCTCACGCTCAAGAAGTCTTAGACTTCACTCTTGTGATCTAAGCAAGATCACCTAACACTCATGCTAGGAAAAGCATCCTAGGATCCAAGATACTCACCACACTCTAATCACATGATAACAACTCAAAATAGCTTATAACCTCACATGAACATAACCTCAACCAAGAAGGAACAAGTTAGCCTAGAAGGTCCATCACGCTCAACATACTCCTAGCCATCAACTACATCGAGCCTTAAGGGCTCCTAGGTTCTCAACCGCTAGGTGGCATTCACAACTACACTAGGTCCATTCTAGGCATGATACTAACATGAAACAACCTCACAACTAAGGAAGGAACGAAGACGAAGGGAGAAGAAGAGCCTACTGTTGAAGAAACGCAGCCGCGGAAACAAAAGGCGCGGCTGCATGCTGAAGGTCACGGCCCCGGCGGCGCTTCTCACCACCCCCGCGGCTGGCTAAGATCCGCCCACTCGGCGCCAGATGCCGCCCCCGCGACAGAACTCCAAAAACAACGATTTCTTCGTCTTCGACTGTGGATCTTGAGCTTCAATGGCCTCCTTCTCTTGCTGGCTCTTCTCCAAACATTATCCATGGTATCAAGGCTCTCCCTCATAACCTAATCGATCTAAGAAGATGGACATGCAAAGGATCTAAGAAAAAGCTTCCTCAAGAGCTTCATCCATGGCAATGGATGCAAGGGAAGGGAAGAAAGGGTAATCAGCAAGGAAGGAGAAGAGAGGGAGAGGAAGAACTTACCAAACCAACTAAGATTGTTCTCCACAGCAGCTCACACACAAGAAAGGTTCCAAGAGAATTGAGGAAGAACACAAGAGGAAAGAGTGAAGGGGAGAGGAAGCGTGAAATGAAAAGTGAGGAGAGAGAGAGAAGAGTGGGCTGCACAAAAGGGGTGGGGAGACCCAAAGATCAGCTGCCCACATGTCTCCTCACACCAAAACCCGAGGGATCGGAAAGCAAAACAGGAAAGCAAAAGGTCGGGATGGGATTAGGAATCAAATCCCGTCACTCAACATCTCGTGCCTACGGGGAAACTGAGCCGCTAACGCAAAAAGGTCGATAACTCGCTAACCATCCGGGATAACCATTCCGGATGTTACAATATTAGTAACTCTATATGATAATATGGTAAATATTTAAATGTATGAGTAGAGCAGAATCCGTATGGACATATGTTTATGTGATTTTGTATAGTTGGAGTTGTATTCATTTGTAGGGGTGGTGTTAACTGTATATGTTTCTTATCAGGTGTAGAGTATTTATGGACATGGAAATAGATACTAATCCAATTGATCAGTCAATAGCCCATCTTTTGTTCCTGATAGCAGGAATTATACTCTATATTTTGGGGCCTGTTTAGACGTTTTATCTTCAATAATCTGCGTGTTTGATTGTATATTATGTGATTATATTGTCGTTTCATCTACATTTGCGGGAATCGAGGTCTACACCAAGTTTCGTTGTAATCGTAGGTAAAATGGCACATTTTGGACTAAAATGGAGCTAAAGGAGCTAAGGAGTCATTGGAGCTACATTCAGGAGTTTAAGGAAGAATCCAGGAAGCATGGAATTGAATTAAAGATTTGCTTTGGACCAGATTTATTAGATTTCACATTCAGTTTCGAGTCATCTCTGTTGACCGCAGATTCACCTCGACCGAGGTGATCTAGAGGAGCGAGGTGATCTAGAGGAGCGTCTCGACCGAGGCGAATACCCTGATGCGGCGAGATATATTTTATTCTTGGCTGAGATCTTTTATTTTTAGAAGGAGAGATCCTATATTTTTGGGCTGGAATTCTTGAAGGAAGATCATATATTTTAGAGATCTATTTATGAGAGAAAGATATATTTTATTAGGAAAATATCTTTTAAAGATATTTTATCTTTGGAGGGTAATTTTCCTATATAAAGGGTTGGATTTCCCACAAATTCAGCAACCCGCTACCATCATAACAGCTGGGGACTGAAGAAGCTGCAGTTAGGAAGGATTTTTGGAAGGTTGAAGGAAGATTGAAGGAAGGAAGTTGATAGCTTATTATAGCTTTTGTGAAGGGTTTTGTAAGATTTTCTTAGATTCCCTTCTTGTTGATTTGTCTTGTTGGATTTGTGATCCAAAGAACGCTTGTTTGTTTGATATTTGATTCAGTTATTGAAGCCTTGTTCTTAAGGTTTTTGTGTTCAGATATTCATTCTCTTCCCATATATTTGATTATTGCTTTCACGATGACGAGTGGCTAATTTATTTGTGTGATTCTAGGGTGATTGGCTGAAGGTTGTTGGAAAAACGATGATAGAATAATCTTAAATTCCAGTAGGACCCTGAAAGTTCGAGTCTTTATCCTTAACCCTAGAACATCTCGCTCAGCCGATGAACATCTCGGCCAGGGTGGAATTTGTTTGACCGAGGTGACCTTTCTGACCCAAAACTGAGAGTTAAGTGTTAGAGTTTGCCAAATCCTATTCTTATTACACCTTTCCTAGTTCAATGCAAGCCTAGGATGAGACTTACCCGGTAATTCCTTTGCTTGTTTACCTAAGACCATAAGTGCAGGTAATAAAGGTTTATCCTTTATTCGGGTTTGAGTGTGCTTTCATCCCATCTTTGTGAGTTAGCCTGAGACTTACCCGGTAAAGGTTGATTCTATTCCCTTAGGTGGTGTGTTGGTTTGAGGTTATAGTTGTTTTCCTTAATTCCTTGAGACTTACCCGGTAATAGGAGTTACGGTTCGGGATTGTGAGTAGTGAGACTTACCCGGTGATCTATTCCACTTTAGAAACACCTTCCCTTTGCAATATCTCAGCTTTGTCCGCTTATCTTTAGATCTTGAGTTGGAACCACAAGTAGATGCTTTAATCCCTAGAATTGCATATCTCCTTAATTGACTTTTTATCATCTTTGATTGCTTTAATCGCTTTTGTGGTTATTAGTTTCATTGACTACCTATATTGGTTTTGTTTCACCTAAGTCCTTGAGATCGACACCCCGGAATTCTTGCTTTTACTACGATTGACCCGTACACTGCGGGTTCTGTTAGCATGAAATATTGTGATATTTTAGGCACGTTTTCTAAGTGTATTTCATTGATATTGGTAGTCATTGATTGAGCATTGATGCAATTGTGAGCTAGTTTGTCTATAATGTCGATATAGAGATCTACGCAAGCTTTATGTTGATTATAGGTAATTGAGAGCTATTTTCGAACGGAATTGAGCAAGGATGGATTCGATTGAGCATGTCCATGAATTGAGGACATTCCTACGAGCTAAGGAAGTGCCAACTTGATGGATGCACGAGGCTAAGGAAGAATCACGTTTTAGCCCTAAACCACGCTCTAAAATACGGCCGTACTACTTTCCACGTTCAAGTCCACGGCCGTGGAACCATGGCAAGGGAAGCGTGGTTCATTCCAGCAACTTCTACGGCCGTGGAGGAGTTGTGTCAAACCGTGTTGATTTCCACGCTCTAAATTACGGCCGTGGAACCCTTCCACGACCGTGATCTTGGCGATCTTTTTTGCCACACTTTAAGCCACGATCTCCTACGCAATTGGGCCGGGCCGATATTTTATCTTACACTATAAAAGGACGGACGAAGAGAGATTCCGCCACCTCTGCTTAGACCATCGCTTACGCATAGACGCATCTTACGTTTGCGTTTGGAATTGCCCTAATTTCGCATCTAGCGGAGATTGTGTTTGAGAGATTTTTGCGCTTTGTCATTGGGATTTCCGGATTGACGGAAGATCGAAGATTTGGAAGATTGTTCGCAAGAGGATTTCACTTCTTGCTTAGGTTTGATTTAGAAGACGGAATGACATCCCGTTCTTCCTTCTTATCTAAGATTTGTGTTTGTTTGTGTTATTCCGAATCTAGTGACGATTATTGTTCTTGATTGTGACTTTGAGATTGATTTGAAAGTTATTGAAGGTTTTCGGAAGTTTTCATCTTTCATTCTTTTAAACCTTGAATTTGATATCAATATGACTATTGTTGGCTAAAAACCCTTAACAATTCTAAGGTGAAGGGATGATAGTTGTGGCTTAGATGATGATAGATCGATCATAATTTGATTGGACCTTGAGAGTTAGAGAGAATCGACGACAACCCTAATCCACGGTCTGTTCTTGAGCTTCCACGGCCGTGGAACTCAAGAACTAGCCGTAATTCTATGTTAAGTTACGAACTTGCTTTTACTTTAATCCAAAGTTAAAGATTTGCTTTAACTTAGTCTTGGCTTGCCTTTTCTAGGTGGTAGTGAAGCCTCAACAACCTCTACCTCGATTGTGAGTGTCACAACCTTAATCGGTTTAGTTAGTCTTGATCCTTGGATTACAAGTTTGGGTATTTGACATTAATTCTACCTTTAGAACCTTCCTATATTGAAGCCTCAACAACCTTTATAGAGAGTGTCTTGTAGGTGAGTCATATAAGGTTTTTGGAACTTCACCGTACGATTACCTTACATTCGCATACCTTTGCATATCTTAACTCTGTTCTTATATCATTAGTATATCTTGAATCGATTGCCACAGCTGGATTCCTGGATCTTTAGGATTTTTTTTTTCCCAATAATTCGAAAAGCTCTTACAATTACTCGCTTGATAACCTATAATTGGATTTAACCCCCTAAATCCCTGTGTTCAATACTCTGGAATTCTTGCTTAACTATATTGACCCGTACACTGCGGGTTCGCTTGCTTGATTCTAGTTTTATAAATTTAAAGCTTATTTGCGCGCCCGCTAAGTGGCGAACAAGTTTTTGGCGCCGTTGCCGGGGATTTGGTCTAGGCCGAATTCGGTTATCGGTTGTCAAGCTTGGGAGCTTCTCCCTTGTTATTTGATATCTTTTCGAGTGCATGCGCAGGTCTAGGAACACCGAGGATCTCTTACCTCTTGATCAAGAGCTTGAGAAGACTTTAAGGCAAAAGCGTAAGGAAAAGAAAATGGCTGAAGAACACGAACGTGATCTTCAATCGGAGCTAGCGGAGAAAGAAGCTCAACTCCAATGGAGTGAGAAGACACGTAGAGAAGAAACGGATCGTCATCAAACGAAGGTTGATGATCAAACTGACATGATGTTCCAAATGAGGATTGAGATAAACAACCTCAAGGAGAAAAAGAAAAGGAGGAGACCGGGAAGATCGGTTAGAGCCAACTCATCTAATGATGATAGCGACTCCTCCATGCCATCGCTAGAGGAAATTGACCCAACGATCAATGTGAATCCATTCCATCCACGGGCAGCTGCTAATCGCCGTGTTCCACCTAGGAATGCAAGGATCGAACGTGTGGATGAGGAGCCAAGAACTCTTGGCCAAAGAATGGATCCAACGCAGCAACCACGCCGTCTAGGTGTGAACTTTGATGCTAATGATGTACAAGGGTTTAGTTTCAACCCTCAAGTTATTACTCTTGTTCGCCAAAACCAATTTGGCGGGACAAGCGCTGAATCTCCACACCAACACTTGCAAAACTTTGAGTGTATGATAGAGACAATGAGGCCGAAGAACGCGACTACCAACAACTATAAGCTCAAGCCTTTCTTCTTCTCCTTGAAGGGGAAAGCATTGTCTTGGTACCAAGCTCTTCCTAATGGGAAACTAGACACGTGGGAAGACCTTTCCGCGGAGTTCCTCACTAAGTTCTTCCCTCCATCCAAAACGGCGGAACTTAGAGGTAAGATTAATGCATTTTCCATGAGATCTAACGAAAGATTGTTTCAATTTTGGGAAAGGTTTCAGGATTTGCTCTTGGATTTCCCTCATCACGGCATATCCAAACTTGCATTATTGGAGATTTACTATAAAGGGCTGGATGTGGAGACACAATTCAAGCTCCATTCCCTCTCATGTGGTACATTCATGGACATGAGGGAAGATGACGCTTGGGACTTCATTGAGAAGCAAGCAAGGGTCATAGAGAAGTATTCTCACCGGAAGGTAGAGGGAAATCGTGTAGAGCAAGGAGCAAAGCTCACACATGAAGCTCAAACTTAAATCTTTTCTCTCAACAATGAGATTAAAGAGTTGAAGGAAGCTATCAAGAACAACTTCCCCAAGCAAACCGGAAAGGATGTTGGCTATGTAGGCAACAACAACGGTGGTGAGAATACAAACCGGAACAACAAAAATAACCGGAACAACAACCGGAATAATTGGAATGGCAACAACAACAACCGGAACAATAATTGGAACAACAATAGGGGTTCAAACAACAACAATTGGCGCTCCAATCAACAAAACTCCGGTAACTCTTATCCTTCCAATTCGAATTCACTAACTCCACCTTCCTCTTCCTCTACTCCTTTGAAAAGCCAGGGGCAAACATCTAATGGAGGAAACACTTCGGGGAAGGAGAAGCCCGATCCCATGTTTGAAACGATTTTGGGAAAGCTTCAAGGTTTGGAGAACCGCATCATTAAGGTTGATGATCAAATTTCAAAGGTTGATAAAGCCCAAAAGGTTTTAGAAAACCAAATGTTCACTCATGCGGAGGAAGTTCCTAGGAATCAAGGGAAACTTCCAGGAAAGACGGAGGACAACCCAAAGGGAAGGGTGATGGCAATCACAACTAGGAGCGGAGTGACTACCACCGATCTGCAGCCCAAGTTTGTTGAAGTCTCCGTTGAGAAAGACAAAGAGAAGGGGAAGGAGAAGGAAGATGTTTACGTTCCTCCTCCGGCTTACAAACCTCCCCTACCATTCCCTCAATCTAGAGCGAGAGCGCGCCTAGATAAACAATTTGGTAAGTTTATAGAACTCATGAGCAAGCTACATATTAATATACCCTTTATTGATGCTATTGTAGGTATGCCGGCTTATGGCAAGTTCTTAAAGGAGCTCCTCTCCAACAAGAGGAAGCTAGAAGATTTCGGTGAGGTTAAGATGAGTTCGGATTCTTCGGATCTCATCAAAACCATGAAGGAGAAAATGCCCCCAAAGCTAAAGGATCCGGGGTCATTTTGCATTCCCATAGGAGTGGGAGACGCCACATATGATGCGTTATGTGACTTGGGAGCAAGTGTGAGCATCATACCACTTGCATTATGTAGGAAGATCGGTTTAGGCGACCCTAAACCGGTGAAGATGACGTTATACATGGCGGATCGATCCATCACTCGCCCCGTCGGTATTGTAGAAGACATCCCAGTCAAGCTAGGTAAATTCTTTGTTCCCATTGATTTTGTTGTGCTTGACATTCCTGCAGATAGTCTGGTCCCGATCATACTCGGAATACCGTTTCTTGCAACTTCTGGCTGCATAGTCGATTGCATGAATTCTAGACTCGCTTTTGACATAGGAGAGGAGAAGGTAGAGTTCGTTCTTTCCACTCTAGTGAAGGAGCCAATCTTTGATGAGGATATATTCAATATCCAAGATGAAGAAGGGTTGTCTAGAGAGGAGGTAAGTGCTATTCTCTTCAAAGATCCTTTGCAAAAGGTTATTACTATGAGTCTAACGAATGTAGGGGAAGAAGAGGAGTGCAATGAGGCAATTGAAACCTTAGAAGCACAAGAGGAAGTATGTGAAGAGGAGTTTGAAGAACTCCACGACGAGGTAGAAAACGTGAGAATCCACGGCCATACACTATATTCCACGGCCGTGGATCTCACCACCCAAAGCGTGGCTCACTCCAGAGGGTTACACGGTCGTGGAGGAGACAGAGCAACCGTATTTCCTTTCCACGCCCTAAACCACGGCAGTGGAGGATGTAGGGAAACCGTGATTCTGGCCGTGGAAGAAGGTGATCGAGCCACTTCTTCAACTTCCTTTGATTCTTCTCCTACACCTTCTACTTCCTTAGACACTTCTAAGGAGGCATCGGATGCTCCTCAAGAGCCATTGGAAGCTCCGAAAGCGATGGAGCTAAAGCCACTTCCTACTCATCTAAGGTACGCTTTTCTAGGACCTAACTCTACTTATCCAGTTATTGTTAGTTCCGATCTAACCATAGATGAACATAGTAAGCTTATGGTTGTCCTTAGGAAACATAGGAAAGCTTTAGGCTATACTATTGAGGACTTAGTAGGAATCAAACCATCCCTATGCATGCATAAAATATTAATGGAGGAAGACTTTAGGACTTCAAGACAACCTCAAAGGTGGATTGAATCCGACCATGAAGGAGGTTGTCAAGAAGGAAATTCTTAAACTTCTTGATGTAGGTATCATCTATCCTATCTCCGATAGCAAGTGGGTGAGTCCAGTTCAAGTAGTTCCGAAGAAGGGAGGAATGACGGTCATCACCAACAAGAACAATGAACTCATTCCTACCCGAACCGTAACGGGATGGCGGGTGTGCATAGACTACCGCAAGCTTAACAATGCGACGAGGAAGGATCACTTCCCATTGCCCTTCATCGACCAAATGCTTGAAAGGTTAGCGCAACATTCACACTTTTGCTATCTTGACGGTTATAGTGGTTTCTTTCAGATTCCGATACACCCGGATGATCAAGAGAAGACCACATTCACGTGCCCATGGGGTACGTTTGCTTATAGGAGGATGCCGTTCGGGCTTTGCAATGCCCCAGCCACCTTTCAAAGGTGTATGATGTCCATCTTCTCCGAATACATCGAGGAAATCATGGAGGTCTTCATGGATGACTTCTCCGTATACGGTTCCTCTTTTAAAGATTGCCTTTCTAACCTTTCTCTTGTATTACAAAGGTGTGAAGACACTAACCTAGTTCTAAATTGGGAGAAGTGTCGATTTATGGTAAAGGAAGGAATTGTATTAGGACACTTAATCTCTAGTAGAGGGATTGAGGTAGATAGAGCTAAAATAGAGACTAAAGAGAAACTTCCTCCCCCAACTTCGGTAAAAGGGATAAGAAGTTTCCTAGGACATGCTGGATTTTATAGACGTTTCATTAAAGACTTTTTTAAAATATCAAAACCGCTCACTAATCTATTGATGAAGGATGCAGTTTTTGAGTTTTCACAGGAATGTTTAGATGCGTTCAACACAATTCAGCAAGCTCTAATTTCAGCACCTATTATCCAACCTCCGGATTGGAACCTCCCCTTTGAGGTTATGTGCGATGCAAGTGACGTAGCTATAGGAGCTGTTCTTGGACAAAGAAAGGAAGGGCAAACCCATGCCATATACTATGCTAGCAAGACGCTAGATGAAGCGCAACTCAACTACGCCACTACGGAAAAGGAATTTTTAGCCATTGTCTATGCTATTGACAAATTTCGCTCTTATCTTGTAGGTGCAAAGGTGATTGCCTACACGGATCATGCCGTGATCCGGTACCTCCTTGCAAAGAAGGATGCGAAGCCAAGGCTAATTAGATGGATTCTTCTCCTACAAGAGTTCGATCTAGAGATCCGCGATAAGAAAGGTTCAGAAAATTCTGTTGCGGATCATTTGAGTCGCCTAACACATCTAGAGGACGACCACTTACCTATACATGACTCCTTTCCGGACGAACACCTACATATTATAGAGGAGTGCATCGATGTGATCTCCAAAGGTAACGAACCATGGTTTGCTGATTTTGTTAACTATTTGGTTTGTCAGGAGATACCGCCCGGACTATCCTACGCACAAAGGAAGAAGTTCTTCAAGGATGTCCGGGAATACTTTTGGAATGAGCCCCTCCTCTTTAAGAGAGGTCCGGATGGCATCATTCGGCGATGTGTGCCGGAAGATGAGATGCAAAGTGTCATCCGCCATTGTCATTCACTACCTTGTGGAGGACACACTAGTTCGAACAAGACTAGCACTAAGGTATTGCAATCTGGATTTTTTTGGCCTACTTTATTTTGAGACGTTCAATCCTTTGTTTCCTGTTGCGATGCTTGTCAAAGAACAGGAAATATCTCTAGGAGGAATGACATGCCTCTCAATAACATCCAAGAGGTGGAGATTTTCGACGTTTGGGGAGTTGATTTCATGGGACCGTTCCCATCATCTTGTGGAAACCAATACATACTCTTGGTAGTGGATTACGTTTCTAGATGGCTGGAAGCAATTGCCTCTCCCACCAATGACGCCATGGTGGTGGTTAAGTTCTTTAACAAGACCATCTTTTCACGATTTGGGACACGAAGGACTATCATTAGTGATGGAGGTTCTTGTTAGCATGAAATATTGTGATATTTTAGGCACGTTTTCTAAACGTATTTGATTCATATTGATAGTCTTTGATTGATTTTGGTGCATATGTGAGCTAGTATTTCCTATATTGTCGATATGGATGTCTACACTAGTTCTATGTTGATTATAGGTGATTTGGAGCTATTTCCGAACGGAATCGAGCAAAGGAGAGTTGAGTTAATATGTCCATAGATTGAGGACACTCTTTGGAAGCAATTTGGAGTCTTAGTTTGAGGAATGCACGAGTTTAGGGAAGAATCACGTTCTTGCCCTAAATTACGCCCTAAAATACGGCCGTATCACAAACCACGTTCAGAATTACGGCCGTGGATTTGAAGTCATAAATTCATGTTCATTCCAGAGGATTACACGGCCGTGGAACATATGTTGCAAACCGTATTTGTTTCCACGCTTTAAATTACGGTCGTGGAACACTTCCACGACCGTGACCTTGGCGAATCTTTTCGCCACACTTCGAAGCCACGATCTTTTGAAGATTGGGCCGGGCTGACACTTTGCCCTGCATTATAAAAAGACGGAAGAAAGGAGATTCCGTCATCTTCGCTTATCCACGCTTACGCCTGCTTACAATCGTCGCACATCGGTGCTTACACCCCGTTTACCTTCATTCATCACCGCGGAGAGATCGAAGTTGGTGTTTGGAATTCATCTAATCTCGCACTTTGGGTGGAGATTGCTGTGGAGATCTCCGGGTTTGCGGAAGATCGAAGTTCTTGGAAGGTTTTGCAAGAAGATCTCTCTTCTTGATTAGGTTTGATTTGGAAAACGGATTGACATCCCGTTTTCTCTTCTTTCCTAAGGTGGTGATTGTTTGTTATACTTTGAATCTTTTGACATTACTTGTTCTCTTTCTGACTTTGAGATTGAATTGAAGATCATTGAAAGTTCTTGAAAGTTTTCATCTTTTTATCTTTTAATTCTTGAATTGAAATCAACATGACTGTTATTGGCTAAAAACCCTTGACAATTCTAAGGTGAAGGGTTGATAGTTGTGGCTTAGATGATGATAGATTGATCGCAAACAGATTAGACCCTGAGAGTTAGAGAAATATCGCCGACAACCCCAAATTACGGGCTGTTCTTGAGTCCACGGCCGTGGAACCTCAAGAACTAACCGTGATTTCCCTTAAGTCTACGAATCTGCTTTTACTTCAATCTAAAGTTAAAGATTGGCTTTAGCTTAGTTTAGACTTGTCTTTTCTAGGTGGTAGTGAGCCTCAACAACCTCTACCTCGATTGTGAGCCTCAACAACCTCAATCAGTTAAGTTAGCCTTGATCTTTAGGTTATAAGTTTGGGTATTTAATACTAATTCTCGCCTTTAGAATCTTTCTATATTGAGCCTCAATAACCTGTATAGAGAGTGCCTTGTAGGTGAGTCACAAAAGGTTTTTGGAACTTCACCGTACGATTACCTTACATTAGTATACCTTTGCATATCTTAACTCTGTCTTTACATCATTAAGTATATCTTGAATCGATTGCCACAGCTGGATACCTGGATCTTTAGGATTGTTGTTTTCCCAACATTTGCAAAACTCTCATATTTACTTGCTTGATAACCTGCAATCGAGTTCGTTCCCACCCAAATCCCTGTGTTCGATACTCTGGAATTCTTGCTTATCTACGTCGATCCGTACACTGCGG
The DNA here is from genome assembly GCA_033239045.1 of Fagopyrum esculentum. Classification (NCBI taxonomy): domain Eukaryota; kingdom Viridiplantae; phylum Streptophyta; class Magnoliopsida; order Caryophyllales; family Polygonaceae; genus Fagopyrum; species Fagopyrum esculentum. The sequence continues at coordinate 23,110,569 of BSUD01000006.1, read as the reverse complement.
GTTCGCTTGCTTGATTCTAGTTTTATAAATTTAAAGCTTATTTGCACACACCTCTAGGGGCGAACAAGTTTTTGGCGCCGTTGCCGGAGATTTGGTTTCGGCCGAATCCGGTAGCCGGTTGTCGAGCTTGGGAGCTTGCTCTCGTTGTTTGATTTTGCTTTGAGTGCATGCGCAGGTCTAGGAACACCGAAGATCTCTTGCCTCTTGATCAAGAGCTAGAGAAAACCTTGAGGCAGAAGCGCAAGGAAAAGAAGATGGTTGAAGAAAACGAACGTAATCTTCAAACGGAGTTGGCGGAGAAAGAAGCTCAACTCCGATGGAATGAGACTCTCCGCCAAGATGAGATGGATCGTCATTAATCTCAAGTTAACGGTCTACAAGACATGATCTTCCAGATGAGGGTAGAGATGAGCGACCTTAAGAATAAGGGAAGCAAGAAGTCCTCAAGAAGGAAATCAAGGTCTAGAAGAAAAAGTCACTCATCCGCTGATGATAGTGACTCTTCCATGCCACCATTAGAAGAGATTGACCCCGCGATCAATATGAATCGTTTCCATCCACAAGAAGCTGCTAATCGCCGCATTCCACCTAGGAATGCGAGGATCGAACGTGTGGATAATGAGCCAAGAACTCTTGGCCAACGGATGGATCCAACACAACAACCACGCCGCTTGGGTGTGAATTTTGATGCTGAAGATGTGCAAGGGTTTAGCTTCAACCCTCAAGTTATCACTCTTGTTCGCCAAAACCAATTTGGCGGCACAAGTGCTGAATCTCCACACCAACACTTGCAAAACTTTGAGTGTATGATGGAGACGATGAGACCAAAGAACGCCACTACCAACAGCTATAAGCTCAAGCCTTTCTTTTTCTCCTTGAAAGGGAAAGCGTTATCTTGGTACCAAGCTCTTCCCAATGGGAAACTAGACACGTGGGAAGACCTTTCCGCGGAGTTTCTCACCAAATTCTTTCCGCCTTCCAAAACGGCGGAACTTAGAGGTAAGATTAATGCTTTTTCTATGAGACCTAACGAAAGTTTGTTTCAGTCATGGGAAAGGTTTCAGGATTTGCTCTTGGATTGCCCTCATCATGGCATATCCAAGCTTGCCTTGCTGGAGATTTACTACAAGGGGCTGGATGCGGGAACGCAATTCAACCTCCAATCCCTCTCATGTGGAACGTTCATGGACATGAGAGAAGATGACGCTTGGGACTTCATTGAGAAGCAAGCAAGAGTCATAGAGAAATATTCCCACCGGAAAGTGGAGGGAAATCGTGTGGAGCAAGGAGCGAAGCTCACACATGAAGCTCAAAATCAGATTTTCTCCCTCAACAATGAGATCAAAGAGTTGAAGGAGACTATCAAGACCAACTTCCCAAAGCAACAAGAAAGGGATGTTGGCTATTTGGGCAACAACAATGGCGGTGATAACACCAACCGCAACAACAATAACCGGAACAATAACCGGAATAACAATTGGAATGGAAACAACAACAATCGGAACAACAATTGGAACAACAATCGGGGTTCAAGCAACAACAATTGGCGCTCCAATCAACAAAATTCCGGTAACTCTTATCCTTCCAATTCTAATTCGCTAACTCCACCTTCCTCTTCCTCTACTCCTTTGAAAAGCCAGGGGCAATCATCAAATGGAGGAAACAATACGGGAAAGGAGAAGCCCGATCCCATGTTGGAAACGATCTTGGGAAAGCTTCAAGGGTTGGAGAACCGCCTCATCAAGGTTGATGATCAAGTTTCTAAGGTTGACAAGGCTCAAAAAGTTTTGGAAAACCAAATGTTCAACCATGCGGAGGAAGTTCCTAGAAATCAAGGGAAACTTCCAGGAAAGACGGAGGACAACCCTAAGAGAAGGGTAATGGCGATTACAACTAGGAGCGGAGTGACTACCACCGATCCGCAACCTACATTCGTTGAAGTCCCCGTAGAGAAGGAAAAAGGAAAGGGGAAGGAGAAGGAAGATGTCCATGTTCCTCCTCCAGCTTACAAACCCCCCCTACCGTTCCCTCAATCTAGAGCGTGAGCGCGCCTAGATAAACAATTCGGTAAGTTCATAGAACTCATGAGCAAACTGCATATTAATATACCCTTCATTGATGCTATTGTAGGCATGCCGGCTTATGGCAAGTTCTTGAAGGAGCTTCTCTCTAACAAGAGGAAGCTAGAAGATTTCGGTGAGGTCAAGATGAGTTCGGATTCTTCGGATCTCATCAAGACAATGAAGGAGAAAATGCCCCCAAAATTGAAGGATCCGGGGTCATTTTGCATTCCCATTGGAGTGGGAGACGTCACATACGACGCTTTATGTGACTTGGGAGCAAGTGTGAGCATCATACCACTTGCATTATGTAGGAAGATCGGTTTAGGCGATCCTAAACCGGTAAAGATGACGATATACATGGCGGATCGATCCATCACTTGCCCCGTCGGTATTGTAGAAGACGTCCCGGTCAAGCTAGGTAAATTCTTTGTTCACATTGATTTTGTCGTGCTTGACATTCCTGCAGATAGTCCGGTCCCGGTTATACTCGGAAGACCGTTTCATACAACTTCCGGCTGCATGGTCGATTGCAAGAATGGAAGACTCGCTTTTGATATTGGAGAAGAGAAAGTACAGTTCGTTCTTTCCACTCTAATGAAGGAGCCAATCTTTGACGAGGATATCTACGATGTCCAAGACGAAGAAGGTTTTTCTAGGGAGGAGGTAAGTGCGATTCTCTTTAACGATCCTTTACAAAAGGTTATCACTATGAGTCTAACCAATGAAGGAGAAGAAGAAGAGTGCAAAGAGGAAATTGAAGCCTTAGAAGCACAAGAAGAGATGTATGAATTGGAGTTTGAGAAACTCCACGATGAGGCTGAGAATGTAAGAATCCACGGTCACACCCTGTATTCCACGACCGTGGATTTCACAACCAAATTCGACCTCCATTCCAGGGGATTACACGGCCGTGGAACACATGAGGAGGCCGTAATTCTGACCGTGGAAGAGGGTACCCGGCAAACTTCTTCAACTTCTTATAATTCTTCTCCAAACCACTCAACACCCTTAGAAACTTCTAAGGACACGTCGGAAGCTCCTCAAGGATCATTGGAGGCTCCGAAAGTAATGGAGCTCAAACCACTTCCTACTCATCTACGGTACGCTTTTCTTGGATCTAATTCTACCTTTTCGGTTATCGTTAGCTCCGAATTAAGCATAGATGAACATGAACAGCTCATGATTGTCCTTAGGAAACATAGAAAAGCCATAGGCTATACTATTGAGGACTTAGTAGGAATTAAACCCTCCTTATGCATGCATAAGATACTAATGGAGGAGGATTTTAGAACTTCAAGACAACCTCAAAGGCGGTTGAATCGACCATGAAGGAGGTTGTCAAGAAGGAAATTCTTAAAATTCTTGATGCAGGTATCATCTATCCTATTTCCGATAGCAAATGGGTGAGTCCAGTTCAAGTAGTTCCGAAGAAGGGAGGAATGACGGTCATCACCAACAAGAACAACGAACTCATTCCTACCCGAACCGTGACTGGATGGCGGATGTGCATAGACTACCGCAAGCTCAACAACGCAACGCGGAAGGATCACTTTCCATTGCCATTCATCGATCAAATGCTTGAAAGGTTAGCACAACATTCACATTTTTGCTACCTTGACGGTTATAGTGGTTTCTTTCAGATTCCGATACATCCGGATGATCAAGAGAAGACCACATTCACGTGCCCTTGGGGTACATTCGCCTATAGGAGAATGCCGTTCGGGCTTTGCAACGCCCCAGCCACCTTTCAACGGTGCATGATGGCCATCTTCTCCAAATACGTAGAGGAAATCATGGAAGTCTTCATGGACGACTTCTCCGTATACGGTTCCTCTTTTAACGATTGCCTTTCTAACCTTTCTCTCGTTCTACAACGTTGTGAAGACACTAACCTAGTTCTTAATTGGGAGAAGTGTCAATTCATGGTTAAAGAAGGAATCGTATTAGGTCACTTAGTCTCTAGTAGAGGGATAGAGGTAGACAAGGCTAAGATAGAGACCATAGAGAAACTTCCTCCCCCAATTTCGGTGAAAGGGATAAGAAGTTTCCTAGGACATGCTGGGTTTTATAGACGTTTCATTAAGGACTTTTCTAAGATATCAAAACCTCTCACTAATCTACTGATGAAGGATGCGGTTTTTGAGTTTTCGCAGGAATGTTTGGATGCGTTTAACACCATTCGGCAAGCTCTAATTTCAGCACCTATTATCCAACCTCCAGATTGGACTCTCCCCTTCGAGGTTATGTGCGATGCTAGTGACGTAGCTATTGGAGCTGTTCTTGGACAACGAAAGGAAGGACGAACCCACGCCATATACTACGCTAGCAAGACGCTAGACGAAGCTCAGCTCAACTACGCCACTACAGAAAAAGAGTTTCTAGCCATTGTCTACGCTATTGACAAGTTTCGCTCTTATCTTGTAGGTGCAAAGGTGATTGTCTACACGGATCATGCTGCGATCCGGTACCTCTTTGCAAAGAAAGACGCGAAGCCAAGGCCAATTAGATGGATTCTTCTCCTACAAGAATTCTATCTTGAGATCCGCGACAAGAAAGGTTCAGAAAATTCTGTTGCGGATCATTTGAGTCGCCTCATACATCTAGAGGACAACCATCTACCCATTGATGACTCCTTTCCGGACGAACACCTACACATCATAGAGGAGTGCATCAACCAGATCTCCAAAGGTAACGAACCATGGTTTGCTGATTTTGTTAACTATTTGGTTTGCCAGGAGATACCGCCCGGACTATCCTACGCACAAAGGAAGAAGTTCTTTAAGGACGTCCGGGAATACTATTGGAACGAGCCTCTCCTCTTTAAGAGAGGTCCGGATGGCATCATCCGGCGATGTGTGCCGGAAGATGAGATGCAAAGTGTCATCCGCCATTGTCATTCACTACCTTGTGGAGGACACGCTAGTTCGAACAAGACTAGCGCAAAGGTATTGCAATCTGGATTCTATTGGCCTACTTTATTTAAAGATGTGCAATCCTTTGTCTCTTGCTGCGATGCTTGTCAAAGAACAGGCAATATATCTAGAAGAAACGAGATGCCCCTCAACAACATCCAAGAGGTGGAGATTTTCGACGTTTGGGGAGTCGATTTCATGGGACCATTCCCATCTTCTTGTGGAAATCAATACATACTATTGGCGGTAGATTACGTTTCTAGATGGGTGGAAGCAATTGCCTCTCCCACAAATGATGCCATGGTGGTGGTTAAGTTCTTCAACAAGACCATTTTTCCACGATTCGGGACGCCAAGGACGATCATTAGTGATGGAGGTTCTCACTTCATAGCCCGTCGCTTTGAAGCTCTTCTAGCCAAGTATGGGGTTACTCACAGGTTCGCTACCCCTTACCATCCACAAATGAGTGGACAAGTTGAGATCTCAAATAGGGAGATCGAGGGAATTCTAGAGAAGACGGTTTCAAGGACTAGGAAGGATTGGTCCTTGAAACTAGATGATGCATTATGGGCGTACCGGACTGCGTACAAGACTCCCATAGGAACCACACCATACAACCTTGTGTATGGGAAGTCTTGTCATTTACCGGTAGAGCTGGAGCACAAAGCGTTTTGGGCTATCAAGTGGCTGAATTTCGGCATGAAGGAGCGGGAGACAAGCGTCACCTAGACATCAACAAGCTGGATGAACTCCGTTTGAACGCCTACGAAAACGCTAAGATCTACAAGGAAAGAGTAAAGCGTTGGCATGATAAGCATATCATTCCAAAGGACTTCAAAGAAGGAGATCAAGTTCTCCTCTTCAATTCAAGACTTCGCCTCTTTCCAGGTAAGCTTAAATCTCGTTGGAATGGACCTTTTCTAATTAAGCGTATTTCCCCCATGGTGCAGTTGAAGTATGGGGTGAAGCTAGCGGAAGTTTTAAGGTGAACGGCCAACGACTCAAGAAGTATACGCCGGAACTCCAAGCTGAGGAGTTCGCGCCTACCGCACTCGAATAAGTGCGAGATTGGTCTAGCTACGGACCTTAAACAAAGCGCTTCTTGGGAGGCAACCCAAGGTATTGCATCTTCGTTTTTGTTTTCAAATCATAGACTAGTTTAGAATAGACGTTTTTGCTTTGTTTTGCCTCGATTTCTTCCGGTATGTTCGTGTTTTTGGTTGTAGGATCGATGGAAAAGGAGAAAGGGAAGATAATGTCGAAAAAAAGTGACGAAATTTGGACTTTGAAGCTTTACAGGAGGTTCCACGGTCTAAATTACGGTCGTCATAGCTACAGTGGCCGTAATTCTCAAAAGCCTTTGAAAAATCACTAAAACCACGTTTCCGTACACTTCCACGGCCGTGGAACACCCCGACAGACCGTGATTTTCAAAAATTTTGCCTGTGACTATATAAGCCACGTTCTTCACAAATTTGCCCCAAAAATTCCCATTCCATGACCTAAACGCCGGTATCCCACGACCTCCTCCAATTCTTCGTTTTCTAATCGTTTTGAACGATTCTTCATCCTAAACTTCAGCAAATCCAACCACGAACAAGATCCAAGCAACAAACCGAGCGGAAATCCATCAACAAACGCGCATTTCGGATTTTTCAATCCGAAAAAGAGGTTATTCTTTCTTCTTGAAATTTCGCGGATTTGGTTCGTTTTTGCTATAGATTTTTAGGAAGAACTGACAAAGACTGGAAGGAATTAGATTAGGACTGCTTGTTGTGGTGATTGTTGGTGAATTTGCTGAGATTTACAAATTCTGAGACGAATCACGGTCTCTGGGTAAACCACGGCCGTGGAACCTGAAGAACAGACCGTAATTTTGGTGAAAAATGGACTTTGTAAGGAGAGTGTCGGGAAGGATAAAAGAGAAAAAGGGAGAGCAAAATAAGAAAAGAAAGGGCAATCCCTCCACCTCTAGGGCACCACCACCCTCATCTCCCTCACTACCATCCTCACCTTCACCTCCATCTTCACCTCCTCACCCTAGCATTCTAACCATACACGAGAACCACCTTGCTGCATTTGAGAAGATACAGAAGAGGACAGTGATAGGTCCTAGGTATTTGTTGTTGGAGGATCTACATCCTCTCAACATTGTTGATGATCTTACATGGCTCTTCGATAGAGCCGGATTGCTTGTCTTCACGAACATTCGTGAAGACGCCTATGAGGAGATCACCCGAGAGGTTGTGACGTCTTTCGAGCACAGCCACGTTGATAGGACCGTCTCCTTCCGTCTCATGGAACGAGACTATCATTTGAGTATTGTTGAGTTTGGGACCATTTTCGGGTTCCATGAGACCTACAATGGTCGATTCCCTAGTGGTGTCTACCCTAAGGCTAGATTGATGTACCATCTAGCCTTGAAGATAACTCACCGCGTTCTTTCAGAGTGTCTCTTTCCTAGGACGGAGACGCCCCAAAAGATCAAGACGGATGAGCTATTCTTGCTCTATTGCATGCTCTATGGACGCCGTGCAGATTGTACTACTCTCTTGGCTGCTACGATGAGCAAGCTCAAGAATAAGTCGAATGGGAACATTGGATATGGTGGGATAGTGACCCACATTGCTAGGACGTTTGGTGTAGAATTCTCTGCTTGCACCCGTATACCGGCGGTTCCCTTAGGGCTACATGCATTTATGGTTAGGGGACTCATCTTCCCCACACATAGAGGTCCGCCTTATGCGGGCATGCCTTGGGAGACTAGGACGGGTAGGGGGATTGAGTGGCTGCCGGAATATTCCATTGTGGCGGGACGCCACAATTGGAAGGAGACGTTCGCTGCGATGCATGCGAACAGGCTAGTAGCTCCCCCTTACGTTCCACCACCGGTTGTGGAGGAGGAGGACATGGGAGATCAGTACGAGAGTGGTAGAGGAGTGGAGCAGGAGTTTGGCACGTTTCCGGATCAGCCGGAGGCGGCCCCAGATGTACCCAGACGCTCTCCACACCCAGCTAGAGCCTCAGGCTCGTCATCTCACCGCGCTAGCGTGAGTGAGAGGCCCACGTGGATGACTACACCTCCCACTTGGTATGACACCCCCCTCCTTGGTCCACGGAGCAGCCATCAGCACCACCACCAGCACCAGCACCAGCCGATGCCCCCGCATGGTATGATCACGCCCCAGGATGGTACGAGAGGATGCCGGATTGGGCTACCGGACTTTCATAATGAGTTGGAGCGTTGGAGATCCGGGCCGACGCTAGAGACGGACACCTCGACGACCTCGACCACATGATGAGGGACGTCTACCGCCAGCAGTTTGGGCGGCCATATGACTCCAGCTTCTCTCCATTCCCACCTCCGCCGGCGCCGCAGTGATTGATGCATGATCGTTGTTTTAGACATTCCCGCCACCACTTGTGAGTTTCTTTTTTCTTTTCTTTCTTTTGTTCTTTCTTTTGAACATTAGGGACAATGTTCGTCCTAAGTATGGGGTGGGATGTACTAAAAGTATGTAATAACTCTACTCTCTATGTTCGCTTTCATTCGAGACTATCGTTGCATCTTCATTATGTGTTACACGTTTCCTTATTGCATTGCATGAAAAATGACTTGAAAAAACCATAAAAATTGAAAAATTTTGAAAATTTTGTGCTTTTAATGAATTGAGATGATTTCCATGATAATCACTACTTGTGAATTGAGTTTGATGACAATTGCATGCTTAAAAGGATTGTGAATTGAAAAGGATTTGAATGAATAGATTTTACCTCTTTTACAAGTTTTATAATGTGAAAATGTTACCTAAATCATGCTAGGAAATTGAAGTTGAAATCACATTATAAGTTCCTATACTTCTTGTTGAAATGATTAAGGCAATTCGATACTTTCTTTCTTCTTTCTTTGATCATCTAACTCCTCATTGAAATATTAGCCTCCTTTACCTATCCGGGAAATTGGAAGAAGTGAATGAGAAAAAGGCATGTTTGATGTGGGAGGGCCATGAGAGAAATTATTTGCAATCAATTGAATAGAACGAAATTGTAGGTTTGGGGAAGTCGATCATGACGATGAGTAACTCGGCACCATTCACATAGCCGGGTGTTTGTGTCTTGCCAAAGTCGAATTGAGCGATATTCCTAGCGGATTATGGTATGTGCGCTAAGGGTTTGAGGCATCTCTTGCGAATTTGAGAAACGCCGATCTCCTAGGCTTCGGTTTTTGTGCACCTCTATCCATAACTCCAAAAGTAAAGTCGAAAAATGAAAGGAAGAGAGCGAAGCTCTAAGTTGAAGTGTTGCGGGAACCGCATAAGAAGAAGAAGGTAGTTGTCCACTTTCCCGGATTTATGCACCACTTTCCCTTAAAGTTTTCCCTTCCCTTCCATATTCTAGACCTTTTCTTTGAAAGTCCTTAAGATCAAAAGAATGTTATATGACTTGGTGATATAAATTGAAGTTTCTTGTGATTGATTTTGGTAATGTTTGAAGGTTATAATGCTTGTTTAGAAGTTAAGTTGGTTCATGAATTTTCTTTGCCTTCTACTCTTTGATTAAGCGTGTGAAAGTTTGAAAAAAACGATTGAAGCAAGGTTTGAGAATGATCTATTCTTTAGAAGTCACATTCATCCAAAAGAAGGTGCACATATTTCATCCTAACTCTTGTTTAAAGCTTTTTGAAAGACCTTGCTTAGGGACAAGCAAGTGTTAAGTATGGGGTTATTTGTTAGCATGAAATATTGTGATATTTTAGGCACGTTTTCTAAACGTATTTGATTCATATTGATAGTCTTTGATTGATCTTGGTGCATATGTGAGCTAGTATTTCCTATATTGTCGATATGGATGTCTACACTAGTTCTATGTTGATTATAGGTGATTTGGAGCTATTTCCGAACGGAATCGAGCAAAGGAGAGTTGAGTTGATATGTCCATAGATTGAGGACACTCTTTGGAAGCAATTTGGAGTCTTAGTTTGAGGAATGCACGAGTTTAGGGAAGAATCACGTTCTTGCCCTAAATTACGCCCTAAAATACGGCCGTATCACAAACCACGTTCAGAATTACGGCCGTGGATTTGAAGTCATAAATTCATGTTCATTCCAGAGGATTACACGACCGTGGAACATATGTTGCAAACCGTATTTGTTTCCACGCTTTAAATTACGGTCGTGGAACACTTCCACGACCGTGATCTTGGCGAATCTTTTCGCCATACTTCGAAGCCACGATCTTTTGAAGATTGGGCCGGGCCGACACTTTGCCCTGCATTATAAAAAGACGGAAGAAAGGAGATTCCGTCATCTTCGCTTATCCACGCTTACGCCTGCTTACAATCGTCGCACATCGGTGCTTACACCCCGTTTACCTTCATTCATCACCGCGGAGAGATCGAAGTTGGTGTTTGGAATTCATCTAATTTCGCACTTTGGGTGGAGATTGGTGTGGAGATCTCCGGGTTTGCGGAAGATCGAAGTTCTTGGAAGGTTTTGCAAGAAGATCTCTCTTCTTGATTAGGTTTGATTTGGAAAACGGATTGACATCCCGTTTTCTCTTCTTTCCTAAGGTGGTGATTGTTTGTTATACTTTGAATCTTTTGACATTACTTGTTCTCTTTGTGACTTTGAGATTGAATTGAAGATCATTGAAAGTTCTTGAAAGTTTTCAGCTTTTTATCTTTTAATTCTTGAATTGAAATCAACATGACTGTTATTGGCTAAAAACCCTTGACAATTCTAAGGTGAAGGGTTGATAGTTGTGGCTTAGATGATGATAGATTGATCGCAAACAGATTAGACCCTGAGAGTTAGAGAAATATCGCCGACAACCCCAAATTACGGGCTGTTCTTGAGTCCACGGCCGTGGAACCTCAAGAACTAACCGTGATTTCCCTTAAGTCTACGAATCTGCTTTTACTTCAATCTGAAGTTAAAGATTGGCTTTAGCTTAGTTTAGACTTGTCTTTTCTAGGTGGTAGTGAGCCTCAACAACCTCTACCTCGATTGTGAGCCTCAACAACCTCAATCGGTTAAGTTAGCCTTGATCTTTAGGTTATAAGTTTGGGTATTTAATACTAATTCTCGCCTTTAGAATCTTTCTATATTGAGCCTCAATAACCTGTATAGAGAGTGCCTTGTAGGTGAGTCACAAAAGGTTTTTGGAACTTCACCGTACGATTACCTTACATTAGTATACCTTTGCATATCTTAACTCTGTCTTTACATCATTAAGTATATCTTGAATCGATTGCCACAGCTGGATACCTGGATCTTTAGGATTGTTGTTTTCCCAACATTTGCAAAACTCTCATATTTACTTGCTTGATAACCTGCAATCGAGTTCGTTCCCACCCAAATCCCTGTGTTCGATACTCTGGAATTCTTGCTTATCTACGTCGATCCGTACACTGCGGGTTCGCTTCCTTGATTCTAGTTTTATAAATTTAAAGCTTATTTGCACACACCTCTAGGGGCGAACAGTTCTCACTTCATTGCCCGGCGCTTTGAAGCTCTTCTAGCTAAGTATGGGGTTACTCACAAGATCGTCACCCCTTATCATCCACAAACAAGTGGACAAGTTGAGATCTCAAATCGGGAGATCAAAGGAATCCTAGAGAAGACGGTTTCAAGGACTAGGAAGGATTGGTCCTTGAAGCTTGATGATGCATTATGGGGTACCGGACTGCGTACAAAACTCCCATAGGAACCACACCATACAACCTTGTGTATGGGAAGTCTTGCCACTTACCGGTAGAGCTGGAGCACAAGGCATTTTGGGCTATCAAATGGTTGAACTTCAGCATGAAGGAAGCGGGAGAAAAGCGTCTCTTGAACCTTAATGAGCTTGAAGAACTCCGCTTGAACGCCTATGAAAACGCCAAGATTTATAAGGAGAGAGCAAAGCGTTGGCATGATAAGCATATCATTCCAAAGGACTTCAAAGAAGGAGATCAAGTTCTCCTCTTCAATTCAAGGCTTCGTCTCTTTCCAGGTAAGCTTAAATCTCGTTGGACCGGACCTTTTCTAATTAAGCGTATTTTCCCCCATGGTGCAGTTGAAGTATGCGGTGAAGCGGGCGGAAGCTTTAAGGTGAACGGTCAACGACTCAAGAAGTATACGCCGGAACTCTAAGCTGAAGATTTCGCGCCCACCGCACTCGAATAAGTGCGAAAATGGTCTAGCTACGGACCTTAAACAAAGCGCTTCTTGGGAGGCAACCCAAGGTATTGCATTTACGTTTTTGTTTTCGATTCATAGTTTAGCTTAGTTTAGACGTTTTTGCTTTGTTTTGCCTTCGATTCCTTCCGGTATGTTCGTGTTTTTGGATGTAGGAACAGTGGAAAAGGAAAGGGGAAGAGTAATTTTGAAGAAAAGTGACGAAACTTGGACTTTAGAGCATTACAGAGAGTTCCACGGCCTAAACCACGGCCGTGACAACTACAGTGACCGTAATTTCCAAAAGCCTTTGAAAAATCACCAAAACCACGGTTCCGTACATTTCCACGGCCGTGGAACCCCCGACAGACCATGATTTTCAAAAATTTTGCCGGCCACTATATAAACCACGTTCTTCACAAAAACACAACACACAAAACCCATTCCACGACCCATTTCGCCGATTCCACGCCCTTCATCTCAATTCTCCGTTCGTTAATCGTCTTTAACGATTCTTCGACCCAAACTGAAGCAAATTCGATCACCAACGAGATCCAAGCAACAAATCGAGCGGCAAATCACCACGGAACGCAGAATTCGGATTTTAAAATCCAAAACCTAGGTTTTTTTCACACTTCTCTATCTTTGTCAATTCGGGTTCGTTTTTGCTAGAAATTATTGGAGAACTGATCGAAATTGGAAGGAATTAGACTAGGACTGCTTGATTGCTGAGATTGACTGCTGTTTGCTGAATTTTGAGAAAAAGCGAGACGAATCACGGTCTCTGTCAATTCCACGGCCGTGGAACACCAAGAACAGACCGTGGTTTTGAACAATAATGGATTTTGTGAGGAGAGTTTCTGGGAGGATTAAGGAGAAGAAAAATGAGTAGGATAAGAACAAAAAGAGGAAGGGTAACCCCTCTTCCTCTTCATCCTCTAGAGCACCACCACCTTCCTCCCCTTCACCTCCATCATCACCTTCATCACCCGCACCTCCTAGCCCTAGAGTACCCGCCATTCACGAGGATCATCTCGATGCACTAGAGAGGATCCATAAGAGGATTGTGATAGGACCCAGGTACCTATTGTTGGAGGATTTAGCTCCCCTCCACATCATATATGACCTTACTTGGCTCTTGGATAGAGCCGGTCTTATCATCTTCTCGGCTATCCGAGAGGACGCTTATGAGGAGATCACGAGAGAGGTTGTGACGTCATTTGAGCACAGCCACGTTGATAGGACAGTTTCTTTCCGTCTGATGGAAAGGAACTATGATTTCTCCATCCGGGAGTTCGGGACCTTCTTTGGGTTCCAAGAGACCTTCAATGGTCGTTTTCCTAGCGGCGTTTACGACAAAGATTTTTGGGAGGAGGTTGCTATGATTTACGCCAGCGAGGACCGCTGGCAACCAGCTGATACCAAGGCTAAGTTGATGTATCACTTAGCCTTGAAGATTGCTCACCGTGTTCTTTCTGAGTGTCTCTTCCCTAGGACGGAGACACGTTAGAAGATCAAGACGGATGAGCTCTTTCTGTTGTACTCCATGCTGTATGGGCGCCCTGCTGACTGCGCCACCCTCTTAGCTGCTACCATGAGCAAGCTAAAGAACAAGAGGGCATGCAACATTGGATATGGTGGGATAGTTACCCACCTTGCTAGGATGTTGGGGGTAGATTTTTCTGCATGTACGCGCATTCCAGCTGTACCCCTAGGACTCCAGTCCTTCATGACTAGAGGTCTTATCTTCCCTACCCATAGAGGTCCACCTTATGCAGCTATGCCTTGGGTGAGCAGGACGGGGAGGGGCATTGAGTGGCTCCCGGAGTACTCCATTATGGCTGGACGCCATAATTGGAAGGCGACGTTCGCAGCTATGCATGCGAACAGGATTGCAACTCCTCCATATGTCCCACCACCGCCCGTAGTTGAGGAGGAGGAGATGAGAGACCAGTACGAGGGAGGAGGAGGAGCCGAGCAGGATTTCGGCACATTTCCGGATCAGCCGGACATAGCTTCTGACGTGCCTAGACGTTCTCCACGTCCAGCCAGAGCTTCAGGTTCATCTTCTCGCCGCGCCAGCGTGAGTGAGAGACCCAACTGGATGGAGACACCTCTTGCATGGTACGGAGCTCGACCTCCATGGTCCGCACAGCAGCCACCGCCACCAGCACCAGCACCGTCAAATGCACCGGGGTGGTACAGTCAGGCTCCGGGATGGTATGAGCAGATGCCATAGTGGGCTACTAGCCTTTCTGATAGAGTGGGAGCATTGGAGATTCGAGCCGATGCTAGAGATGGACGCATGGACGACCTCGACCATATGATGAGAGACGTCTACCGCCAGCAGTTCGGGCGGTACTATGACCCTAGCTTCCATCCATTCCCGCCTCCACCTCCACCGCAGTGATGATTTGCAAGACCGATAGCTTTAGCCGCTCCACCGCCACTTTGTGAGTTTCTTTTTCTTTTTCTTTCTTTCTTTTCTTCTTTTCTTTCTTTTATTTGAACATTAGGGACAATGTTTGTTCCAAGTATGGGGTGGGGTGTGACTAAAAGTTGTAATAACTCTTACTCACTTTGATTGCTTATATTCAGACTATCTTGCATGTTCATTATATTGTTGCACGTTTCATTATTGCATTGCATGAAAAAGAGTTAGAAAAACCCATAAAAATTGAAAAATTTTGAAAATTTTGTGCTTCTAAGGATAGAGATGAATTCTATGATAATCACTACTTGTGAATTGAGTTTGATGACAATTGCATGCTTAAACGAATAGTGAATTGAAAAGAAATTAAATGCGTTGATTATACCTCTTTTGCAAGTTTCATAATGTGATGAATGTTACTTAAATCATGTTGAGTGTAATAACCGAAAATTTTAAATTCCGTTTAATACGGAATTTAACCGGATTCCGATCCGCTAACCTCTAACCTTTAAATAAGTTAAATTCTATCATGTTATGCGATCTAAGTTCATATAAAATAATAAAAGGTGTAACCGGAGATATTTCCGTACTTTTAAAATAAAAATAATAATTTATCTAATACGGAAATTAATTCCGTAAAAATTTTCCGCAAAATGCCTACCGATTCATACAAATAACGGGTTTCGTTTCAGCTCGTTTTAATGAAGTGAAAATAGGCCAATCGTATCGTGGGCTGCCAGCCCAGCCCATTAGTAACCTTTAATTGAAACCCTAATTCTATCCTAACCCCTCCCTAACCTCTAATTAACCTACCCTTCTGTACATCTCAACGTTTTCCCCTTCCTACCACACCGCACCACTGGACGCCTAACCCATCTCCGTTCTTCTCTGCCGCCACCACCGCCGGGACGGACAATTGCTGAAAACGCCGGTCGCCTCCACCGGAACGAGACGCAGAGAGAGGAAGACGACGCCTTGCGCTAGGACATCCTGCAGCGTCCCGAAACGGTGAGTTCTGCTGCCCTTCTCTCTTTCGAGTCGAACCGTGACGAACCGTTGTGGTGCACAGCCCGCGCGAGACGCTTTCCACCGGCCGACCCTTGCACCGCCAAGCTCGACGGACTTTAGCAGTGGACGTTCACCGGGAGGCTAGTGTACCGCCTTCTTCGCCACCCCTGCACCGAGAGGACGAACCCGGAGTCCGCCGCCTTCGAATTTCGGAGTTGTGGCCGTCTGGAACCTCTCTGCCGGACTATACCACCGGTAAAGCACAAATCTCTCTTCCCTCTGTTCCTCCACAGTGGTGCCGGTAATGAACAATAACTGAACTTCCCAAGTGATCTGTAGTGTGAATCATATATGTACAGGACCAACAAGCTGTGTGTTTGAGACTCTAGTTCATGTATTATAGTGAAACAGAATTCTGCATCTCATTGATCGTAGGCACGTGATAAAATTTAGAGAACACATTGTAAAGTACATATGTATATATAAATGGAGGTAGAGGTGGAAAGATACATAAAATATAGGAGTATATTGTACCGAGTTATTATATAAATTATATACAGGTATATACATGTAACAGATATATGGGTACGTATGTAAGTGCGGTTTTGGGAGATATGAATTATGTAAGTTTGTGCGGGTATACGGGTAGTTATATAAGTGAGTTGAGGGAAAGGTTAAAGTATATATATTACAGTATAACTTATGTATCAAAGTAGATGGTAACCTGGAAGGAGGAAGAGTGTTGTCTTTTTTTTCGAGTTGATGCGAGTTTTGTACTTATAACCTATAAGTAGCTAATCGAGAGACACAAATTATGGAAAACAAGTTCTAAAAGAAATTAGTAGGTTTTAAGAATAAACTTTGAGAATTTTCGGCACTAAGGGTAAAATGGTTTTTTACCGTAATAGAGCTTTTTCCGTAATTCCTTCGCATGAGGTTGGACATCTGGATAAGATTTTGATCCACATGCCTTTTTGACAGGCGTTTGAGTTACCACGAGTACGGACCGATTTGAGACTTGTTAGAGTGTGATTTGACTCAAGTAAGTCCTTGCGACTTACTTAGCCGGTTTTGGATATTAGCTGGGTAATAATGGTTGTGTGTGTGCAATGTGTGTTATAATAAAAATAACTTGTTAGGACGACCGTGGTTATTATGTGTTAAGGCCCAAGTGTATGTATAACGGTCCGTGACATCACTGCCCAGCTCTGCCAGGAGACTGGGAGGTTCTCTATACCCAGACCATCCAGGTACACGGTGAGATGCATCGGATCCACTCCTGATGGGTACACGGGGGCGGAGGCGAGGTTTGGGAATCCCTCGTGTCACAAAATAAGTATCATTAGAGTGAATGACTTAAACGAAGATAATAAATGGATTGTTTGAAAGCATGATGAGTGTTTATTTTTTTTATGTGTGTGTGCGTGTGCTATTATTATTCTCCTAATATTTAGATAACTAGCTAATGGTTTCTCTTGTTGCGTTTTTAGTTTTACCGCAGGTTAGACCAGCACCTGAGTGATTCGGAAGTAGTGGTCAGCCGGGTCTCCGTACTCCTTAGAGTGGGGGTTGGGGTTGATGTTTGTCGTTCTTTCTTGTGTTTAGGCAGTTGATCGTTTTTTCTTTGTTTAGTACTATAGGCTGTTAGACCGTGTTGCATTCATTACCTTAAAAATACTATTTTATGAATTTCGGTTTTTCCTTATTTGTGTCTTGTTGCAAGATCCTAGTAATATTGTTGTCAAACTGAGGTCGGGACCCATTGTGAGGTCCTAACCAGTAACGTCCCGAGTTCTGGGAAATCGGGGTGTTACAACATGGTATCAGAGCTCTAGGTTAGCAACAATGACACTTGAAATCTTTTGAAAGACCGAATAAGTACTTGAGCAGAACCCGAAAAGGGATGTGAGTTTTAAAAAGAAATTTTGGTTTTCAAATGCATGCATAGTCTGGTTGGGAATAGAAAAGTACGGCTGACCACCACTACTACCACGGATCTCAGTATGCTTAGTATGGACTTTAAGGTTACTTTAGTTGGACTTATTAGCTTGATTATAATGATAGGTGATGTAGATAAACAGATGCCGAAGATTTGTAGAATGTATATTATATTATGCCTTAATGGAGATAATTGTATGAGATTCTCATTCAGTTGACACACCTAAGTTTTGAAGGATGTCAACGTGAGGATTAGTATGCACATCTTATGTGCATTAGGGCAGGCGAATGACGGGCAACTCCTTCGAACTTGCTGAGGAACGTCGAGGCGGGAAAGTGAGGACTGAAGGATAACATCAACGAACATGGGAAGCAAGGGATCCCGAGTCAATTTAACGGAAGCAAATGAAGGTTATACATGAGAGTAGTCCCGGAAGGGCATTGGATGATCGACAATTATACAAATTGGGAGCGACATCATCTAGGTTCTTTCAAGTGTGGGGTAAAGCAACGTTACAAATAAAGTGGATACCTTCTGAAACACATGGGCATGAAAGTCAAGGTGAAATATAGTAGCGATCCAGACAAGAGACATTGAATCTAAGCTTACTGACGGATCAGAAGGTGAGAGTTTGAGGCTAGAAGCAAAGTGGAAGATGATCACTCTCGACAAGCTACGGGACACCACAATCAAGATGGGAAACCGAGACAATCATAAACGTAGGAGTCAAGATGAGATACCTTGTCCACCCAAATACGAAGAATAAAAGAGCCGAAAAAGGTAAATTTACAGGTTGCTAGAAAGTGGAAGGTAGATTTCACCAATAGGGAAGTGGGGGTGACCTCCTAGAACACACCAGAAATTCAACAAGGATCGGAATACAACAAAGCTCGGATTCCTATGAAGGCGGAAGTACAAGTCGCACCCCAAGGAAGGAGGGTGTAGGAGAATAGTCTGGGCGTAAAAGAGGGTCTCTAAAAATTTCTCACTCACGAAGGGATTTAAGTTAATAAGACTAGCATGTCATAACAGAGAATAACAAAGACAATAACTCGGGTAAATAGAATCGTGGAGAAATGCCTACAAGTTATCGTAGGAAAAGTGATAAGGTCATTGGCGGAAGACGAAGATACAACTAGACTCGTAAGGGTATAGTGCCCTTATAGGAGTGTAAGAAGGAGCTAAAGGAATAAATGGAAGAAATATATTTTCACCTGGTATCTCAAACCTCAAAAGAGATAGAAGAAAAGTAAGTCTACAATCTTATAGAAGGTCAACTATACACTAATTGGTAACAACAAAGAATTTACACGTGCTGGTTGACTAGGGATGGTTGGTTGGCAGATAAGAAGAATAATCACAAGGTTATTAAAGAGTTTTATCGACATCTGGAGAAATTCTCCCAGAGATCAACGAAGACAATGGTGAAGTCAAACTAATACGAGTGCTAGAAAAACTTAATAGGTTCAAAGTCAATAACTCTAATTAAAATTTTCGTCGAAGAGCTTGACAGTAGAGGAGATACCAGTTGCATGTGAGTTTATAGAAGTATTCAATGACGACCTGCCAGGGCTACCCCCACAGAGGAGTGTTGATTTCAGCATGGAGTTCGAGCCGGGCACGAGCCCAATCTCAAAGGCCCCGTACCGTATGACACCGATAGAACTGCTGGAGTTGAAGAAGCAATTAGAGGAGTTAGCAGCGAAGGGCTTCATACGCCCTAGTGCGTCTCCTTGGGGGGAGGGGCGCCATTATATTTTGTGAAGAAGGACGGATCGATGCGGTTATGCATAGACTACAAAGAACTGAATAAAGTCACCATCAAGAACAAGTATCCACTGCCGCGCATAGATGATCTATTGGACCAGTTGCATGGAGCGTCTGTGTTCTCGAGGATAGACTTGAGGTCCGGTTACCACCAGTTGAGGGTGAGAGATCAAGACATACCTAAGACGGCATTCCGGACTAGGTATGGTCATTATGAGTTCGTAGTGATACCATTTGGGCTCATTAATGCACCAATGGTGTTTATGGAGTGAATGAATGGGGTATTCATTGATTTCTTAGACCAGTTTGTAATGGTCTTCATTGACGACATCCTAGTTTACTCTAGGAGTCGAGAGGAGCATGCCGGACACTTGAGGAAAGTATTGCAGATTCTACAGGATAGTCATCTGTATGCTAAGCTATCCAAGTGTGAGTTTTGGATGTCAGAGGTGGTTTTCTTAGGTCACGTGGTGACTGTTGAGGGTATTAAAGTCGATCCGACGAAGATCGAGTCAGTATCTTCTTGGCAACCTCCTAAGAATGTGAAGGAGGTTCGCAGCTTTCTAGGTTTGGCAGGATATTACCGCCGGTTTGTGGAAGGGTTTTCCTAGATTGCCCGACCACTCACTTGTCTTCTGAGGAAGACTACCCGGTTTGTCTAGTCTGAGCCGTGTCAGCAGAGTTTTGAGGAGCCGACGAGGAGATTGACGTCCGCTCCGATTTTGGCACAGCCTGAGGGTACTGATGACTTTGTGGTATATAGTGATGCATCCAAGCTGGGCTTGGGGTGTGTTTTGATGCAGAGGGGTAAGGTCACAGCCTATGCATCTCGACAATTGAAGACGTATGAGGAGAACTACCCCACACATGATCTAGAGTTGGCTGCAGTAGTCCATGCTCTTAAGAGCTGGCATCACTATCTCTATGGGGCGACATGTTAGATCTTCACAGACCATAAGAGTCTGAAGTACATATTCACTGAGAGAGAGTTGAATAACCGCCAGAGGCGGTGGTTAGAGTTGATCAAGGACGTCAACCTTGAGATTCTTTACCACCCCGGGAAGGCGAATGTGGTAGCTAATGCTTTGAGCCGGAAGATGTCTAGGGAGAGGGCGATAGCCCGGTTGATAGTACAACCACAGTTGCAGAGGGACTTGGCTTGGTTGGAGATAGAGATTCAGTTTCCCGATATTGATAGTCAATTGGCTACCTTGAAGTTACTTTCTGATCTGTTGGATGAGATCCGACCGAAGCAGGAGACTTGCCCGACTTTGATCAGGATCCGAGACAAGATGTCGCGAGATGAGGCCCCACAGTTCACTATTGGTGCTGATGGATTGATGAGACGTCAGGATCGCGTTTGTATGCCGTCAAATAATGAGTTGAGACAAAGGATACTAGGTGAGGCTCATGCTATCCCATACTCAGTACATCCTGGAGCGAGTAAGATGTACAAGGAGGTGAGACAGTATTTCTGGTAGGGTGGTTTGAAGCCAGATGTGACTCGGTATGTAGCTTAGTGTCCGACCTGCCAGCAGGTCAAGATTGAGCATCGTAGGTCCGGAGGAGAGCTCCACCCACTTCCAGTACCACAGTGGAAGTGGGAGGATATATCGATGGATTTTGGCACAGGTTTGATGCCCAACAGAGGATATGACGCTATTTGGGTAGTGGTAGACCGCCTGACGAAGACAGCACATTTCATTCCGATTAAGGAAACGTGGCCGGTGAGCCGTCTAGCTGAGGAGTTTACCAGACACATTGTGAGACTCCATGGGGTACCGAGGACTATCGTCTCTGATAGAGATGGACGTTTTACCTCGAGATTTCGGCAACAGTTACATACTGCTTTGGGACGAGTCTCCACTTTACCACTACCTATCACCCACAGACAGACGGTCAGTCTGAGAGGACCGTTCAGACCTTAGAGGACATGCTGCGGGCGTGTGTACTAGATTGGGGACATGTATGGCCAGATCATCTCTCACTAGTAGAGTTTTCATATAATAACAGCTGGCACGTGTCTATTGGGATGGCTCCTTATGAGGCCTTGTACGGGCAAAGATGTCGCACGCCATTATGCTGGGATGAGCCTAACAGAGCTGATGGAGTAGCTCCAGATCAGATACAAGATGACATCGCTCAGATTGCCCTGGTCCAGGAGCGGATGTTAGCAGCTTAGAGTCGTTAGAAGTCCTACATCGACAAGAGGCGCCGACCCTTGGAGTTTAGGGTGGGTGCTCAGGTATGGTTGAGAGTGTCACCTACGAGAGGAGTCAGGCATTTCGGCATTAAGGGGAAGCTGAGTCCCCGATATGTTGGACCTTTTGAGGTCTTGGAGAGAGTTGGAGAGGTGGCCTACAGATTAGCACTACCGCCGAGACTAGAGGGTATCCATCCGGTCTTCCATGGATCTCAGTTGAGAGAGTACATTCCGGATCCGAGACACGTCATCAGCCATGAGGATCTGATAGTTGAGCCGATCATACTTTTGTAGAGTACCCAATAGCTGTACTGGAGCGCAGTACTGGATGTCTGCGGTCCAAGGAGATACCTATGTTGAGGATCCAGTGGTCTAGACGGGGAGCTGATGAGGCCACTTGGGAGACTGAGGAGAGTATTAGACGTAACTATCCCGAGTTCTTTGAGGGGTTAGAGGTTTCTCATGTATTAACGAGTTAGTACTCGGATGTTGTGTTGTTTGACCTTTCAGGGTTTTTTTTATATATCGATTTGAGTGATTACGTTTTTTTTGTGATGCATGTCTACTGTTGATGGTTGAGTAGTTGCATGGTAGAAAATGGAAATGTTGAAAAAACTAAAATATACCAAAGGAAATGCGTGATTTAGAGAATCATTCTAAGTTTCGGGACGAAACATCTTTTAAGAGGGCACTGATATAATAACCGAAAATTTTAAATTCCGTTTAATACGGAATTTAACCGGATTCCGATCCGCTAACCTCTAACCTTTAAATAAGTTAAATTCTATCATGTTATGCGATCTAAGTTCATATAAAATAATAAAAGGTGTAACCGGAGATATTTCCGTACTTTTAAAATAAAAATAATAATTTATCTAATACGGAAATTAATTCCGTAAAAATTTTCCGCAAAATGCCTACCGATTCATACAAATAACGGGTTTCGTTTCAGCTCGTTTTAATGAAGTGAAAATGGGCCAATCGTATCGTGGGCTGCCAGCCCAGCCCATTAGTAACCTTTAATTGAAACCCTAATTCTATCCTAACCCCTCCCTAACCTCTAATTAACCTACCCTGCTGTACATCTCGACGTTTTCCCCTTCCTACCACACCGCACCACTGGACGCCTAACCCATCTCCGTTCTTCTCTGCCGCCACCACCGCCGGGACGGGCAATTGCTGAAAACGCCGCTCGCCTCCACCGGAACGAGACGCAGAGAGAGGAAGACGACGCCTTGCGCTAGGACAGCCTGCAGCATCCCGAAACGGTGAGTTCTGCTGCCCTTCTCTCTTTCGAGTCGAACCGTGACGAACCGTTGTGGTGCACAGCCCACGCGAGACGCTTTCCACCGGCCGACCCTTGCACCGTAAAGCTCGACGGACTTTAGCAGTGGACGTTCACTGGGAGGCTAGTGTACCGCCTTCTTCACCACCCCTGCACCGAGAGGACGAACCCGGAGTCCGCCGCATTCGAATTTCGGAGTTGTGGCCGTCTGGAACCTCTCTGCCGGACTATACCACCGGTAAAGCACAAATCTCTCTTCCCTCTGTTCCTCCACAGTGGTGCCGGTAATGAACAATAACTGAACTTCCCAAGTGATCTGTAGTGTGAATCATATATGTACAGGACCAACAAGCTGTGTGTTTGAGACTCTAGTTCATGTATTATAGTGAAACAGAATTCTGCATCTCATTGATCGTAGGCACGTGATAAAATTTAGAGAACACATTGTAAAGTACATATGTATATATAAATGGAGGTAGAGGTGGAAAGATACATACAATATAGGAGTATATTGTACCGAGTTATTATATAAATTATATACAGGTATATACATGTAACAGATATATGGGTACGTATGTAAGTGCGGGTTTGGGAGATATGAATTATGTAAGTTTGTGCGGGTATACGGGTAGTTATATAAGTGAGTTGAGGGAAAGGTTAAAGTATATATATTACAGTATAACTTATGTATCAAAGTAGATGGTAACCTGGAAGGAGGAAGAGTGTTGTCTTTTTTTTCGAGTTGATGCGAGTTTTGTACTTATAACCTATAAGTAGCTAATCGAGAGACACAAATTATGGAAAACAAGTTCTAAAAGAAATTAGTAGGTTTTAAGAATAAACTTTGAGAATTTTTAGCACTAAGGGTAAAATGGTCTTTTACCGTAATAGAGCTTTTTCCGTAATTCCTTCGCATGAGGTTGGACATCTGGATAAGATTTTGATCCACATGCCTTTTTGACAGGCGTTTGAGTTACCACGAGTACGGACCGATTTGAGACTTGTTAGAGTGTGATTTGACTCAGGTAAGTCCTTGCGACTTACTTAGCCGGTTTCTGGATATTAGATGGGTAATAATGGTTGTGTGTGTGCAATGTGTGTTATAATAAAAATAACTTGTTAGGACGACCGTGGTTATTATGTGTTAAGGCCCAAGTGTATGTATAACGGGCCGTGACATCACTGCCCAGCTCTGCCAGGAGACTGGGAGGTTCTCTATACCCAGACCATCCAGGTACACGGTGAGATGCATCGGATCCACTCCTGATGGGTATACGGGGGCGGAGGCGAGGTTTGGGAATCCCTCGTGTCACAAAATAAGTATCATTAGAGTGAATGACTTAAACGAAGATAATAAATGGATTGTTTGAAAGCATGATGAGTGTTTATTTTTTTTTTATGTGTGTGTGTGTGCTATTATTATTCTCCTAATATTTAGATAACTAGCTAATGGTTTCTCTTGTTGCGTTTTTAGTTTTACCGCAGGTTAGACCAGCAGCTGAGTGATTCGGAAGTAGTGGTCAGTCGGGTCTCCGTACTCCTTAGAGTGGGGGTTGGGGTTGATGTTTGTCGTTCTTTCTTGTGTTTAGGCAGTTGATCGTTTTTCCTTTGTTTAGTACTATAGGCTGTTAGACCGTGTTGCATTCATTACCTTAAAAATACTATTTTATGAATTTCGGTTTTTCCTTATTTGTGTCTTGTTGCAAGATCCTAGTAATATTGTTGTCAAACTGAGGTCGGGACCCATTGTGAGGTCCTAACCAGTAACGTCCCGAGTTCTGAGAATTCGGGGTGTTACATTGAGGAATTGAAGTTAAAATCACACTATAAGTTCTTATACTTATTGTTGAGATGATTAATGCAATTCGATTTTCTTTCTTCTTTCTTTGATCATTTTGCCCCTCTTTGAAATATTGACCTCCTTTACCTATCCGGGAATTTGGAGGAGTTGAATGAAAAAGGCATGTATGATGTGGCAGGGCCATGAAAGCAATACTTTGCATTCAAAGGAATAGAAAGAAATTATAGGTTTGGGGAAGTCAATCATGACGATGAGTAACTCGGCACCATTCACATAGCCGGGTGTTTGTGTCTTGCCAAAGTCGGATTGAGCGATATTCCTAGCGGATTATGGTATGTGCGCTAAGGGTTTGAGGCATCTCATAAAAATTGAGAAACGCCAATCTCCTAGGCTTCGGTTTTTGTGCACCTCTATCCATAACTCCAAAAGTAAAGTCGAAAATGAAAAGAAGAGAGCGAAGCTCTAAGTTGAAGGTGTTGCGGAAACCGCAAGAGAAGAAGAAAAGAGTAGTTATCCACTTTCCCGGATTCATGCACCACATTCCTTAAAGTTTCCTTCCCTTTCCACATTCTAGACCTTTTTCTTTGAAAGTTCTTAAGATCAAAAGAATGTTATATGACTTGGTGATCTAAATTGAAGTTTCTTATGATTGATTTTGATAATGTTTGAAGGTTATGATGTTTGTATGGAAGTTTGATTGATTCATGATTTTTCTTTACTCTTTACTCTTTGATTAAGTGTATGAAAGTCTTATAAACGAATGAAGCAAGATTTGAGAATGATCTATTGATTAGAAGGCACATTCATCCAAAAGAAGTATTGCTTTGAGAAGGTACACATATTTCATCCTAACTTTTGTTTTAAAGCTTTTTAAAGACCTTGCTTAGGGACAAGCAAGTGGCAAGTATGGGGTTATTTGTTAGCATGAAATATTGTGATATTTTAGGCACGTTTTCTAAGTGTATTTCAATGATATTGGTAGTCATTGATTGAGCATTGATGCAATTGTGAGCTAGTTTGTCTATAATGTCGATATAGAGATCTACACAAGCTTTATGTTGATTATAGGTAATTGAGAGCTATTTCCGAACGGAATTGAGCAAGGATGGATTCGATTGAGCATGTCCATGAATTGAGGACATTCCTAGGAGCTAAGGAAGTGCCAACTTGATGGATGCACAAGGCTAAGGAAGAATCACGTTTTAGCCCTAAACCACGCTCTAAAATACGGCCGTACTACTTTCCACGTTCAAGTCCACGGCCGTGGAACCATGGCAAGGGAAGCGTGGTTCATTCCAGCAACTTCTACGGCCGTGGAGGAGTTGTGTCAAACCGTGTTGATTTCCACGCTCTAAATTACGGCCGTGGAACCCTTCCACGACCGTGATCTTGGCGATCTTTTTCGCCACACTTTAAGCCACGATCTCCTACGCAATTGGGCCGGGCCGATATTTTATCTCACACTATAAAAGGACGGACGAAGAGAGATTCCGCCACCTCTTCTTAGACCTTCGCTTACGCATAGACGCATCTTACGTTTGCGCTTGGAATTGCCCTAATTTCGCATTTAGCGGAGATTGTGTTTGAGAGATTTTTGCGCTTTGTCATTGGGATTTCCGGATTGACGGAAGATCGAAGATTTGGAAGATTGTTCGCAAGAGGATTTCGCTTCTTGCTTAGGTTTGATTTAGAAGACGGATTGACATCCCGTTCTTCCTTCTTATCTAAGATTTGTGTTTGTTTGTGTTATTCCGAATCTAGTGACGATTATTGTTCTTGATTGTGACTTTGAGATTGATTTGAAAGTTATTAAAGGTTTTCGGAAGTTTTCAACTTTCATTCTTTTAAACCTTGAATTTGATATCAATATGACTATTGTTGGCTAAAAACCCTTAACAATTGTAAGGTGAAGGGATGATAGTTGTGGCTTAGATGATGATAGATCGATCGTAAATAGATTGGACCCTGAGAGTTAGAGAGAATCGACGACAACCCTAATCCACGGTCTGTTCTTGAGCTTCCACGGCCGTGGAACTCAAGAACTAGCCGTAATTCTATGTTAAGTTACGAACTTGCTTTTACTTTAATCCAAAGTTAAAGATTTGCTTTAACTTAGTCTTGGCTTGCTTTTTCTAGGTGGTAGTGAAGCCTCAACAACCTCTACCTCGATTGTGAGTGTCACAACCTTAATCGGTTTAGTTAGTCTTGATCCTTGGATTACAAGTTTGGGTATTTGACATTAATTCTTACCTTTAGAACCTTCCTATATTGAAGCCTCAACAACCTTTATAGAGAGTTTCTTGTAGGTGAGTCATATAAGGTTTTTGGAACTTCACCATACGATTACCTTACATTCGCATACCTTTGCATATCTTAACTCTGTTCTTATATCATTAGTATATCTTGAATCGATTGCCACAGTTGGATTCCTGGATCTTTAGGATTGTTGTTTTCCCAATAATTCGAAAAGCTCTTACAATTACTCGCTTGATAACCTATAATTGGATTTAACCCCCCAAATCCCTGTGTTCGATACTCTGGAATTCTTGCTTAAATATATCGATCCGTACACTGCGGGTTCGCTTGCTTGATTCTAGTTTTATAAATTTAAAGCTTATTTGCACGCACGCTAAGTGGCGAACAGGTTCACATCCTTGTTTTAGGAATACATCTAGGGTTATAAATTTAAAGCTTGCACACGCCGTTTGGAGCGAACAAGTTTTTGGCGCCGTTGGCGGGGACTTGGTCTAGACCGAGCCGGTTGCGGTAGTCTTTTGGGGCACTTGCCCTTGTTTCTACTAACCACTCTACTTGAGTGACTTTCGCAGGTTCTTTCTTGTAGGTTTATGCGAAAAACCCACGCTGGGAAGGAAATCGTTCCTTACGATCCCGAACCAGAAAAGACATACAAAAGACGCTTGAAAGAAGCTAAGATGGCCAATCAAGAGAATCGCGATCTTGAGGCCGAATTGAAGGAGGCATTGGAACAACTACGCCTCAGCAAAGAAGAATTGCAACTGGAAAAGGAGGAAACTTGCGCAAGGACAAAATCGATCGAAGCAGATATGGAGACTTTACGGGACCATTATCTACCTTTACCAGCTCCAGCGCCTCGACCGAGGCAGGATCTAGTCCTAGCTGCCCCGGCCGAGATACTTCCACCTCGGATGCCAGTCCGATATGCTCTTTTTGCAGGTATTCCACAGACCCTAGGGCAGAGGATGGATCTCAACCAGCAACTGAGGCGTCCAAGAGTCAACCTAGGTGATCCAGCGGACCATGATTATGAGCTTCGACCGCAAGTTCTTTCCATGATTCGCCAATGGCAATTTGGAGGGCTAGAGAGGGAGTCTCCGCATCAACATCTACAAAACTATGAGATCTTGATGGAGACCTTGAGACCTTCAAGGCTGGAAAACAACAATTACAAGCTAAGGCCTTTCTACTTCTCTTTGAAAGATAGGACGCTTACTTGGTATCAATCTCTCCCTCCAGGAAAAATCAACACTTGAGAGGAGATGACGACGGAGTTCTTAATTAAATTCTTTCCCCCTCTAAGACCGCTGAAATGAGAGGAAAATCAATGCCTTCATCATGAAGGACAAGGAGAGCTTGTCCAAGTCATGGGAGAGATTTAAAGACATTCTTTTGGATTGCCCACATCATGGGATTCCAAAAATAGAGTTGTTGGAGATATACTTCAAGGGAATGGATAGACACACCCAGTTCAACCTCCAACTACTATCCGCCGGCACGTTCATGGACATGCCGATTGACGAAGCTTGGGAGTTCATAGAGAAACAAGCTTTGCACATGGAGAAAATACTCCCACCAAGGAGCTGAATGTGGAGTTAAAAGAGTTAACTTTCAAGAAGCTCCACCAAACAATGATCAACTCACCTCTTTGAAGAATGATGTGAAAAATTTAAGGAACTTTTGGTTGCTCAAACCAAGAAAGAAGATGAAGGATATCAAGGCTCAAGGAACAACAATGGTTACCGGAACAATAACAACGGTTCCCGGAACAACAACTACAACAACAATAGAGGATCCAACAACAACAATTGGAGGACAAACAACCAAAATTCGGGTAACCCTTACTCTAACTCCAATTCGAATAACTCCTCTAATCCTTTCCTCTCTTCTTCTTATTCTACTCGATTGAAGAGCCAGGAGCCTGGATCAAGTACGTTCCAGCCGGAAAAGAAAGATGCAGTGTTGGAGGCCATCTTGATCAAGCTCAACTCTATGGAGACATCCATGACTTCATTTTCAAAGGCACAAAAAGCCTTAGAACAACAATTCTTTAACATGGCGAATGAATCGCCAAGAGATCCAAGGAAGCTTCTATCAACGACGGAAAGCAACCCCAAAGGACAGATCATGGCAATAACGACGAGAAGTGGCCTGAAGATTGCAGATCCAGTGCCTCGGTCGATGCCAGTACAGACGAAGAACACCTTGGTCCAGGCACAGTCGAAGAACACTTCGGCCGAGATGCCAACCGAGGTCGAACCTCAGAGAGCGTCGGACAATACTGAAGTTTATGTTCCACCTCCTGCATATAAACCACCACTTCCATTCCCCTAGTCAAGGGCCAGAGCACATCTAGACAAGTGTTAGCATGAAATATTGTGATATTTTAGGCACGTTTTCTAGATGTTTTTCATTCATTATAGTGTTCATTGATGAAGCATTGAGGCAATTGTTAGCTAGTTTGTCTATGTTTTTGATATAGAGGTCTACATAAGCTTTGTGTTGATTGTAGGAAAATAAGAGCTAAAACCGAACAAATTAAGAGAGGATGGAGATGAATGGAGCACATCCAAGGATTGAGGACACCACAAAGAAGCCAATAAAGATGTTAAGATGAGGAATGACATGAAACAAAGGAAACTACGAGCTATCCATGCTTCCACGCTCTAAAATACGGCCGTAATGAAGTTCACGCCCAAAACCACGGACGTGGAACTTGGCAACATAAGCGTGGAACATTCCAGAGAGTTACACGGTATAAAGTACGGTCGTGGAAGTTGTGAAGAACCGTGATGGAATCCACGCTCTAAACCACGGGCGTGGAACCCTCTCTGACCATGATTTAGGCGATCTTTTGACGTACTAATTAAAGTCAGGATCTTTTACACAATGGGCTGGACGGTTACTCCTATCCTTCCCTATAAAAGGACTAGAGGAGGGAGAAATCGAGGACTGCGCTTAGATCTCGCTTACACCCTCGCTTAGGCCATCATCGCTTGGAGCTTCGCTTCCGCGCATTGAGGGTATCATTGGACGTAGGGAGATTACGTCTTTTATCCTTTAGGTTTGATTAGAAGACGGATTGACATCCCGTTCTTCGTTCTTATCAATGATTGTGATTTGTTTGTGTTATTTCAAATCTGATATACATCATACTATTGTTTGTGGATTTGAGATTGATTTGAAGTTTATTGAAGGTTTTCGAAGGTTTTCATCTTTCATATTTCTTAATCTTGAATTTGATATCATAATGATGATTATTGGCTAAAACCCTTTAGCAATTCTATGGTGAAGGGTTGATAGTTGTGGCTTAGGTGATGATAGATCGATCCTAAACAGATTGGACCCTGAGAGTTAGAGAGATTCGTCGACGAGCCTGAATCACGGCCTGTTATTGAGGTTCCACGGCCGTGGAACTCAAGATCTGCCCGTAATTTTTCCTAGTTTACGAATATTGCTTTTACTTTGATCCAAGGTTAAAGATTACCTTTAACTTAGTCTTGACTTGCCTTTTCTAGGTAGTACTGAAGCCTCAACAACCTCTACTTCGATTTCAAGTGTCACAACCTTAATCGGTTTAGTTAGTCTTGATCCTTGGGTTACAAGTTTGGGTATTTGTGATTAATCCTTGTCGTTAAATCCTTTCTATACTGAAGCCTCAACAACCTTTATAGAGAGTATATTTAGATAAGTCATATAAAGCCTTGGAACTTGACCATACATTGCTTTACCTTAGTGATAACGTGATTTATGACGTTAGTTTAGGCATTCAATTAGAAAGTTTTTCCCGTTATTCATGCACGGTTTGGCATTAGTTCATGGTGTTTACGCTCATTTCGTGCATATTTCTAGAAAGACGTCTACACGAGCTTTTGTCTATTTTGTACATTAATCGATACATTCGAGGATCAAGCCTCATGGTGGTACATATCCAAGGCCTTTAAGGAGCATAATTGGAGCAATGAAGGACACAAGGACCCTTGTTGGTGCAAGCAATGGAGCAACTCATAGCATGCTTCTGTTGAAGAAAATCAACCTACACCCAGGAAAATCGGCCGATTTTTCCTACTGGGTCAATTTTTGGGCCTTTGACAGCTTAATCCACGTGTCCCACGATCTCTTGTCCGGCCTTGCTCTTGGTGGAGAATATAAGTGGGCCTGCAAGTTGTTGCTAGGGGATCTCTCCATTCATTCCTCTCTCCCACATCCTCTAGCATCTTCTCAAAGACTCTTCCAATTGGGAGCTCTCTTCAAGACACCCTTGTGGGTGTTCTTGAGAGAGATTAGTGTAGATTTCAATTTCTTAGTGAGATTTGAGTGATTTTTGTGAAGAAGCTTGTTGAAGGTTGTAAGATCTGACTTGGAGCTACATTTGGTGTGTTGAAAGACTTGTTTTGAGCTCAAATCTAGCTAAGTTTCATTGCTTTCATTTCCTTACTTCATCTTCTTGCTATGAAGACCATGTATGCTTGTATGATGATTTTAGATCTTGAAATGCATGTTATTGGCTAGTTTGTTGTGATTCTGGAGTGATGGATTGACGGTTAAGGCATGGGTGATGATAGAATGGACTTATATGTTAGTTTAGGATGATTCTTATGCACAAAACCTAACTCAGACATAAAAATTGACATGTTCTTCATAGTAAATCGGCCGATTTTTGCTATGATCCACCCGATTTTCCTTCTGTTGCTCTTTAATTGATGAATCTGTATGTTAGGGTGTTAGGTTGTTGAAATCCTAGTGTTTATTAAGCTTAATTTAGCTTAGGATCACCTAATGCTATCAACCTAAGTGAGGGAAGAGATCTACCCGATGATTTCCGATCTTAGATACCTAAGATGATGAATTCTTGGTAGTAGTGAGCCTCACAAGCCGCTATTGGATTGAGTGTGCTAGGATTATTGCTTGAGACTTCCCTTTTCCGAGACTTACCCGGTAAGGAGAGGGTTGCCCCTTAAGTAAAGTCCGGTTTGTGTAGAATTCCCTACTTTAACCCCTTGAGACCTACCCGGTAATAGGAGTTTGATGCGGGATTAGTGAAGCGAGAGACTTACCTGGTAATTGCTTCCATTTGAGAAACATCCTTTCCCAACACCGCAGCTTTGTCCTTAGAATCTTTAGAAGCTTGAGTCCAATGCCATAACCGGAAATCTTGACCTCTAGAATCCACTTTTTCTATCTTTGATCTCATATCTTGTGTTTATGTCACTTGTTTGTTTTGCTAGCTTGAGTTGTTAGTTTGTTTAATTACCTTGCTTGATATGTGATCCTTGCTTGATCACCACAAAAACTCAACCAAAAATATCATCATTTTCATTTCTTTATTTCTTTCTCTTTTCTTAGACTAGATTTGCACTATCTTTGATCACTAAATGACTTGATTTCGCCTCAGTCCTTGTGTTCGACCTCGGAATACTATCCCTACTACAAACGTCCCGTATACTGCGGGTTCGCTAGGTAGTTTAGGAGATTAGATCGAGTTTATAAATGTAAAGCTTTTTGTGCTACACATCCTAGCGTAACACTTAGCATACCTTTGCAACTCTTAACTCTGTCCTTAGTTCTTTAGTATATCTTGAATCGATTGCCACAATTGGATACATGGATCTTTAGGGTTGCTGTTTTCCCAATATATTTCCAAAGCTCATACAATTACTTGCTTGACGATCTATAACTGAATTTAACCCCCAAATCCCTGTGTTCGATACTCTGGAATTCTTGCTTAACTACGTCGATCCGTACACTGCGGGTTCGCTTGTTTGATTCTAGTTTTATAAATTTAAAGCTTATTAGCACGCACGCTAAGTGGCGAACAAGTTTTTGGCGCCGTTGCCGGGGAGTTGATATTTGGCATGTTTGATGTGGGACGGCCATGAAAGCAAAATTTTGCATTCAAGGAATAGAAAGAACTTATAGGTTTAGGAAAGTCAATCATGACGATGAGTAACTCGGCACCATTCACATAGCCGGGTGTTTGTGTCTTGCCAAAGTCGGATTGAGCGATATTCCTAGCAGATTATGGTATGTGCATCAAGGGTTTGAGGCATCTCGCAAAATTGAGAAACACCGATCTCCTAGGCTTCGGTTTTTGTGCACCTCTGTCCATAACTCCAAAAGTAAAGTCGAAAAATGAATTGAAAAGAGGAAGAGCAAAGCTCTAAGTTGAAGCGTTGTGAAACCGCAAAAGAAAAAAAAAGGAAAAAGTTAGTTGTCCACTTTCCCGGATTCATGCACCACATTACTTAAAGTTTTCCTTCCCTTTCCGCATTCTAGACCTTGTTTGAAATTCCTTAAGATCAAAAGAATGTTATTTGACTTGGTGATCTAAATTGAAGTTTCTTATGCTTGATTTTGATAATGCTTGAAGGTTATGATGTTTACTATGAAGTTTAATTAATTCATGAAGTTTCTTTCCTCTACATTCTTTGGTTACGTATATGAAAGTTTTCAAGAATGAATGAAGCAAGGTATGAGATTGATCTATGGATTAGAAGCACATTCACTTAAAAGAAGTTGTTTTTGAGTTGCATACATATTTCATTCTAACTTGAGCTCTAAAGCTTTTGAAAGTCCTTGCTTAGGGACAAGCAAGTGGCAAGTATGGGGTATTTTGTTAGCATGAAATATTGTGATATTTTAGGCACGTTTTCTAGATGTTTTTCATTCATTATAGTGTTCATTGATGAAGCATTGAGGCAATTGTTAGCTAGTTTGTCTATGTTGTCGATATAGAGGTCTACATAAGCTTTGTGTTGATTGTAGCCAAATAAGAGCTAAAACCGAACAAATTAAGAGAGCATGGAGATGAATTGAGCACATCCAAGGATTGAGGACACCACAAAGAAGCCAATAAAGATGTTAAGATGAGGAATGGCACGAAACAAAGGAAACTACGAGCTATCCATGCTTCCACGCTCTAAAATACGGCCGTAATAAAGTTCACGCCGAAAACCACGGCCGTGGAACTTGGCAACATAAGTGTGGAGCATTCCAGAGAGTTACACGGTATAAAGTACGGTCGTGGAAGTTGTGAAGAACCGTGATGGAATCCACGCTCTAAACCACGGGCGTGGAACCCTCTCTGACCGTGATTTAGGCGATCTTTTGACGTACTAATTAAAGTCACGATCTTTTACACAATGGGCTGGACGGTTACTCCTATCCTTCCCTATGAAAGGACTAGAGGAGGGAGAAATCGAGGACCGCGCTTAGATCTCGCTTACACCCTCGCTTAGGCCATCATCGTTGTTAGCATGAAATATTGTGATATTTTAGGCACGTTTTCTAAACGTATTTGATTCATATCGATAGTCTTTGATTGAACTTTATGCATATGTGAGCTAGTATTACCTATATTGTCGATACGGATGTCTACACTAGTTCTATGTTGATTTTTAGGTGATTTGGAGCTATTTCCGAACGGAATCGAGCAAAGGAGAGTTGAGTTAATATGTCCATAGATTGAGGACATTCTTTGGAAGCAACGTGGAGCTTTGGATTGAGGAATGCACGAGGCTAGAGAAGAATCACGTTCTTGCCCTAAATTACGCCCTAAAATACGGCCGGAATCCAAACCACGTTCAGAATTACGGCCGTGGATTCAGAGTCAGAAATTGATGTTCATTCCAGAGGATATTACGGCCGTGGAACATATGGTGCAAACCGTAATTGTTTCCACGACCTAAATTACGGTCGTGGAACACTTCCACGACCGTGATCTTGGCGAATCTTTTCGCCACACTTTGAAGCCACGATCTTTTGAAGATTGGGCCGGGCCGACACTTTGCCCTACATTATAAAAAGACGGGAAAAAGGAGATTCCGTCATCTTCGCTTACATCCTCGCTTAGGCTCGCTTACAATTCGCATATCTCCGCATACGTTCGGGAGGATCGTTTAGCGCTAGTTTGGAAGCTTTGATATCTCATTAGAGATTGAAGGTTCGCATCGAAGAATTACCCTAATCTCGCACTTTTGGTGGAGATTGCTGCTGAGATCTCCGGATTGGCGGAATATTGAAGTTTTCGGAAGATTTTGCAAGAAGATCTCTCTTCTTGTTTAGGTTTGATTTGGAAAACGGATTGACATCCCGTTCCCTTTTCTTTCCTAAGGTTGTGATTGTTTGCCTTACTTTGAATCTTTTGACAATACTTGTTCTCTTTGTGACTTTGAGATTGGTTTGAAGGTTATTGAAAGTTCTTGAAAGTTTCCATCTTTCTATCTTTTAATTCTTGAATTGATATCAACATGACTATTATTGGCTAAAAACCCTTAACAATTCTAAGGTGAAGGGTTGATAGTTGTGGCTTAGATGATGATAGATCGATCGCAAACAGATTAGACCCTGAGAGTTAGAGAGAATCGCCGACAACCTTAAATTACGGTCTGTTCTTGAGTCCACGGCCGTGGAACCTCAAGAACCAACCGTGATTTCCTTTAAGTCCACGAACTTGCTTTTACTTTAATCCAAAGTTAAAGATTTGCTTTAACTTAGTTTAGACTTGTCTTTCCTAGGTGGTAGTGAAGCCTCAACAACCTCTACCTCGATTGTGAGCCTCAACAACCTCAATCGGTTAAGTTAGTCTTGATCTTTAGGTTATAAGTTTGGGTATTTGACACTAACTCTCATCTTTATAATCTTTCTATATTGAGCCTCAACAACCTGTATAGAGAGTGCCTTGTAGATGAGTTATATAAGGTTTTTCTAACTTCATCGTACGATTACCTTACATTAGTATACCTTTGCATATCTCAACTCTGTCTTTATATCATTAAGTATATCTTGAATCGATTGCCACAGCTGGATACTTGGATCTTTAGGATTGTTGTTTTCCCAATATTTGCAAAACTCCTATATTTATTCGCTTGATAACCTACTATCGAATTTGTTCCCACCCAAATCTCTGTGTTCGATACTCTGGAATTCTTGCTTAGCTACGTCGATCCGTACACTGCGGGTTCGCTGCTTGATTCTAGTTTTATAAATTTAAAGCTTATTTGCACACACCTTTAGGGGCGAACAAGCTTTTGGCGCCGTTGCCGGGGATTTGGTTTCGGCCGAATTCGGTAACCGGTTGTCAAGCTTGGGAGCTTGCTCTTGTCATTTGATATTTTCTTAAGTGCATGCGCAGGTCTAGGAACACCAAGGTTCTCTTACCTCTTGATCAAGAGCTAGAGAAAACCTTAAGGCAAAAACGCAAAGAAAAGAAGATGGCTGAAGAACATGAGCGTGATCTTCAGGCGGAATTAGCGGAGAAGGAAGCTCAACTCCATTGGAATGAGAACCTCCGCCGGGATGAGATGGATCGCCATCAATCCCAAGTTAATAGTCTACAGGATCAGATGTTCCAGATGAGATTAGAAATAAGCGACCTTAAGAGTAAGGAGATCAAGAAATCCTCAAGAAGGACATCAAGATCTAGAAGGAGAGGTCATTCATCCGCTGATGATAGTGACTCTTCCATGCCACCATTAGAGGAGATTGATCCTACGGTCAATATGAATCCTTTCCATCCACAAGGAGCTACTAACCGCCGCATTCCACCTAGGAATGTGAGGGTCGAACGTGTGGATAATGAGCCAAGAACTCTTGGCCAGCGGATGGATCCAACACAACAACCACGCCGCTTGGGCGCGAATTTTGATGCTGAAGATGTGCAAGGGTTTAGCTTTAACCCTCAAGTTATTACTCTTGTTCGCCAAAACCAATTTGGCGGTACGAGCGCTGAATCTCCACACCAACACTTGCAAAACTTCGAGTGCATGATGGAGACGATGAGACCGAAGAGCGCTACCACCAACAGCTACAAGCTTAAGCCCTTCTTCTTCTCCTTGAAGGGAAAGGCATTGTCATGGTATCAAGCTCTTCCTAGTGGGAAACTAGATACGTGGGAAGACCTTTCCGCGGAATTTCTCACCAAAACGGCGGAACTTAGAGGTAAGATTAATGCTTTTTCTATGAAACCTAACGAAAGTTTGTTTCAATCATGGGAAAGGTTTCAGGATTTGCTCTTGGATTGCCCTCATCATGGCATATCTAAACTTGCCTTGCTGGAGATTTACTACAAGGGGCTGGATGCGGGAACGCAGTTCAACCTCCAATCCCTCTCATGTGGAACGTTCATGGACATGAGAGAAGATGACGCTTGGGACTTCATTGAGAAGCAAGCAAGAGTCATAGAGAAATATTCCCACCGGAAAGTGGAGGGAAATCGTGTGGAGCAAGGAGCAAAGCTCACACATGAAGCTCAAAATCAGATTTTCTCCCTCAATAATGAGATCAAAGAGTTGAAGGAGGCTATCAAGACCAACTTCCCAAAGCAACAAGGGAAGGATGTTGGTTATTTGGGCAACAATAATGGCGGCAACAACAATAACCGGGGTAACAACCGGAATAACAACTGGAATGGAAACAACAACAACCGGAACAATGATTGGAACAACAATAGGGGTTCAAACAACAACAATTGGCGCCCCAACCAAAAAAATTCCGGTAACTCTTATCCTTCCAACTCAAATTCACTAACTCCGCCTTCCTCTTCCTCTACTCCTTTGAAAAGCCAGGGGCAATCATCTAATGGAGGAAACACTTCGGGGAAGGAGAAGC
The DNA here is from genome assembly GCA_033239045.1 of Fagopyrum esculentum. NCBI lineage: Eukaryota > Viridiplantae > Streptophyta > Magnoliopsida > Caryophyllales > Polygonaceae > Fagopyrum > Fagopyrum esculentum. Next base: position 23,073,139 of record BSUD01000006.1, on the reverse strand, counting down.
CCGATCCCATATTGGAAACGATCATGGGAAAGCTTCAAGGATTGGAAAACCGCCTCATCAAGGTTGATGATCAAGTCTCTAAGGTTGATAAAGCTCAAAAGGTTTTAGAAAACCAAATGTTCAACCACGCGGAGGAAGTTCCTAAAAATCAAGGGAAGCTTCCAGGAAAGACGGAGGACAACCCTAAAGGAAGGGTGATGGCGATTACAACTAGGAGCGGAGTGACTACTACCGATCCGCAGCCTACGTTCGTTGAAGTCCCCGTAGAGAAGGACAAAGGAAAGGGGAAGGAGAAGGAAGATGTCTATGTTCCTCCTCCAGCTTACAAACCTCCCCTACCATTCCCTCAATCTAGAGCGCGAGCGCGCCTAGACAAACAATTCGGTAAATTCATAGAACTCATGAGTAAGCTGCATATTAATATACCTTTCATCGATGCTATTGTAGGTATGCCGGCTTATGGCAAGTTCTTGAAGGAGCTCCTCTCCAACAAGAGGAAGCTAGAAGATTTCGGAGAGGTCAAGATGAGTTCGGATTCTTCGGATCTCATCAAGACTATGAAAGAGAAAATGCCCCCAAAGTTGAAGGATCCGGGGTCATTTTGCATTCCCATTGGAGTGGGAGATGTCACATATGACGCTTTATGTGACTTAGGAGCAAGTGTGAGCATCATACCACTTGCGTTGTGCAGGAAGATCGGTTTAGGAGAACCTAAACCGGTAAAGATGACGTTATACATGGCGGATCGATCCATCACTCGCCCCGTCGGTATTGTAGAAGACGTCCCGGTCAAGCTAGGTAAATTCTTTGTTCCCATCGATTTTGTCGTGCTTGACATTCCTGCAGATAGTCCGGTCCCGATCATACTCGGAAGACCGTTTCTTGCAACTTCCGGTTGCATGGTCGATTGCAAGAATGGTAGACTCGCTTTTGATATTGGAGAAGAGAAAGTAGAGTTCGTTCTCTCCACTCTAGTGAAGGAACCAATATTTGATGAGGATATTTACGATATCCAAGACGAAGAAGGTTTGTCTAGGGAGGAGGTAAGTGCGATTCTCTTTAACGATCCTTTACAAAAGGCTATCACTATGAGTCTAACCGATGTAGGGGAAGAAGAAGAGTGCAAAGAGGAAATTGAAGCCTTAGAAGCACAAGAAGAGATCCATGAAGAGGAGTTTGAGAAACTACACGACGAGGCTGAGAATGTAAGAATCCACGGTCATACCCTGTATTCCACGACCGTGGATTTCACAACCAAAATCGACCTCCATTTCAGGGGATTACACGGCCGTGGAACACATGGGGAGGCCTTAATTCTGACCATGGAAGAGGGTGACCGGCAAACTTCTTCAACTTCTTCTAATTCTTCTCCAAACCACTCAACACCCTTAGAAACTTCTAAGGAAACGTCGGATGCTCCTCAAGGATCATTGGAAGCTCCGAAAGTAATGGAACTCAAACCACTTCCTACTCATCTAAGGTACGCTTTTCTTGGATCTAATTCTACCTTTCCGGTTATTGTTAGCTCCGAATTGAGCATAGATGAACATGAACAGCTCATGATTGTCCTTAGGAAACATAGAAAAGCCATAGGCTACACTATCGAGGACTTAGTAGGAATTAAACCCTCCCTATGTTTGCATAAGATACTAATGGAGGAGGATTTTAGAACTTCAAGACAACCTCAAAGGCGGTTGAATCCGACCATGAAGGAGGTGGTCAAGAAGGAAATCCTTAAACTTCTTGATGCAGGTATCATCTACCCTATCTCCGATAGCAAGTGGGTGAGTCCGGTTCAAGTAGTTCCGAAGAAGGGAGGAATGACGGTCATCACCAACAAGAACAATGAACTCGTTCCTACCCGTACCGTGACTGGATGGCGGATGTGCATAGACTACCGCAAGCTCAACAACGCAACGCGGAAGGATCACTTTCCATTGCCATTCATCGATCAAATGCTTCAAAGGTTAGCACAACATTCACTTTTTTGCTACCTTGACGGTTATAGTGGCTTCTTTCAGATCCCGATACATCCGGATGATCAAGAGAAGACCACATTCACGTGCCCTTGGGGTACGTTCGCCTATAGGAGAATGCCGTTCGGGCTTTGCAACGCCCCAGCCACCTTTCAACGGTGCATGATGGCCATCTTCTCCGAATATGTAGAGGAAATAATGGAAGTCTTCATGGACGACTTCTCCGTCTACGGTTCCTCTTTTAACGATTGTCTTTCTAACCTTTCTCTTGTTTTGCAAAGATGTGAAGACACTAACCTAGTTCTTAATTGGGAGAAGTGTCAATTCATGGTTAAGGAAGGAATCGTATTAGGTCACTTAGTCTCTAGTAGAGGGATAGAGGTAGACATGGCTAAGATAGAGACCATAGAGAAACTTCCCCCCCCAATCTCAGTGAAAGGGATAAGAAGTTTCCTAGGACATGCTGGATTTTATGGACGTTTCATTAAGGACTTTTCTAAGATATCAAAACCCCTCACTAATCTATTGATGAAGGATGCGGTTTTTGAGTTTTCGCAGGAATGTTTGGATGCGTTTAATACGGCAAGCTCTAATTTCAGCACCTATTATCCAACCTCCGGATTGGACTCTCCCCTTCGAGATTATGTGCGATGCTAGTGACGTAGCTATTGGAGCTGTTCTTGGACAACGAAAGGAAGGGCGAACCCATGCCATATATTACGCTAGCAAGACGCTAGACGAAGCGCAGCTCAACTACGCCACTACAGAGAAAGAGTTTTTAGCCATTGTCTACGCTATTGACAAGTTTCGCTCTTATCTTGTCGGTGCAAAGGTGATTGTCTACACGGATCATGCTGCAATCCGGTACCTCCTTGCAAAGAAAGATGCGAAACCAAGGCTGATTAGATGGATTCTTCTCCTACAAGAATTCGATCTTGAGATCCGCGACAAGAAAGGCTCGGAAAATTCTGTTGCGGATCATTTGAGTCGTCTAACACATCTAAAGGACGACCATCTACCCATTGATGACTCCTTTCCGGACGAACACCTACACATCATAGAGGAGTGCATCAACGTGATCTCCGAAGGTAACGAACCATGGTTTGCTGATTTTGTTAACTATTTGGTTTGCCAGGAGATACCGCCCGGATTACCCTACGCACAAAGGAAGAAGTTCTTTAAGGACGTCCGGGAATACTATTGGAACGAGCCTCTCCTCTTTAAGAGAGGTCCGGATGGCATCATTCGGCGATGTGTGCCGGAAGATGAGATGCAAAGTGTCATCCGTCATTGTCATTCACTACCTTGTGGAGGACACGCTAGTTCGAACAAGACTAGCGCAAAGGTATTGCAATCCGGATTTTATTGGCCTACTTTATTTAAAGATGTGCAATCCTTTGTTTCTTGTTGCGATGCTTGTCAAAGAACAGGCAACATCTCTAGAAGGAACGAGATGCCCCTCAACAACATCCAAGAGGTGGAGATTTTCGACGTTTGGGGAGTTGATTTCATGGGACCATTCCCATCTTCTTGTGGAAATCAATACATACTATTGGCGGTAGATTACGTTTCTAGATGGGTGGAAGCAATTGCCTCTCCCACAAATGATGCCATGGTGGTGGTTAAGTTCTTCAACAAGACCATTTTTCCGCGATTCGGGACACCAAGGACGATCATTAGTGATGGAGGTTCTCACTTCATAGCCCGTCGCTTTGAAGCTCTTCTAGCTAAGTATGGGGTTACTCACAAGATCGCTACCCCTTACCATCCACAAACGAGTGGACAAGTTGAGATCTCAAATAGGGAGATCAAAGGAATTCTAGAGAAGACGGTTTCAAGGACTAGGAAGGATTGGTCCTTGAAGCTAGATGATGCATTATGGGCGTACCGGACTGCGTACAAGACTCCCATAGGAACCACACCATACAACCTTGTGTATGGGAAGTCTTGTCACTTGCCGGTGGAGCTGGAGCACAAAGCGTTTTGGGCTATCAAGTGGCTGAATTTCGGCATGAAAGAAGCAGGAGAGAAGCGCCTCCTAGACATCAACAAGCTGGATGAACTCCGTTTGAACGCCTATGAAAACGCCAAGATCTACAAGGAAAGAGCAAAGCGTTGGCATGATAAGCATATCATTCCAAAGGACTTCAAAGAAGGAGATCAAGTTCTCCTCTTCAATTCAAGACTTCGCCTCTTTCCAGGTAAGCTTAAATCCCGTTGGACCGGACCCTTTCTAATTAAGCGTATTTTCCCCCATGGTGCAGTTGAAGTATGGGGTGAAGCTAGCGGAAGTTTTAAGGTGAACGGCCAACGACTCAAGAAGTATACGCCGGAACTCCAAGCTGAGGAGTTCGCGCCTACCGCACTCGAATAAGTGCGAGATTGGTCTAGCTACGGACCTTAAACAAAGCGCTTCTTGGGAGGCAACCCAAGGTATTGCATCTTCGTTTTTGTTTGCAATTCATAGATTAGTTTAGAATAGACGTTTTTTTTGCCTCGATTTCTTCCGGTATGTTCGTGTTTTTGGTTGTAGGATCGATGGAAAAGGAGAAAGGGAAGATAATGTCGAAGAAGAGTGACGAAATTTGGACTTTGAAGCTTTACAGAAGGTTCCACGGTCTAAATTACGGTCGTCATAGCTACAGTGGCCGTAATTCTCAAAAGCCTTTGAAAAATCACCAAAACCACGGTTCCGTACACTTCCACGGCCGTGGAACACCCCGACAGACCGTGATTTTCAAAATTTTGCCTGCAACTATATAAGCCACATTCTTCACAAAATTACCCAAAAACTTACCCCTTTCCACGACCTAAACGCCGAAATCCCACGACCCCCTCCAATTCTTCGTTTTCTAATCGTTTTCAACGATTCTTCATCCTAAACTGCAGCAAATCCAACCACGAACAAGATCCAAGCAACAAACCGAGCGGAAATCCATCAACAAACGCGCATTTTGGGTTTTTCAATCCGAAAAAGAGGTTTATTCTTTCTTCTTGAATTTCGCGGATTTAGTTCGTTTTTGCTATAGATTTTTAGGAAGAACTGACAAAGACTGGAAGGAATTAGATTAGGACTGCTTGTTGTGGTGATTGTTGGTGAATTTGCTGAGATTCACGAGATTCTGAGACGAATCACGGTCTCTGGGTAAACCACGGCCGTGGAACCTGAAGAACAGACCGTAACTTTGGTGAAAAAATGGACTTTGTAAGGAGAGTGTCGGGAAGGATAAAAGAGAAAAAGGGAGAGCAAAATAAGAAAAGGAAAGGCAATCCCTCCACCTCTAGGGCACCACCACCCTCATCTCCTTCACCCCCATCTTCGCCTTCACCTCCATCTTCACCCCCTCACCCTAGCATTCCGACCATACACGAGAACCACCTTGCTGCATTTGAGAAGATACAGAAGAGGGCAGTGATTGGCCCTAGGTATTTGTTGTTGGAGGATCTACATCCTCTCAACATAGTAGATGATCTTACATGGCTCTTGGATAGGGCCGGATTACTTGTCTTCACGAACATTCGTGAAGACGCCTATGAGGAGATCACCCGAGAGCTTGTGACGTCTTTCGAGCACAGCCACGTCGATAGGACCGTCTCTTTCCGTCTCATGGAACGAGACTACCATTTGAGTATTGTTGAGTTTGGGACCATTTTCGGGTTCCATGAGACCTACAATGGTCGATTCCCTAGTGGTATCTACCCTAAGGACTTTTGGGCGGAAGTTGCGATGATTTACGCCGACGAGGACCGTTGGCAGCCCGCCGATACCAAGGCAAAATTGATGTACCATTTAGCCTTGAAGATAGCTCACCGCGTTCTTTCGGAGTGTCTCTTTCCTAGGATGGAGACGCCCCAAAAGATCAAGACGGATGAGCTATTCTTGCTCTATTGTATGCTGTATGGACGCCGTGCAGATTGTGCTACTCTCTTGGATGCTACGATGAGCAACCTCAAGAACAAGTCGAAGGGGAACATCGGATATGGTGGGATAGTTACCCACATTGCTAGGAGTTTTGGTGTAGATTTTTCTGCTTGCACCCGCATACCGGCCGTACCTTTAGGATTACATGCATTCATGGTTAGGGGACTCATTTTCCCCACACATAGAGGTCCGCCTTATGCGGGCATGCCTTGGGAGAGCAGGACAGGCAGGGGTATTGAGTGGCTGCCAGAGTATTCCATTGTGGCGGGACGCCACAATTGGAAGGAGACGTTCGCTGCGATGCACGCGAACAGGCTAGTAGCTCCCCCTTACGTCCCACCACCGGTTGTGGAGGAGGAGGAGATGGGAGATCAGTACGAGAGTGGTGGAGGAGCGGAGCAGGAGTTTGGCACGTTTCCGGACCAGCCGGAGGCGGCCCCAGATGTACCTAGACGCTCTCCACGCCCAGCTAGAGCCTTAGGCTCGTCATCTCGCCGCGCTAGCGTGAGTGAGAGGCCCACGTGGATGACTACACCTCCCACTTGGTATGACACCCCCCCTCCTTGGTCCACGCAGCAGCCAGCAGCACCACCACCAGCACCAGCACCATACGATCGCGCCCCGGGATGGTACGAGCAGATGCCGGATTGGGCCACCGGACTTTCTGAGAGAGTTGGAGCGCTAGAGATCCGGGCGGACGCTAGAGACGGACGTTTAGACGACCTTGACCACATGATGAGGGACGTCTACCGCCAGCAGTTTGGGCGGCCATACGACTCCAGCTTCTCCCCATTCCCACCTCCTCCGGCGCCGTAGTGATTCGTGCATGACCGTTCGTTTAGACATTCCCGCCACCATTTTGTGAGTTTCTTTTTCTTTTCTTTCTTTTGTTCTTTCTTTTGAACATTAGGGACAATGTTCGTCCTAGTATGGGGTGGGATGTACTAAAAAGTTTGTAATAACTCTACTCTTTATGTTTGCTTCATTTGAGACTATCGTTGCATGTTCATTATGTGTCATACGTTTCCTTATTGCATTGCATGAAAAAGAACTTTAAAAACCCATAAAAATTGAAAAATTTTGAAAAATTTTGTGCTCCTAATGAATTGAGATGATTTCCATGATAATCACTACTTGTGAATTGAGTTTGATAACAATTGCATGCTCAAAAGAATAGTGAATTGAAAAGAATTTGAATGAGTGAATTTTACCTCTTTTGCAAGTTTTATAATGTGAAAACGTTACCTAAATCATGTTGAGAAATTGAAGTTGAATTCACATTATAAGTTCCTATACTTCTTGTTGAAATGATTAAGGCAATTCGATACTTTCTTTCTTCTTTCTTTGATCATCTAGCTCCTCATTGAAATATTAGCCTCTTTTACCTATCCGGGAATTTGGAGAAGTGAATGAGAAAAAGGCATGTTTGATGTGGGAGGGGCATGAGAGCAATTATTTGCAATCAATTGAATAGAAAGAAATTGTAGGTTTGGGGAAGTCGATCATGACGATAAGTAACTCGGCACCATTCACATAGCCGGGTGTTTGTGTCTTGCCAAAGTCGGATTGAGCGATATTCCTAGCGGATTATGGTATGTGCGCTAAGGGTTTGAGGCATCTCTTGCAAATTTGAGAAACGCCGATCTCCTAGGCTTCGGTTTTTGTGCACCTTTGTCCATAACTCCAAAAGTAAAGTCGAAAAATGAAAAGAAGAGAGCGAAGCTCTAAGTTGAAGTGTTGCGGGAACCGCATAAGAAGAAGAAGGTAGTTGTCCACTTTCCCGGATTTATGCACCACTTTCCCTTAAAGTTTTCCCTTCCCTTCCATATTCTAGACCTTTTCTTTGAAAGTCCTTAAGATCAAAAGAATGTTATATGACTTGGTGATCTAAATTGAAGTTTCTTGTGATTGATTTTGATAAAGTTTGAGGGTTATAATGCTTGTTTTGAAGTTAAATTGATTCATGAACTCTCTTTACCTTTTTACTCTTCAATTAAGTGTGTGAAAGTTTGATGAACAATTGAAGCAAGGTTTGAGAATGATCTATTCTTTAGAAGTCACATTCACCCAAAAGAGGGTACACATATTTCATCCTAACTCTTGTTTAAAGCTTTTTGAAAGACCTTGCTTAGGGACAAGCAAGTGTTAAGTATGGGGTTATTTGTTAGCATGAAATATTGTGATATTTTAGGCACGTTTTCTAAACGTATTTGATTCATATCGATAGTCTTTGATTGAACTTTATGCATATGTGAGCTAGTATTACCTATATTGTCGATATGGATGTCTACACTAGATCTATGTTGATTTTAGGTGATTTGGAGCTATTTCCGAACGGAATCGAGCAAAGGAGAGTTGAGTTGATATGTCCATAGATTGAGGACATTCTTTGGAAGCAACTTGGAGCTTTGGCTTGAGGAATGCACGAGGCTAGGGAAGAATCACGTTCTTGCCCTAAATTACGCCCTAAAATACGGCCGGAATCCAAACCACGTTCAGAATTACGGCCGTGGATTCAGAGTCAGAAATTGATGTTCATTCTAGAGGATATTACGGCCGTGGAACATATGGTGCAAACCGTAATTGTTTCCACGACCTAAATTACGGTCGTGGAACACTTCCACGACCGTGATCTTGGCGAATCTTTTCGCCACACTTTGAAGCCACGATCTTTTGAAGATTGGGCCGGGCCGACACTTTGCCCTACATTATAAAAAGACGGGAAAAAGGAGATTCCGTCATCTTCGCTTACATCCTCTCTTAGGCTCGCTTACAATTCGCATATCTCCGCATACGTTCGGGAGGATCGTTTAGCGCTAGTTTGGAAGCTTTGATATCTCATTGGAGATTGAAGGTTCGCATCGGAGAATTACCCTAATCTCGCACTTTTGGTGGAGATTGCTGCTGAGATCTCCGGATTGGCGGAAGATCGAAGTTTTCGGAAGATTTTGCAAGAAGATCTCTCTTCTTGTTTAGGTTTGATTTGGAAAACGGATTGACATACCGTTCCCTTTTCTTTCCTAAGGTTGTGATTGTTTGCCTTACTTTGAAACTTTTGACAATACTTGTTCTCTTTGTGACTTTGAGATTGGTTTGAAGGTTACTGAAAGTTCTTGAAAGTTTCCATCTTTCTATCTTTTAATTCTTGAATTGATATCAACATGACTATTATTGGCTAAAAACCCTTAACAATTCTAAGGTGAAGGGTTGATAGTTGTGGCTTAGATGATGATAGATCGATCGCAAACAGATTTGACCCTGAGAGTTAGAGAGAATCGCCGACAACCTTAAATTACGGTCTGTTCTTGAGTCCACGGCCGTGGAACCTCAAGAACCAACCGTGATTTCCTTTAAGTCCACGAACTTGCTTTTACTTTAATCCAAAGTTAAAGATTTGCTTTAACTTAGTTTAGACTTGTCTTTCCTAGGTGGTAGTGAAGCCTCAACAACCTCTACCTCGATTGTGAGCCTCAACAACCTCAATCGGTTAAGTTAGTCTTGATCTTTAGGTTATAAGTTTGGGTATTTGACACTAACTCTCATCTTTATAATCTTTCTATATTGAGCCTCAACAACCTGTATAGAGAGTGCCTTGTAGATGAGTTATATAAGGTTTTTCTAACTTCATCGTACGATTACCTTACATTAGTATACCTTTGCATATCTCAACTCTGTCTTTATATCATTAAGTATATCTTGAATCGATTGCCACAGCTGGATACTTGGATCTTTAGGATTGTTGTTTTCCCAATATTTGCAAAACTCCTATATTTATTCGCTTGATAACCTACTATCGAATTTGTTCCCACCCAAATCTCTGTGTTCGATACTCTGGAATTCTTGCTTAGCTACGTCGATCCGTACACTGCGGGTTCGCTGCTTGATTCTAGTTTTATAAATTTAAAGCTTATTTGCACACACCTTTAGGGGCGAACAATCGCTTGGAGCTTCGCTTCCGCACATTGAGGGTATCATTGGACGTACGGAGATTACGTCTTTTATCCTTAAGGTTTGATTAGAAGACGGATTGACATCCCGTTCTTCATTCTTATCAAGGATTGTGATTGGTTTGTGTTATTTCAAATCTGATATACATCATACTATTGTTTGTGGATTTGAGATTGATTTGAAGTTTATTGAAGGTTTTCGAAGGTTTTCATCTTTCATATTTCTTAATCTTGAATTTGATATCATAATGATGATTATTGGCTAAAACCCTTTAGCAATTCTATGGTGAAGGGTTGATAGTTGTGGCTTAGGTGATGATAGATCGATCGTAAACAGATTGGACCCTGAGAGTTAGAGAGATTCGTCGACGAGCTAGAATCACGGCCTGTTCTTGAGGTTCCACGGCCGTGGAACTCAAGATCCGCCCGTAATTTTCCCTAGTTTACGAATATTGCTTTTACTTTGATCCAAGGTTAAAGATTACCTTTAACTTAGTATTGGCTTGCCTTTTCTAGGTAGTAGTGAAGCCTCAACAACCTCTACTTCGATTTCGAGTGTCACAACCTTAATCGGTTTAGTTAGTCTTGATCCTTGGGTTACAAGTTCGGGTATTTGTGATTAATCCTTGTCTTTAAATCCTTTCTATACTGAAGCCTCAACAACCTTTATAGAGAGTATATTTAGATAAGTCATATAAAGCCTTGGAACTTCACCGTACATTGCTTTACCTTAGCATACCTTTGCAACTCTTAACTCTGTCCTTAGTTCTTTAGTATATCTTGAATCGATTGCCACAATTGGATACCTGGATCTTTAGGGTTGCTGTTTTCCCAATATATTTGCAAAGCTCATACAATTACTTGCTTGACGATCTATAACTGGATTTAACCCCCCAAATCCCTGTGTTCGATACTCTGGAATTCTTGCTTAACTACGTTGATCCGTACACTGCGGGTTCGCTTGTTTGATTCTAGTTTTATAAATTTAAAGCTTATTTGCACGCACGCTAAGTGGCGAACAAGTTTTTGGCCCCGTTGCTGGGGATTTGGTTTAGGCCGAATTCGGTTGCCGGTTGTCAAGCTTGGGAGCTTGCTCTTGTTATTTGATATCTTTTATGAGTGATATTTGCAGGTTTCTTAAGGTAAATGCGTAGGTCTAGGAATAACAAAGATCTCCTACCTCTTGATCAAGAGCTTGAGAAGACTTTGAGGAAGAAGCTTAAGGAAAGAAAGATGGCCGAAGAAAGAGAACGAGATTACCAAACGGAGTTAGCGGAGTCTGAAGCTCAACTTAGGTGGAGCGCGAAAACTTGCAAGGAAGAATCGGAACGTCATCAAACGGACATGATGTTTCAAATGAGGCTGGAAATAAACGACCTCAAGAAGAAGAAGAAAAAGAGGAAGACGTCAAGATCAATTAGGACCAGCTCATCCGATGAGGATAGTGACTCTTCCATGCCACCATTAGAGGACATTGATCCGGAGATCAATGTGAATCTATTTGTTCCAAGACCGGCGGCCATTCGTCGTGTTCCAACTGGGAATGTGAGGGTCGCACGTGTAGATGAAAGGCCAAGAACTCTTGCCCAAAGGATGGATCCAGTTCAGCAACCACGCCGTCTAGGTGTGAAGTTTGATGCTGATGATATGCAAGGGTTTAGCTTCAACCCACAAGTCATTACCATCGTTTGCCAAAATCAGTTTGGTGGAACGAGTGTTGAATCTCCACATCAACATTTACAAAGTTATGAAACCATGATGGAGACGATGAAGCCAAAAAATGCAACCACCAACAACTACAAGATCAAGTCGTTCTTCTTCTCTTTGAAAGGGAAAGCTTTATCTTGGTTTCAAGCTCTTGCAAATGGGAGAATGGACACATGGGAGGATCTTTCTTCAGAATTCCTCACCAAATTCTTTCCGCCATCCAAAACGACGGAGTTGAGAGGTAAGATTAATGCATTTTCCATGAAGTCTAACGAAAGTTTGTTTCAATCTTGGGAGAGATTTCAGGATTTACTATTAGATTGCCCACACCACGGCATTTCCAAGTTGGAGCTATTAGAGATATATTACAAGGGGCTGGATGTGGAAACACAATTCAAGCTCCAATCCCTTTCATGTGGTGCATTCATGGACATGAGGGAAGATGACGCTTGGGACTTCATTGAGAAGCAAGCCCGCGTCATAGAGAAGTACTCCCACCGGAAAGTAGAAGCACATTATATGGAGCAAGGATCCAAGCTAACACAAGCCGCTCAAACTCAAATCTTTTCTCTCAACACGGAGATTAAAGAGTTGAAGGAAACAACAATAACCACAATGGGAATGAGAATACCAATCACAATAACCGGAACAACAACCGGAACAATTGGAACAACAACAACAACAACCGGAACAACAATTGGAACAACAATAGAAGTTCAAACAACAACAATTGGCGTTCTAACCAACAAAACTCCGGTAATTCTTATCCCAATTCAGGAAATTCACTAACTCCACCTTCTTCTTCTTCCACTCCTTTGAAAAGCCAGGGGCAAACATCTAATAGTGGAAGCACTCCGGGGAAAGAGAAACCCGACCCCATGATGGAAACAATCTTGGGAAAGCTTCAAGGATTGGAGACTCGCATCATTAAGGTCGATGATCACATTACTAAGGTTGAAAACCAAATGTTTAGCAATGCTGAGGAAGTTCCTAGGAATCAAGGAAAACTTCCAGGAAAGACGGAGGATAACCCAAAGGGAAGGGTCATGGCTATCACAACTAGGAGCGGGGCAACAACCACCGACCCGCAGCCTAAGTTTGTAGAAATTCCCGTTGAGAAGGAGAAAGAAAAGGGGAAGGAGAAGGAAGATGTCTACGTTCCTCCTCCAGCTTTCAAACCTCCCCTACCATTCCCACAATCTAGAGCAAGAGCGCGTCTAGACAAACAATTTGGTAAGTTTATTGAACTCATGAGCAAACTGCATATTAATATACCTTTCATTGATGCAATTGTAGGTATGCCGACTTATGGAAAATTCTTGAAGGAAATCCTCTCTAATAAGAGGAATCTATAGGATTTTGGAGAAGTCAAGATGAGTTCGGATTCTTCGGATCTCATTAAGACTATGAAGGAAAAGATGCCCCCAAATTGAAGGATACAGGGTCATTTTGTGTTCCCATAGGAGTGGGAGATATCACATATGATGCATTATGTGATTTAGGAGCAAGCGTGAGCATCATTCCGCTTGCCTTATGCAGGAAGATCGGTTTAGGCGAACCTAAACCGGTAAAGATGACATTATACATGGCGGATCGATCCATAACTGTTCCCATAGGAGTGGGAGATATCACATATGATGCATTTGTTGTGCTTGACATTCCTGCAGATAGTTCTGTCCCGATCATACTCGGAAGACCGTTTCTTGCAACTTCCGGATGTATAGTCGATTGCAAGAATGCTAGACTCGCCTTCGACATAGGAGAAGAGAAGGTAGAGTTCGTTCTTTCTACTTTGATGAAAGAACCAACTTTTGATGATGATATATTCAATATCCGTGACGAAGAGTTATCTAGAGAGGAGGTAAGTTCGATTCTCTTCAAAGATCCCTTACAAAAAGTTATTTCTATGAGCATTATGGATATAGGGGAAGAAGAGGAATGCAATGAGGAAATTAGAGCTTTGGAGGAGCAAAAAGAAGTGCATGAAGAGGAGTTTGAGAAACTCTACGATGGGTCAGAAAACGTTAGGAATCACGGCCAGACATGCTATTCCACGGCCGTGGTTTCTACCAACATGACCGTAATCACTTATTCAGAAGACTCGAGTAAGTTACACGGCCAAAACCACGGCCGTGGAGCAAACAGAGGCACCGTAATTGATTTCCACGCCCAAAACCACGTCCGTGGAGGAGTTAGGGGTGCCGTAATTTTGGGTGAATCTGAAGATAATTGTGTTCTCTCCACCACTTCCCTTGATCCTTCTCCAACATCTTCTATATCCTTGGACGCTTCTAAGAAAGAAGTGGACACTCCTCAAGAGCAGCTAGAGACTCCTAAAGTGATAGACTTGAAACCACTTCCTACACATCTAAGGTACGCATATATTGGACCTAAGTCTACCTATCCGGTAATTGTTAGTTCCGATCTGAGTATAGATGAACATAGTAAGCTTATAGTTGTTCTTAAGAAACATAGGAAAGCCCTAGGGTATACTATAGAGGATCTAGTAGGAATCAAACCCTCACTATGTATGCATAAGATCCTGATGAAGGACGATTTTAGAACTTCGGGACAACCTCAAAGGCGGTTAAATCCGACCATGAAGGAGGTTGTCAAGAAGGAAATTCTTAAACTACTTGATGCAGGTATCATCTACCCTATCTCCGATAGCAAGTGGGTGAGCCCCGTATAGGTGGTTCCAAAGAAGGGAGGAATGACAGTCATCACCAATAAAAATAACGAACTCATTCCTACACGAACCGTGACGGGATGGAGGATGTGCATAGACTACCGCAAGCTAAACAACGCGACGAGGAAGAATCACTTTCCACTACCCTTCATCGACCAAATGCTTGAAAGGTTAGCACAACACTCACATTTATGTTATCTTGACGGTTATAGTGGTTTCTTTCAGATCCCAATACACCCGGACGATCAAGAGAAGACCACGTTCACGTGCCCATGGGGTACGTTTGCCTATAGGAGGATGCCGTTCGGGCTTTGCAACGCCCCAGCCACCTTTCAAAGGTGCATGATGGCCATTTTCTCGGAATATATAGAGGAAATCATGGAGATTTTTATGGATGACTTCTCCGTTTATGGTTCCTCTTTTGACAATTGTCTTTCTAACCTTGCTCTTGTATTACAACGGTGTGAAGACACTAACCTAGTTCTTAATTGGAAGAAGTGTCAGTTTATGGTGAAAGAAGGCATTGTATTAGGACATTTAATCTCTAGTAGAGGGATTGAAGTGGATAAGGCTAAGATAGAGACAATAGAAAAGCTCCCCCCTCCATCTTCGGTGAAAGGGATAAGAAGCTTTTTAGGACACGCTGGATTTTATAGACGCTTTATAAAGGATTTCTCTAAGATATCAAAGCCGCTTACTAATCTATTGATGAAGGATGCAGTTTTTGATTTTTCATAGGAATGTCTAGATGCGCTCAATAAGATTTGGGAAGCTCTAATCTCAGCCCCGATCATTCAACCTCCGGATTGGAGTTTACCATTCGAGGTTATGTGTGACGCAAGTGACGTAGCCATAGGGGCTGTGCTTGGGCAAAGAAAGGAAGGACAAACCCATGCCATCTACTACGCTAGCAAGACGCTAGATGAAGCGCAGCTCAACTACGCCACTACCGAGAAAGAATTTTTAGCAATTGTATTTGCGTTTGATAAATTTCGCTCTTATCTTGTAGGTGCAAAGGTGATTGTGTACACGGATCATGCTGCGATCCGGTATTTGCTTGCAAAGAAAGATGCGAAACCAAGGCTAATAAGATGGATTCTTCTCCTACAAGAATTCGATCTAGAGATCCGCGACAAGAAGGGCTCGGAAAATTCTGTTGTGGATCATTTGAGTCGTCTACCACATCTAGAAGACGACCATCTACCTATAGATGATTCCTTTCCGGACGAGCAATTACACATCATAGAGGAGTGCATCGACAAGATCGATAAGGGAAATGAACCATGGTTTGCTGACTTTGTTAATTATTTGGTTTGCCAGGAATTACCGCCCGGACTATCCTATGCACAACGAAAGAAGTTTTTTACGGATGTCCGAGAATACTTTTGGAATGAACCTCTACTCTTCAAGAGAGGTCCTGACGGCATTATTCGACGATGTGTGCCGGAAGACGAGATGCAAAGTATCATCCGTCATTGTCATTCACTAACTTGTGGAGGACACGCTAGTTCGAACAAGACTAGCGCTAAGGTATTGCAATCCGGATTCTTTTGGCCTACTTTATTTAAGGATGTGCAAACCTTTGTTTCCTGCTGTGATGCTTGTCAAAGAACAGGGAACATTTCTAGGAGAAACGAAATGCCTCTTAACAACATTCAAGAGGTAGAGATCTTTGACGTTTGGGGAGTAGACTTCATGGGACCATTCCCATCATCTTGTGGAAACTAATACATACTTCTAGCTGTAGATTATGTTTCGAGATGGGTTGAAGCAATTGCCTCTCCTACTAATGATGCCATGGTTGTGGTTAAGTTCTTTAACAAGACCATTTTCCCACGATTTGGGACACCAAGGACTATCATTAGTGATGGAGGCTCTCACTTCATTGCCCGACGATTCGAGGCTCTACTAGCTAAGTATGGGGTGACTCACAAGATCGCCACCCCTTATCATCCACAAACAAGTGGACAAGTTGAGATCTCAAATCGGGAGATCAAAGGAATTCTAGAGAACACGGTTTCAAGGACTAGGAAGGATTGGTCCTTGAATCTTGATGATGCATTATGGGGTACCGGACTGCGTACAAAACTCCCATAGGAACCACACCATACAACCTTGTGTATGGGAAGTCTTGCCACTTACCGGTAGAGCTGGAGCACAAGGCATTTTGGGCTATCAAATGGTTGAACTTCGGCATGAAGGAAGCGGGAGAAAAACGTCTCTTAGACCTTAACAAGCTTGAAGAACTCCGCTTGAACGCCTACGAAAAACGCCAAGATATACAAAGAAAGAGCGAAGCGTTGGCATGATAAGCATATCATTCCAAAGGATCTCAAAGAAGGAGATCAAGTTCTCCTCTTTAATTCAAGGCTCCGTCTCTTTCCAGGTAAGCTTAAATCTCGTTGGATTGGACCTTATCTAATCAAACGTGTTTTTCCCCATGGTGCAGTTGAAGTATGGGGTGAAAAGGGCGGAAGCTTTAAGATGAACGGTCAATAACTCAAGAAGTACTCGCCGGAACTCCAAGCTGAAGAGTTCGCGCCTACCGCACTCTAATAAGTGCGAATTTGGTCTAGCTACGGACCTTAAACAAGCGCTTCTTGGGAGGCAACCCAAGGTATTGCACTTACATTTTTTGTTTTGATTCATAGGTTAGAATAGTTTAGACGTTTTTGCTTTGTTTTGCCTTCGATACCTTCCGGTATGTTCGTTTTTTTGGATGTAGGATCAGTGAAAAAAAAAAAGGAAAGGAGAAGAAAAGTTTGGAAGAAAATTGACGAAACTTGGACTTTGGCACATTACAAAGAGTTCCACGGCCAAAACCACGGCCGTGACAGCTACAGTGACCGTAATTTGCAAAGGCCTGAGAAAAATCACCAAAACCACGGTTCCGTACATTTCCACGGCCGTGGAAACCCCCGAGTGACCGTAATTTTCGAAAAAATTTACGGCCACAATAAAAGCCATGTTTCTCACAAACACAACCAACACCACCCAAAACCACGCCCCAAATCGCCGATTTCCTTCCCCCTCTCCCAAATTCTCGTTCGTTCACAGTTTCGAACGATTCTTTGACCAAAACTGAAGTAAATCCAATCACCTACAAGATCCAAGCAACGATTCGAGCCGCAAATCACTAGAGAAGACAGAATTCGGATTTTAAAATCCGAAAACCTAGGTTTTTATCTCTTCTCTCACTTTGTCGATTTGCCTAAGTTTTTGCAAGAAATTTTAGGAGAACTGATTGAAATTGGATTGGAACTAGTCTAGGGCTGCTTGTTGCTGAATTTGGTGTCAATTTGCTGATTTTTGAGAAATTGCAAACCGAATCACGGTCTCTAGACATTCCACAGCCGTGGTTTCTGAAGAACAGACCGTGGTTTTGAACAATGATGGATTTTGTTAGAAGAATGTCGAATAGGAACAAGAAAAGGAAGGGTGATGGTCCCTCCTCTTCTCAGGCACCTCCTAGTGAACCACCATCACCCCCACCACCTAGAATTCCTAGAATCCATAAGGATTACCTCGATGCCTTAGAAAGGATCAAGAAGCGAGCGGTCATAGGAACTAGGTATTTGTTGCTTGAGGATCTAGAGCCACTAACTGTGGTTTACATTACTTGGTTATTAGATAGAGCTGGGTTGATCGTCTTCTCCGCTATTCAGGAAGATGCATATGAGGAGATCACTAGGGAGTTTGTGATCTCCTTCGAGCATAGTCATGTAGACCGTACAGTGTCATTTAGGCTGATGGAGGAGAACTACGAGTTCTCGATTGCTGAGTTCGGAACCTTCTTTGGGTTCCATGAGACCTTCAATGGTCGATTCTCTAGTGGCGTATACGCCAAAGACTTTTGGGAGCAAATCGCCATGGTATATGCCAGCGAGGACCGCTGGCAACCAGCTGATACCAAGGCTAAGTTGATTTATCACTTAGCCTCGAAGATTGCTCACCGGGTGCTTTCTGAGTGTCTCTTTCCTAGGACGGAGACACCTCAGAAGATCAAGACGGATGAGCTTTATTTGTTGTATTGCATGTTGCATGGTAGGCAGGCTGATTGTGCCACCCTCTTAGCTTCTACTATGAGTAAGCTAAAGAACAAGAGGGCTGGCAATATAGGATATGGTGGGATTGTCACCCACATTGCTAGGTAGCTGGGGATCGACTTTTTCTGCATGCACTAGGATAGCTACTAGACCTCTAGGACATCAGAGCCTCATGACTAGAGGCATTATCTTTCCTAGACATAGAGGTCCACCTACAGCTGCCATGCCTTGGGAGGATAGAGGAGGTAGAGGAGTAGCATGGATTCCCAAGTATTCCATTATGGCCGGACGCCATAATTGGAAGGAGACATTCGCTGCCATGCATGCGAACAGACTGGTAGCCCCTCCTTACGTTCCACCTGAACCGCCCGTTGTAGATGACGAGGAGATGATGAGTTTGAGGGAGGAGGTGAGGAGCACGACTTTGATACCTTTCCGGATCAGCCGGATGCAGTCCCCGACCTCCCTAGGCACTCTCCCCGCCCCGCTAGAGCTTCTGGTTCTTCCTCTCGCCGCGCCAGCGTGAGTGAGAGGCCGACATGGATGGCGACCCCTCCTCAGTGGTATAGCACGCAGCCGGATTGGATGGGAGCTCCACCAGCTTGGCATGCCCAGCCACCACCTGCACCAGCACCGTCAGAGGCACCAACTTGGTATAGCCAGCCGCCGGGATGGTATGAGCAGCTGCCGGAGTGGGCCACCGATCTTTCTAGTAGGGTCGGAGCCTTGGAGATCCACGCAGATGCAAGGGATGCACGAGCCGACGCACATGACCGGATGATGAGAGACATTTACTGCCAGCAGTTTGGGCGGAACTATGATCCCGGCTTCTTCCCGTTTCCACCACCACCGGCACCTCAGTGATGACCTTGGACGATCTACCGTTATAGCCACTCCACCACTGTCTTGTGAGTTGTTTTCTTTTCTTTCTTTTCTTTATTTCTTTTTGAACACTAGGGACAATGTTTGTCTCCAGTATGGGGTGGGGTGTGACTATTTGTTTGTAATAACTCTACTCACATTTGTTTGCTTGCTTTCATTAAGAACACTTTGCATGTTTCATTCCATTGTCAAACGTTTCATATTCGCATTGCATGAAAAAGCTTTATGAAAAACCATAAAAATTGAAAAAATTTTTTGAAATTTTTGTGCTTCTAAGAATTGAGATGACTTTCATGATAATCACTACTTGTGAATTGATTTTTTGATGACAATTGTGTACCTAAACGAATAATGAATTGAAAAGGAGTTGAATGTGTTGATTATCCTATATTGCAAGTTTCATAATGTGAAGAGGGTTACCTAAATAATATTGAGAAATCAAGGTTGAAATCACATGATAAGTTCTTATACTTCTTGTTGAAATGATTAAGGCAATTCGATTCTCTTTCTTCTTTCTTTGATCATTTAGCCCCTCAATGAAATAATGGCCTCCCTTACCTATCCGGGAATTTGGAGGAGTTGATATTTGGCATGTTTGATGTGGGAGGGCCATGAAAGCAAAATTTTGCATTCAAGGAATAGAAAGAACTTATAGGTTTGGGGAAGTCAATCATAACGATGAGTAACTCGGCACCATTCACATAGCCGGGTGTTTGTGTCTTGCCAAAGTCGGATTGAGCGATATTCCTAGCGGATTATGGTATGTGCATCAAGGGTTTGAGGCGTCTCGCAAAATTGAGAAACGCCGATCTCCTAGGCTTCGGTTTTTGTACACCTCTATCCATAACTCCAAAAGTAAAGTCGAAAAATGAATTGAAAAGAGGAAGAGCAAAGCTCTAAGTTGAAGCGTTGTGAAACCGCAAAAGAAAAAAAAAAGGAAAAAGTTAGTTGTCCACTTTCCCGGATTCATGCACCACATTCCTTAAAGTTTTCCTTCCCTTTCCACATTCTAGACCTTGTTTCAAAGTCCTTAAGATCAAAAGAATGTTAT
Source organism: Fagopyrum esculentum (assembly GCA_033239045.1). NCBI lineage: Eukaryota > Viridiplantae > Streptophyta > Magnoliopsida > Caryophyllales > Polygonaceae > Fagopyrum > Fagopyrum esculentum. The sequence continues at coordinate 23,052,919 of BSUD01000006.1, read as the reverse complement.
TTGACTTGGTGATCTAAATTGAAGTTTCTTATGCTTGATTTTGATAATGCTTGAAGGTTATGATGTTTACTATGAAGTTTAATTAATTCATGAAGTTTCTTTCCTCTACATTCTTTGGTTACGTATATGAAAGTTTTCAAGAATGAATGAAGCAAGGTATGAGAATGATCTATGGATTAGAAGCACATTCACTTAAAAGAAGTTGTTTTTGAGTTCCATACATATTTCATTCTAACTTGAGCTCTAAAGCTTTTGAAAGTCCTTGCTTAGGGACAAGCAAGTGGGAAGTATGGGGTATTTTGTTAGCATGAAATATTGTGATATTTTAGGTACGTTTTCTAGATGTTTTTCATTCATTATAGTGTTCATTGATGAAACATTAAGGCAATTGTTAGCTAGTTTGTCTATGTTGTCGATATAGAGGTCTACATAAGCTTTGTGTTGATTGTAGGCAAATAAGAGCTAAAACCGAACAAATTAAGAGAAGATGGAGATGAATTGAGCACATCCAAGGATTTAGGACACCACAAAGAAGCCAATAAAGATGTTAAGATGAGGAATGACACGAAACAAAGGAAACTACGAGCTATCCATGCTTCCACGCTCTAAAATACGGCCGTAATGAAGTTCATGCCCAAAACCACGGCCGTGGAACTTGGCAACATAAGTGTTGAGCATTCCAGAGAGTTACACGGTATAAAGTACGGTCGTGGAAGTTGTGAAGAACCGTGATGGAATCCACGCTCTAAACCACGGGCGTGGAACCCTCTCTGACCGAGATTTAGGCGATCTTTTGACGTACTAATTAAAGTCATGATCTTTTACACAATGGGCTGGACGGTTACTCCTATCCTTCCCTATAAAAGGGCTGGAGGAGGGAGAAATCGAGGACCGCGCTTAGATCTCGCTTACACCCTCGCTTAGGCCATCATCGCTTGAAGCTTCGCTTCCGCGCATTGAGGGTGTCATTGGACGTACGGAGATTACGTCTTTTATCCTTAAGGTTTGATTAGAAGACGGATTGACATCCCGTTCTTCGTTCTTATCAAGGATTGTGATTGGTTTGTGTTATTTCAAATCTGATATACATCATACTATTGTTTGTGGATTTGAGATTGATTTGAAGTTTGTTGAAGGTTTTCGAAGGTTTTCATCTTTCATATTTCTTAATCTTGAATTTGATATCAGAATGATGATTATTGTCTAAAACCCTTTAGCAATTTTATGGTGAAGGGTTGATAGTTGTGGCTTAGGTGATGATAGATCGATCGTAAACAGATTGGACCCTGAGAGTTAGAGAGATTCGTCGACGAGCCAAAATCACGGCCTGTTCTTGAGGTTCCACGGCCGTGGAATTCAAGATCCGCCCGTAATTTTCCCTAGTTTACGAATATTGCTTTTACTTTGATCCAAGGTTAAAGATTACCTTTAACTTAGTATTGGCTTGCCTTTTCTAGGTAGTAGTGAAGCCTCAACAACCTCTACTTCGATTTCGAGTGTCTCACCCTTAATCGGTTTAGTTAGTCTTGATCCTTGGGTTACAAGTTTGGGTATTTGTGATTAATCCTTGTCTTTAAATCCTTTCTATATTGAAGCCTCAACAACCTTTATAGAGAGTATATTTAGATAAGTCATATAAAGCATTGGAACTTCACCGTACATTGCTTTACCTTAGCATACCTTTGCAACTCTTAACTCTGTCCTTAGTTCTTTAGTATATCTTGAATCGATTGCCACAATTGGATACCTGGATCTTTAGGGTTGTTGTTTTCCCAATATATTTGCAAAGCTCATACAATTACTTGCTTGACGATCTATAACTGGATTTAACCCCCCCAAATCCCTGTGTTCGATACTCTGGAATTCCTGCTTAACTACGTCAATCCGTACACTGCGGGCTCGCTTGCTTGATTCTAGTTTTATAAATTTAAAGCTTATTTGCACGCACGCTAAGTGGCGAACAACAAGCATTTTGGTAAGTTCCTTGACTTGATGAATAAACCACATATTAATATCCCTTTCCTTGATGCTATTCTAGGGATGCCCGCATATGGGAAGTTCTTAAAAGAGATTCTATCAAGGAAGAGGAAGTTGGAAGATTTTGGTGAAGTAAGGATAACATCTAAATCCTCGGAGCTTATTCAAATCATGAAGGAGAAGATGCCGCCCAAATTGAGAGATCCCGGCTCATTTTGCATTCCCATTCAAGTCGGGGATGTCACTTGTGAAGCATTGTGTGATCTAGAAGCCAGCGTGAGCATCATCCCGCTGGAGCTATGTGTGAGGATCGGACTTGGAGAGCGCAAGCCGGTAAAGATACGGTTGTACATGGCGGACCGTGATAACACGATTTATGACTTAGGTTTAGGTAATCATTTAGATAGATTTCTCGCTCATTCATGCATGGTTTACCACTAGTTCACGACGTTTGCACTAAATTCACGTATTTTGTCGAGATAGACGTCTACACGGACTTGTGCATTGCTTTGTAGGTATTTTGGGAGATTTAGAAGCTAAAACGATACGTTTGAGGATCGTTCATCAAGATGACACACCCTCGGACTCATTAGGATGCAAACTAAAGGCTAAGGAGAACTCATGGAACCTTGCCAACACAAGCCATGCACCAAATCGAAGCTTAATGATCAAAGGCAAAGCTGAAGCACAAAATCACGGTTCACTGACACTCCATGGCCGTGATTCTACCCGTGGATTTTGCCAGGTTTTCGTGACAGCTGTGCCACGATCTCTTGGCCAGCTCTTGCAAAGTTGTAGTATAAATGTGGTCCTGCATTAGCTGAGAGAATCATCTTGGAGCAGCTCTCCATTATCCACTATCATCCAATCAAAATACTCTCTCAACAAGAAGATTCTTGGAAGAAGGAGGTAGAAGGAAGCTACCATTGGAGGAGAGCTTCATTGGAGAAGAAGAAGAACACACCATTGATAGACTTTGATAGCTTGTAACAAGAATTTCGGAATCGGCTTCTAGAGTTGTATGAACCATTTAAACCTTCTTTAAGAAGGGTTATGAGTCATTCTAATTCCATTTTCAGCTTGGTTTTGTTTACTTCACTTGTTCATCCCTTTCTCTTCATTATCTTGCAAATGGATGCCATGATTTTATGTTTGATGATTTCGATTGCTATGATGAATGTTGTAGGCTAAATAGATGTGATTCTAGGGTAAGGAAGGAATGGTTATGGCTAGGACTATGATATGATGGACTTAGGTCAACCCTTGGATGACTTGTGTGCTTGAACGTAGCCTCTGTTAGGATCCACGGTTTGTTCTTGCCGAACCACGGCCGTGGACTTGGTAGAACAACCCGTGATCTTCCCTGGTTCGATGGATCTAGCCTTAGTTAGTTAGAGTGTTGAAATCCTAGTGTTTGTTGAGTTAAATCTACCCTAGGGTGACCTAGTGTTAGCAACTAAGTGTTAGAAGAGACCTACCCGGTGCTTCTTACCCTTAGATTTTGAAGATGACAAACCCTAGGTAGTGGTGAGCCTCATAAGCCGCCATTGGACAAAGTATGCTAGGATAGTTGCTTAGGACTAACCCTTTCGAGACTTACCCGGTAAGGATAGGTTAGATCTCTAGGTGACAATCCGGTTTGTGTAGAATTTCGTCCCTTAGGTTCTTAGAGACTTACCCGATGATGAGACCTTAGGAATGGACTAGTGGACCATGAGACCTACCCGGTAATTGATCCCGATCTAGAAATGCTTACTCCTAACATATCATAGTTAATCCAAGGAATGATTAGATAGCTTGAGTCTTATGCCATAACCGGACTTTCCAACCCCTAGAATCCGCTTTTCTTTCCTTGATCTATATCTTGTTTAGTTTGTGTTGATTTGTTAGCAAAGTTGATTCGTTTATTTTGCATGCTTAGTGATCCTTGATTGATCACCAAAAAACCCAACCAAAAACATTGAGATTTTCATTTCTTTATTCCTTTCTCTTTTCTTAACCTAGATCTTTACTAAACTTGATCATAAATCGAATCAATCTCACCTTAGTCTTTGTGTTCGACCTCGGAATACTATCCCTACTACAAACGTCCCGTACATTGCGGGTTTGCTAGGAGTTAGGATAAATATAACGAGAATATAAATTTAAAACCCATTGCGTATCACATCCTGAGCGTAACAAGTTTTTGGCGCCGTTGCCGGGGACTAGGTCTAGATTGAGTTTATTTTGTGATTGTTTATAGTGTAGATCTTTCTTGTTGCTTTTGATCTCTTTTTGGTTTGTGTCTTTGCTTTTCAGGACATCTCTTACTTTTTAGGTGTATGCGAAGATCTCGTGGCAAGGATTTAGCTCCATTCGATCCCGAACCGGAGAAAACCCTTAGATCTAGATCCAAGAGCATTAAAAAGGGAAAAGAGATGTCCGGAAGAGATCTCCAAGCTGAGTTGGATGAGGTTTTAGAGCAAATTAGGATAAGGGATGAAGCTTTGGAGAATGAAAGGAGACTTGCCAATGAGAGGCAAGAGGCAACTAGGAGGGAGATTGAGGAGATGAGGCAAGCTCTTGTGCAAAGAGAGCTTAACCGTCAACAACCTCCTCCTCCTCCACCACAACCGCAGCCGGCGGTGAATATTAGGGTTGTGCCCATTGCTATGGACGAACCACAAACGTTGGGGCAACGTATGGATCCGGCACAAAGAGCACACCGTCCGGGTGTGAACTTAGGAGATCCCGCAGCCCACAACTACGAGCTCCGCCCTCAAGTTCTACAAATGATCCGGCATAATCAATTTGGAGGGATGGAAGGAGAGTCTCCTCATCAACACTTGATGAATTATGAGATTTTGATGGAGACTCTTAGACCGCCAAGATTGGAGAGCAACAACCATAAGCTTAGGGCTTTCTCCTTCTATCTTAAGGACAAAGCCTTGGCTTGGTATCAATCTATTCCACAAGGGCGAGGTGGTACTTGGGAGGAGATGACAACCGAGTTTCTGACTAAGTTCTTCCCACCTTCCAAGACTACCGAGTTAAGAGGGAAGATCAATGCCTTCGTGATGAAGGATAGAGAGAGTCTATTCAAGTCTTGGGAGAGGTTCAAAGATCTTCTCCTAGATTGTCCACACCATGGCATACCAAAAATTGAGCTATTAGCGATCTACTTCAAAGGACTTGACGAAGATAGCCAATTCAAGCTTCAATCTCTTTCCGGTGGGACTTTTATGGAGAAGCATGTAGATGAAGCTTGGGAGTTTGTGGAGAAGCAAGCTCTAGTGATTGAGAAATACTCCCATAGGAAGATTGAAGGGAGAAAGGCGGGAGCATATGAGGTGAGTGAAGTCAGCATGAGCAACTTCAAGCTTGACGCCATCAACAACGAGCTAAAGTCTTTGAGGGAGTTGTGTGCTACAACTATGAAGAACCAAGCAACTCCTCAAGTGCTTCCACAAGCTAACTTGTCTTCCAAGGAGGAGGATGTGAATTACATGGGAAGGGGAAATTACAACAATTATCAAGGCCCAAGGAACTTCAACAACAACCGGCAATTCAACAATTACCGGCCCAACCACAACCATCCCGGATTTTCCTACTCTAACCCGGATGGAGCCTTGAACCCTCCCGCTTCCACAAGCACAACTCCACCACCAAAAGCTTCACAAGAACCTCCACCCGGATTTACTCAACCTCCAAAGGATAGGACCGAAATGATGTTTGAGCAATTGCTTGGAAGGTTGAGTGGTCTTGAGAGCACGGTGACTTCAATTTCTAAAGCTCAAAAGGTTTTGAAAGCACAAGTGTTCCAAAAGGCGGGTGAAGCCCATAGAGACCCGGGAAAGCTTCCCGGAAGGACCAAAGACAACCCAAGAGGCCAAGTGTTGGCCATTACTACAAGGAGCGGGTTGAGTATGAAAGATCCTTTGCGCAAGGAGAATGCTAAAGGAAAACAAGTGGTGATAGAGGAGGAGACTTTGCAAAGAGATGGAGGCAAGAGCAAGGATGTAGAGCCAACATATGTGGCACCGCCTTCATACAAACCACCACTACCATTCCCTCAATCACGAGCAAGAGCTCGTTTGGACAATCACTTTGGTAAATTCCTTGAACTAATGTCTAAATTACATATTAATATTCCGTTCATGGATGCTATTTTAGGAATGCCGGCATATGGCAAGTTCTTGAAGGAGATACTCTCCAACAAAAGGAAGTTGGAGGAGTACGGGGAGATAAGAATGACCAAGAGGTCCTCGGAATTAATCCAAACAATGAAGGAGGAGATGCCTCCCAAGCTAAGTGTTCGCTCCAAACGGTGTGTGCAAGCTTTAAATTTATAACCCTAGACGTAAGCTTAAAACAAGGATGCGAACCCGCAGTGTACGGGTCAATCGTAGTAAAAGCAAGGAATTCCAGGGGTCGATCACAGGGACTTAGTGAAACAAAGTCGATGACGGTAAGCTTCGTAAATACTAACCACAAGAGCAATTAACACAATCAAAGATGAATAATAAGTCAATTAAGCAAACATGCAATTCTAGGGATTAAAGCATCTAGTTGTGGTTCCAACTCAAGATCTAAAGATAAGCGGACAAAGCTGAGATTTTTTGCATGGGGAAGGTGTTACTAAAGTGGAATAGATCACCGGGTAAGTCTCACTACTCACTAATCCTAAACCGTAACTCCTATTACCGGGTAAGTCTCAAGGAATTAAGATAAAGAACTATATCCCCAAACTAACACACCATCTAAGGGAATAGAATCAACCTTTACCGGGTAAGTCTCAAGCTAACTCACAAAGATGGAATGAAAGCACACTCAAACCCCAATAAAGGATAAACCTTTATTACCTACACTTATGATCTTAGGTACACAAACTAAGGAATTACCGGGTAAGTGTCATCCTAGGCTTGCATTGGACCAGGAAAGGTGTAATAAGAATAGGATTTGGCAAACTCTAACACTTAACTCTTAGTTTCGGATCAGGAAAGTCACCTCGGTCAGAAGAATTCCACCCCGGCCGAGATGTTCATCGACTGAGCGAGATGCTTAGGGTTAAGGTTAAAGACTCGAACTTTCAGGGTCCTACTGGAATCTAAGATTATTCTATCATTGTTTTTCCCATAACCTTCAGCCAATCACCCTAGAATCACACAAAGAGATTAGTCACTCATCATCATGAAAGTATTAATCAAGTATATGGGAAGAAGGTGAATATTTGAACAAGAAGAATTTAATGAAAAGACTTCAATAACTGAATCAAATATCACAACAAAGCGTTCCTTGGATAGAAATCCAACAAGGCAAGACAACAAGGAAGGGAATCTAAGATAATCTTACAAAAACCCTTCAAAAAGCTATAAAAGCTATGATCTTCAATCTTCCTTCAACCTTCAAAAAGGTTCTTCAAATCTCCCAACTGGAGTATGGCTGCTGCTGCGTATAAACCCTTATCGATGGTATAGCATCCTCCTGGATTTGTGGAAATCCAACCCTTTTTATTGGAAAATAACCCTCCAAAGATAAAATATCTTAGAAAGATCTCTTCCCATAAAAATAGGTAAAATATAAGATCTTCTTCCTTCCAGGAGCCAAGCCCAAAAATATAAGATTACTTTCCAAAGATAAAAAATCTCAGCCAAGAATAAAATATTCTCGCCGCGTTCTAGGTATTCGACTCGGTCAAGTCGACTTCTTTGGATCACCTCGGTCGAGATGAATCTGTGATCAACCGAGGTGAGTCACAACTGAATGTGAAATCTCTCAAAACTGGTCCAAAGTAAATCTTTAATCCATGGCTATGCTCCCTGGATGGTTCCTTATGTTCCTCAATGTAGCTCCAATGACTCCATAGCTCCTTTTGCTCCTTTTTGATGCAAAACGTACCATTTTACCTACGATTACAACAAAACTAGGTGTAGACCTCGATTCTCGCAAAGGTAGATGAAATGGTAATATAATCACATAATATACATACAAACATGAAGATTATGAAAGATAAAACGTCCAAACAAACCCCAAAATATAGACTATAATTCATGTTATCAAAATACCCCATACTTAGCCCTTGCTTGTCCCCAAGCAAGTTCGTCATATGGAAGACAAGATAGAATGGATTAATAGTCATGAAAATCAATGAAAAGTCTTTCAAAACATTTTTATGGTGTGCTACAATCATAGATCACTCTAAGAGAATACTTCATGGAATTTAAAATCAAAATATGATCAAAACATTTTATAAATATAAGAAAGTTGTTCATCTTTGCATAAAATCATAGAATGCATAATAAGTCATAATTATCGAAATTAATCATGTATAATCCAGTTTAAACCACTAAGTCAATCAACAAGCTCGAGGTCTCAAGGGCTTCCCAAAAGAAAGGTCAAGAAACGTGTAGGGTAGGGATGTATGTAAGGTAATGTGGTGCTAGAATCCGGGAAAAGGATGAACTTCACTTTCACTTTGACTTGCAACATCTTCCACCAATAAGCTTTGCTTATTTCACACTTTTTCTTTTTACTTTACTTTTTGGGATGCATGGACAGAGGTGCACAATAACCGAAGCCTAGGAAATCAGCAATCATCAATTTCTTGAGATGCATCAAACCCTTGATGCACATACCATGACCCGTTAGGAATATCGCTCAATCCGACTTTGGCAAGACCCGGCTATGTGAATGGTGCCGAGTTACTCATCTTCATGATTGACTTCCCCAAACCTATTATTGCTTTCTAACACTTTCACTTCCAGCCAACTTCTCAACTTTAACTTCACTTGCTTTCGCCACTTCGCTTGCTTCCAAATTCCCGGATAGGTAAAGGGAGGCAAATTGTATATGAGGGGCTAAGCATGATCAAGAAGAAGAAGAGAGAAGAATGAATTGCCTTGGTCTTTCCAGGAAGAAAGTGAGAGAACTCATATCGTGGTGTCAACCTTCAAATTCAACATAATTTGGATAAAAACAAAGTATTAAACATGCCAATAATTTCAAACAAAGCATTTAGCAACTTAAACATATTATAAAACCTTTCAAACACATAAAGATTTCAAAACTAGTAAGTAAGCAAGATCTTCACTGAGATCATATCTAGATAAGAAGTACAAAATAGTTTTCGAAAACTCTCAGTTAACCCACCTCGGTCAAGGTGTTCTTAGGTCAACCGAGGTGAAACGCCTCGTTCGGCCAGAACTTCCCCGGTCGAGGTCAAAAAAATTTTTTATAAACCAATTTTTTTTCTTTCGGTTTCGACGTTTTTCTCAATCAAATAACCTGTAAGTATGCATGCAATCTCAGATAAACATATAAATGCAGAAGTGAAGCATAAATATAAAATATCCGATCAAGTGAGTCATACATCAAAGTCATCAAATAAATACATCAAATACCCCATACTTGGGACACACTATCCTAGTGGGTCAAAATAAGTCTAGAGAATAAAAATACTCACCGGATAAATAGCTGAACTGCATAAAAATAATAAAGAAAATCCTGCAGCTCTCAGTAGTCACGATTCGGTGGTGGTGGTGGCACGTACGGATACTAGGTCGGGTCAAACGGATAGCCCATGATGTGCTCGAACTGAATCTGGGCCATCATGTGCTGGTAGTGTTGCCGCTCCTGCATCTCGCGGATATCCAGTGACAAAGCAGCATATGAATCAATAACCTGATCCGTCAGGTCATCGATCCGTCTGTGAGCATCTGGATCCCTGTGTCGGCGTGTCCTACGCCTAGAAGGTCTCACTGGAGAAGTAGCAGGTGCAGGCTCAGTGTCCTCCTCATCCAGATCTATAATCGCTGGTGCGCTCGTCCCTGCAGTATCTGTCCCTGTATCCATCGGGACTCCACCCTCTCTCTCATCAACTATCTCCTCGTCATCAGCCTCCTCCTCCTCCTCGGCTGGGGCAGCTGCTGCCTCCCTATAATCCTCCATCAGTGGATCCCAAGCGGTCTGCCAATAGTGTGGGTCATAAACGGTGAATTGGGCAGACCACCTGATCCCCTGTGGCGCTGATAGCATGAATTATAGTCTATATTTTGGGGTTTGTTTGGACGTTTTATCTTTCATAATCTGCATGTTTGTATGTATATTATGTGGTTTTACTACCATTTCATCTACCTTTGCGAGAATCAAGGTCTACACCTAGTTTTGTTGTAATCGTAGGTAAAATGGCACGTTTTGCATCAAAAAGGAGCAAAAGCAGTCATGAGTCATTTGGAGCTACATCCATGGAGCATAGCCATGGATTAAAGATTTACTTTGGAACAAATTCGAGAGATTTCACATTCTGTTGTGACTCACCTCGGTTGGCCACAGATTCACCTCGACCGAGGTGATCCAGAGACGCCGACTCGACCGAGGCGAACACCTAGGACGCGGCGAGAATATTTTATTCTTGGATGAGATCTTTTAAAATTGGAAAGTGATCTTATATTTTTGGGCTTGGCTCCTGGAAGGAAGAAGATATGCAGAATCATATATTTTACCTATATTTATGGGAAAAATCTTTCTAAGATTTATTATCTTTGGAGGGTTATTTTCTTATAAAAAGGGTTGGATTTTCCACAAATCCGATCGTGCTTAGACAATCCGCTTACACCGAAAAACCCGCTATCAGCGCAAGAGAGTCGCATACATCTCGCAGCAGCCACACTCCAGATTTGGAGATTCGAAGAACCTTGTTGAAGGTTGAAGGAAGATTGAAGATCATAGCTTTTATAGCTTTTTGGAGGGTTTTGTAAGATTGTCTTTAATTCCCTTCCTTGTTGTCTTGTCTGGTTGGATTGCTATCCAAGGAACGCTTTTGTTGTGATATTTGATTCAGTTATTGAAGTCTTTTTCATTAAATTCTTCTTTGTTCAAATATTCACCTTCTTCCCATATATTTAATACTTTCATAATGATGATGAGTGGCTAATTTCCTTGTGTGATTCTAGGGTGATTGGCTGAAGGTTGTGGGAAAAACAATGATAGAATAATCTTAGATTCTAGTAGGATCCTGAAAGTTCGAGTCTTTAACCTTAACCCTAAGCATCTCGTTCAGTCGATGAACATCTCGGCCGGGGTGGAATTCTTCTGACCGAGGAGACCTTTTCTGATCCGAAATTGAGAGTTAAGTGTTAGAGTTTGCCAAATCCTATTCTTATTACACCTTTCTGGTTCAATGCAAGCTTAGGATGAGACTTACCCGGTAATTCCGTAGTTTATTTACCAACGATCATAAGTGTAGGTAATAAAGGTTTATCCTTTATTGGGGCTTGAATGTGCTTCTATCCCATCTTTGTGAGTTAGCCTGAGACTTACCCGGTAAAGGTTGATTCTATTCCCTTAGGTGGTGTGTTAGTTTGAGGTTATAGTTCTTTATCTTGATTCCTTGAGACTTACCCGGTAATAGGAGTTACGGTTTAGGATTAGTGAGTAGTGAGACTTACCCGGTGATCTATTCCACTTTAGTAACACCTTCCCTACGCAAAAATCTCAGCTTTGTCCGCTTATCTATAGATCTTGAGTTGGAACCACAACTAGATGCTTTAATCCCTAGAATTGCATGTTTGCTTTATTGACTTCTTATTCATCTTTGATTGTGTTAATTGCTCTTGTGGTTAGTATTCACTTAAGCATACCGTTATTGACTTTATTTCACCAAGTCCCTGTGATCGACCCCTGGAATTCCTTGCTTTTTACTACGATTGACCCGTACACTGCGGGTTTGCATCCTTGTTTTAAGCTTAAGTCTAGGGTTATAAATTTAAAGCTTGCACACACCGTTTGGAGCGAACAAGTTTTTGGCGCCGTTGCCGGGGACTTGGTCTAGACCGAGCCGGTTGCGGTTTGCTTTCGGGGCACTTGCCCCTGTTGCTACTAACTACTCTTTCTATGAGTTTTGTAGTTTTCAGGATTTCCGATGACTACATTTGATCCAGCCTGGATAACAAGGCAAAGTGCTAGGGCGGACCATTATGAGTACTTGGAGGAGAAGTACTCCTTCTATTGGTTCAACAATGAATGGGAAAGAGAAGAGACCATTCAACGTGAACTTGCGATATGGGATGAGAAGAATATCCCTAGAAACACTTATGAGCAGCCTCTTGAAGATTCTCTCGAATCACGATTGGAGAAGATAATGAAGAGGGTGGCAGAACTCAAGGAAACCACCCTATCCTATGCTAGGCCGCAAGAGGAGCATAAGGAAGTGTTGCACGTTCCAAGCACTCCCCCAGTCGAACCAAAAATTTCTCCTAAAACTTCTGAGGAAGAGGAGGATATGGAAGGTCTCGATCTGACTGTTGAGACCTCGGTCGAAGTGGAAGAGATCTCGGCCGAGATGGAAGAATCTGCAAAACTGGAAGCAGATGATGCAAAGAACCTTGGTCAAATTACTGAGATTGTGACCAAGGTGGAAGAAAGATCAACTGAGTTGAGAGAGATTTCATGTGTTGGTTATCAACCTAACATGAAACCTGATCCGAGCTTTGGAGAACTTTACAAGGTAAGTTCTCTTACTCCATTCGAATTCCCTATTAAAATTTCTGAATTTTTCAGGAAAGCACCGGAGAGTTGGAGGTCTCTTCCGAAAGAACCTCCAAAGATCAAGATGAAGTCTTCCTTGAAATTGTTGGAAGAAGAAGCTCCTCGGATCATAAGGAGTGGAGTTAGCAAGCACTACACCGCTAAGGCGATGAAGAGTCTCTTGTTCAAGTATGGGGTCCCTCGCATGCTCAGGACCATGTACCATCCCCAAGCTATAGATGGGGAAGCTGCTAAGATTCTCGAGAAACTGTTTTCTCGATCAAGAAAAGAATGGGACACGAGGAATGTCCCATTAAAGTGCAGGAAGTCTAGACGAATTCCGGTGAGAATCAAACCGTACAAGCTTGTACGTGGGAGATTCTACCATTTTCCGGTGAAGTTAGGAACCGGAACCTTCTTGGAAGATTTTTACGGATGTGATGAGCACTCCACGACATTCGAAGTGCATTGAGTAATCCCATGCCGTATGGTCCAGCTAGCGACCTTAAACCAAGCTCTTCTTGGGAGGCAACCCAAGGTATTGCTTTCTTTTCCCGTTTTCTAGTCTAGCTTAGATAGTTTGCTTTTGTTTTGTTTTGTTTATTTTTGGCGTCCTAGACAGATAACAGGAGACACCTAAGGAAGAAGCATAACTGGAAGTACAGAAGTTCGAGAATTCGAGAAGACGAAAGCATCTCGGTTACTGTCAGAGTACCTCGACCGAGACGATTCTTGAGCAAACCGAGGCGATTAGGGTTTTCTGCAGAACCACCTCGGTCCACACCACCTCGGTCCAGTCGAGACCATCTCGACCGAGGTGACAGCAGTTCCAGGAACAGTATAAAAGGGGGAAAAAATTATTTTTCACTTTTTTACCTTCTTCGACTCGACCGCGGCGCCTTCTCACCTCACTTCCTCAAATCTTGCTCGTTTTCGAAGATTTCCGCTTCCAAACTGCGATTGAAGGGTAGAGGATCCCATTGCAAGTGCAGATCTGCAAAGAAATCGAACGAATCGACCGAAACGAGGTAAAAATAGTCGAAACCCTAACTCGTTCATTCGTTTCGATTTGGGCTTTGGTTGCCCTTGAATCTGCTGAGAAAAGGCTTAAGTACCCCATAGGAAGCAATTGTAGTGATTTTTGGGGGAAAAGAACTGGATTTCTGAGATTTGAATCGCAAACTGTTACGCCTCGGTCCAGTCGAACTGCATCTCAACCGAGGTGATTCCTGAGTATTGTCAGTGACCGAGGTGATCTGACAGTAGCTGAGAGAAAATGAGTTCCGAACGTCGCCTTGCCCTCAGAGATAGATCCTCACCTTCCCCTCCTTCCTCTTCTTCCCGACCTTACCGTCCGGTGATCCACGAGAGATGCCGGGTAGATTATGAGCGTATAGCTAGCCGTCCAGTGATTGCACCACGCTTCCTGGACGTATCTGCTTTTGATTGCCTAGGGGTAGAGGGAGACCTTAGGAGGATGATTACCACAGTTGGGCTGGATCAGTTTACTGAGATCCGAGCCCCAGCCTACTTGGAGCCGACCCTAGAGTTCGTTAGCTCCTTTTCCTACCTTCCCACAGAGCAGTCTGTGAAGTACCGGTTGATGAGCCGGAACTTCATAGTGCCGCTCGAGATTTGGAGAGAGATTTTCGGCTTTTTTGAGCCCACCGCCACTGACTTCCCTTCCCGATCTATAGCTAGGGAGTTCTAGGGGCAGATTGCCCATATTACTGAGCATGCAGATAGATGGCGCCCTGGAGATTCCAGGGAGAAGGTCATCTTCCACCTAGCCTTTAGGTTAGCCCACAAGATATTCAGCGAGACACTTCTGGCACGTACTGAGACGCCCCAGAAGATCCGACAGGGCGAGCTTTTCAGTCTTTACTGTATGGTTACATGGGGTTTTCCGGACTTTGGCTTGATCTTGGCAGAGGACCTGCACAAGATCAAGGCCAAAGCGAAGGGAGACATCTGTTGCGGAGGTCTTGTCACCCACATAGCTGCTTTTCATGGCATGGACCTCAGTGCGTGTACGATGGTGGCGGCTCCGAAGCCGCTTGGATTGCAAGAGATGATCACTCGGAGGATTCTAGTTCCTCGAGGTCTGACCACTCCATATGTTGCTATGCCGTGGGAGCTGAGTGCACCACAAGGGATCCGTTGTTCTGCCCAGTTCACCGTTTACGATCCGCATTATTGGTAGACCGCCTGGGCTCCACTGATGGAGGATCATAGGGAGGCAGCAGCTGCCCCAGCTGAGGATGAGGAGGAGGAGGCTGACGATGAGGACACAGTGGATGAGAGAGATGGTGGAGTCCCGATGGATACAGGGACAGATACTGCAGGGACGAGCGCGCCGCCGATAATAGATCTGGATGAGGAGGATACTGAGCCTGCACCTGCTACATCACCTGCTAGATCTGCTAGGCGTCGGACACACCGTCATAGAGATTCAGAGGCTCATCATCGGATCGATGATCTGACAGAGCAGATGATAGATTCTTATGCTGCCCTTACTGTGGACATGCATGAGAGATTTGCTGCCCAGCACCGACAGATTGACAGCTGGACTCATCAGATGTTAGAGGGGCAGCACTATCAGCGCAGGATGATGGAGCTACAGTTCCAGCAGACTATGGGCTATCCATTCGACCCGACCCAGTATCCGTACGTGCCACCACCACCACCACCGGATCAGGACTATTGATGAGCTGCAGGACTTTCTTTATTATATTTTTATGCAGTTCAGCTATTTATCCGGTGAGTACTCTTGTCTCTAGACTTATATTGACCCACTGGGATAGTGTGTCCCAAGTATGGGGTGTTTGTACTTATTTGATTACTTTGATGTATGACTCACATTTTATCGGATATTTTATATTTATGCCTCACTTCTGCATTTATATGTTTATCTGATATCACATGCATACCTATAGGTTATTTGATTGAGAAAAGCGTCGAAACCGAAAAAAAAAATGGTTTTAAAAAAAAAATTTTTGACCTCGACCGGGGAGATTCTGGCCGAACGAGGTGTTTCACCTCGGTTGACCTACGAACACCTCGACCGAGGTAGGTAACAGAAAGTTTTCGAAAATTATTTTTGTGTTACTTATCTGGATATGATCTCAGTGAAGATCTTGTTTACTGACTGGTTTTAAATTCTTTATGTGTTTGAAAGGTTGTATAATATGTTTAAGTTGCTAAATGCTTTGTTTGAAATTATTGGCATGTTTAATACTTTATTTTTATCCAAATTATGTTGAATTTGAAGGTTGACACCACATTATGAGTTCTCTCACTTTCTTCCTGGAAAGACCAAGGCAATTCATTCTTTTCTCTTCTTCTTCTTCTTGATCATGCTTAGCCCCTAATATACATTTTTGCCTCCCTTTACCTATCCGGGAATTTGGAAGCAAGCGAAGTGGTGAAAGCAAGTGAAGTTAAAGTTGAAAAGTGGGCTGGAAGTGAAAGTGTTAGAAAGTAATTTTAGGTTTGGGGAAGTCAATCATGAAGATGAGTAACTCGGCACCATTCACATAGCCGGGTGTTTGTGTCTTGCCAAAGTCGGATTGAGCGATATTCCTAACGGGTCATGGTATGTGCATCAAGGGTTTGATGCATCTCGAGAAATTGATGATTGCTGATTTCCTAGGCTTCGGTTATTGTGCACCTCTGTCCATGCATCCCAAAAAGTAAAGTAAAAAGAAAAAGTGTGAAATAAGCAAAGCTTATTGGTGGAAGATGTTGCAAGTCAAAGTGAAAGTGAAGTTCATCCTTTTCCCGGATTCTAGCACCACATTACCTTACATACATCCCTACCCTACACGTTTCTTGACCTTTCTTTTGGGAAGCCCTTGAGACCTTGAGCTTGTTGATTGACTTAGTGGTTTAAATCGGATTATACATGATTAATTTTGATAATTATGGTTTATTATGCATTCTATGATTTTATGCAAAGATGAACAACTTTCCTATATTTATAAAATGTTTTGAGCATATTGAGTTTTTAATTCCATAAAGTATTCTCGTAGAGTGATCTATGATAGTTGCACACCATAAAATGTTTTTGAAAGACTTTTCATTGATTTTATTGACTTATAATCCATTCTATCTTGTCTTTTATATGAGGAACTTGCTTGGGGACAAGCAAGGGCTAAGTATGGGGTATTTTGATAGCATGAATTATGTATCATCATATTCATGCATATTATGGAAGATTGTCTCAGTTTACCTTGCATTTAGAGAGATTTTGTGTGCGTTTTATGTTCTATTCAATCATTTGTCGGAAATAGAGGTCTACACGAGTTTTTGATGAATTATAGGTAAATGGAATGAAATTGGAAGCAAAAGCGGAGCAAGGAGCATCTAAGGATGTTAAGGAAGCTAAAGGAGTCTAAAAGGGGTCATAAAGAGCTGAGGAATTGCAAAGGAGAAGCATAGAAGACGAGCCAAGAGAAGAGCACTTTCTGTTGAAGAAAATCGTGCCAATATGCACATAAATCGGACGATTTTCTACCCTAGAAATCGAACGGTTTTGTGTATAAATCAACTGGGTCGATTTCTTCTGTTTTTCAGCCAAATGAAAAGACGACACAAAGCCCAATTCTTTTGGGCTAGAAGAGAGTTTTGCCAAACAGCCCATTTGCAAGAAACTATAAAGGAGAACCCTACGAACGAAAACGAGGAGGCCGCAGCGGGAAATCTTTACACGTTTAAGAGAATTCGGAGATTCTTGGAGGAAGATTAAAGGACTCTTTAGCCGGAAAGTCAATCTTGATCATTGTTTGTGAGATTTCTTTGTCCATTGAAGTGATTGTTGTTTTTGAACACGAATTTGAGTTACTTAAGAGATACATTGATTTGTTTTGACGATCGTTTACAGATTTGAAGGTTATTGGATTTTTATTCAAGATTTGGTTTCTTTGCGATATTTCACTCAATATTTAATTTGATTCGATTTTGAAAATGGTTGGCTAAAACCTTTGTGATTCTGGGGAGAATAGTTGATGATTAAGGCTTAGATGATGATACACTGAACTCATTCAAACATTAGGACCCTGAGAGTTTAGATTGCGACAATAGGAAAATCGGACTGTTCTTGAGTAAATCGGCCGATTTTCTTATGAATAGCCCGATTTATTCTTCTGACGAACCTTAATTGAAACAAACTTTAACCAAAACTAATCTTTGCCTAAATCCCAACCTTGATTAACCTTTTTACCCTCTAATTGAATGTATGAAGACACTTCAAACCTGATTCTACATTTAATAGATTAACATTTCAAGATTTGGGTAATAAAGAGACTCAACATCCTTTATTAAGATTCTTAGTGTGCTTTCTAATCTTTACTTTGGAGAGTCATATCCTGGAGTTTTAGATAGTTAGTTTGAACATATTTCTTGTCTTTAGATCTTTCTATATTGCAGCCTCAACAACCCTTATAGAGAGAACCTTTAGATTAGTCATATAGGTTTCGGAACTTCACCGTACGAAATCCTACCTTTGAACATTTAATCTTGGCAATATAAACTATGTCCTATATCTATAGAAGTGTCTTGAATCGAAAGCCGAAATCGGATACTTGAATCCTTGGAATCATTTTACCCTTATTTGATCACAAAAGCTTTTCACACTTTTCGCTAGATAATTGAATTTGAATTTATTCTCACCAAATCCCTCAGTTCGACTATGGAATTCTTACCTTACTAAAGCTGATCCGTACACTGCGGGTTCGCTTTGCTTTGAGTTCTAGATAAAAATATTAAAACTTATTTGCACGCACGTTTTTGAGCGAACAAGTTTTTGGCGCCGTTGCCGGGGATTTGGTCTAGATCAAATTCGGTTTTCGGTTGTCTAGCTTGAGAGCTCTTGCTCTTGTGATTTGATTTGTCTACTTGAGTGATCTTTGCAGGTTCTTTAGGTATATGCGAAAGACTAGATCCACTAAACATCTAGCTCCTTTCGATCCCGAATTGGAGAGAACTTTGAGGAGAAAGTTGAAGGAAAAGAAAATGGCCGAGAACGACGAAAGAAACTACCAGGCTGAACTGAACGAAGCTCAACGCCAACTCCAGTTGAGTGAGAAAGCACGAAAAGATGCTGAAACGAGTCATCAATTTCAGATTGATGAACTAAGAGCTATGATGCTGGACATGAAGTTAGAATTGAACGAATCTAGGAAGAAGAAGAAAGCCAAGACGCCAACTAAATCTATTAGAAATGACTCATCCGATGATGAAGAGATCGATCCGGACATGCCAGAACTTGAGGAGATCGATCCATTACTTCGTCCTGTTCGGAGCACCCCAAAACCACGGGTTGTTCCTCGTTTCCCAACTAGGGACGTAAGAGGTGTTAATGACGGTGATACACCCCGAACTTTGGGGCAACGGATGGATCCAATTCAACAACCACGGCGCCTAGGTGTGGATTTCGGAGCTGAAGACATCCAAGAGTTTAGCTTTGTTACGCTAAAAAGTGTGCACGCAATAAGCCTTAAATTTATACTCGTTATAATTATCCTAACTTCTAGCGCACCCGCAGTGTACGGGACGTATGTAGAAAGATAAGTATTCCGAGGTCGAACACAAAGACTAAGGTGAAATTGATTCAAGTTGTGATTGAATTTAGCAAGATCTAAGTCTAAAGAAAGGGAGGAAATAAAGGAAGAAAATCTCAATTGTTTTTGTTGGTTTTAGGTGATCACATCAAAGATCACAATTCATGCAAAGCAATCAATCAAACTAAACCAAAAATCAGCACAAATAAACAAATCGAACGAGATATTGATCAAGGAAAAAGGAAAGACGGATTCTAGGGGTTGGAAATTCCGGTTATGGCATAGAACTCAAGTTATCTATTCATTCTTTGGATTGATTTTGATATGTTGGGATTAAGTGTTTCTAAATTGGGATCAATTACCGGGTAGGTCTCATGGTCCAACTAGTCCACACCTAAGGTCTCATTACCGGGTAAGTCTCTAAGAACCTAAGGTTAGGAATTCTACACAAACCGGAATTGTTAATTAGGAATCTAACCTATCCTTACCGGGTAAGTCTCGGAATGGGAAGTCCTAATCAACATTCCTAGCACATCTAATCCAATGGCGGCTTATTAGGCTCACCACTACCTAAGGTCTTGCTATTTTAAATTCTAAGGGCAAGGATTACCGGGTAAGTCTCTCCCAACACTTAGTCTCTACTCTAGGATACTCTAGGGTGGGTTAAACTTAGCAAAAACTTAGGGTTTCAACATTTATATAGATCTAAGGTAAGATCCTTCGAACCATAGAAAATCACGGTTTGTTCTATAGAAACCACGACCGTGGTTCTTCAAGAACTACCCGTGATTTCTAACAGAAACTACGTTCATAAACAAAATCGTCCAAAGGTAAATCTAAATCCGTCCTATCATAGTTCTAGCCAAAACCATCTTTTCCTTACCCTAGAATCACATCAATTTAGCCTACAACATTCATGATGGAAATCAAAGCAAGCAAACATAAAATCATAACCTCCATTGCAAGATAATGAAAGAAAAGAGATGAACAATGAACTTCAAGAACAAACAAATCCGAGAATGGAATTAGAGCTACTTACAACCCTTCCAAAAGAAGGTTTCAAGGGTTTACAAACTCCAGAAATAAAATCCGAAATACAAGAAAGCTATGGTGTGTTCTTCTCTCCTCTTCAATGGAACTTCTCTTCTTCTCTTTGGCACTTTCCTTCCTAGAAAAAATCTTCTTCTTTGGAGAATATATTTGTTAGAGAAATGGATAATGGATGAGCTGCTCCCAAACTACCCCAGCTCCCAGCTGCCTCAAACAACCCATCAAGGACCACTTTTATAACATATTCTTCATGAGCTGGCCATGAGAGTCGTGGCACAGCTGTCACGAGAATCTGGCAAAATCCACGGTCATTTCCACGGCCGTGGTTCTTCAGGAAACCGTGATTCTATGCAGAAACTTCGCTTTGGATCATTGAGTTGTGGTTTGGTGCATGGCTTGTGTTGGCAAGGTTCTATGAGTCCTCCTCAGCCTTTGGCTTGCGTTCCAATGAGTTCGGAAGTGTGTCATCTAAATGAACGACCCTCAAACGCATCGTTTTAGCTCAAAACTTCCCGAAATACCTACAAAACGCACACAAGTCCGTGTAGACGTCTATCTCGACAAAATACATGTTTTGAGTGCAAAACGTATTGGACTAGTGCTAGATCATGCATGATTGAGCGAGGATCCTATCTAAATGTACACCTAAAACTATGCTATAAATCGTGTTATCAAAATACCCCATACTTAAGGTTTGCTCGTCCCCGAGCAAATTCCCAACTATAGACTAAAAGATGACATGATTTATGTATGCAGAAAAATGGCAAAAATCTTTTTGGGTTTTGTGCTTCTACTATTGGATCACCTTCATAGTCATGATCAATGGCAAATGGATAAGCAATTATGTATCAAACAATAAGGGCATGGAAAGACAATTGTACTTAACTCAAAAGCATGCATGAGATGGGAGGACGGAGATGTCAAGAAGATCAAGAGTCTATCCAATCTAGATTACTAAGTCTTACAAACATGCAAGTAGGTCATAAGGGCTTGTGACATAAAAGGCTAAGAAACGTTGTAATTGGGCGGGGAATTTTTCTAGGTATGTGATGTTAATCCGGGAATGGAACTAACTTCACTTCCTTGTCCTCGATCAACTTCCCCCAAGTGTATATTTTTCCCTATCTTGCTTTCTTTTCTTTTTCTTTAACTCATTTTTGAAACAATGGCATTGGTGTACAATAGCCGAAACCTCGGTGATTAGCCATCCTCGGGCTTTTTCTCTTTTTCGAGGTGCATCCACACAGGGCACACATACCAAAGCTCGTTACGGCTATTGGTTCATTTGACTTTCGCAAGGCACCAACACCCGATTATGTGAAGTGTACCGAGTTACTTGTCATTTAAACCAACGCCCCCAAACCTATTTTGGCTACACTTCCACAATAATTTCAGCATTCCATTCACAATATTCTTTTCATTACATCTTCACCCCGCACTTGCTTTTACACATTCAAACACACTAGCATGGTCCTATTCCCGGATGGGTTTAAAGGAGTTCGATTTTATATCAATTGAGGTGCTCAAGCCATCATGATCAAGATGAGAAGTAGAGAAAGATGAAATGCCTTATTCATTCCTAGATGGTATGCAAGAACTATCATGTAATTTCGATTTTCAATACTCAATCCACTCTAGGCAATCATCATGATCTCAAGTCATTCATGGAATTCAAGAGAAGTAGTTCAAGTCCACATATGCATTTATCAATTCAACACATAAGGCCATTCATAGCCAATCACAAGACAAGTTTAATCATTAGGATCATATCCAAGCCTAGAAAGCACAAAATTTTTTAAATTTTCTGATTTTTATGGGATTTTCGGTTTAAGTATGTACAATGCGAGACATGTGCAAATATTAACCTATCCTAGATGCTCATCATGCAAAGGATCATGCGAACCCCACCCCATACTTAGAAACACATTGTCCCCAATGTGGTATACAAGTAAAGAGAGTGAAAAAAGGTTCTCACAATGTAAAATGGTTTGCTATGGTATTTGGGAATTCTGAAGAAAGGCTTTGAAACCCGCGCTAGGCACCGCTAGCCGTCCAAGTTCCACGTCCGCTCCACCCATAATTGGTGAGGGTTTCATCATCATCATTTCCGAGAAAGGCTTCCAACGCCATTAATGCTTCTAGCATACACATGAAGTAGACAAAACACACAAAGCACACAAAAACAGAAAAATCTAAGCAAAAATGAAGGAAAAATGTTACCGATGGGTTGCCTCCCACCAAGCGCTTCTTTAAGGTCACTAGCTTGACCAAACATGGGAGCGTTTATGCAAGGTGAAGCGGGGCAATCATGTCTATCGGGGTTCCCGGAATATACTTCTTCAAGCGATGCCCATTCACTTTGAAATCTCCACAATGCTCCCCTCCTATCTCAATAGCTCCATGGGGAAAGATCTTCTTTACCACATATGGCCCGGTCCATCTTGATTTGAGCTTTCCGGGGAAAAGTCTTAGCCTCGAGTTGAAAAGAAGGACAAGATCTCCTTCACTCAACTCCTTTGGAATAATCCTCTTGTCATGCCATATTTTGGTTCTCTCCTTGTAGATCCGGGCATTCTCATAGGCTTCCAACCGGAGCTCCTCAAGGGCATTGATATCAAGCAATCTCTTCTCTCCCGCCTCCTTGAGGTCAAAATTTAGCCACTTAATGGCCCAATAAGCTCTATGCTCCATTTCCACCGGAAGATGGCAAGACTTGTCATAGACCAACTTGTAAGGAGTGGTGCCAATAGGTGTCTTGAAGGCGGTTCTATATGCCCATAGTGCGTCATTGAGCTTCATAGCCCAATCCTTCCTTGTTCTAGACACCGTCTTCTCGAGGATGGCCTTTATCTCTCGGTTGGAGATCTCCACTTGACCACTAGTTTGGGGGTGGTAAGGTGTTGCCACCTTATGAGTTACCCCATACTTAGCCAAAAGTGCTCCAAAATTCCTATTTGTGAAGTGCTTCCCCCCATCACTAATGATCACCCTTGGTGTTCCAAACCTAGGGAAGATCACTCGATTGAAGAACCGCACCACCACCTTGGCATCATTTGTAGGAGAGGCAATTGCCTCCACCCATCTTGACACATAGTCCACCGCCAATAGGATGTAGAGATTGCCACATGAAGAAGGGAATGGTCCCATGAAGTCTACACCCCATACATCAAAAATCTCAACTTCTTGGATGTTATTCAAGGGCATTTCATTCCTCCTTGAGATGTTCCCCGTCCTTTGGCAAGCATCACATGCCGCTACAAAACCTTGCACATCTCTAAACAAGTTAGGCCAATAAAAACCGGATTGCAATACCTTGGCACACGTTTTGTGTGAGCTAGCATGGCCTCCACATGGTAAGGAGTGACAATGCCGGATCACACTTTCCATTTTATCTTCCGGTATGCATCTCCTAAGCACCCCATCCGGGCCTCTCTTGAATAGAAGTGGCTCACTCCAATAGTAGTGCCTTACATCGTTGAAGAACTTTTTCCTTTGTGCATATGTTAATCCGGGAGGCACTTCCTCACACACCAAGTAGTTCACGATGTCGGCGTACCATGGCTCACTTCCTCTAGCCACTTGGAACAAGCATTCTTCCACCATTTGCAATTGTTCATCCCGGAATGAATCATTGTTAGCATGAAATATTGTGATATTTTAGGCACGTTTTCTAATCGTATTTGATTCATATTGATAGTCTTTGATTGATCTTTATGCATATGTGAGCTAGTATTGCCTATATTGTCGATATGGATGTCTACACTAGTTCTATGTCGATTATAGGTGATTTGGAGCTATTTCCGAACGGAATCGAGCAAAGGAGAGTTGAGTTGATATGTCCATAGATCGAGGACACTTTTTGGAAGCAATTTGGAGTCTTAGATTGAGGAATGCACGAGTTTAGGGAAGAATCACGTTCTTGCCCTAAATTACGCCCTAAAATACGGCCGTATCACAAACCACGTTCAGAATCACGGCCGTGGATTCAGAGTCAGAATTCGATGTTCATTCCAAGGGATATTACGGCCGTGGAACTAACCGTAATTGTTTCCACGCCCTAGAATTACGGTCGTGGAATCTTCCACGACCGTGATCTTGGCGGATCTTTTCGCCACACTTCGAAGCCACGATCTTTTGAAGATTGGGCCGGGCCGACACTTTGCCCTGCATTATAAAAAGACGGAAGAAAGGAGATTCCGTCATGCCCGCTTACAATCTTCGCATACCCTCAGTCATCATCGCGAGGATCCCCGCTAACGCATAGAGGCAGATCATCGCTTAGCAACGCACAAACCCTCATTTTAGAGGTATTTGGGAGATCTCATCGGAGATCAAAGTTCGTATTGGAGAGTTGCTCAAAACTCGCACTTTCAGTGGAGATTGCTGTTGTGATCTTCAGATTTGTGGAAGATCGAAGTTCTTGGAAGATTTTGCAAGAAGATCTCTCTTCTTGTTTAGGTTTGGCTTGGAAACGGATTGACATCCCGTTTCTCCTCCTTCCTAAAGTTGTGTTTGTTTACTCCGTTTTGAATCTTTTTGATAAACACTTGTTCTTGATTGTGATCTTGAGATTCATTTGAAGATTATTGATAGTTCTTGAAAGTTTACATCTTTTATCCTTTAATTCTTGAATTAATATCAATATGACTGTTATTGGCTAAAAACCCTTAACAATTCTAAGGTGAAGGGTTGATAGTTGTGGCATAGGTGATGATAGATCGATCGCAAACAGATTAGACCCTGAGAGTTAGAGAGAATCGTCGACAACCTCAAATTACGGGCTGTTCTTGAGTTCCACGACCGTGGAATCTCAAGATCCAACCGTAATTTCCATCTAGTTTACGAGCCTGCTTTTACTTTATTCCAAAGTTAAAGATTCGCTTTAACTTAGTTTAGACTTGTCTTTTCTAGGTGGTAGTGAGTCTCAACAACCTCTACCTCGATTGTGAGCCTCAACAACCTCAATCGGTTAAGTTAGTCTTGATCTTTAGATTACAAGTTTGGGTATTTGATACTAATCCTCGTCTTTAGAATCTTTCTATATTGAGCCTCAACAACCTGTATAGGGAGTGTCTTTTGGGTGAGTTACATAAGGTTTTTGGAACCTCAACCGTACGATTACCTTACATTAGTATACCTTTGCATATCTCTACTCTGTCTTTACATCATTAGTATATCTTGAATCTATTGCCGCAACTGGATACCTGGAACTTTAGGATTGTTGTTTTCCCAATATCTGCAAAACTCCCATATTTACTTGCTTGATAACCTGCAATCGAGTTCGTTCCCACCCAAATCCCTGTGTTCGATACTCTGGAATTCTTGCTTAACTACGTCGATCCGTACACTGCGGGTTCGCTTGCTTGATTCTAGTTTTATAAATTTAAAACTTATTTGCACACACCTCTAGGGGCGAACAAGTTTTTGGCGCCGTTGCCGGGGATTTGGTTTCGGCCGAATCCGGTAGCCGGTTGTCAAGCTTGGGAGCTTGCTCTCGTTATTTGATTTTTCTTTGAGTGCATGCGCAGGTCTAGGAACACCGAAGATCTCTTACCTCTTGATCAAGAGCTAGAGAAAACCTTGAGACAAAGGCGCAAGGAAAAGAAGATGACTGAAGAGAACGAACGCGATCTTCAAACGGAGTTGGCGGAGAAGGAAGCTCAACTCCGATGGAATGAGACTCTCCGCCAGGATGAGATGGATCGTCATCAATCTCAAGTTAACGGTCTACAAGACATGCTCTTCCAAATGAGGATAAAGATGAGCGACCTTGAAGATAAGGTAGGCAAGAAGTCCTCGAGAAGGAGATCAAGGTCTAGAAGAAAAAGCCACTCATCCGCTGATGATAGTGATTCTTCCATGCCACCGTTAGAAGAGATTGATCCCACAATCAATATAAATCCCTTCAATCCACAAGGAGCTACTAATCGCCGCATCCCACCAAGGAATGCGAAAGTCAAACGTGTGGATAATGAGCCAAGAACTCTTGGCCAACGGATGGATCCAACACAACAACCACGCCGCTTGGGTGTGAATTTTGATGCTGAAGATGTTCAAGGGTTTAGCTTTAACCCTCAAGTTATCACTCTTGTTCGCCAAAGCCAATTTGGCGGTACAAGCGCTGAATCTCCACACCAACACTTGCAAAACTTTGAGTGTATGATGGAGACGATGAGACCAAAGAACGCCACTACCAACAGCTATAAGCTCAAACCTTTCTTTTTCTCCTTGAAAGGGAAAGCGTTATCTTGGTACCAAGCTCTTCCTAATGGGAAACTAGACACGTGGGAAGACCTTTCCGCAGAGTTTCTCACCAAATTCTTTCCGCCTTCCAAAACGGCGGAACTTAGAGGTAAGATCAATGCTTTTTCCATGAGACCTAACGAAAGTTTGTTTCAATCTTGGGAAAGGTTTCAGGATTTGCTCTTGGATTGCCCTCATCATGGCATATCCAAGCTCGCCTTGCTGGAAATTTACTACAAAGGGCTGGATGCGGGAACGCAATTCAACCTCCAATCCCTCTCATGTGGAACGTTCATGGACATGAGAGAAGATGACGCTTGGGACTTCATTGAGAAGCAAGCAAGATTCATAGAGAAGTATTCCCACCGGAAAGTGGAGGGAAATCGTGTGGAGCAAGGAGCGAAGCTCACACATGAAGCTCAAACTCAGATTTTCTCCCTCAACAATGAGATCAAAGAGTTGAAGGAGGCTATCAAGACCAACTTCCCAAAGCAGCAAGGGAAGGATGTTGGTTATTTGGGTAACAACAATGGCGGCAACAACAACAACCGGGGTAACAACCGGAATAACAACTGGAATGGAAACAACAACAACCGGAACAATGATTGGAACAACAATCGGGGTTCAAACAACAACAATTGGCGCTCCAATCAACAAAATTCCGGTAACTCTTATCCTTCCAATTCTAACTCACTAACTCCATCTTCCTCTTCCTCTACTCCTTTGAAAAGCCAGGAGCAATCATCTAATGGAGGAAACAATACGGGAAAGGAGAAGCCCGATCCCATGTTGGAAACGATCTTGGGAAAGCTTCAAGGGATGGAGAACCGCCTCATTAAGGTTGATGATCGAGTTTCTAAGATTGACAAAGCTCAAAAAGTTTTAGAAAATCAAATGTTTGACCATGCGGAGGAAGTTCCTAGAAATCAAGGGAAACTTCCAGGAAAGACGGAGGACAACCCTAAGGGAAGGG
Organism: Fagopyrum esculentum; assembly: GCA_033239045.1. NCBI lineage: Eukaryota > Viridiplantae > Streptophyta > Magnoliopsida > Caryophyllales > Polygonaceae > Fagopyrum > Fagopyrum esculentum. The sequence goes on along the minus strand of BSUD01000006.1, from coordinate 23,025,613 downwards.
TGATGGCGATTACAACTAGGAGCGGAGTGACTACCACCGATCCGCAGCCTACGTTCGTTGAAGTCCCCGTAGAGAAGGACAAAGAAAAGGGGAAGGAGAAGGAAGACGTCTATGTTCCCCCTGCAGCTTACAAACCTCCCCTACCGTTCCCTCAATCTAGAGCGCGAGCGCGCCTAGACAAGCAATTCGGTAAGTTTATAGAACTCATGAGCAAGCTGCATATTAATATACCTTTCATTGATGCTATTGTAGGTATGCCGGCTTATGGCAAGTTCTTGAAGGAGCTCCTCTCTAATAAGAGGAAGCTAGAAGATTTTGGAGAGGTCAAGATGAGTTCGGATTCTTCGGATCTCATCAAGACGATGAAGGAGAAAATGCCCCCAAAGCTGAAAGATCCGGGGTCATTTTGCATTCCCATTGGAGTGGGAGAGGTCACATATGACGCTTTATATGACTTAGGAGCAAGTGTGAGCATCATACCACTTGCGTTATGTAGGAAGATCGGTTTAGGCGACCCTAAACCGGTGAAGATGACGTTATACATGGCGGATCGATCCATTACTCGTCCCGTCGGCATTGTAGAAGACGTCCCGGTCAAGCTAGGCAAGTTCTTTGTCCCCATTGATTTTGTCGTGCTTGACATTCCTGCAGATAGTCCGGTCCCGATCATACTCGGAAGACCGTTTCTTGCAACTTCCGGCTGCATGGTCGATTGCAAGAATGGAAGACTCGCTTTTGATATTGGAGAGGAGAAAGTAGAGTTCGTTCTTTCCACTCTAGTGAAGGAGCCAATCTTTGACGAGGATATCTACGATACCCAAGACGAAGAAGGTTTGTCTAGGGAGGAGGTAAGTGCGATCCTCTTTAACGATCCTTTACAAAAAGTCATCGTTATGAGTCTAACCAATGTAGGAGAAGAAGAAGAGTGCAAAGAGGAAATTGAAGCCTTGCAAGCACAAGAAGAGATGCCTGGATTGGAGTTTGAGAAACTCCACGACGAGGCTGAGAATATTAGAATCCACGGTCACACCCTGTATTCCACGACCGTGGATTCCACGACCAAAATCGACTTCCATTCCAGAGGATATTACGGCCGTGGAACACAAGAGGAGACCGTAATTTTGACCGTGGAAGAGGGTGATCGGCATACTTCTTCAACTTCTTCTAATTCTTCTCCAACCCATTCAACATCCTTAGAAACTTCTAAGGAAACATCGGAAGCTCCTCAAGGATCATTGGAAGCTCCGAAAGCAATGGAACTCAAACCACTTCCTACTCATCTAAGGTACGCTTTTCTTGGATCTAATTCTACCTTTCCGGTTATCGTTAGTTCCGAATTAAGCATAGATGAACATGAACGGCTCATGATTGTCCTTAGGAAACATAGAAAAGCCATAGGCTATACTATTGAGGACTTAGTAGGAATTAAACCCTCCCTATGCATGCATAAGATACTAATGGAGGAGGACTTTAGAACTTCAAGACAACCTCAAAGGCGGTTGAATCCGACCATGAAGGAGGTTGTCAAGAAGGAAATTCTTAAACTTCTTGATGCAGGTATCATCTATCCTATCTCCGATAGCAAGTGGGTGAGCCCGGTTCAAGTAGTTCCAAAGAAGGGAGGAATGACGGTCATCACCAACAAGAACAACGAACTCATTCCTACCCGAACCGTGACTGGATGGCGAATGTGTATAGACTACCGCAAGCTCAACAACGCAACGCGGAAGGATCACTTTCCACTGCCATTCATCGATCAAATGCTTGAAAGGTTAGCACAACATTCACATTTTTGCTACCTTGACGGTTATAGTGTTTTCTTTCAGATTCCTATACATCCGGACGATCAGGAGAAGACCACATTCACGTGCCCTTGGGGTACGTTCGCTTATAGGAGAATGCCGTTCGGGCTTTGCAACGCCCCAGCCACCTTTCAACGGTGCATGATGGCCATATTCTCCGAGTACGTAGAGGAAATCATGGAAGTCTTCATGGACGACTTCTCCGTATACGGTTCCTCTTTTAACGATTGCCTTTCTAACCTTTCTCTCGTTTTACAACGTTGTGAAGATACTAACCTAGTTCTTAATTGGGAAAAGTGTCAATTCATGGTTAAAGAAGGAATCGTATTGGGTCACTTAGTCTCTAGTAGAGGGATAGAGGTAGACAAGGCTAAAATAGAGACCATAGAGAAACTTCCTCCCCCAATTTCGGTGAAAGGGATAAGAAGTTTCCTAGGACATGCTGGATTTTATAGACGTTTCATTAAGGACTTTTCTAAGATATCAAAACCTCTCACTAATCTATTGATGAAGGATGCGGTTTTTGAGTTTTCACAGGAATGTCTAGATGCGTTCAACACCATTCGGCAAGCTCTAATTTCAGCACCCATTATCCAACCTCCGGATTGGACTCTCCCCTTCGAGATTATGTGCGACGCTAGTGACGTAGCCATTGGAGCTGTTCTTGGACAACGAAAAGAAGGACGAACCCATGCCATATACTACGCTAGCAAGACGCTAGACGAAGCTCAGCTCAACTACGCCACTACGGAAAAAGAGTTTCTAGCCATTGTCTACGCTATTGACAAGTTTCGCTCTTATCTTGTAGGTGCAAAGGTGATTGTCTACACGGATCATGCTGCGATCCGGTACCTCCTTGCGAAGAAAGATGCGAAGCCAAGGCTGATTAGGATTCTTCTCCTACAAGAATTCGATCTTGAGATCCGCGACAAGAAAGGCTCGGAAAACTCTGTTGCGGATCATTTGAGTCGTCTAACACATCTAGAGGACGACCATTTGCCCATTGATGACTCCTTTCCGGACGAACACCTACATATCATAGAGGAGTGCATCAAGGTAGTCTCCAAAGGTAACGAACCATGGTTTGTTAATTTCGTTAACTATTTGGTTTGCCAAGAGATACCACCCGGACTGTCATACGCACAAAGGAAGAAGTTCTTCAAGGACGTCCGGGAATACTATTGGAACGAGCCTCTCCTCTTTAAGAGAGGACCGGATGGCATCATTCAGCGATGTGTGCCGGAAGATGAGATGCAAAGTGTCATCCGTCATTGTCATTTACTACCTTGTGGAGGACACGCTAGTTCGAACAAGACTAGCGCAAAGGTATTGCAATCTGGATTCTATTGGCCTACTTTATTTAAAGATGTGCAATCCTTTGTTTCTTGTTGCAATGCTTGTCAAAGAACAGGCAATATCTCTAGAAGGAACGAGATGCCCCTCAACAACATCCAAGAGGTGGAGATTTTCGACGTTTGGGGAGTCGATTTCATGGGACCATTCCCATCTTCTTGTGGAAACCAATACATATTATTGGCGGTGGACTACGTTTCTAGATGGGTGGAAGCAATTGCCTCTCCCACAAATGATGCCATGGTGGTGGTTAAGTTCTTCAACAAGACCATTTTCCCACGATTCGGGACGCCAAGGACGATCATTAGTGATGGAGGTTCCCACTTCATAGCCCGTCGCTTTGAAGCTCTTCTAGCCAAGTATGGGGTTACTCACAAGATAGCTACCCCTTATCATCCACAAACGAGTGGACAAGTTGAGATCTCAAATAGGGAGATCAAGGGAATTCTAGAGAAGACGGTTTCAAGGACTAGGAAGGATTGGTCCTTGAAACTAGATGATGCATTATGGGCGTACCGGACTGCGTACAAGACTCCCATAGGAACCACACCATACAACCTTGTGTATGGGAAGTCTTGTCATTTGCCGGTAGAGCTAGAGCACAAAGCGTTTTGGGCTATCAAATGGCTGAATTTCGGCATGAAGGAAGCGGGAGAAAAGCGTGTCCTAGACATCAACAAGCTGGATGAACTCCGTTTGAACACCTACAAAAACGCTAAGATCTACAAGGAAAGAGCAAAGCGTTGGCATGATAAGCATATCATTCCAAAGGACTTCAAAGAAGGAGATCAAGTTCTCCTCTTCAATTCAAGACTTTGCCTCTTTCCAGGTAAGTTAAAATCTCGTTGGACTGGACCTCTTTTAATTAAGCGCATTTTCCCCCATGGTGCAGTTGAAGTATGGGGTGAAGCTAGCGGAAGTTTTAAGGTGAACGGCCAACGACTCAAGAAGTACACGCCGGAACTCCAAACTGAGGAGTTTGCGCCTACCGCACTCGAATAAGTGCGAGATGGTCTAGCTACGGACCTTAAACAAAGCGCTTCTTGGGAGGCAACCCAAGGTATTGCATTCTCATTTTTGTTTTCGATTCATAGATTAGTTTAGAATAGACTTTTTGCTCTATTTTGCCTCGATTTCCTCCGGTATGTTCGTGTTTTTGGTTGTAGGGTCGATGGAAAAGGAGAAAAGGAGGATAATGTCGAAAAAAAAGTGACGAAATTTGGACTTTGAAGCTTTACAGAAGGTTCCACGGTCTAAATTACGGTCGTCATAGCTACAGTGGCCGTAATTCTCAAAAGCCTTTGAAAAATCATCAAAACCACGGGTCCGTACACTTCCACGGCCGTGGAACACCCCGACAGACCGTGATTTTCAAAATTCTGCCTGCGAGTATAAAAGCCACACTTCTTCACAAAACCACCACAATTTTTCCCCATTTCCACGACCTAGAAACCGAAAACCCTCCACCTCTCTCAAATCCTCATTTCCTAATCGTTTTCAACGATTCTTCATCCTAAACTGCAGCAAATCCAACCACGAACAGGATCCAAGCAACAAATCGAGTGGAAATCGATCAACAAACACGCATTTTGGATTTTTCAATCCGAAAAAGAGGTTATTCCTTTCTTCTTGATTTTCACGGATTTAGTTCGTTTTTGCTATAGATCTTTAGGAAGAACTGATAAAGACTGGAAGGAATTAGATTAGGACTGCTTATTGAGGTGATTGTTGGTGAATTTGCTGAGATTCGCGAGATTCTGTGACGAATCACGGTCTCTGGGTAAACCACGGCCGTAATTCCCCAAGAACAGACCGTGATTTTTGTGAAAAATGGATTTTGTGAGGAGAATGTCGGGAAGGATAAAGGAGAAGAAAGGGGAGCAAAATAAGAAGAGAAAGGGCAACCCCTCCACCTCTAGGGCACCACCACCCTCATCTCCCTCACTACCATCCTCACCTTCACCTCCATCCTCACCTCCTCACCCTAGCATCCCAACCATACACGAAAACTACCTAGCTGCATTTGAGAAGATAGAGAAGAGGGCAGTGATTGGCCCTAGGTATTTGTTGTTGGAGGATCTACATCCTCTCAACATAGTTGATGATCTTACATGGCTCTTGGATAGAGCCGGATTGTTTGTCTTCACGAACATTCGTGAAGACGCCTATGAGGAGATTACCCGGGAGGTTGTGACGTCCTTTGAGCACAGCCCAGTAGATAGGACCGTCTCCTTCCGTCTCATGGAACGAGACTATCAGTTGAGTATAGTTGAGTTTGGGACCATTTTCGGGTTCCATGAGACATATAATGGTCGACTTCCTAGAGGCGTTTCCGCCAAGGATTTTTGGGGGGAAGTAGCAATGATTTACGCCGACGAGGACCGTTGGCAACCCGCCGATACCAAGGCTAGATTGATGTACCATCTAGCCTTGAAGATAGCTCACCGTGTTCTTTCGGAGTGTCTCTTTCCTAGGACGGAGACGCCCCAAAAGATCAAGACGGATGAGCTATTCCTTCTTTACAGTATGCTTTATGGATGCCGCGCAGATTGTGCTACTCTTTTGGCGGCTACGATGAGTAAACTCAAGAACAAATCGAAGGGGAACATAGGATATGGTGGGATAGTGACCCACATAGCTAGGACGTTTGGTGTGGATTTTTCAGCTTGCACCCGTATACCGGCAGTTCCATTAGGGCTACATGCTTTTATGGTTAGGGGACTCATCTTCCCCACACATAGAGGTCCGCCTTATGCGGGCATGCCTTGGGAGAGCAGGACGGGTAGGGGTATTGAGTGGCTGCCAGAGTATTCCATTGTGGCGGGACGCCACAATTGGAAGGAGACGTTCGCTGCGATGCATGCGAACAGGCTAGTAGCTCCCCCTTACGTTCCACCACCGGTTGTGGATGAGGAGGAGATGGGAGAGCAGTACGAGAGTGGTGGAGGAGCGGAGCAGGAGTTCGGCACGTTTCCGGATCAGCCGGAGGCGGCCCCGGATGTACCTAGGCGCTCTCCACGCCCAGCTAGAGCTTCAGGCTCGTCATCTCGCCGCGCCAGCGTGAGTGAGAGGCCCACGTGGATGACTACACCTCCCACTTGGTACGACACACCCCCTCCTTGGTCCACGACGCAGCCAGCAGCACCACCACCACCACCACCACCGCCAGCACCGACCGATGCCCCTGCATGGTTTGATCACGCCCCGGGATGGTACGAGAGGATGCCGGATTGGGCTACCGGACTTTCAGAGAGAGTCGGAGCGCTAGAGATCCGGGCGGATGCTAGAGACGGACGCCTAGACGACCTTGACCACATGATGAGGGACGTCTACCGCCAGCAGTTTGGGCGGTCTTATGATCCGAGTTTCTCTCCATTCTCACCTCTACCGCCGCCGCAGTGATCGATGCATGACCGTTGTTTTAGACATTCCCGCCACCACTTGTGAGTTTCTTTTCTTTCTTTTGTTCTTTCTTTTGAACATTAGGGACAATGTTCGTCCTAAGTATGGGGTGGGATGTACTAAAAAGTTTGTAATAACTCTACTCTCCATGTTTGCTTTCATTTGAGACTATCGTTGCATGTTCATTATGTGTTACACGTTTCCTTATTGCATTGCATGAAAAAGAACTTTAAAAACCCATAAAAATTGAAAAATTTTGAAAAATTTTGTGCTTCTAATGAATTGAGATGATTTCCATGATAATCACTACTTGCGAATTGAGTTTGATGATAATTGCATGCTTAAAAGGATTGTAAATCGAAAAGAACTTGAATGAATGAATTCTACCTCTTTTGCAAGTTTTATAATGTGAAAACGTTACCTAAATCATGTTAAGAAATTGAAGTTGAAATCACATTATAAGTTCCTATACTTCTTTTTGAAATGATTAAGGCAATTCGATACTTTCTTTCCTCTTTCTTTGATCATCTAGCTCCTCATTGAAATATTAGCCTCCTTTACCTATCCGGGAACTTGGAGAAGTGAATGAGAAAAAGGCATGTTTGATGTGGGAGGGCCATGAGAGCAATTATTTGCAATCAATTGAATAGAAAGAAATTATAGGTTTGGGGAAGTCAATCATGACGATGAGTAACTCGGCACCATTCACATAGCCGGGTGTTTGTGTCTTGCCAAAGTCGGATTGAGCGATATTCCTAGCGGATTATGGTATGTGCGCTAAGGGTTTGAGGCATCTCTTGCAAATTTGAGAAACGCCGATCTCCTAGGCTTCGGTTTTTGTGCACCTCTATCCATAACTCCAAAAGTAAAGTCAAAAAATGAAATGCAAGAGCGAAGCTCTAAGTTGAAGTGTTGCGGGAACCGCATAAGAAGAAGAAGGTAGTTGTCCACTTTCCCGGATTTATGCACCACTCTCCCTTAAAGTTTTCCCTTCCCTTCCATACTCTAGACCTTTTCTTTGAAAGTCCTTAAGATCAAAAGAATGTTATATGACTTGGTGATCTAAATTGAAGTTTCTTGTGATTGATTTTGATAAAGTTTGAAGGTTATGATGCTTGTTTAGAGGTTAAATTAATTCATGAACTCTCTTTGCTTTTTACTCTTTGATTGAGTGTGTGAAAGTTTGATAAACGATTGAAGCAAGGTTTGAGAATGATCTATTTCTTAGAAGTCACATTCATCCAAAAGAAGGTACACATATTTCATCCTAACTCTTGTTTAAATCTTTTTGAAAGACCTTGCTTAGGGACAAGCAAGTATTAAGTATGGGGTTATTTGTTAGCATGAAATATTGTGATATTTTAGGCACGTTTTCTAATCGTATTTGATTCATATTGATAGTCTTTGATTGATCTTTATGCATATGTGAGCTAGTATTGCCTATATTGTCGATATGGATGTCTACACTAGTTCTATGTCGATTATAGGTGATTTAGAGCTATTTCCGAACGGAATCGAGCAAAGGAGAGTTGAGTTGATATGTCCATAGATCGAGGACACTTTTTGGAAGCAATTTGGAGTCATAGATTGAGGAATGCACGAGTTTAGGGAAGAATCACGTTCTTGCCCTAAATTACGCCCTAAAATACGGCCGTATCACAAACCACGTTCAGAATCACGGCCGTGGATTCAGAGTCAGAATTCGATGTTCATTCCAGGGGATATTACGGCCGTGGAACTAACCGTAATTGTTTCCACGCCCTAGAATTACGGTCGTGGAATCTTCCACGACCGTGATCTTGGCGGATCTTTTCGCCACACTTCGAAGCCACGATCTTTTGAAGATTGGGCCGGGCCGACACTTTGCCCTGCATTATAAAAAGACGGAAGAAAGGAGATTCCGTCATGCCCGCTTACAATCTTCGCTTACCCTCAGTCATCATCGCGAGGATCCCCGCTAACGCATAGAGGCAGATCATCGCTTAGCAACGCACAAACCCTCATTTTAGAGGTATTTGGGAGATCTCATCGGAGATCAAAGTTCGTATTGGAGAGTTGCTCAAAACTCGCACTTTCCGTGGAGATTGTTGTTGTGATCTTCAGATTTGTGGAAGATCGAAGTTCTTGGAAGATTTTGCAAGAAGATCTCTCTTCTTGTTTAGGTTTGGCTTGGAAACGGATTGACATCCCGTTTCTCCTCCTTCCTAAAGTTGTGTTTGTTTACTCCGTTTTGAATCTTTTTGATAAACACTTGTTCTTGATTGTGATCTTGAGATTCATTTGAAGATTATTGATAGTTCTTGAAAGTTTACATCTTTTATCCTTTAATTCTTGAATTAATATCAATATGACTGTTATTGGCTAAAAACCCTTAACAATTCTAAGGTGAAGGGTTGATAGTTGTGGCATAGGTGATGATAGATCGATCGCAAACAGATTAGACCCTGAGAGTTAGAGAGAATCGTCGACAACCTCAAATTACGGGCTGTTCTTGAGTTCCACGACCGTGGAATCTCAAGATCCAACCGTAATTTCCATCTAGTTTACGAGCCTGCTTTTACTTTATTCCAAAGTTAAAGATTCGCTTTAACTTAGTTTAGACTTGTCTTTTCTAGGTGGTAGTGAGTCTCAACAACCTCTACCTCGATTGTGAACCTCAACAATCTCAATCGGTTAAGTTAGTCTTGATCTTTAGATTACAAGTTTGGGTATTTGATACTAATCCTCGTCTTTAGAATCTTTCTATATTGAGCCTCAACAACCTGTATAGGGAGTGTCTTTTGGGTGAGTTACATAAGGTTTTTGGAACCTCAACCGTACGATTACCTTACATTAGTATACCTTTGCATATCTCTACTCTGTCTTTACATCATTAGTATATCTTGAATCTATTGCCGCAACTGGATACCTGGAACTTTAGGATTGTTGTTTTCCCAATATCTGCAAAACTCCCATATTTACTTGCTTGATAACCTGCAATCGAGTTCGTTCTCACCCAAATCCCTGTGTTCGATACTCTGGAATTCTTGCTTAACTACGTCGATACGTACACTGCGGGTTCGCTTGCTTGATTCTAGTTTTATAAATTTAAAACTTATTTGCACACACCTCTAGGGGCGAACAATCATCTATCGGGATGTTGTCTTTCCCAAGCTCCAATGGTGGGAGTCTACTAAGGTGATCCGCCACGGAGTTCTCGGATCCCTTCTTATCTCGTATCTCCAAATCAAACTCTTGAAGAAGAAGGATCCACCGAATCAACCTTGGTTTGGCATCCTTCTTTGTAAGTAGATAACGGATCGCCGCATGGTCCGTATAAACTATGACCTTCGCCCCAACAAGGTACGAGCGGAACTTCTCAAATGCATATACCACCGCCAACAACTCCTTCTCGGTGGTAGCATAGTTGAGTTGGGCATCATCTAGCGTCTTGCTAGCATAGTAAATAGCATGAGTGCGCCCTTCTTTCCTTTGCCCTAAAACGGCCCCAACGGCCACATCACTTGCATCGCACATGATTTCAAATGGTAGACTCCAATCCGGAGGTTGCATGATAGGAGCGGAGATCAAGGCGTTCTTCAACCTACAAAACGCTTCAAGACAATCTTTGGAAAAGACAAAATCAACATCCTTCATTAGTAGGTTAGTGAGAGGCTTAGAAATTTTAGAGAAATCTTGAATGAACCTCCGGTAAAAACCGGCATGCCCTAAGAAACTCCTTACCCCTTTCACCGAGGTAGGTGGTGGCAACTTCTCTATCGTTTCAATCTTAGCTCTATCAACCTCAATGCCACGGTTAGACACCAAGTGTCCTAACACAATACCTTCACTTACCATGAAGTGGCATTTTTCCCAATTTAAGACAAGATTTGTCTCTTCACATCTTTGCAACACTAATGACAAATTAGCCAAGCAATCATCGAAAGAAGAACCATAAACAGAGAAATCATCCATGAACACTTCCATGATATTTTCTATGTATTCCGAAAAGATAGCCATCATACACCTTTGGAAGGTGGCGGGTGCATTACACAACCCAAATGGCATTCTCCTATATGCAAAGGTACCCCATGGACATGTAAAAGTCGTTTTCTCTTGGTCATCGGGGTGGATAGGGATTTGGAAGAATCCACTATACCCATCTAAATAGCAAAAATGAGAGTGTTGAGCTAACCTTTCTAGCATTTGGTCAATGAAGGGGAGAGGGAAGTGATCTTTCCTAGAGGCCATGTTTAACTTCCTATAATCAATACACATCCTCCATCCCGTGACCGTCCTAGTTGGTATTAGTTCATTGTTCTCATTAGTTACTACCGTCATTCCACCCTTCTTAGGCACTACGTGAACGGGACTAACCCACTTACTATCCGAGATAGGGTAGATAATTCCCGCATCTAGCAACTTAATGATTTCCTTTTTGACCACCTCTTTCATTATAGGATTTAATCTCCTTTGATGTTCTATAGAGGGTTTGTGGTTATCTTCCATCATTATCTTATGCATGCACAAAGATGGTTTAATGCCAACCAAATCATCAATAGTATAACCAATGGCTTTCCTATGTAATCTTAGTTCATGCAGCAATTTAGCAAGTTCATCATCACTTAAACATGCATTAACAATCACAGGATATGTAGAATTATCTCCAAGGAATGCATACTTTAAATGAGAGGGGAGGGGTTTAAGTTCAAGTGAGGGAGGGGTTTAAGTTCAAGTGAGGGAGGACCTTTATCGGTTGAAGATGATCCAAATAAGGTGGGATGAGATGAGTCCAAAGCAAATGAAGACTCCTCCTGGCTCCTAGAAGCTTCACAATCATCAAGAGCTGATTCAGGGAAAACCACGGTTGGAAACACGGGTTGCTCATTTTCCACGACCGTGGTTTTTCCCAAGTTTGCTTCTCGGAGTTGTCCAGAAAGTTTGACGGCCGTGGTTTGTAAATCTCGACCGTGGAACTTGCAGCTGTTCACAACCTCTTCGCGGCTCTCAAATCCAACTCTTGGCTCCTCTTCCAAGGCCTCCAAGGCCTTGATCTCTTCATTGCATTCCTCCTCAATGTCTTCCTCCATCATACTCAAGGTAAGAACCTTCTCCAAGGGTTCCTTGATCAAGATCGAGCTTACAACTTCTCTAGATTCTTCTTGCTCGACTATGTTGAAGATATCTTCATCAAGGGTTGGCCCTTTCATCATTGTGGACAGCTTGAACTTTATGTTCTCCTCTCCAATGTTGAAGGAGAGAGTCCCGTTCTTGCAATCCACTAAGCATCCGGAAGTGGCTAGGAAAGGTCTTCCTAGGATGATGGGAACCGGATAATCCGCCGGAATGTCCAACACTACAAAGTCAATAGGCACGTAAAATGCTCCCAATTGCACCGGAATGTCCTCTAGAATCCCAACTGGATGAGTGATAGAACGGTCCGCCATATAGAGGGTCATCTTGACCGGCTTTGGCTCTCCTAGCCCGACCTTGTTGCTAAGTGCAAGCGGTATGATGCTTACACTCGCCCCAAGATCACAAAGGGCCTCGTACTTCACATCTCCCACTCCTATTGGGACGCAAAAAGAGCCCGGATCCCTTAGCTTGGGTGGCATTGCCTCCTTCATTGTTTGGATCAACTCCGAGGATCTCTTGGTCATCCTTATCTCCCCATACTCCTCCAACTTCCTTTTGTTGGAGAGTATTTCTTTCAAAAACTTCCCATATGCCGGCATTCCTAAGATGGCATCCATAAACGGAATGTTAATATGTAACTTGGACATTAGTTCAAGGAACTTACCAAAGTGATTGTCCAAACGAGCTCTCGCTCTTGATTGTGGGAACGGTAGTGGTGGCTTGTATGGAGGCGGTGCCACATAAGTTGGCTCTACATCCTTGCTTTTTCCTCCATCATCTTGCTTTCTTCCCTCTTCTACCACTACTTGCTTTCCTTTAGCTTTGTCCTTGGGCAAAGGATCCTTCATGCTCAACCCACTCCTTGTTGTGATAGCCAACACTTGGCCTCTTGGGTTGTCTTCGGTTCTTCCGGGAAGCTTCCCCGGATCCCTATGCGCTTCACCCGCCTTTTGAAAGACTTGTGCTTCCAAGACCTTTTGAGCTTTAGAAATTGAAGTGACGGTGCTCTCAAGTCCACTCAATCTTCCTAGCAATTGCTCAAACATGACTTCGGTTCTTTCCTTTGAAGGTTGAGAAAAACCGGGTGGAGGTTCTTGTGAAGCTCTTTGTGGTGGAGTTGTACTTGTGGAAACGGGAGGGTTCAAGGCTCCATCCGGGTTAGAGTAAGAAAACCCGGGATGGTTGTGGTTTGGCCGGTAATTGTTGAATTGCCGGTTGTTGTTGAAATTTCTTGGGCCTTGGTAATTGTTGAAATTGCCCCTTCCCATATAATTCACATCTTCCTCCTTGGAAGACAAGTTAGCTTGTGGAGGTGCTTGGCTCTTCAAGGTGGTAGTGCACAACTCTCTCAAGGACTTCAACTCGTTGTTGATGGCGTCAAGCTTGAAATTGCTCATGGTGACTTCACTCACCTCATACGCTCCCGCCTTTCTTCCTTCGCTCTTCCTATGAGAGTACTTTTCAATCACTAGAGCTTGCTTCTCCACAAACTCCCAAGCATCATCTACATGTTTCTCCATAAATGTCCTACCGGAAAGAGATTGAAGCTTGAATTGGCTATCTTCATCAAGCCCCTTGAAATAGATCTCTAATAGCTCAATCTTTGGTATGCCATGGTGTGGGCAATCTAGGAGAAGGTCTTTAAATCTCTCCCAAGACTTGAACAAACTTTCTCTATCTCTCATCACAAAGGCATTGATCTTCCCTCTTAATTCGGTGGTCTTGGAAGGTGGGAAGAATTTGGTCAAGAACTCGGTTGTCATCTCCTCCCAAGTACCAACTCGCCCTTGTGGGATAGATTGATACCAAGCCAAGGATTTGTCCTTAAGAGAGAATGAAAAGGCCCTTAGCTTATGGTTGTTGCTCTCCAATCTTGGTGGTCTAAGAGTCTCCATCAAGATCTCATAATTCATCAAGTGTTGATGAGGAGACTCTCCTTCCATCCCTCCAAATTGATTGTGCCGGATCATTTGTAGAACTTGAGGGCGGAGTTCATAGTTGTGGGTAGCGGGATCTCCTAGATTCACACCCGGTCGGTGTGCTCTTTGTGCCGGATCCATATGTCTCCCTAGGGTTTGTGGCTCCTCAATAGCAATAGGAACGACCCTAACATTAGCCGCCGGCTGCGGTTGTGGTGGAGGTGGTGGAGGTTGACGGCGATTAAGCTCTCCTTGAACAAGGGCTTGCCTAATCTCCTCAATCTCCCTCCTTGTTTCCTCTTGCCTCTCATTGGCAAGTCTCCTTTCTTCCTCCAAGAGCTCATCTCTTAGCCTTATTTGCTCTAAGGCTTCATCCAATTCAGCTTGGAGGTTTCTTCCGGCCATCTCTTTCTCTTTTCGGATGTTCTTAGATCTAGATCGAAGGGTTTTCTCCGGTTCGGGATCGAATGGAGCTAAATCCTTGCCACGAGATCTTCGCATACATGATAACAAGATTTATGACTTAGGATTAGGTAATCAATTAGATAGATTTCTCACTCATTCATGCACATTTTGGCATTGGTTCATGACGTCTTCGCTCAATTCATGCACATTTCTAGAAAAGACGTCTACACTACCTTTTATCGGTTTTGTAGGTAATTCGGGGATCTATTGGACGTTAATCGATACATTTGAGGGCCAAGCCTCATGATGGTACACATCCAAAGCCTTGGAGGAGCATAATTGGAGCAACAAAGGACACAAAGACCACTATTGGTGCAAGCAATGGAGCAACTCATGGCTAGACGATCATAGCATGCTTCTGTTGAAGAAAATCGACCTACACCCAGGAAAATCGGCCGATTTTTTTTCCTCTGGGTCGATTTTTGGGCCTTTGACAGCTTAAGCCACGTGTCCCACGATCTCTTGTCCGTCCTTGCTCTTGGTGGAGAATATAAGTGGTCCTGCAGGTGGTTGTTGAGCATCTCTCCTCTCCCACACTCTCATTCACAGCTCATCAATTTGGGGAAAATATTGGAGGAGAAGAAAAGCTCTCAAAGATTGAAGGAAGAGGAAGAACACCATTGTAGGAGAATAGTGAGGTTTTGAGTGATTTTGAGTTACTTTTGTAATCTTGGATTGAAGGACGATTGCAAGGATTGTTAGGAACGTTTTGAATCTTCATTTAAGAGTTTGTAAGTCTTGCTACAACTTGGATTTGGCTGAGATTTATTGATTTTACTTGCTTATCTTTCATTATCCATCTATGAACACCATGTATGCTTGTTTGATGATTTTGGATCTTAATATGCATGTTATTGGCTAGTTTGTTGTGATTCTGGAGTGATGGATTGATGGTTATGGCTAGGGTGATGATAGGATGAACTTATATGTTAGTTTAGGATGATTTGTATGCACGAAACCCATCCCAGGAAGAAAATTCGACCTGTTCATCAGATAAATCGGCCGATTTATCTGTAGAACAGCCCGATTTATTCTCCTGTTGCTCTTTAAATGATAAATCTGCATGCTGGGGTCCTTGGTTGTTTAAATCCTAGTGTTTATTAAGCCTAATTTAGCTTAGGATCACCTAATGCTATCAAACTAAGTGAGGGAAGAGATCTACCCGATGATTTCCGATCTTAGATACCTAAGATGATGAATGCTAGGTAGTAGTGAGCCTCATAAGCCGCTATTGGATCGAGTGTGCTAGGATTAGTACTTGAGATTTCCCTATTCCGAGACTTACCCGGTAAGGAGAGGGTTACCCTTAAGTAGCATCTAGTTTGTGCGGAATTCCTTACTCTAACCCCTTGAGACCTACCCGGTAATAGGAGTTAGATACGGGACTAGTGAAGCGAGAGACCTACCCGGTAATTGCTCCCATTAGTGAAACACTCTTCCCTAACACCGCAACTTGTCCTTAGAATCCTTAGAACCTTGAATCCTATGCCATAACCGGAAATCTTGACCTCTAGAATCTACTTTTCTCTCTTGATCATATACTTGTACTTTGTGTTACTTGTTCCTTTCTTAGCTTGAGTTGTTAGTTGTTTTATTATCTTGCTTGACTGGTGATCTCTGTTTGATCACCATAAAAACCAACAAAAACATTGAGTTTTTCCATTTTCTTTGTTTCTCATCTTATCTTAGCCTAGATTCACACTATTCTTGATCATTGCTTGACTCGATTTCACCTTAGTCTTTGTGTCGACCTCGGAATACTTACCTTTCTACAAACGTCCCGTACACTGCGGGTTCGCTAGGAGTTAGGATAGATATAACGAGTATAAATTTAAGACTTATTGCGTGCACATCACATCTATTCCTAGACGTAACAAGTTTTTGGCGCCGTTGCCGGGGACTAGGTCTAGATTGAGTCATTTTGTGATTGTTTGTAGTGTAGATCTTTCTTGTTTCTTTTGATCTCTCTTTGGTGTGTGTCTTTGCTTTTCAGGACATCGTCTCTCTCTTTAGGTGTATGCGAAGATCTCGTGGCAAGGATTTAGCTCCATTCGATCCCGAACCGGAGAAAACCCTTCGATCTAGATCCAAGAACATCCGAAAAGAGAAAGAGATGGCCGGAAGAAACCTCCAAGCTGAGTTGGATGAAGCCTTAGAGCAAATAAGGCTAAGAGATGAGCTCTTGGAAGAAGAAAGGAGACTTGCCAATGAGAGGCAAGAGGAAACTAGGAGGGAGATTGAGGAGATTAGGCAAGTGATAGCATGAATTATAGTCTATATTTTGGGGTTTGTTTGGACGTTTTATCTTTCATAATCTGCATGTTTGTATGTACATTATGTGATTTTACTACCATTTCATCTACCTTTGCGAGAATCGAGGTCTACACCTAGTTTCGTTGTAATTGCAGGTAATATGGTACGTTTTGCATCAAAAAGGAGCAAAAGGAGTCATGAGTCATTTGGAGCTACATCCAGGGAGCATAGCCATGGATTAAAGATTTACTTTGGAGCAGATTCGAGAGATTTCACATTCTATTTTGAGTCACCTCGGTTGACCATTGATTCATCTCGACCGAGGTGATCCAGAGATGCCGACTCGACCGAGGCGAACACCTAGGACGCGGCGAGAATATTTTATTCTTGGAAGAGATCTTTTAAATTTGGAAAGTGATCTTATATTTTTGGGCTTGGCTTCTGGAAGGAAGAAGATATGCAGAATCACATATTTTACCTATATTTATGGGATAATATCTTCTTAAGATTTATTATCTTTGGAGGTTTATTTTCCTATAAAAAGGGTTAGATTTCCACAAATTCAATATCCTGCATACGATCCCCGCTTACACCAGAAATACGCAGCAGCCGCAACATACTCCAATTTGGGAGATTTGAAGAACCTTTTTGAAGGTTGAAGGAAGATTGAAGTCCATAGCTTTTATAGCTTTATTGAAGGGTTTTGTAAGATTGTCTTCAATTCCCTCAATTGTTGTCTTGTCTTTTTGGATTATTATCCAAGGAACGCTTTGTTGTGATATTTGATTCATTTATTGAAGTCTTTTCATTAAATTCTTCTTTGTTCAAATATTCACCTTCTTCCCATATATACTTTAATACTTTCATAATGATGATGAGTGGCTAATTTCCTTGTGTGATTCTAGGGTGATTGGCTGAAGGTTGTGGGAAAAACAATGATAGAATAATCTTAGATTCCAGTAGGATCCTGAAAGTTCGATTCTTTAACCTTAACCCTAAGCATCTCGTTCGGTTGATGAACATCTTGGCCGGGGTGGAATTCTTCTGACCGAGGTGACTTATCCGACTTTAAACAGAAAGTTAAGTGTTAGAGTTTGCTAAAATCCTATTCTTATTACACCTTCCTGGTTCAATGCAATCTTAGGATGAGACTTACCCGGTAATTCCTTAGTTTGTGTATTAACGATCATAAGTGTAGGTAATAAAGGTTTATCCTTTATTGGGGTTTGAGTGTGCTTCCATCCCATCTTTGTGAGTTAGCCTGAGACTTACCCGGTAAAGGTTAATTCTATTCCCTTAGATGGTGTGTTAGTTTGAGGTTATAGTTCTTTATCTTGATTCCTTGAGACTTACCCGGTAATAGGAGTTACGGTTTAGGATTAGTGTGTAGTGAGACTTACCCGGTGATCTACTCCACTTTAGTAACACCTTCCCCACGCAAAAATCTCAGCTTTGTCCGCTTATCTATAGATCTTGAGTTGGAACCACAACTAGATGCTTTAATCCCTAGAATTGCATGTTTGCTTTATTGACTTCTTATTCATCTTTGATTGTGTTAAATTGCTCTTGTGGTTAGACTTGACATTAGCATACCGTATTGACTTTGTTTCACCGAGTCCCTGTGATCGACCCCTGGAATTTTCTTGCTTTTACTACGATTGACCCGTACACTGCGGGTTCGCATCCTTGTTTTAAGCTTAAGTCTAGGATTATAAATTTAAAGCTTGCACACACCGTTTGGAGCGAACAGCAAGCCCTTGTTCAAGGAGAGCTTAATCGCCGACAACCTCCACCTCCTCCACCACCGGTGGAGCAACCGCATCCGGCGGCTAATGTTAGGGTTGTGCCCATTGCCATTGAAGAGCCACAAACCCTAGGGAGACGTATGGATCCGGCACAAAGAGCACACCGTCCGGGTGTGAACTTAGGAGATCCCGCAGCCCACAACTATGAGCTCCGCCCTCAAGTTCTACAAATGATCCGGCATAATCAATTTGGAGGGATGGAAGGAGAGTCTCCTCACCAACATTTGATGAACTACGAGATTTTGATGGAGACTCTTAGACCGCCAAGATTGGAGAGCAACAACCATAAGCTAAGGGCTTTCTCCTTCTCTCTTAAGGACAAGGCCTTGGCTTGGTATCAATCTATTCCACAAGGGTGAGTTGGTACTTGGGAGGAGATGACAACCGAGTTTTTGACTAAGTTCTTCCCGCCTTCCAAGATTACCGAGTTAAGAGGGAAGATCAATGCCTTCGTGATGAAGGATAGAGCGAGTTTGTTCAAGTCTTGGGAGAGATTCAAGGACCTTCTCCTAGATTGTCCACATCATGGCATACCGAAAATTGAGCTATTGGAGATCTACTTCAAGGGACTTGATGAAGATAGCCAATTCAAGCTTCAATCCCTTTCCGGTGGGACTTTCATGGAGAAGCATGTGGATTATGCTTGGGAGTTTGTAGAGAAGCAAGCTCTAGTGATTGAGAAATACTCCCATAGGAAGAGTGAAGGGAGAAAGGCAGGAGCATATGAGGTGAGTGAGGTCACCATGAGCAACTTCAAGCTCGACGCCATCAACAACGAGCTAAAGTCCTTGAGGGAGTTGTGCGCTACAACCTTGAAGAACCAAGCAACCCCTCAAGTGCTCCCACAAGCTAACTTGTCTTCCAAGGAGGAAGATGTGAATTACATGGGAAGGGGCAACTACAACAACTACCAAGGCCCAAGGAACTTCAACAACAACCGGCAATTCAACAATTACCGGCCCAACCATAACCATCCCGGGTTTTCTTACTCTAACCCGGATGGAGCCTTGAACCCTCCCGCTTCTACAAGCACAACTCCACCACCAAGAGCTTCACAAGAACCTCCACTCGGATTCACTCAACCTCCAAAGGATAGAACCGAAATGATATTTGAGCAATTGCTTGGGAGGTTGAGTGGTCTTGAGAGCACGGTAACTTCTATCTCAAAGGCTCAAAAGGTTTTGGAAGCACAAGTGTTCCAAAAGGCGGGTGAAGCACATAGAGATCCGGGAAAGCTTCCCGGAAGAACCGAAGAAAACCCAAGAGGCCAAGTGTTGGCTATTACAACAAGAAGTGGGTTAAGCATGAAGGATCCTTTGCCCAAGGAGAATGCTAAAGGGAAGCAAGTGGTGATAGAGGAAGAGACTTTGCAAGGAGATGGAGGCAAGAGCAAGGATGTAGAGCCAACCTATGTGGCACCGCCTCCATACAAGCCACCACTACCGTTCCCTCAATCACGAGCAAGAGCTCGCTTGGACAATCATTTTGGTAAGTTCCTTGAACTAATGTCTAAATTGCATATTAACATTCCGTTCATGGATGCTATTCTAGGGATGCCGGCATATGGCAAGTTCTTGAAGGAAATACTCTCCAACAAAAGGAAGTTGGAGGAGTATGGTGAGATAAGGATGACTAAGAGATCATCGGAGTTGATTCAAACGATGAAGGAAGAGATGCCTCCCAAGCTAAGGGATCCGGGATCCTTTTGTGTGCCAATCGGAGTAGGAGAAGTGAAGTATGATGCCCTATGTGATCTTGGGGCAAGTGTAAGCATCATCCCGCTTGCACTTTGCAACAAGGTTGGGCTAGGAGAGCCAAAGCCGGTCAAGATGACCCTTTACATGGCGGACCGCTCAATCACTCATCCCGTTGGAATCTTGGAAGACATCCCGGTGCAACTAGGGAAGTTCTATGTGCCCATAGACTTCGTTGTTTTGGACATCCCGGCGGACTATCCGGTTCCTATCATCTTAGGAAGACCTTTCCTAGCTACCTCCGGATGTCTAGTAGATTGCAAGAATGGAACTCTCTCCTTCAACATTGGAGAAGAGAACATCAAGTTCAAGCTATCAACAATGATGAAAGGGCCAACCCTTGATGAAGATGTATTCAACATAGTTGAAGAGGAAGAGTCTAGAGAGGTTGTGAGCTCAATCTTGCTCAAGGATCCACTTGAGAGAGTTCTTAGCTCAAGCTTGATGGAAGAAGGAATTGAGGAGAGTAGCAATGAAGTAATCAAGGCCTTGAATGCATTGGACGAGCTACCAAGTGTTGGGTTTGAAGTGTTAGAAGAAGAGGAAAACTGCCAGAAAAATCGGACTAAAGGGCAAAAATCGGCCGATTTTTGTACTTATGCTGAAATTTCAGCCAGTTTTGCCAAAACAGAAACTCAGATCGACCCCCTTCAGAAAAATCGTCCGATTTTTCTTCCTGGACCGATTTTCCTGAGTCTTTTCAACATCAACCACTTGAATGTGAGCAATCATCAAGGGACTTCAAGGAGGCTTCCATGGCTTTGCAATCATCTCAACCTACATTGTATGGATCGTCTCCAACCGAAAAAGGTCCTCCTCAACTTGATCTTAAACCTCTTCCTTCTCATTTAAAGTATGCTTTCCTTGGTTCAAATTCTACTTATCCGGTGATTGTGAATGCATCTTTGAATGATGATGAGCTTAATAGATTGTTGAATGAATTGAAACTGCATAGAAAGGCAATAGGATACACCATTGATGATCTTGTGGCATCAAACCTTCTTTGTGCATGCATAGGATAA
The DNA here is from genome assembly GCA_033239045.1 of Fagopyrum esculentum. Lineage (NCBI taxonomy): Eukaryota > Viridiplantae > Streptophyta > Magnoliopsida > Caryophyllales > Polygonaceae > Fagopyrum > Fagopyrum esculentum. The sequence continues at coordinate 23,004,723 of BSUD01000006.1, read as the reverse complement.
TGATGGAAGATAATCATAAACCCTCTATTGAACATCAAAGAAGACTAAATCCTATAATGAAAGAGGTAGTTAAGAAGGAGATCATAAAGTTGCTAGATGCGGGAATTATCTACCCTATCTCGGATAGTAAGTGGGTTAGTCCCGTTCATGTAGTACCTAAGAAGGGTGGGATGACCGTAGTGACTAATGAGAACAATGAACTAATCCCCACTAGAACGGTTACGGGATGGAGGATGTGTATTGATTATAGAAAGCTTAACATGGCCTCTAGGAAAGATCACTTCCCTCTCCCCTTCATTGACCAAATGCTAGAGAGGTTAGCTCAACATTCCCATTTTTGTTACCTAGATGGCTATAGTGGATTCTTCCAAATCCCTATCCACCCCGATGACCAAGAGAAAACAACCTTTACATGTCCATGGGGTACTTTTGCATATAGGAGGATGCCATTTGGGTTGTGTAATGCACCCGCCACCTTCCAAAGGTGTATGATGGCTATCTTTTCGGAATACATAGAAAATATCATGGAAGTGTTTATGGATGATTTCTCTGTTTATGGTTCTTCTTTCGATGATTGCTTGGCTAACTTGTCCTTAGTATTGCAAAGATGTGAGGAGACAAATCTTGTCTTAAATTGGGAAAAATGCCACTTCATGGTAAGTGAAGGTATTGTGTTAGGACACTTGGTGTCTAACCGTGGCATTGAGGTTGATAGGGCCAAGATTGAGACGATAGAGAAGTTGCCACCACCTACCTCGGTGAAAGGGGTAAGGAGTTTCTTAGGGCATGCCGGTTTTTACCGGAGGTTCATTCAAGACTTCTCTAAAATTTCTAAGCCCCTTACTAACCTACTAATGAAGGATGTTGAATTTGTTTTCTCCAAAGATTGCCTTGAGGCTTTTTGTAGGTTGAAGAACGCTTTGATCTCCGCACCTATCATGCAACCTCCGGATTGGAGCTTACCGTTTGAGATCATGTGTGATGCAAGCGATGTAGCCGTTGGGGCTGTCTTGGGGCAAAGGAAAGATGGGCGCACTCATGCCATTTATTATGCTAGCAAGACGCTAGATGACGCCCAACTTAACTATGCCACAACCGAGAAAGAGTTACTAGCGGTAGTGTATGCCTTTGAGAAGTTTCGGTCATACCTTGTTGGAGCAAAGGTCATAGTTTATACGGATCATGTTGCGATCCGTTATCTCCTTACAAAGAAGGATGCCAAACCTAGGTTGATTCGGTGGATCCTTCTTCTTCAAGAGTTTGATTTGGTAATCCGGGACAAGAAGGGATCCGAGAACTCCGTGGCGGATCACCTTAGTAGACTCCCACCATTGGAGCTTGAAAGAGAGGACATCCCGATTGATGACTCATTCCGGGATGAGCAATTGCAAATGGTGGAGGAGTGCTTGTTCCAAGTGTCTAGAGGAAGCGAGCCATGGTATGCCGACATAGTGAACTACTTGGTGTGTGAGGAAGTGCCTCCCGGATTAACATATGCCCAATGGAAGAAGTTCTTCAAGGATGTGAGGCACTACTATTGGAGTGAGCCACTTTTGTTCAAAAGAGGGCCGGATGGAATGTTTAGAAGATGCATACCGGAGGATGAGGTGGAGAGCGTGATCCGCCATTGTCATTCCTTGCCATGTGGAGGGCATGCTAGCTCACACAAGACATGTGCTAAAGTGTTGCAATCGGGTTTCTTTTGGCCTAGCTTGTTCAAGGATGTGCAAGGCTTCGTGGTAGCTTGTGATGCTTGCCAAAGGACGGGCAACATCTCAAGGAGGAATGAGATGCCCTTGAACAACATCCAAGAGGTAGAGATATTTGATGTATGGGGTGTGGACTTCATGGGACCATTCCCTTCTTCATGTGGCAACCTCTACATCCTATTGGCGGTTGACTATGTTTCAAGGTGGGTGGAGGCAATCGCCTCTCCTACAAATGACGCCAAGGTTGTTGTGCGGTTCTTCAACCGAGTTATCTTTCCTAGGTTTGGAACACCTAGGGTGATCATAAGCGATGGAGGGAAGCACTTCACCAATAGGAATTTTGGAGCACTTTTGGCTAAGTATGGGGTGACTCATAAGGTGGCAACACCTTACCATCCCCAAACTAGTGGCCAAGTGGAGATCTCCAACCGGGAGATCAAGGCCATTCTTGAGAAGACGGTATCAAGGACGAGAAAAGATTGGGCTATGAAGCTCAATGATGCCTTGTGGGCATATAGGACCGCTTTCAAGACACCAATTGGCACCACTCCTTACAAGTTGGTCTATGGCAAGTCTTGCCACCTTCCGGTAGAGATGGAGCATAGAGCATATTGGGCTATAAGGTGGTTAAACTTTGACCTCAAAGAAGCCGGTGAGAAGCGTTTGCTTGATATAAATGCTCTTGAAAAGATCCGGTTGGATGCTTACGAGAATGCTCGGATCTACAAGGAGCGAACCAAGCGATGGCATGACAAGAGAATCATCCCGAAAGAGTTGATTGAAGGAGACCTTGTCCTTCTCTTCAACTCAAGGCTGCGCCTATTCCCCGGAAAGCTCAAATCAAGGTGGACCGGGCCATATGTGGTGAAGAAAGTTTTCCCTCATGGAGCGGTGGAGATAGGAGGAGATCATTGTGGTAACTTCAAGGTGAATGGGCATCGATTGAAGAAGTACATCCCGGAAGCCCCGGTGGAAGTGATTGCCCCACTTCACCTTGATTAAAACGCTCCTGAATTTGGTCAAGCTAATGACCTTAAAGAAGCGCTTAATGGGAGGCAACCCATTGGTATATATTTTTCCCTTTTGTTTTTCTTGCTTTTGTTTAATCTCACTCTTGGTGTGCTTTGTTTTTCTTTTGTGTTTTTGGGTGCTAGATCTTGTTGATTGTGATGAGTTATGAGATGTTGGAGGTCATGTGAAGGCCTCATGGAGCTATTGAATGGACAAGATCCAAGCACATAGACGAGGAGGAAAGCACCCAGAAAAATCGGACTGTTCATGCATAAAATCGTCCGATTTTCTGGGCAACTGGGCCGATTTTTCCTCTGTAAAGGAAAGTGATGATCTCCAATCAAGTATGGGTGGAGCAGACGTGGAACTTGGACGGCTTGCGGTGCCAAGCGCGGGTTCCGACACCATAATGAACATCAAAGAGCTCTCTACCATCCTTGATCGATCATCCACCATCATCATTCGATGTGAACCGAAATACCAAAGCATCACCAATTTTACATTGTGAGGACTCTCTTTCACTTCTTTATTTAGTTTACACATTAGGGACAATGTGTTTCTAAGTATGGGGTGGGGTTTTCATGATCACTTGCATGATTAACATCTAGGATAGTTTAATCTTGTCACATGTTTCATTATGTCTTGCATTGTACATACATATTTCGAAAATTCCAAAAATCAGAAAATTTAAAAAATTTTGTGCTTTCTAGGCTTGGATATGACCCTAATGATGAACCTTATCTTGTGGATTGGCTATGGATGACCTTATGTGTTAAATTGATGATAGCATATGTGGACTTAAAGTACTTCTCTTGAAACCATGAATGATTTGTGATCATGAATGTTTGCCTTGATTGAATTGAGTATTGAAAGTCGAAATTGCATGCTAGTTCTTGCACATCAATTAGGAGTGATTGAGGCAATTCATCTTTCTCTACTTCTCATCTTGATCATGTTGATTGAGCACCTCAATTGATGAAAAATTGACCTCTTTTGACCCATCCGGGAATAGGAGCATGTTAGTGTGTTGATGTGTGTGAAAAGCAAGTGTGGGGTGAAGTTGTTGATGAAAGAATGATGTGAATGAAATGCTGAAATTGTTGTGAAAGTGTAGACAAAAATATAGGGTTGGGGACGTTGGTTTAAATGACAAGTAACTCGGTACACTTCACATAATCGGGTGTTGGTGCCTTGCCAAAGTCAAATAAACCGATAGTCCTAACGAGCTTTGGTATGTGTGCCCGGTGTGGATGCATCTCGAAAAATAGAAAAAACCCGAGAATGGCTAATCACCGAGGTTTCGGCTTTTGTACACCAATGCCATTGTCTCAAAAATAAAAGAAAGAAAAGAAAATGAAGAAAAATATACACTTGAGGGAAGATGATAAGAAAATTGGAAGTTGTGGTCGTTTAGTTCCTTTCCCGGATTAGCATCACATGACCTAGAAATTCCCACCTAATCACAACGTTTCTTAGCCTTTTCTTTCCTAAGTCCTTGTGACCTAAATGCGCATGTGTAAGACTTAGTGATCTAGATTGGACATACTCATGATCATCTTGACTTCTTCATTTTCACCTCTCATGCATGCTTTCTAGTTAAGTGTAATTGTCTTTCCATGCCTTCATTCATTTTATGCATATTGCTTGTCCATTGCTATGAAACATGACTATGAAGGTGATCCAATATTAGAAGCACAACTCCAAAAATATTTTGCCATTTTTCTGCATACATAAATCATGTCATCTCTTAGTCTATAGTTGAGAATTTGCTCGGGGACGAGCAAACCTTAAGTATGGGGTATTTTTGATAACAAGATTTATGACTTAGGATTAGGTAATCAATTAGATAGATTTCTCACTCATTCATGCACATTTTGGCATTGGTTCATGACGTCTTCGCTCAATTCATGCACATTTCTAGAAAAGACGTCTACACTACCTTTTATCGGTTTTGTAGGTAATTCGGGGATCTATTGGACGTTAATCGATACATTTGAGGGCCAAGCCTCATGATGGTACACATCCAAAGCCTTGGAGGAGCATAATTGGAGAAACAAAGGACACAAAGACCACTATTGGTGCAAGCAATGGAGCAACTCATGGCTAGACGATCATAGCATGCTTCTGTTGAAGAAAATCGACCTACACCCAGGAAAATCGGCCGATTTTTTTTCCTCTGGGTCGATTTTTGGGCCTTTGACAGCTTAAGCCACGTGTCCCACGATCTCTTGTCCGTCCTTGCTCTTGGTGGAGAATATAAGTGGTCCTGCAGGTGGTTGCTGAGCATCTCTCCTCTCCCACACTCTCATTCACAGCTCATCAATTTGGGGAAAAGATTGGAGGAGAAGAAAAGCTCTCAAAGATTGAAGGAAGAGGAAGAACACCATTGTAGGAGAATAGTGAGGTTTTGAGTGATTTTGAGTTACTTTTGTAATCTTGGATTGAAGGACGATTGCAAGGATTGTTAGGAATGTTTTGAATCTTCATTTAAGAGTTTGTAAGTCTTGCTACAACTTGGATTTGGCTGAGATTTATTGATTTTACTTGCTTATCTTTCATTATCCATCTATGAACACCATGTATGCTTGTTTGATGATTTTGGATCTTAATATGCATGTTATTGGCTAGTTTGTTGTGATTCTGGAGTGATGGATTGATGGTTATGGCTAGGGTGATGATAGGATGAACTTATATGTTAGTTTAGGATGATTTGTATGCACGAAACCCATCCCAGGAAGAAAAATCGACCTGTTCATCAGATAAATCGGCCGATTTATCTGTAGAACAGCCCGATTTATTCTCCTGTTGCTCTTTAAATGATAAATCTGCATGCTGGGGTCCTTGATTGTTTAAATCCTAGTGTTTATTAAGCCTAATTTAGCTTAGGATCACCTAATGCTATCAAACTAAGTGAGGGAAGAGATCTACCCGATGATTTCCGATCTTAGATACCTAAGATGATGAATGCTAGGTAGTAGTGAGCCTCATAAGCCGCTATTGGATCGAGTGTGCTAGGATTAGTACTTGAGATTTCCCTATTCCGAGACTTACCCGGTAAGGAGAGGGTTACCCTTAAGTAGCATCTAGTTTGTGCGGAATTCCTTACTCTAACCCCTTGAGACCTACCCGGTAATAGGAGTTAGATGCGGGACTAGTGAAGCGAGCGACCTACCCGGTAATTGCTCCCATTAGTGAAACACTCTTCCCCAACACCGCAACTTGTCCTTAGAATCCTTAGAACCTTGAATCCTATGCCATAACCGGAAATCTTGACCTCTAGAATCTACTTTTCTCTCTTGATCATATACTTGTACTTTGTGTTACTTGTTCCTTTGTTAGCTTGAGTTGTTAGTTGTTTTATTATCTTGCTTGACTGGTGATCTCTGTTTGATCACCATAAAAACCAACAAAAACATTGAGTTTTTCCATTTTCTTTGTTTCTCATCTTATCTTAGCCTAGATTCACACTATTCTTGATCATTGCTTGACTCGATTTCACCTTAGTCTTTGTGTCGACCTCGGAATACTTACCTTTCTACAAACGTCCCGTACACTGCGGGTTCGCTAGGAGTTAGGATAGATATAACGAGTATAAATTTAAGACTTATTGCGTGCACATCACATCTATTCCTAGACGTAACAATACACCTAAAGAGTAATAGATGTCCTGAAAAGCAAAGACAAAAACCAAAAAGAGATCAAAAGAAACAAGAAAGATCTACACTAGAAACAATCACAAAATAGACTCAATCTAGACCCAGTCCCCGGCAACGGCGCCAAAAACTTGTTACGCTAAAAAGTGTGCACGCAATAAGCCTTAAATTTATACTCGTTATAATTATCCTAACTTCTAGCGCACCCGCAGTGTACGGGATGTATGTAGAAAGATAAGTATTCCGAGGTCGAACACAAAGACTAAGGTGAAATTGATTCAAGTTGTGATTGAATTTAGCAAGATCTAAGTCTAAAGAAAGGGAGGAAATAAAGGAAGAAAATCTCAATTGTTTTTGTTGGTTTTAGGTGATCACATCAAAGATCACAATTCATGCAAAGCAATCAATCAAACTAAACCAAAAATCAGCACAAATAAACAAATCGAACGAGATATTGATCAAGGAAAAAGGAAAGACGGATTCTAGGGGTTGGAAATTCCGGTTATGGCATAGAACTCAAGTTATCTATTCATTCTTTGGATTGATTTTGATATGTTGGGATTAAGTGTTTCTAAATTGGGATCAATTACCGGGTAGGTCTCATGGTCCAACTAGTCCACACCTAAGGTCTCATTACCGGGTAAGTCTCTAAGAACCTAAGGTTAGGAATTCTACACAAACCGGAATTGTTAATTAAGAATCTAACCTATCCTTACCGGGTAAGTCTCGGAATGGGAAGTCCTAATCAACATTCCTAGCACATCTAATCCAATGGCGGCTTATTAGGCTCACCACTACCTAAGGTCTTGCTATTTTAAATTCTAAGGGCAAGGATTACCGGGTAAGTCTCTCCTAACACTTAGTCTCTACTCTAGGATACTCTAGGGTAGGTTAAACTTAGCAAAAACTTAGGGTTTCAACATTTATATAGATCTAAGGTAAGATCCTTCGAACCAGAGAAAATCACGGTTTGTTCTATAGAAACCACGACCGTGGTTCTTCAAGAACTACCCGTGATTTCTAACAGAAACTACGTTCATAAACAAAATCGTCCAAAGGTAAATCTAAATCCGTCCTATCATAGTTCTAGCCAAAACCATCTTTTCCTTACCCTAGAATCACATCAATTTAGCCTACAACATTCATGATGGAAATCAAAGCAAGCAAACATAAAATCATAACCTCCATTGCAAGATAATGAAAGAAAAGAGATGAACAATGAACTTCAAGAACAAACAAATCCGAGAATGGAATTAGAGCTACTTACAACCCTTCCAAAAGAAGGTTTCAAGGGTTTACAAACTCCAGAAATAAAATCCGAAATACAAGAAAGCTATGGTGTGTTCTTCTCTCCTCTTCAATGGAACTTCTCTTCTTCTCTTTGGCACTTTCCTTCCTAGAAAAAATCTTCTTCTTTGGAGAATATATTTGTTAGAGAAATGGATAATGGATGAGCTGCTCCCAAACTACCCCAGCTCCCAGCTGCCTCAAACAACCCATCAAGGACCACTTTTATAACAAATTCTTCATGAGCTGGCCATGAGAGTCGTGGCACAGCTGTCACGAGAATCTGGCAAAATCCACGGTCATTTCCACGGCCGTGGTTCTTCAGGAAACCGTGATTCTATGCAGGATCTTCGCTTTGGATCATTGAGTTGTGGTTTGGTGCATGGCTTGTGTTGGCAAGGTTCCATGAGTCCTCCTCAGCCTTTGGCTTGCGTTCCAATGAGTTCGGAAGTGTGTCATCTAAATGAACGACCCTCAAACGCATCGTTTTAGCTCAAAACTTCCCGAAATACCTACAAAACGCACACAAGTCCGTGTAGACGTCTATCTCGACAAAATACATGTTTTGAGTGCAAAACGTATTGGACTAGTGCTAGATCATGCATGATTGAGCGAGGATCCTATCTAAATGTACACCTAAAACTATGCTATAAATCGTGTTATCAAGCTTCTCACCACAAGTCATCACCATGGTTCGCCAAAGTCAATATGGCGGAGCAAGTACTGAATCTCCACACCAACACTTGCAAAATTTTGAGATTCTCATGGAGACTATGAAGCCAAAGAAGGCTACTACAAGCAATTACAAGATCAAAACGTTCTTCTTTTCTTTGAAGGACAAGGCTCTAGCTTGGTACCAAACACTTCCAGCTGCAAAGCTAGCTACATGGGAGGAATTGTCTTCGGAATTCCTCACCAAATTCTTTCCGCCATCCAAAACGGCGGAATTGAGAGATAAAATATATGCTTTTTCTATGAAACCTAATGAAAGCTTGTTTCAATCTTGGGAAAGGTTTCAAGATCTCTTGTTGGATTGCCCACACCATGGCATTTCCAAGCTGGAATTATTGGAGATCTACTACAAAGGATTGGATGTGGAAACACAATTCAACCTCCAATCTCTCTCTTGTGGCACATTCATGGACATGAGAGAGGATGATGCTTGGGACTTCATTGAGAAGCAAGCCCAGGTGATTGAGAAGTATTCCCACCGGAAGGTGGACTCAAAAAGCCGGAATCAAGGCGATCCGGGAGCCAAGTTGAACCAAGCCACTCAAACACAAATATTCTCCCTCAACAATGAGATCAAAGAGTTGAAGGAAGTGCTCAAAACGAGTCTTCAAAAGACTAAGGAGCAAGAAGCTAACTACATGGGGAGGGACAACAATCAAAGGAATGATAACCGGAATTCCAATTGGAACAACAACAACAATAACAACCGGAATTCCAATTGGAACAATAACAATAGGAACTCCAATAACAACAATTGGAGGTCAAATCAGCAAAATCCAGGTAATCCTTACTCTCATGCTGAAAAAGCTCTAACATCTCCATCTTCTTCTACTCCTTTAACAAGCCAGAAACAATCAAGCGGATCAAGCAAACCAGATCCCATGCTAGAGACGATCCTAAGCAAGCTACAAGGGTTGGAAAGTTATATAACTTCGGTTGACAAAGCTCACAAAGCTTTAGAAAACCAAGTATTCAACAAAGCTCACACTCTACATGGCCGATCGTTCCACCACTAAGCCGGTGGGGATATTAGAAGACATTCCGGTAAAGCTCGGTAAGTTTTACATCCTAATAGATTTTGTCGTTCTTGACATCCCTGCAGATTATCCGGTTCCCATCATTCTTAGGAGACCATTCCTTGCAACATCTGGATGCATGGTAGATTGCAAGAATGGCCAGCTGTCTTTCCATATTGGTGAAGAAAAGATAGAATTCATACTCTCTTCCTTAATCAAGGAGCCAGCCTTGAAAGACGATGCTTTTGCAATTTTTGATGAAGAAGAGTCTAGGGAGGTAGTAAGTTCAATCTTGATGAAAGACCCTCTTCAAAAGGTTGTTAGTATGAGCATCATAGAGGAAGGAGTGGAACTTGATTGCAATGAGGATGTGAAGGCATTAAATGATGTGGAGGAAGAACTAGGAACAAGAATTGAAGAACTAGAATTAACTCCGAAAACTGTGAAGAAAATCGACCTGCATAAACCAAATCGACCGATTTGTGAGGAGGCAAACCGATTTTTGTCAACAGAAAGAAAAATCGACCTGACTAAGAAAAATCGTCCGATCTGTGAAGAGGCAACCCGATTTTTTTCAACAGAAAGAAAAATCGTGCCTCAGATCGACCGATTTATTTCAGAGGAGGTCGATCCGGAGGGAAATTTTCTGGATTCTACAAACGTCTCCGTAGCTGCTCTCGAATCTAATGATGCAGTACCCCCACCTTTAGAGGCCTCTCCCACAACATCCGAAGGCCACGATTCATCATCAATCAAGGTACCTCCATCATAAGAATTGAAGCCACTCCCCACGCATTTAAGGTACGCATTCCTTGGCATTAATTCCACATATCCGGTCATAGTCCATGCAAATTTGAATGATGCTGAATTAGAGAAACTCATGCATGTTTTGAAGCAACATAGAAGAGTATTAGGCTATACTATTGATGATTTAGTAGGAATAAAGCCTTCCCTATGTATGCACAAAATTTTAATGGAAGAGGATTACAAACCTTCACGCCAACCTCAAAGACGGTTAAACCCGGAAATGAAAGAGGTCGTGAAGAAAGAAATCCTTAAGCTACTTGATGCAGGTATCATCTTCCCTATTTCCGATAGCAAATGGGTGAGTCCAGTACAAGTAGTACCCAAGAAATGAGGCATTACCGTTGTTGCCAACAAGAACAACAAACTTATCCCCACACGGACAGTTACAAGGTGGCGAATGTGCATCGACTACCGCAAACTGAATGTGGCCACAAGGAAGGACCACTTCCCCCTTCCTTTTATCGATCAAATGTTGGAAAGGTTAGCCCAACATTCTTACTTTTGTTATCCAGATGGATATAGTGATTTCTTTCAGATTCCAATTCACCCGGATGATCAAGAGAAGACGACTTTTACGTGCCCATGGGGTACGTTGGCTTATAGAAGGATGCCATTCGGCCTATGCAACGCTCCGGCCACCTTCCAAAGGTGTATGATGGCAATCTTCTCCGAGTACGTAGAGAATATCATGGAAGTCTTCATGGACGATTTTTCGGTATATGGTTCTTCCTTTGATAACTGTCTCTAAAACCTTTCACTAGTTCTTAAGAGGTGTGAGGACACTAACTTAGTCTTAAACTGGGAAAAGTGTCATTTCATGGTCACCGAAGGGATTGTGTTAGGTCATCTAGTATCACAAAGGGGAATAGAAGTTGATAGAGCAAAGATAGAAACCATTGAGAAGTTACCTCCCCTTCTTCAGTGAAAGGAATTAGAAGTTTCTTAGGGCATGCAGGCTTCTATAGGAGATTCATAAAAGATTTTTCTAAGATTTCAAAACCCTTAACTAATCTTTTGATGAAAGACGCAACTTTCGAATTCTCGAAGGATTGTTTAGATGCTTTTTACAGGATCAAAGAAGCTTTGATTTCAGCACCAATCATTCAACCACCCGATTGGACTCTTCCTTTCGAGGTCATGTGCGACGCAAGCGACGCCGCTATAGGAGCTGTTCTTGGACAGAAGAAAGATGGTCGCACTCATGCCATCTACTATGCTAGCAAAACAATAGATAAGGCTCAATATAATTATGCAACCACAGAAAAGGAACTTTTAGCCGTAGTATACGCTTTTGAGAAATTTTGTTCCTATCTTGTAGGTGCGAAGGTGATAGTCTATACGGATCATTCCGCAATCCGACTATTCACGAAGAAGGATGCGAAGCCAAGGCTTCTAAGATGGATCTTACTCTTACAAGAGTTCGATTTAGAGATTAGAGATAAGAAAGGATCGGAGAACTCCGTTGCCGATCATCTTAGTCGTCTTCCACATCTCACCGGCGAGACGGATGAACTTCCTATAAACGACTCATTCCCTGACGAACAGCTACACGAGATTGAAGAGTGTCTTCAACACATCTCAAAAGGTAATGATCCATGGTTTGCTGACATTGTGAATTACCTTGTTTGTCAGGAGATTCCACCCGGACTTTCATATGCTCAAAAGAAGAAATTATTTAGTGACGTCCGGCAATTCTATTGGAACGAACCTCTTCTATTCAAAAGAGGTCCCAATGGCATTTATAGGAGATTTATCCCCGAAGATGAGGTGGATAGTGTCATCCGCCATTGCCATTCTTTACCATGTGGCGGACATGTTAGTTCCCACAAGACTTGTGCTAAGGTACTTCGTTCCGGTTTCTATTGGCCTACACTTTTCAAAGATGTGCAAAAATTTGTTGTTGCTTGTGATGCTTGTCAAAGGACAGGTAATATATCAAGGAGGAATGAGATGCCTCTCAACAACATACAAGAAGTAGAGATCTTTGATGTATGGGGCATCGATTTTATGGGACCTTTCCCATCTTCATGCGGCAACCAATATATACTTCTTGCCGTAGACTATGTCTCAAGATGGGTAGAGGCAATCGCCTCTCCTACTAATGATGCAATGGTAGTGGTGAAGGTCTTCAATAGAACGATCTTCCCAAGGTTCGGAACTCCCCGAACCATCATTAGTGACGGAGGAACGCATTTCACAGCCCGTCGATTTGAGACTCTATTGGCTAAGTATGGGGTGACCCATAAGATAGCTACACCTTACCATCCGCAAACCAGCGGACAAGTCGAAATATCCAATAGAGAGATTAAGGGAATTTTAGAGAAAACCGTCTCTAAAACAAGAAAAGATTGGTCAATGAAGCTTGACGATGCACTATGGGCGTACAGGACGGCCTTCAAGACACCAATAGGTACGACTTCCTATAACCTTGTCTATGGTAAATCCTGTCATATTCCTGTAGAGCTAGAGCATAAAGCCTACTGGGCTATCAAGTGGCTCAATTTTGACATAAAAGAAGCCGGAGAGAAGCGGCTCTTAGATATCAATGAGCTAGATGAGATCAGGCTAAATGCGTATGAGAACGCAAAGATCTACAAGGAACGGACAAAGCGTTGGCATGATAAGCACATCATTCCAAAAGACTTGAAGGAGGGAGACCAAGTCCTCCTATTCAACTCAAGGTTGCGTCTATTTCCAGGTAAGCTTAAATCCCGTTGGACAGGACCTTATGTAATTAAACGAGTTTTCCCCCATGGTGCAGTTGAAGTATGGGGTGAACAAAGCGGAAGTTTCAAGGTTAATGGCCAACGGTTGAAGAAATACACACCGGAAGCTCCGGTCGAGGAGATAGCTCCTATCCTCCTCCATTGAACGCAAAACCATACACCGTCCAGCTAAAGACGATAAATCAAGCGCTTCTTGGGAGGCAACCCATGATAGTATAATTTTCCCTTCTTTCATCACTTAGTTAGAGTAGATTAGTTGTTTTATGTCTTTGTTTTTGCTTTTTATTTGTTCCTCGATGCACTCTTGGTTTGTCGTGTCATTAATCGCAGGAAATTAGGTTCAAACTAGAGATCCATGGAGAAAGGGAGCATAAATCAGTTAAATCTTCAATACCATGAAGAATAAGGAAGGAAATCGAGCTACACTAAGTTAATCGTCCGATTCAAGAGCAGAGCAAGTCGATTTTTGACAACAGGAAGAAAAATCGACCTGGAGATCGACCTGCCAAATTAAATCGTCCGATTTGCCATGTGTTCAGAGAAAAATTGAGTTACCCAAAGTAAATCGTCCGATTCAGAAGCAGAGCAAGGCGATTTTTGACAACAGGAAGAAAAATCGACCCAAAGATCGACCTGCCAAAGTAAATCGTCCGATTTTCTTTGAATCCAGAGAAAAATCGCCCCGAAGATTAAATCGACCTTATAAATCGGCCGATTTTCTTCACAGTTTCTCGACCCTATATAAAGACTCAACCACTCGATCTTCCTCATTCCACAACCTTCCACTCTCGATTTCCCCTTCTCAAGAACTCCGAAAATCGCCCATACCCTACAATCCTCATTCCTTAATCATTTTGAGTGATTCTTGGCTCCAAACTGAAGCATTTTCAACAAGGAACAAGGATCTAGCAACAACAAGCACGGCAATCGACTCCTCCATAAGGAATTCAGGTTTTTCTTTCCAAAACCTAAGTTTCTAATTCGAAATTGAAGTTTGCTTAGGAAGTGTTTGTTTGCTGGAATTGATTGAGGAATCTGCTTAGGAATCATTATAGGAGACTGTATGTGGTGATTGTTCGAACAGAACTTTACAGAATTGTGAGAATCGTTGAAATCGACAGAAAAATCGACCTAGCCCAGAAAAATCGGACGATGTTTGTGAAGAACAGGCCGATTTTTTGACTCAGAATGGATCTTGTTAAGAGGATAACTAGAAACACGGGGAAGAAGAAGGGATCTTCTTCCAAAGCCCCTCCCCCACCTCCACCACCACCTCAAAACATCCCTAAGCTTCCCCCTCCCTTATCCAAGCACAAGAAACGTTATGAACGCATCATAGATCGCCCATTCACCCCTCCTCGCTACATAGTGCTAGGTGACTTAGATTCATTGTTTGTTCGAGAGGATGTAGATATGATGCTTGACAAGGCTGGGCTGAGATAGTTTGCTACGATTAGGGAGGATGCTTATACCGAAATCACCCTAGAGTTCCTTAGTACATTCGAGCATGATCCTAGGGAAAGGATGGTCACCTTCCGCCTTATGAGCCAAAATCACACTATGTCCATTGACACTTTTGGAGACTTGTTTGGCTTCTCTTATTCAGATGCAGGCACATTTGCTAGTGGTGTTAGTGCTAGTGACTTTTGGGAGGCTATTTCAGTGGGTGAATATGGTGGAGACAAGTGGCGACCCGGAAATTCTAAGGAAACTAGTATGTACAACCTCTCCTTCAAGGTAGTACATATGATTCTTAGTGAGAGCTTATTTGCACGGACAGAGACTCCACAGAAGCTCAAGGCTGATGAGCTTTTCATTCTCTATTGCATGACATCCACCACCATTCCCGACATCTCTACCATGCTTGCTGACTATCTAGGAAAGATAGCCAACAAAGCTAAGGGCGATATTTGTGCAGGAGGTCTTGTCACTCATGTGGCTAAGACAATGGGATTAGACTTCTCCGGATGCACTCTAGCTGAGAGTGCCCTTCCATTAGGCTCCCAGCGGTTGGTTGTTCGACAGGTCTTGATTCCTCGAGGGAGAGGAACACTTCATGTGCCCATGCCATGGCACAGGGATCCGAAGAAGAAGCCATCCGAGATCATATGGAAGTCCGAATATACTATTCGGAACAAGAGAAACTGGAAGGAGACGTTCGAGTCGATGCTTGAGGAGTTCTCTCCTCCTACTTACTATGATGATGATGATGCAGGTGACTCTGAGGAGGAGGATGAGGATGTAGGACAGGGGACCATGCTCGAGTTTGAGAGCGACACTCATAGCGGTCATGCTAGGATGCCATGGACACCGACACTCATGGTGCAGGACCTAGCCGGACTAGTAGAGGCGATGAGGAGACGGAGGATGACATGCAGCCACCTCGCCGCTCGTTTGCACGAGCTCCAGGACATGGACGAGGACGTCGCCCTCCCCGTCACTTTAGGGAGCTAGTCTCTAGCTTCTAGAGCCTCATCACCGACTATCACGCTCTCCACACCGACTACGACACCTTGAACACTCAGTTCAGGAACTACAGACAAGAGACGGACGCTAGGCATTCATCCTATGATGGCCAGATGAGAGACTTATACTTCCACCAGTTCGGCCACTTCTACGATCCTACTGCACCGATGTATCCCTATCCACCACCGATAGAGGATTGAGCTTCCACTTCTTTTACATTGTAAGTATTTTTCTTCATCTCATGCTTGATTTTCACATTGGGGACAATGTGAATGTTAAGTATGGGGTGGGGGTACTTACAATACCTTTTATTTCATCTTAGCACTTTATGAACTTTGCACTACTCTTGATGATTTGGCTTGTAATAACTCTTGCACTACTTGCTTTCCACTATGACATTTGCATTTGCATGATTTTTTCTCAAATCCTATGAACTTTCAAAAAATTTTGTGCTTCTTATGATGGAAATGACCTCTATGATGAGAAATGTGTATATGGATAGGCAAAAAGATGCTTAGTTATGTTGAGATGTTAATCATAGCATGAATAAGTTTACTTTTGTTACTTGAACGCAAGAATAAGTTATATGATTTAGTTGTTTTGATAAGAGAATGAAATAATAGTCGAACCTATATTGCAAGTTCTTTTACATCATATAAGGATGACTAAGGCAATTCACTTCTTTTCTTTTCTCATATCTTGATCATGCTAGCCCCTCAATGAAATATGTACCCCTCCTTTTACCATCCGGGAATTAGGATAAGTGATGGAAAAAGGCATGTTTGATGTGGGAGGGCCAAGGAAAATGTATTAAAAGAAAGTGCAGAAATTCATAAGTTTGGGGACGTTGAACATGAGGATGAGTAACTCGGCACCATTCACATAGCCGGGTGTTTGTGTCTTGCCAAAGTCCGATTGAACGACAAGTCCTAACGGGATATGGTATGTGCATCAAGGGTTTGAGGCATCTCGAAATTGAGAAACGCCGATCTCCTAGGCTTCGGTTTTTGTGCACCGCTGTCCATACTCTCAAAAAGTAAAGTATAATGAAAGCAAAGCTTTCTACATGCGAAGCATGTACGGTGAAGAAAAATCTTGAAGGTATTATGTGTTCCTCTTTCCCGGATTAGCACCACAATTGCCAAAAAGAATTCCTTCCCTTAATACGTTTCTTGAACCTTTCCTTTGATTAGAAGACCTTAAGACTTTTATGCATGTGCTTAAGACTTCATGGCTTAGATTTGTTTGACTTTGATTACCTCTACACCTTTATCATATCCTTTATTTGTGTTTTCAAGAAAGAAAAGGAAGTTAGTTCATCTTATAGTTATCATTGATACATGCTTTGCCTTTTTATGCCTTGAAATATCACTTTGAGGGTGATCCAATAAGAAGAAGCACTACCAAAAGAAAAGTTTTTGAGTTTTCATACATATATAATCCATGACATCTTATATTCTAAATTTGAGTCTTGCTTAGGGACAAGCAAGAGGCAAGTATGGGGTATTTTGATGACATGAATTATGTATCATCATATTCATGCATATTATGGAAGATTGTCTCAATTTACCTTGCATTTAGAGAGATTTTGTGTGCCTTTTATGTTCTATTCAATCATTTGTCGGAAATAGAGGTCTACACGAGTTTTTGATGAATTATAGGTAAATGGAGTGAAATTGGAAGCAAAAGCGGAGCAAGGAGCATCTAAGGATGTTAAGGAAGCTAAAGGAGTCTAAAAGGGGTCATAAAGAGCTAAGGAATTGTAAAGGAGAAGCATAGAAGACGAGCCAAGAGAAGAGCACTTTCTGTTGAAGAAAATCGTGCCAATATGCACATAAATCGGACGATTTTCTACCCTAGAAATCGAACGGTTTTGTGTATAAATCGACTAGGTCGATTTCTTCTGTTTTTCAGCCAAATGAAAAGACGACACAAAGCCCAATTCTTTTGGCCTAGAAGAGAGTTTTGCCAAACAGCCCATTTGCAAGAAACTATAAAGGAGAACCCTACGAACGAAAACGAGGAGGCCGCAGTGGGAAATCTTTACACGTTTAAGAGAATTCGGAGATTCTTGGAGGAAGATTAAAGTACTCTTTAGCCGGAAAGTCAATCTTGATCATTGTTTGTGAGATTTCTTTGTCCATTGAAGTGATTGTTGTTTTTGAACACGAATTTGAGTTACTTAAGAGATACATTGATTTGTTTTGACGATCGTTTACAGATTTGAAGGTTATTGGATTTTTATTCAAGATTTGGTTTCTTTGCGATATTTCACTCAATATTTAATTTGATTCGATTTTGAAAATGGTTGGCTAAAACCTTTGTGATTCTGGGGAGAATAGTTGATGATTAAGGCTTAGATGATGATAGACTGAACTCATTCAAACATTAGGACCCTGAGAGTTTCGATTTTAGTTTTGCGACAACAGGAAAATCGGACTGTTCTTGAGTAAATCGGCCGATTTTCTTATGAATAGCCCGATTTATTCTTCTGACGAACCTTAATTGAAACAAACTTTAACCAAAACTAATCTTTGCCTAAATCCCAACCTTGATTAACCTTTTTACCCTCTAATTGAATGTATGAAGACACTTCAAACCTGATTCTACATTTAATAGATTAAGATTTCAAGATTTGGGTAATAAAGAGACTCAACATCCTTTATTAAGATTCTTAGTGTGCTTTCTAATCTTTACTTTGGAGAGTCATATCCTGGAGTTTTAGATAGTTAGTTTGAACATAATTCTTGTCTTTAGATCTTTCTATATTGCAGCCTCAACAACCCTTATAGAGAGAACCTTTAGATTAGTCATATAGGTTTCGGAACTTCACCGTACGAAATCCTACCTTTGAACATTTAATCTTGGCAATATAAACTCTGTCCTATATCTATAGAAGTGTCTTGAATCGAAAGCCGAAATCGGATACTTGAATCCTTGGAATCATTTTACCCTTATTTGATCACAAAAGCTTTTCACACTTTTCGCTAGATAATTGAATTTGAATTTATTCTCACCAAATCCCTGAGTTCGACTATGGAATTCTTACCTTACTAAAGCTGATCCGTACACTGCGGGTTCGCTTTGCTTTGAGTTCTAGATAAAAATATTAAAACTTATTTACACGCACGTTTTTGAGCGAACAGATCCACTTGAGAGAGTTATTAGTTTTAGCTTAATGGAGGAAGGTATAGACGTTTCTTGTGATGCAGATATACGGAGCTTACAGGCACTAGAAGAAGATCCAGGAGCTAAATTTGAAAAATTAGTCCAGGAGAAGAAGATCTCCAGTTTCGGTCCTAGTTGTAGTACCTCGACCGAGGTACTTTCTGAACCAAGCGAAGTGTTCTTGACTGAAGAACATCTCGGTCACCCTCTCTGGACCTCGACCGAGGTCAAAGGCGAGATGATATCAACTGAGAATTCTGAAATTCCAGTTCTTCGATCCAAGTCTACTCCACTGGAAGGAAGAAGCAAAGATCCATCTCAGAAAGCACCCCCAGTTGTGGAGCTTAAACAACTCCCGAGTCACTTGAGGTACGTTTTTCTTGGACCGGATTCTACTTATTCCGTCATCGTTAGTGCTTCCCTCTCCGAATCTGAATTATCTAAACTAATGCATGTCCTCAGGAAGCATCAAAAGGCTTTGGGTTATACTATTGATGAACTTATTGGCATTAAGCCTTCTTTCTGAATGCATAGAATACTAATGGAGGACGATCATAAGACTTCACGGGAACCTCAAAGACGGTTAAATCCGATCATGAAAGAGGTTGTGAAGAAAGAAATTCTTAAGTTGTTGGATGCAGGTATCATATTTCCTATCTCAGACAGCAAGTGGGTGAGCCCAGTGCACATAGTTCCGAAGAAAGGAGGGATGACCGTTGTGACAAATAAGAACAACGAGTTAATCCCAACTAGGACCGTCACGGGCTGGAGGGTGTGCATCGATTATAGGAAGCTGAACGTGGCCACTCGGAAGGACCATTTTCTACTTCCCTTTGATCGATCAAATGCTCGAACGGTTGGCCCAGCATTCACATTTTTGCTATCTAGATGGCTATAGTGGCTTCTTTCAGATTCCTATCCATCTGGATGATCAAGAGAAGACCACTTTCAATTGTCCATGGGGGACATTCGCTTATAGGAGGATGCCATTTGGATTATGTAATGCACCCGCTACCTTCCAGCGATGCATGATGGCTATTTTCTCCGACTATATAGAGGAGATCATGGAGGTATTTATGGATGATTTTTCGGTATATGGTTCTTCTTTTGATGATTGCCTATCTAACCTTTCTCTAGTGCTACAAAGATGTGAAGACACTAATCTCGTCTTGAATTGGGAGAAGCGTCACTTTATGGTTAATGAAGGCATCGTGCTAGGACACCTCGTTTCCAACCGAGGCATTGAGGTCGATCGAGCTAAGATCGAGACTATTTAGAAACTCCCCCCCCCCC
>BSUD01000006.1:22772622-22984646 GCA_033239045.1 Fagopyrum esculentum | reverse complement strand
CCCCCCCCCCCTTGTTCTGTTAAGGGTGTGCGGAGTTTTCTCAGGCATGCAGGTTTCTATAGGAGATTCATCAAGGACTTCTCGAAAATCTCTAAACCACTAACTAAACTTTTGAATAAAGATGTTGTTTTTGAGTTTTCGCAGGAGTGTCTCGATGCATTCTACAGGATTAAGGAGGCGTTGATCTCCGCTCCCATTATCCAACCTCTGGACTGGACCTTTCCCTTTGAGATCATGTGCGATGCAAGTGATGTGGCGGTAGGAGCGGTGCTTGGACAAAAGAAGGATGGCCGGACCACCGTCATTTACTATGCAAGCAAGACGCTAGACGAAGCCTAGTGTAACTACGCCACCACCGAAAAGGAGCTATTGGCGATTGTATATGCTTTTGAGAAATTTTGTTCTTACTTAGTAGGGGCAAAAGTTATTGTTTACACTGACCATGCAGCTATTCGTTACTTGCTTGCTAAGAAGGATGCCAAGCCACGTCTTATTCGATGGATTCTCTTGCTTCAAGAGTTTGACCTAGAGATCCGTGACAAGAAGGGATCCGAAAATTCTATTGCGGATCACCTCAGCCGGCTACTTCCCTCTTCACGCAAGAAGGACGAACCACCCATAGATGATTCTTTCCCCGATGAGCACTTGCACTTGCTGGAACGTTTGATAAACTTCCTTATCTCACCCCATGATGAAGGTGAAGTATGGGGTGAGGATACTTTCCAGCATGTTTAGGGACACCGTAGGTCCAGCTAGCGACCTTAAATCAAGCGCTTCTTGGGAGTCAACCCAAGGTATTGCTTTCTTTTCTCTTTTCTAGTCTAGCTTTAGATAGTTTGTTTTTGCTTTGCTTTGCTTTGTTTTTGGCGTCCTAGACAAACAACAGGTAACCTCTAAGGAAGGAATACAACCCAGGAGCAACACTGGAAGGACAGAAGCTCGAGAAATCGAGAAGACGGAGTTTGACTGAGACACATCTCGGTTGCTGTCACAACACCTCGACCGAGATGATTCTTGAGCAACCGAGGTGACTAGGGTTTATGACGATCCACCTCGGTCCGTATCACCTCGGTCCAGTCGAGACCATCTCGACCGAGGTGACAGCAGTTTCAGGAAAGGGTATAAAAGGGGGTTCGAATTCTCTCTCTTCCCTCTCTCACCTTCTCGACCGCGGCGCACAGATTCATCTCGTTCTCCGATTTTCGATTGTTTTCGACGATTCTTGCTTCCAAACTGTAAGGAAAGAGTAGAGGATCAGTTTGCAAGCGACAATCTACAACAAAAACGCTCCGAATTGACCGAACCTGGGTAAATCCGAAAAAAAACCCTAACTCCCTCTTCTTCCACTGTTTCGGTCAATTTGGGCTTTGGTTGCCCTTTCATTGTGTTGAAAAAAGCTTAAGTACCCCATAGGAATAATTGGTAGTGATATTGGGGGAAAATAATTGGATTTCTGAGAGTTAAGATCGAACAGCACATCACCTCGGTCCAGTCGACCTGCATCTCGACCGAGGTGTTCTTGAGGATTGTCAGGGCAACCGAGGTTGTCTGACAATGAGAGAAAATGAGTTCTGATAGACAACTTATTCTGAGGGATAGATCCTCCCCTTCTCCTTCTTCTTCTTCTCGCCGCTCCATACCGGTGATCCATGAGCATCACCGGGTAGATTATGACCGCATTGTTGCTCGCCCAGTGATTGTGCCTGTAATATCCGGAATTTTTATTCCGTTTAATTCCGAATCAATTCAGACTTTGAGTTTTTGACGGTTTCCCATTCTATCTAGTATTTCTTTCTTCACAAATTTTATCATTTTATGTAGAATTTAATTCACATAAAATGATAGAGTTATATCCAACCCTAATTCTTATAATTATTTATTATTTTATGTAGAATTTAATTAACATAAAATGATAGAATTATATCAAACCCTAATTCTTATAATTAATTCTTAACGACGAATTTAGACGAGATCATGACAAGGCTGAGACGAAACTGTAACAAAGTTGTGACGAGACCATGATAAAGCTGTGACGAGGCCCAGACAAGCAGTTGACAAGGCCCAGACAAGCAGTTGACAAGGCCCAGACAAGCTGTTGACAGCCCACACCCTACCTATTGTTGTTGAACTCTTCAAGACAGCCCAGGAACGCCAGCCCAGTAACGAGATTGCTTCACTTCAGCCCACATATATGTTGCTACTCGGCCCATCGGTGAGAGACGTCTTTCCCTAGCGCTCTTGTGAACTGCTGCACGTCATGCCACGATGTTCACCCAACTCCCCAGCGTGCATCTGATCGAGCAAGCTTTCTAGCCCCGATCTTAACCGCTCTAGCCCTTCCCAACCGACTCTAGTGGCGAACTTCCCAGCCCTTGCACCGTCAACTCTAAGAATGAGTCCTCCAGCCGGTACCTTGCCCAGGATCTCCTACTGCACAGGGAAAGCAGCAGCAGTGCCGTCTTCACGCCCAGGATCAGGTCGTAACCCACCAGGCCGCCACACCAAGCCGCTCAGACCGCCTCTCCCCTCGATGTCGATGTCCGCCTCTGGGCACATCACCACCGGGCCTTCATCTCCGTCACGCAGCAACAAGCCGGCATCTACTCCAGCCTTTTGGTGCAGTGGACTTCAAGCAGACAGATGCCCTGCCTCGCACCTCTGTCACTCCTCCCTCCAGTGTTCGCAGGTACGTTGATCTACCTCTCTACCCAGCCTACATCGACATACAACTGTGGCTCATCCATCGCCTTCATCATATACAACTTGGGGGAGACAATAGCAACACTTCTGCATCGATAAGCAAAGGAGGGGCACATTCTGTCGTCTCTGCAGTCACTCGACATGAAGGAGAGTGTTGAATCTTCATCACACCAGCGGAGAGATCACAGAGCACATCCTATCTCCCTTCGAGTCTTGGAATCGAGTAAGGTGGATACCCTTGCTTCCTTTCACTTCTTTCCAAACCTTTTGTGTCTAATGAATGCTCTTTCATGTCTCCTAATCGTGCTCAGAAGATCCATAGAAGAAACAGTGAAGATATAGGAGTTTTCTGAATTTTCGAAAGTGACGAGCAGTCAACTTTGGGTCCAATTTTGGGTAAGTTAGACTCCTCTTTTTTGGCTTGTTTTCGGATATGTCATAGACAGTAGTACATAGTATAACATACTAAAATTTGGGAAGTGTCGGAGTTACGGTTTGAGAGTTATTGTGTTCCAAAGTTGACGTCTAATGCAGTTTTTATATATGTGCTGAGTGTTGGGGAAAACAGCAAGTGATGCTGTTTTGTGAGATTGTTTTGAATAAGCTCTTGATCTCCGTTGGGCTTGAATTTTGGATATGATATGGTTGACATATTTTTGTATAACATATTAAATTTTGAGAGGAATCTAGCGAGTGGTTTGGGACTTATGATTTTTCAAAGATTGAGTCGTAAGCAGTTTTTCTGTTGTGCTGAAATTCGGTTTTGTGAGATAGTTTTAAATAGGATTTTGATCTCCTTTGCGGCTGAATTTTGGATATATTATAGATAGGATTTTATAGTAGAACACATCAAAATTTGGGATAAATCCAGCGAGTAGTTTAGGAGTTATGATTTTTTTCAAAGTTAAGACAGTGTGTTGTTTGTTAAGTGTTGTAACCAACTTTAAAAAATTTTATACAAGTGATGGTTGAACAGTTTTAAGAAATTCTTTCTCCTAGGAGTAGATGAGATATCATAGATGATCTATGGAATTATTTAGGAATTTTTATAAGATTATTCGAATTTTATATTTGAAGCCGAAGTTGGACCTTAACGATCTTTCCGAAAATAAGGAAATGGGTAAATTGTCAGTTTGTAACAAAACTCATCTTTAGGAGTTAGAATATGACTCTTTAGTCTCAAATAAGATTTTAGGCATGAATTAAGGAATTTTTGGAAGTTTCGAGACCAAGGGTAAAATAGTCATTTTACCATAAATTAATATTGTAATCAATTCCGTTCTATTAAGACCTACTATCTTAGAAGTCTTAGACTTCTAATCACCTAGAAAGTGTGCTGACACACTTGCCTCCTTTGACAGGCCACTGAATTCCTACTGTACATATCGATTTGCGAATTAGAAAGTCGAGATCTGATTCAGGTAAGTCCACGGACTTACTTAGTTGGCTTCTTGTATGAGTGTAATGTGTATGAGTGGTGTTTGTTAGTTATGATAAACAACGAAACCGGATTAGGCCGACTTTATTATTTACGTAATTGACCCAAGTGTATGATAACGGGTCGTGACATCATTTGCCTAGCTCTTGCGAGAGTCTAGGAGGTTCCCTGCAACCAGCCCAGTCCGGTAGACGGTCATATGCATTAGTACCATTCCGCGTTGGTAAACGAGGACAGGGGCGAGGTTTGGGAATCCCTCGTGTCACAAAATAAGTATCATTAGTAATGACCTATCACCTAATTAAAGACAATAAAATGATTGAGTGTTGCATGTTGATTTTGTATGTTGTGTGTTTGTACTTTTACCTTTATACTTATGCATAGAATGTTAGCTAACGGTTTTATACCGCTTGTAGATGTCTTGCAGGTTAATACAGTTGTAGAGAGATCCGGAGGGAATGGTCAGCCGGGTCCACGTACTCATTTAGTTGGGGACGGGGATGTCTTTTGTTCTTCATATGTGTCGTTTTGATACCTTTACTTTGTAAGGCTGATACATATTCTTCATGTATATATTGTTTAAAGTTTTCAAATGTTTTAAATACTTTTGTGCCTTGTTGTAAGATCCTAGTGAAATTGTTGTCAAACTAAGGTCGGGACCCATTGTGAGGTCCTAACCAGTAGCTCCCAGAGTTCTCAAAATTTGGGGTGTTACAATATGGTATCAGAGCTCTAGGTTGGCAACAATGGCGAACCCGAAAGGGGTCTAAATTTTCAAAACGGATTTCTGTTTTACCCACACGCATAGTCGGCTTGTTGGGTTAGTAGAACGTCGGACCACCATCGCGCTCCGTGGATCTCCGCAACTTGGATCGATAGGAGTTAGTATATAGACTTTTTATGATGTTTATTATTATATGTTATATACATGTGTATGCTTAGCTTGTTAGTATCCTAAAGAATATGTTATATCCTTTAGTCATGACATCACGAATCGATTATCGCCTCATGATAAATCAACTACGGACTTGACGAATCTTCAACACGAGACAATGGAATCGGACCTCGAATAGAGTATTATACTAGGGTTGGCCGCTTGGTGATCCTTGGAAAGCATCCAAAGAACAAGTGAGCAAGGAATTAAAGTTGTGAAGATAATTTTTACTACAAGCACAATCAGATGAGGAATAAATCCCTGAGTCAGTTCAGTTAGAAGGAATAGAAGGTCGTACAAGGAGCTCGGACATACGAGGCCGAGAGACGGAATTAGAAGAACCATGCAAGAGACTACAAGTGTAACGCCCCAAATTTTTTGAGCGTTTGCGATTTATTTTTCCGGCTTTTATCGATGCTGTTTTAGCTTAAATATTTTATTAAAAGTATTTTACGACGTAAAGTATCTTTTCGGAGTATATTTATATTTTTAATACGTTCTCGTATATCCGTGCTATATTTTCGAAAAAGTTCGGAAAAATTTCCGATCCGGAACTTCCGTTCCGATTATTTTCGATAGAGTGTGTTTTAGTTATCCATTTCTTTTTTTTTCTTTATTCTATTCCCTCTTTCTTTCTCCTCTCTTTTGTCTCTCTCTTCTGTCCCTAATGAGATGCAACGCTGCACAGCCTGCTGTAGCCTACTCTCTTGACCTCTCGACCCTCTCCTCACCACTCCATCTCTCTATTCTTCTTCTGTCTCCCCTCAGTCTTGGCCTTACCATCTACCCAACATACAACTGAGGCAGCTGCAACTCTCAACCCCATTTCAATCCCCCTCACTCACACCGGCAACACACGCCCTCCTCCGTCTCGCACGCTGCCGCCGCGTCGCAACTGCAGACGCCGGATCTAAGCCACCTCTGCTGCCAGTGTAGTTGATCGGGAAGCCCCATCAGCGCCTGCTCCACCTCAGTCTCCTCAGAGCCACCAGGAGAACCGCCTTCTTCCGCCACCCATCCCTCTCTGTGTTCACCTTCTCCTTCATCTTCCTCTACTCCGGCTACCACCTACGACCTTCACCTCACTTGGAACCACCGTCACTACGCCGGAGAAGCCAGGATAGCCAACCCCTCTCTCAATCTTGATCTCCTTCCTCTGCAGACCGTGGCTACTGCAACGACCGACCTGAAGCTTCACCTCGACTCGCCCCGCTGAAGCCGTCAGAGGAGAACCACGTCGACCCTGCTCCACCTTCGCGGCGCTCCACCACTTCTGACCTGCTTCTCGCATTGCCGCCTCCGGAAGTCAAAGCCCCACGATGGTGGAGCCAACGCCGTGCCGCCTCCTTCGCGTGCCGGATCCAAGGAGCAGCCGCCGCCTACATTCATTCCCTGCCGCCAAGCTGCGTGTTTTGCAGGAAAGAAAGAAATAGGGTTTCTTCTTTTATGTAATCGACCCCCCCCCCTAAATTTTGAGTAATTGCACAATATACCCACTATTCCTTATTTACATACTTGACCCAACTTCTGAAAGTTCAGATTATATCCCTGCTGTTATAATTACTGAATTTTGCCCAAACTTTTAATTGCAGATTATGACCCATGTCTCTATAATTATATGATTGCCCCGGAAACTGTTTAAGCGGTTTTTAACCTTGGTTTTGAAAATGAGTTTTAGCTTAGAATTATATAAGTTATCTCCCGATCAAATTTAGCGTATAAGCTAAATTTGTTTAGCTTTGGTTTTAGGTTCGGAAGCGCCCCGATAAAGGCCAACGACTTCATATCGACATCCATAAATCGTCTTCCGTCTGTTGACGTCACGTGAGTACCCTCTTCCCTCGAGATTATGATCTTACTCGATTTAGTTATGTTTAGAATTAGTATCATGCTAGGTCGGATCTAGCATAACCTAGTGAGAATACCATGTAGTGGTTTGGACCTTAGGGGAGTTTTGAGGATTGTCGATTGTTATAAGACGTTGAGTGTTTGGTTGATCTTGTGAGTATCTGAGGCTTGAGGTTGTGATTATATGGTTGTTGAGATAATGGGCTAGAATATGCGTATCCTAGCATACTGTTGATATCGTTGAGATTGTTGACACTAGGCGTGTTTATCATAGTATGTGTTATGGGTTATGATCCCGTGAGATCATAGGGTCTAGAAGTCTAAGGACTTCTAGCTTGTGTTGAGTGTGATGTGAGCATGAGAGATTCTAGGATGCGGTCCTAGAATGTGAGTCAAATGATCTCGCGTAGATCATTTGTGTAGAAGTCTTAGACTTCTTGAGTTGAGCGAGTTGTTGATATAGTTATCTTCTTGTGAGCAGGTTGTGGACTCCTTCCCAAGGGAAGCGAGAGTGTTGTGAGTTTAGTGTGGCGATAAGGTAAGTCTCCGGACTTACTTAGCTCGTATTCCTTGTATTAGCATTGATGTGTGTTTGGTGGTGTGTGATTATTTCTTATCGTTTATAACAACTAAACCGGTAATAGGACCACCGACCTTATATTATTTTGGCCCAAGTGTATGATAACGGGCGGTGACATCATCTGCCTAGCTCTTGCGAGAGTCTAGGAGGTTCTTGGCGACTAGCCCGTGCTGGTTAGACGGTCGGAGGCATCCGCACCGTTCCATGCCGGTAAGTAGGGACCGAGGCGGGACCACGGTGGTCTCGTGTCACAAAACTAAGTTGAATTAGAACGGGATATGGCTTAATAATAAAAAGATAATAAACCGGAATTGTGTGTTTTGAGAATGTTGTGTTTTTATGATGATTTACTTGTGTTTGTGCCTTTCCCATCAATTCTAATGCTTCGAATATGAGCTAACGGTTTTATACCGATTGTTGTATATTGCCATGCAGGTTAGGAATGCGGCCGAGAGATCCGGAAGAGTGGGCAACCGGGGTTCCGTATATTATAGGAGTGGGTTTTGGTTGGAGTCGGGTTGTGTTTTATTCTTCGATTATATTCGTATGCCGCGTGTATGGCGTTTTGGTCTTTGGTGTTGTTTATCGGCTGAAGTCTTTTGTTGTATTCTTTCGGGTTTTTCTTTTCATTGCATAAAAATATATTTCGGTTTTGGCCTTTATTTGTGCCTTGTTGCAAGATCCGGTGAAATTGTTGTCAAGCTAAGGGTCGGGACCCATTGTGAGGTCCCAACCCGTAGCGCCCCGAGTCCCGCGGATTCGGGGGTGTTACAACAAGAAGGCGGAGTAGAGATAACAATATTGGAACAGGACAAGTAGAATTGAGTACAACCAAGATTGCAGAATCGAGGACATTATAATCGAGGTGGATTCCCCATAGACCATTATGGGCATGAGAAACCAGAAGAGACAAAGTGTCAATCCCGGTGTGAGAATCTAAGGTGCACGGATTGAAGACATACAATTGAGTGTAAAAGCAAAAAGGTAGACCCCACGAGTGTGGTGAGGTTTTGACCTCCTCGAAGATATAAGAAGTTGAAAGAAATCGCGATGTCAATATCCAAAGAATGGAGGCCTGTA
Source organism: Fagopyrum esculentum (assembly GCA_033239045.1). NCBI lineage: Eukaryota > Viridiplantae > Streptophyta > Magnoliopsida > Caryophyllales > Polygonaceae > Fagopyrum > Fagopyrum esculentum. The sequence goes on along the minus strand of BSUD01000006.1, from coordinate 22,976,066 downwards.
GCAGGGTCAACGGAGTTTCATGAAGGCGATATTACTACTAACTTCAGGGAAAAATTCTGCATGAGAAAACGGCCTTGCTAAACTCGAGAGTCCACGGTAACCCGAATTATCACGGGACCTAAGCCATTAACACAGACGGTCCCTGTAAAGGGACTACAGTTGCGAGGTAATTAAAAGTCATCGGAACTACAAGACGCTTACCATCTATCGTTGAGTGTTAGGAACGACTTTTGACGACAGGCGAATGGCATCTTGAGACTTGAGAAGGAGAGTTGTTCCAAAGGAAGCGGAAGAGCGAAAGATAAGACGAACTAAAAGAAGGAAAAAAAAAAGGATTAATCTAGTAGAGGATGTGCACCAAAAGTTTAATACCAGTAGAGGTATGAAACTGAGATAAGTCAATTATAAATTGACCGATGTCAACGAAGGACGTGCAAGTATTGTTTGGTATTGACGAGTTATGTGCCGTTCAGAAGAGATAATTGTGACGGTGGATCTATGGAGTAGCTTTACCGACGCCTTAGAGGATTTCCTTAAGTAGGCAACAACAACCTTCTTGGATGATTTAAAGGTATAAAGAGAAACGCTTCAAGGGTTACTTCTTGGCTAGTTAAGATCAAACTCCGGTCAAGTCTGGGAGTTTGGATCCGTGGTATTAGAATTAAGAAAGTAAGCAGAAGAAGTTGTCTTTCAATCGTCGTTTTAGTTTCTTAAGGCAAGTAAAGAGGGTACTTGATACTTCATCCGTATAAGACTCATGGTGTAATTGGAAGAAAGAGTTTTAGGGTCAACCATTTTATACTTACAGAAAAGGTCCTTAGGATTAATGAGTGACAACAGAATAATCAGAGTAGCGCAGCGGAAGCGTGGTGGGTCCTAACCCACAAAGCAAGAAGCTCAAGGGTATTGATGGATGTCGTGTCGAGTTTAAGATGGTGAAAGTTGGTGAAATGTATTCTAGTTGGAAGAAACGTGAGATAGGCTATGTGAGTGACTGGAAATGTTGTACGGAAATTTATGGGCAAGTAGAGGTAATAGAAGGAGATTTGTACCCTATTATGGATCCGAGTGAAGAGTGATAGCTTTGCTACATGTTGCCAGACAAGTAGTTTTGGAATTCCATACTAATGAAATACTCTAGAGTGAGTTTTCTGGGTGGATTAGGAAAGAATTTATGATGTAATAAAAGTATTGTGCATGGTCTGCAGTAGAAAGCTCAAAGTGAGTAACTACCATTCTGAGTCCAAGATACATAAGAAAGAGAAGCGACATGAGTATACTTACAACCCAGTAATCGCGCATAGAGGAAGCATAATCTTGGGTAGAGTTTACGCGTAATGTTATATCGAAACAGATCCGATTTGCTTTTGAGTCAGAGGGATATTATCAGTCTGATAACCATGGTGGATAAAAGAGTGCACCGCTGATGATATGTTAACAATTATTGAGTAGTTATGATCAGATAACGGTGATAGGAGATCACTTTGCGTCTAATACCGTCATCCCGGACATATTCTAGGTCATTTAAGATCTTGGAAAATGCGTGAGAAGCCTAAGTTTGAGCAATCAATATATTGGAGATCTATAAATGCCCAGTGAACAAAGAGGATGACCACTAGATTTCATTTTTAGTCGTCTCAAGTGTTAGACCTGAAAAGGGGAAAGGTGACGATTCCTTACATGAGGAATAAGATGACTGGGTAATATTAAAAGACAAGACCAATTGGGTCGTGATACGAAGAGCATTGAGCACTTGGTAATTGTTGATGGATGTTCAAGACCTTGTACCTGTTTGTGTAGTCAGAACCTTTTCAGAAGGCCGGAAGCAAGTGGTCATAACGAAGGGAAGGAAATTGAATAGATTATCCCCCGTAGGGTCATCAAAGGATCTAGAGGTGATTTGTGTAAGGAAAACCATTGGAAGTTTTAAAGCGGTTTAAAAGTGATTGATAGACTAGTTTTCCTCACCCTATTGGAGAGTGTAGCACCGGTTTTCCACGGGGACTAAGTTTGGGAACTAAGTTGGAGAATTTCAGTTGGAGAGATACCTACTAGACACAAGTTAGGTCATCAATTTAGAGAATCAGACAGTTAAGCTGGATGATACCGGTGAGATAACCGGTAACCACTCTAGAACGTGGTAGCAGGCGCTTGTGATCTAAATACCTGAAAAGATTTAAGATTTAGTGGTTTTATGAAAAGATGATAAGGCTACCTAAGATATGGGGAATAGTAAGAGACGTAACCTTTCAAAGACCTATGTAGTGATAGTTGTAACCTCGAGAGTGACGAGTTAGGGCTTGACCTTGGATGTGTGATATTGTTTGACTGCTTGTTTATTTCATGAATGAGTGTTTAGTTAGTGATGTGTGTTTTTGGTAATCTTGATGTGCGGGAAACTGAGATGTGGAAACGACGAGACTTTTGTGTAGTGATCAAACACACCCATTTGGTGCCTTAAAGGCCGATCAGGATTGTCTTACCCTAAGTTTAGGAAAGGAATAAAAATTTAGTGAGACTACGACATACCAGTTTATTTATGGAAGTCGTTTAATTAAGTACCTTGTTCTATGTTTCGGGACGAAACTTATTTTAAGGGGCACTGATGTAATATCCGGAATTTTTATTCCGTTTAATTTCGAATCAATTCGGACTTTGAGCCGTTGACGGTTTCCCATTCTATCTAGTATTTCTTTCTTCACAAATTTTATCATTTTATGTAGAATTTAATTCACATAAAATGATAGAGTTATATTCAACCCTAATTCTTATAATTATTTATCATTTTATGTAGAATTTAATTAACATAAAATGATAGAATTATATCAAACCCTAATTCTTATAATTAATTCTAACGACGAATTTAGACGAGATCATGACAAGGCTGAGATGAGACTGTGACAAAGTTGTGACGAAACCATGATAAAGCTGTGACGAGGCCCAGACAAGTAGTTGACAAGGCCCAGACAAGCTGTTGATAGCCCACACCCTACCTACTGTTGTTGAACTCTTCAAGACAGCCCAGGAACGCCATCCCAATAACAAGATTGCTTCACTCAAGCCCACATATTTGTTGCTACTCGGCCCATCGGTGAGAGACGCCTTGCCCTAGCGCTCTTGTGAACTGTTGCACGTCATGCCCCGATGTTCACCCAACTCCCCAGCGTGCATTTGATCGAGCAAGCTTTCTAGCCCCGATCTTCAACGCTCCAACCCTTCCCAGCCGACTCTAGTGGCGAACTTCCCAGCCCTTGCACCGTCAACTCTAAGAACGAGTCCTCCAGCCGGTACCTTGCCCAGGATCTCCTGTTGCACAGGGAAAGCAGCAGCAGTGCCGTCTTCACGCCCAGGATCAGGTCGTAACCCACCAGGCCGCCACACCAAGCTGCTCAGACCGCCTATCCCCTCGATGTCGATGTCCGCCTCTGGGCAGATCACCACCGGGCCTTCATCTCCGTCAGGCAGCAACAAGCCGGCATCTCCTCCAGCCTTGCGGTGCAGCGGACTTCAAGCAGACAGATGCCCTGCCTCGCACCTCTGTCACTCCTCCCTCCAGTGTTCGCAGGTACGTTGATCTACCTCTCTACCCAGCCTACATCGACATACTATTGTGGCTCATCCATCGCCTTCATCATATACAACCTGGGGGAGACAATAGCAATACTTCTGCATCGATAAGCAAAGGAGAGGCACATTCTATCGTCTCTGCAGTCACTCGACATGAAGGAGAGTGTTGAATCTTCATCACACCAGTGGAGAGATCACAGAGCACATCCTATCTCCCTTCGAGTCTTGGAATCGAGTAAGATGGATACCCTTGCTTCCTTTCACTTCTTTCCACACCTTTTGTGTCTAATGAATGCTCTTCATGTCTCCTAATCGTGCTCAGAACATCCATAGAAGAAACAGTGAAGATATAGGAGTTTTCTGAATTTTCGAAAGTGACGAACAGTCAACTTCGGGTCCAATTTTGGGTAAGTTAGACTCCTCTTTTTTGGCTGGTTTTCGGATATGTCATATACAGTAGTACATAGTATAACATACTAAAATTTGGGAAGAGTCGGAGTTACGGTTTGAGAGTTATTGTGTTCCAAAGTTGACGTCTCATGCAGTTTTTATATATGTGCTGAGTGTTGGGGAAAACAGCAAGTGATGCTGTTTTGTGAGATTGTTTTGAATAAGCTCTTGATCTCCGTTGGGCTTGAATTTTGGATATGATATGGTTGACATATTTTTGTAGAATATATTAAAATTTGAGAGGAATCCAGCGAGTGGTTTGGGACTTATGATTTTTCAAAGATTGAGTCGTAAGCAGTTTTTCTGTTGTGCTGAAATTCGGTTTTGTGAGATAGTTTTAAATAGGATTTTGATCTCTTTTGCGGCTGAATTTTGGATATATTATAGATAAGATTTTATAGTAGAACATATCAAAATTTGGGATAAATCCAGCGAGTAGTTTAGGAGTTATGAGTTTTTCAAAGTTAAGACAGTGTGTTGTTTGTTAAGTGTTGTAACCAACTTTAGAAATTTTTGTAGAAGTGATGGTTGAACAGTTTTAAGAAATTCTTGCTCCTAGGAGTAGATGAGATATCATAGATGATCTAGGGAATTATTTCGGAATTTTTATAAGATTATTCGAATTTTATATTTGAAGCCGAAGTTGAACCTTAACGATCTTTCCGAAAATAAGGAAATGGGTAAATTGTCAGTTTGTAACCAAAATCATCTTTAGGAGTTAGAATATGACTCTTTAGTCTCAAATAAGAGTTTAGGCATGAATTAAGGAATTTTTGGAAGTTTCGAGACCAAGGGTAAAATAGTCATTTTACCATAAATTAATACTGCAATCAATTCCGTTCTATTAAGACCTACTATCTTAGAAGTCGTAGACTTCTAATCACCTAGAAAGTGTGCTGACACACTTGCCTCCTTTGACAGGCCACTGAATTCCTACTGTACAGATCGATTTGCAAATTAGAAAGTCGAGATCTGATTCAGGTAAGTCCACGGACTTACTTAGTTGGCTTCTTGTATGAGTGCAATGTGTATGAGTTATGTTTGTTAGTTATGATAAACAACGAAACCGGATTAGGCCGACTTTATTATTTACGTAATTGACCCAAGTGTATGATAACGGGTCGTGACATCATCTGCCTAGCTCTTGCGAGAGTCTAGGAGGTTCCCTGCGACCAGCCCAGTCCGGTAGACGGTCATATGCATTAGTACCATTCCGTGTTGGTAAACGGGGACAGGGGCGAGGTTTGGGAATCCCTCGTGTCACAAAATAAGTATCATTAGTAATGACCTACCACCTAATTAAAGACAATAAAATGATTGAGTGTTGCATGTTGATTGTGTGTGTTGTGTGTTTGTGCTTTTACCTTTATACTTATGCATAGAATGTTAGCTAACGGTTTTATACCGCTTGTAGATGTCTTGCTGGTTAAGACAGTTGTAGAGAGATCCGGAGGGAATGGTCAGCCGGGTCCATGTACTCATTTAGTTGGGGACGGGGATGTCTTTTGTTCTTCATATGTGTCGTTTTGATACCTTTACTTTGTAAGGCTGATACATATTCTTCATGTATATATTGTTTAAAGTTTTCAAATGTTTTAAATAATTTTGTGTCTTGTTGTAAGATCCTAGTGAAATTGTTGTCAAACTAAGGTCGGGACCCATTGTGAGGTCCTAACCAGTAGCTCCCAGAGTTCTCAAAATTTGGGGTGTTACAGCGCCGCGGTTTCTAGATGTTGCTGCGTTTGATTGCCTCTACGTGGATGATGATTTGAGGCGGATGATTGCTATGGTAGGGTTGGAGCAATTTACGGAGATTAGAGCTCCAGCCTACCTCGAGCCCACTTTGGAGTTTGTGAGCTCCGTGACTTACCTGCCTGCAAAGCAGGCCATCAAGTACCGGTTGCTGAACCGGAATTACTTCGTCCAGATGGATCAGTGGCGAGAGATCTTCGGCTTCCCGACCCCCACAGTTTCTGATTTTCCTTCTCGAGTCGTGGCTCGAGAGTTCTGGGGACAGATAGCTCACGTAGTTGAGCATGCTGACAGGTGGAGACCTAGAGATTCTAGGGAGCGGATCATCTTCCACCTCGCCTTCAGACTGGCTCACCGTATTTTTAGCGAGACACTTATGGCGCGTACAGAGACGCCCCAGAAGATTAGACAGGGTGAGCTTTTGAGTCTATACTGTATGGTTGTCGGAGGAGTTCCTGACTTCGGAGTGATGTTGGCTGAGGATTTGCACAAGATAAAGGCGAAGACGAAGGGGGATATCTGTTGTGGCGGCTTAGTGACACATCTTGCTACAGTGATGGACCTTGATCTGAGTGCATGTACTATGGTGGCGGCTGCCAAGCCGCTTGGTCTGCAGGAGATAACCACGAGGAGGATTCTGGCTCCTCGTGGACTTACTACGCCATATGTGGCGATGCCCTAGGAGCAGACTGCACCTCAAGATATTAGATGGTCATCTCAGTTTTCAGTTTATGACCCTCAGTACTGGTCCACTGCGTGGATTCCTCTTATTGAGGACGCTAGAGACGCAGCAGCAGCAGCCCAGGAGCAGGATGAGGAGGAGGCTGATGAGGAGGATGATGGCGGTGCTGCCATGGACACAGGGACAGATACAGCTGGTACCAGTATACCAGTCGTCGATCTAGACGACGAGGAGACAGAGGATGAGCCAACTGCAGCACCAACACGTCCTGCCAGGCGTAGAGTACGCAGGCAGAGGGATCCCGTCGCTCACCGCCGGATTGATGATCTGAAAGATCAGATGATTGACTCCTACGCCGCCTTATCCCTAGAGATGATGGAGATACAGGAGAGCCATCACTACCAGCGCAGGAAGGCTGAGATTCAGTTTCAGCAGGTCATGGGCTACCCATTTGACCCTTCTCAGTACCCGTACGTGCCACCACCACCACCGGATTGGGATTAGAGCTTGCAGGATTTCTTTCTTTATTTATTATGCAGTTCAGCTTATGTCTGGTGAGTATCCTGTTTCTTTAGACTTATTTGACCCATTGGGACAATGTGTCCCAAGTATGGGGTATGCGGATATGTATTTGACATTTGATATATGACTTGTATGACTTGATTCGGATATTTATGATTTTCTTATGCTCTATGTGCTTATCTGAAACTACATGCATGCATACAGGTTATTTGATTGAGAAAAATGTCAAAAACTGGTTTAAGAAAAACATTTTATGACCTCGACCGTAGTGATTCTGACCGATCGAGGTACTTTACCTCGGTTGACTTAGAACATCTCGACCGAGGTAGTTTAACTGAGAAAGTTTTCGAAACGATTTTTATGCTTCTTATCTGGAAATGACCTCGGTGAAGAATTTGTTTGCAGATTGGTTTTGAAATCTTTATATGTTTTGAAGGTTTTATGATATGTTTAAGTTGCTAAATGCTTTGTTTGAAACTTGTGGCATGTTTAATACTTTGTTTTTATCCAAACTATGTTGAATTTGAAGGTTGACACCACATTATGAGTTCTCTCACTCTCTTCCCGGAAAGACCAAGGCAATTCATTCTCTTCTCTTCTTCTTCTTGATCATGCTTAGCCCCTCATATACATATTTGCCTCCCTTTACCTATCCGGGAACTTGGAAGCAAGCAAGTGAAAAGCAAGTGAAAGAAAAGTTGAGATGTTGGCTGAAAGTTAGAAAGAAACAAATAGGTTTGGGGAAGTCAATCATGATGATGAGTAACTCGGCACCATTCACATAGCCGGGTGTTTGTGTTTTGCCAAAGTCGGATTGAGAGATATTCCTAGCGGGTCATGGTATGTGCATCAAGGGTTTGAGGCATCTCGAGAAATTGACGATTGCTGATTTCCTAGGCTTCGGTTATTGTGCACCTCTGTCCCTGCATCCCAAAAAGTAAAGTAAAAAGTAAAATAAGCAAAGCTTATTGGTGGAAGATGTTGAAGTTCAAAGGAAGTGAAGTAAAGATCCTTTTCCCGGATTCTAGCACCACATTCCCTATATACATCCCACCCTCACACGTTCTTGACCTTCTCTTGAAAAGCACTTGAGACCTCGAGCTTGTTGATTGACTAAGTGGTTTAAACTGGATTATACATGATTAATTTCGATAATAATAATTTATTATGCATTCTATGATTTTATGCAAAGATGAACGACTTTTTCATATTTATAAAATATTTTGATCATGTTTTCATTTTAAATTCCATGAAGCATTCTCTTAGAGTGATCTATGATTTGAGAACACCACCAAAAATGTTTTGAAAGACTTTTCATTGATCTTTATGACTTATAATCCATTCTATCTTGTACTTAAGATTTGGAACTTGCTTGGGGACAAGCAAGGGACAAGTATGGGGTATTTTGATAGCATGAATTATAGTCTATATTTTGGGACTTGTTTAGACGTTTTATCTTCAATAATCTGCATGTTTGAATGTATATTATATGATTATATTGTCGTTTCATCTATCTTTGCGGGAATCGAGGTTTACACCAAGTTTTGTTGTAATCATAGGTAAAATGGCACGTTTTGCATAAAAATGGAGCTAAAGGAGCTAAAGAGTCATAGGAGCTACATTCAGGAGCTTAAGGAAGAATTCAGAAAGCAAGGAATTAACAAAGAGATTTACTTTGGACCAGATTTGAGAGATTTCACATTCAGTTTAGAGTCACCTCGGTTGGCCAGAGAGTCACCTCGATCGAGGTGATCTAAGGGAGCTCTCGACCGAGGCGAATACCCTGACGCGGCGAGATATATTTTATTTGGCTGAGATCTTTTATTTTTGGAAGGAGAGATCTTATATTTTTGGGCTGGATTTCTGGAAGGAAGATTATATATTTTAGAGATTTATTTTAGGGGATAAGATATATTTTATTAGAAAAATATCTTTTCAAGATATTTTATCTTTGGAAGATAGTTTTCCTATATAAAGGGTTGGATTTTCCACAAGTTCAACCATGTTTATACAGGCTTAGAGGGCTGATAGCATCCAGGAATTAAGGGATTTTCTCCGGAGTTTTGAAGGAAGGAAGATTGAAGATCAATCTAGGAAGGATTGATAGCTTGTTATAGCTTTTGTGAAGGGTTTTGTAAGACTTTCTTAGATTCCCTTCTTGTTGATTTGTCTTGTTGGATTTATTATCCAAGGAACGCTTATTTGTTTGATATTTGATTCAGTTATTGAAGTCTTGTTCTTAAGGTTTTTGTGTTCAAATATTCATCCCCTTCCCGTATATTTGATTATTGCTTTCATGATGATGAGTGGCTAATTTCCTTGTGCGGTTCTAGGGTGATTGGCTGAAGGTTGTGGGAAAAACAATGATAGAATAATCTTAAATTCCAGTAGGACCCTGAAAGTTCGAGTCTTTATCCTTAACCCTAGAACATCTCGCTCAGTCGATGAACATCTCGGCCGGGGTGGAATTCGTCTGACCGAGGTGACCTTTCTGATCCAAAACTGAGAGTTAAGTGTTAGAGTTTGCCAAATCCTATTCTTATTACACCTTTCCTGGTTCAATGCAAGCTTAGGATGAGACTTACCCGGTAATTCCTTTGTTTGTTTACCAATGATCATAAGTGTAGGTAATAAAGGTTTATCTTTTATTGGGGTTTGAGTGTGCCTTCATCCCATCTTTGTGAGTTAGCCTGAGACTTACCCGGTAAAGGTTGATTCTATTCCCTTAGTTGGTGTGTTGGTTTGAGATTATAATTCCTTTCCTTAGTACCTTGAGACTTACCCGGTAATAGGAACTTTTGGTTTGGATTTAGTGAGTAGTGAGACTTACCCGGTGATCTATTCCACTTTAGAAACACCTTCCCTTTGCAAAACCTCAGCTTTGTCCGCTTATCTTGAGATCTTGAGTTAGAACCACAACTAGATGCTTTAATCCCTAGAATTTGCATATTTCCTTAATTGACTATATTATCATCTTTGATTTCTTTAATTGCTTTAGTGGTTATTTGCAATATTGACTACCTATATTAGTTTTGTTTCACCTAAGTCCCTAAGATCGACACCCCGGAATTCTTGCTTTTACTACGATTGACCCGTACACTGCGGGTTCGCATCCTTGTTTTAGGCATACATCTAGGGTTATAAAATTTTAAAGCTTGCACACACCATTTGGGGCGAACACCTTTCCCATTAGTTCTAATGCCTCAAATATGAGCTGACCATTTTATACCGAATGTTGTAGTTTGTCTTGCAGGTTAAGCATGCTTCGAGAGATCCGGAAGGGTGGGCAGCCGGGGTCCATACATTTTAGGAAGGGTTTTGAGTTAGAGTTGTCTTGTGTTTTGTCTTCCGGTTATTACGTTTCGTGTGCCACGTGTTTGGCGTTTGGTTTGAGTTGTACCTCGGTTGAGGTTTGTTGCGACATTCTTTCGGGTTTCTCATCATTTGCATTAAAATTGATTTACGTTTTTGCCTTTATTTGTGTCATGTTGGAAAAGTCCGGTGAAATTTTTGTCAAGTTAAGGATCGGGACCCATTGTGAGGTCTCGCCCGTAACATCCCGATATCCCGCGGATTCGGAGTGTTACAACTTTCTTCAATGCTGATTCTACTATCCCCTCATATTGAAGATTAGAAACATTAGTTGGTGAAAAACTCGGTATACTACTCATTTCTTCATTTTTTCCATCCGGACTCAAATCCAAGGCATCCTTGACCGTTGATAACCTAGTTGCTTGTTCAATTTCAGAAGTAATCATTCTCTGTTAGAACCCTATTAGGCCCCAAATCTTGGCCACTGGAGACAAAGGGAAAAGAGGCAACGCTGGACTCTCCTTCGGATTCTTCAAATGTGTCCTGACTTTTTGAGGTGTCATCCGAATTAGAATGAGAGTTTTCTCTATCTGGAAAGGAAATTTCTCCATTCTCAGGGTTAGTTATACTATTTTTTATAAAGGGAAGTAACTTCTTTCTCTTAGAAATCTGAAAACAAAATAATACTATCAAATATGTATCTTGAAAATTCCCAAATTCAAGTGTAAGATGATGAAAGCACACAAAGCTATATCAAAGAGTTGTAAGCAAATGGAAACCAAATCTCAAGTCCATTTGTCTACATTAATTGCAGTTGCTTGGAAAAATCCTCTAATATGGCATGTCACAATGCTATATCAAAGCTTAAATATCGTAAGTATTTGTATCCATGTAAAAGTAGAAGCCCAGTACATCTAATTATATTTTAGCATCAACTGCACTTCACCATCAAGATATTGCTTCACATAGAGGGATAAAAGACACATAAGCATTAATGCAATTATATAATTGGGACAGAATCTTGAAGTGTATAACCAATTAGGGATACGAAGAAAAGCTGATCAGATTATTACAATTATCACCTCTCAGATTGCTCAATCACGTATGTATAATTTTCAGCAAAGTTCTTCAACAACTGGCCCAAATAAAAGTTCTTATTCGTGTAAAGCAAACGCAACCTAGGTTAAAAGAAAGAAAATGTAGCGCAATAAAGGCAAGCTAAAGAAGAATATTATATACCTTTACAAGAATCTCCTTTTACAGAGCAAGAACTTTATTGCTCTTCTAGATTGTTTTTTGAAGCGCATCTTCCTCTGAACTCCTCCCATACCCATTTTCAGCAAAACCGCTCCTTGATGATCTTAAACACAAGATCTTCCAACAACAACAGCCATGGTTTCTTCCTATAAGGCACTTTCCAAGATTATCAGCGGCAGATTTCATATACCCATTTTTATGATCTGTAAAGTTAAGGTACCCAAGTGGTAGGCGATTTTTTGTTAGCAACCTAGCACTAGCAGATCCCTTGATACAATCAATAGAAAACGAAGAACTCAAGGAAGCCATTGAAGGAGCTTCGTAGCCCCGGTATTAGTGTAGGGATGTGGACTCATATTGTAGAGGAAATGGCTAGCAAGAAGCAACACCAGTTGCTTTCTTGTTAGGTTTTTACAAGATTTTAGGGGATCAAGCACTGAGTTGAAAATGGAAAGAACTCAAATCCTATATATACGTCACACGATCATCCAAAAGCTTTTTTTTATTTTTGTTTCAGACCATCAACATTCTAACTTGATGTTACCCTGAATTTTTGGCTTTTTCGGATGGTGTCTAAAGTTTTTTACGTTTCTGTTTGGTACCCCGAGTTTTTTGCTTTTCCGGATAATACCCAAATGTTTCCGCTTGGTACCCCTGAGGTTTCGATTTTTCCGTTTCGTACCCTTATTTTTTTATTTTTTTGTCCTTCCTTGGACTTATTACTTCACATTTATGTTAACCAAGAAAATGACATGTGAAACAAGTTCTTTTATAGATATTGAAGCCTAGCATATAAACAAAATTAAATAATTTGATATATTTCTTCAATTACCATCTCTCTCTGATTAAGCAACTCAACTTTCCTATGTCTTTGCAGCTGAATGGAATGCTTTCTTGACTTAAGTTTCCTGTTAATAACATAATTTAGGAGATGAGGGTAGTGGTAATATAACAGGCTAGTGACCTGATTCGAATAAATAAAGAATGAAGCCTTCTACTTGGAAATTGGATATATTAGTAACTCTATATGATAATGTGGTAAAGATTTACATGTATGAGTAGAGCATAATCCGTATGGACAGATGTTTCTGTGATTTTGTATAGTTGGAGTTGTATTCTTTTGTAGGGGTGGTGTTAACTGTATATGTTTCTTATCAGGTGTGGAGTATTTATGGACATGGATATAGATACTAATCCAATTGATAGGTCAATAGCCCATCTACTGTTCCACAGACCTTCAGACCCCTCGGTCATGTTTGTTATTGGCACAATACCTCTTACCATGGTAATCAAAATTCATTGTTTACGGTTATTGTAGATTGTTATTTTTGATGCAAATATATACTTGGCCTAAAGCTGAGAAGAGGTAGATCTGAATTGCAAATTGATCTGACATGTAAGAATTTTATATTTTAAAAAATATTATAATTTATTAATATTTGATTGTTTAACTAAAATATACTTGTATCTCACCAAAATAAAATAAATTATACTTGTTTTTGAAATTTATAATATAGAATTGTTATTATATTTTTTTCCCTTTATTTTTATAAATTTAATAAAAGAGACGTTATTTTAGACAAAAAAAAAAGGGTACGGAACGGAAAACCGAAACCTCAGGGATACCAAGCGTAAACGTGAAAAACTTTGGGCACCATCCGGAAAGCCAAAAACTCGGGGATACCAAACGGAAACGTAAAAAACTTTGGGCACCATACGGAAAAGCCAAAAACTCAGGGGTACCAAACGGAAAATTCCAAAAATATATGGTAAGAGTTTGATGTAAAAATAAGGAAAATTCCGGATGGTACCCTCGTGGTTTGGGGTATTCCGGATTCTGCCCAACAATTTTTTCAAGTTCGGATGGTACCCTTAAGTTTATGTTGTTTTCCGGATTATGCCCAAATTCATTAAACTTTTTTAAATTCCATTAAAATCATACAAAAGAAAATAAACTAAAATTTAAAAACAAATTAAAATAGAAAGAATGATTTATTTATTTTAAAACTAAAGTAAAACAGTAAAAAAAGTTAAAAAAATAAATGTTTTATATTAATTTAAAAATAAATAAATTACATAATTTTAAAAAATTCAAAAAAATCATTGCTTTATTTTATTTTAAAAATAAATAAATAGAATTAGCATTTTTTTAACAAAATCTAAAAACATAAGTGTTATACTTTATTTAAAAAATAAATAAAATAAAGGTTCTTTTAAAAAATTAATAACAAATTCACTGTTTTAATTTATTATAAAAATATATAAATCAGTTTTCTATTTTATAAATTTTCTTTTACTTTATTTTAAAAAGTGAATTTTTTTAAATTTTTTAAAAGAATCCTTTTTTATTTATTTTAAACAAATACACTGATTTTTTTAATTTTTTAAAAATTATCTTATTAATTTATTTTTAAATTAATATAAAACAATTTTTCTAAAACAAAGTTACTATTTTACTTTAGTTTTAAAACAAATAAATTATTCTTTCTATTTTAATTTATTTTTTAATTTTAGTTTATTTTCTTTTGTATGTTTTTAGTGGAATTTTAAAAAAATTTAATGAATTTGGGCAAAATCCGGAAAACAACATAAACTTAAGGTACCATCCGAACTTGAAAAAACTGTTGGGCAAAATCCAAAATACCCCAAACCACGAGGGTACCATCCGAAATTTTCCTAAACATAATGATCACATTTTCTAAACAAATAGTATAAAAGTCTAAAAGGTTTAAATATTTACATTTTACCGACATACAATTTATACCCTTATAAATCATAATTCTAGACCAAGAGATTTTTATACATAAATAATTTTGAGAGCATTATCATCACCTTTATTTTTCACGGTTTATGTGGGATAACCAAAATAATAGAATCATATATATCGTAATACAATAATATATATTTTATTGATTAAATTATAAACTTTATTTTTGGATAGATAACATGACCATCTTAGGCTCTTACCAGCAAAATAGTAGTACATATTTTTACTTATTGCATGTTTGGTTGTGTTATAAACATTCTGATTTTTTAATAAACATTCTGATTTTTTTAAAAATTGCCCCTGCGGTTTTGCCCCCGATCGTCCCGATCTATTTTTATTCCGTTTTTATTTCCTTCCATAGATAGAAGATTCGATCTTCTATCTTATGGTACGGCTTTCCTATCTTCTTCCCAACCCTAGAACATCTTTCCTTCTATCTTTTCACCCTTCTCTATAAAATCCCGCCTTCTTCCCATTTTTCCCGCCTCCTGCATACGTTTCTTCAACCTTGAGAGTTGTAGCTGTTTGCCCTCCTTGCCTTACTGCACGTGTAAGTCTTCTTCTCTGAGTTATTCATCACGCTCATGAGTTGTTGCATGTCTTTCCATTCTGTTTCGCTTTCTCCTCTCGTTTCTCTTTTTTCTTCTTTTCTTCTTTTCTTCTTCTCCAATAATCAAGATCGATTCTTGATCCTTGTTGGTTGTTTCGTTGTTGATTCATTGTTGTTCTCAGGCTCCCTTGATTGAGTCTTGATGTGAGGATCTAAAGGATCGAGCCTTGGATCCCTTGTTGTGAGTTTATGTCAAGAGAAACCGAGACAGTCGGTTTTGTTACGCCAGCGTCCCCGCGCCTACACATAGCCGCCCTTGTGGCTATCTATTCTGCCGCCTCTGCGTCTTGCCTAGTCGCTCATGCGGTTTTCCCTCTATTGCTCCCGTCTTTGGTGAACTGCTTCCTTCCTTCCTTTCTTCGTTCCTTGTCTTGGCTTATGATGTTGTTGTTGAACCTTAGTGATCTGTAAGGCTATGGTTGAGACCTTAGCTTGTGGAGATCTCATAAAGATCATGGATACTAGAAGTGATTGACTTCTAGCAATCGTTTTGGTTCCTGAGTGACGTAAGTCCCTTGGACTTTCTTAGCTTCATTTCGTGTATTGGATTGAGTGTATTGACTTGATTGTGTTGTTATTATTGTTATAATTGATAACCGGAATAGGATTGACCTTGTTATACCTTATTTGACCCAAGTGTATCATAACGGGCGGTTACCGCTTGTCCAGTTCAGAATGGGGAAACTGGGAGGTGCTCTTGCGACCAGTCCAACTAGTGACGGAAGGATGCATACGTTCTATTCATGTTGGTGAAAGGGGGCAGAGGTGAGATCGTAGCGATTCTCGTGTAACAACCATAAGATGGATTAGTAATGGATGACTTAATGAAAGATAATAACTGGTTGAGTGCGAGCATTCAATATGTATACTTTACCTATGTATGTTTGTGTCTTTACCGCCTTTCTGATATCTAGAATGTTAGTTAACGGTTTATACCGATGTTGTAGTTGTTCCTCAGGTTCACGATGTTGCTGAGTGATCCGGATGGCATGGTCAGCCGAGGTTCCCGTACATTATAGGACGGGATCGGGTTTATATTTCTGTTTGTTGTTTTTCCTTTGTTTCAACTCGGTTGCGAGTCTTTGACGCTTCCTTTGTTTAAACCTTTGGTTTTATTATAAGTTTTGATTTCATTTGTTTGTGCCTTGTTGTAAGATCCGATGTTGTCGTTTGCTACCTGAGGGTCGGGACCCATTGTGAGGTTCTAGCCCGTAACGTTTTGGGTTCCCAGAACTTAGGAATTTACAGTGAATGCTTCAGCTCAATAATCTAATGAATGTATGTATAATAACAAGTGTTGTAGAAGACGGTGAGCGTGCTACATATTAGTCAAAAATATATTGTGTATATCATGATTATGTTACATGCAGGTGAATAATATGTTTAAATGGTAAATATAAGCAACCCGTATTGTAGTGCACTATATGACTTCATATGTTCACGTGATGGTACACAACCACACAAGTCATTTACAATTGATTGTATCTTTAATTATAAATTACGATTGATTAAGATATTGTGTGTGGTGTGCAAAAATGTGTTTACACTTACACGACACATTTTATATATTATTAAAACGGACTTCATTGATCATGATGGAGTGTCATGAGTCAAGATGAGATATTTTTATATTATTAAACAATCATCATTAGTAATGATGGGTTGATTCTATTTTTATAATAAATGTCAACATCATTACAATGTAGCACACTTCACTAATGGAAGATTCACGACATTCATGATGTGGCGGTCGATATATATATATATATATATATATATATATATATATATATATATATATATATATATATATATATATATATATATATATATATATATATATATATATATATATGATCATGTTAACGGTAGTTGAGTTGGTAGTTATAGTAGTTCATATCATTATAAAAATTTCTTGTTGTTTGCATGTTGAATTGTTTGCCTATTATACATGTTGTCTATGTTAAATCATATGTATGATTATATGTGTTGATTGAGATTCCTTAGGGATAGCATAAATATCATTAGTTAACGGATTGTTATTAATAAACTAATAATAACGATATTCTAAAATTATTAAATATGAGTTATTTTGAAATAATTTATAACTTATTTATTTATTTTTAAATTATAATTAATTAAATCACATCTATGCATGACACGGATATTACACTAGTTTTGTATTTGATGAGTAATGAATTTGAAAGTTCTAACTCCTTGGAAACGATAAACAACAGTGTGAAGTTTAGTGTAAAAACTGAAGATATCAAACACTTAATTAAATCACATACGTGCATGAAACAAAATTACACTAGTTGTGTATTTGATGAGTAATGTATTGAAAGTTTTGTTGAAAGATCCGGATGCCCTAGTTTGTGGTGGAGAAACATGTTTGTTAGTATCATATCTTATTCCAAAAACAACATTTTTGCATCTATTACACCCATTGTTGGACCTTCTTGGACACATGTTTGTTTCTATGGCTATTCAAAAATGCATATCAAGGTACGTATGTGGGAATTGATAACTTCATATTCGTGGTTGATGATTGTTGCCTCCAGGATCTAGGTTGCCAAGGTGGCCCACGGATAACATAAGAAAGGGGTTGTACACCTTCTCCATGCAGACGCGAGCGATTAGATCGTTGTCTTGCAACTCCATTTTGGAGCACTATTTCTTGAAACCATCTCTACGACTACACACAATAGACGGCGTCGGGCAAAACGTTTTCAACTCAAATCGCTTTGGTTATCATATGAAGATGTGATGATCTTGTGGCTACTCAATGGAAGCATAGTTGGGGAGAACCATCTTATAAGATACATGCATGCCCTCTGTACTAACTAAATGGGCTAGAAGCAAATTCGGCGGCCGAGTCAAACGAATTGCAAAACTCCGTTGCGAACTAGCGCGCTTGTAATCTGCTCACCCCACATTTGATGTTTTGTAGTGCGGCAACAGAATCTCAAAAGAGATCAAGCAACTTTATGCTGATGAGGAAAACTTCTGGTATCTTAGATACCGGACAAATGCTTTGTATGATAGGACCGTAATTAGGAATGGAAATGGGTCGGTTTATGGGTGGAAGTTCCACTTCCACCAACCACCCATCTTACCAGAGCTCTCACCCACCCCGTCCGCCACCCGCCTAACACTTCACCCATCATCCACCCACCCATTACCCACCGGGTGTTCGGGTGGTTCGGGTGAAATAACCGGGTGTGTATTGTGTAGTATATCTTTCAGTTTTAAACATTTACATGTATAAAGTAAATTTATATTTTAAAGTAACACAAATATAAATCTACTAAATTACGGAATATTATCCAACATTACAAACCAACATGAAAAATGAATTTCAATTAGTACAAAACTATGCAAATAAACGCAATATTTTTGTATACAACAAACGTAAATCAACATATCCTACAATCAAACTCCTTTAGATCTCATATTTACAAAGATAAAGAGTGTCTCCTGCAATCTTTCGTAAGCAAAATGGTAAAATATCAGCTAGTATTGACCATCGGCCTGTCTACTCTCATATTCTAAAAGGTCCGAAAATTTCGGACTGATATCATATAGAGAGACAATACGCACAAGCTCCGATAAAATTGTAATGGCACCCAGGGTTAACTAATGGCACAACTTTCAAATAAGTTGCCTTAATCCAAAATGATGAAACTAAAACTGTAACTCAAACACATGGTAGAACTAAAACTGTAACTCAAACACATGTATGAATCGTATAATTGACTGAACGGATGAAGTGAGTGTTGTGTTGAAGGGAGTGTGTGACTCTAAATCGAATATAGATATGAGGAGAAGATGGAGAGAAGACACTAGTGAAGATTAATTATCTGTTTAGAGAATCAAGCGAGCATTGCGCTGAAGTGAGTGACCGAACAAGAGAGGGAGTGTGTGGCTCACCGGCGGCAAACTGAGGTAGTGCGGTATGACGATTTGTCGAAGCACCGAAGGTTTTAGTAAGTCTAGCTACTAGAGAATTAGCGATCGATATAAAAATTCAGATTGGGGAAGGGGTAGGGTGAATGGTGACGTGGCTGCACTCTTGATAATTTAGGGTTTTTATATTTTTAATAATTTATATGGGTAGAATTTATGGTTTTTTATTTTAATTTTATAAATAATTTATACGAGTGATGCGGGGCGGGTGGGGCGGGTGCTGGATGGTTCGGGTGGTGGGTGGTTGTACCTACACCCATACCCACCCCACCACCCGTCAACCGCCCACCACCCGGAATTCTTCGGGTTTTCACCCATGAATTCGGGTCCGTTGACCGGTTGGATCGGGTGGTTGTGCACCCATTTCCATCCCTAACCGTAATACAAAGTCTTTCATCACAAGGCCAGTCAAAGAAAAACTAAAGAAAAACTCATGATGCCATTGACGAGTTTATCGCTGATGATGGTTCCATTTGGCGTTCAAATGTTGAGATCTCAACTTCTATTACGTAGTAATTTAGTGGCATTTTCACTACTTCACAACCATATCCTAATGTTATTCATCGGGTTACAAGTGATATCTTACCATGTGTCATACTTGCAATTAATGCGGATCTGTTACGCATACCCTCAAACACCGCATGTGGCTTTCGCTCATATGCTTTCCTTGCTTGAGCTAGCACAATATTTGTCCAAAAGCCCCAAGTTTCTTGTTCATAATGGTTAAATGCAGGCTAAAGAAGAATACCATAGCTCTATATGATAACATGTTTTTATATGTGGAAACTGGTTATATTCACAACAATTACGTTTCATGTAGTTTTGTGAAATTAGTTATATTCACAGCAATTAGAACAGACAAGCAAAGAGATACTATAGCAATTACCCAACAGTCGCCGGCTTTGGAAACAAAGAAAACAGCATCCATCTCTCAAAAGGTCAAAAAAATTGTATCATGCACGTTCCAATTTTACTAAACACCCTCAACATTCACCATTGATACTTTGCAGCAACAATGACTTGCTCGTACATTTCTGCAGCATGATCCCAGCTCAAATTCTGCATCATGCCACGTCGTTGGAGACCTTCCCAACTCTCTCTATATTGTCTAAAAGTCAACAAACAGTTCCAAAGAGCCTCTTTCAGCTTATCAGATTCGGCCCTCTCAAATGTCCATCCATAGCCCGACTCATTAAACGGGTCATAGGGCAACACTGTGTCTTTTAGTCCACCAACTGCATGAACAACTGGTACAGTCCCATATCTCATCGCATAGAGCTGGTTCAGCCCACACGGCTCAAATCTCGAGGGCATTAAAAGAATATCGACTCCAGCTGTGATCCGATGAGCAGTCTTTACAGAGAAACCGACCAATCCCCTGATCCGGTCATGATTCTCACTCTCAGAATCCCTCAGCATTTGCTCAAGATCGGGTCTTCCCATCCCAAGCATGACTAGCTGCACATTTTGCTCCATCATCCATGTAATTGATTTTCCTATAATGTCAACACCTTTCTGATCATCCAATCTTCCTATAAAACCGACCAAAGGAATGTCTTTTAATACGGGTAAGTTTAGCTCCCGTTGTAGTGCTTCTTTGCACTTAGCTTTTCCAACCTTAAGTGTGTCAACAGAGTAGTTTAAGAAACCATCAGATTTTAGATAGACATCAGATTCAGGATTCCATTCACTGGGATCAATTCCGTTCACAATTCCTCTTAATTTCCAGTCATTTTCGTTGATAATGTTGTGCAATCCCCAGCCACCCTCCTGAGTTTTTAGCTCCCACGCGTATCCATGGCTGACAGTGACTATACGATGAGCGGCTTTTAATCCAGCGGCAAAGATGTTTAAATGCTCTCCTCCAAGTGGGTCATACAATCTGAAACTATCAAGATAATGTTCTGGAAGATCGACATAAGAGAATTCGTTGACCGGACCACGACCCTAGATACCAAAAGAAATAGTTTAGTTAACAAAGCCAGATCAATGGATTAAACAATATTGTCAAACAGGTAAAAAAAGAAGAATCTTATTGTAAAATTGTTTGAAAAGACATACTCAAATGTTTCAATAATATGTGATGAACGAGTTGACAGAATTATTCGGGGATTCACAATAATGAATGAGTTGATGACAAGAAAAATTATTGAGTAAAAAAGAGTTAATGAGGGGAAAAAATCATAGAAGACAATATATACAGGAAGATGATGAACAAGTTGAACCTGTTGTTACAAGAATACAAATCAATCAAGGGGTTAAAAACAAGAAATTATACAGGATGACGATGGAAAATGTTTTTTTATGTTTTTAAAACATGGAACTTTTTTCAAAAATCAGGGCGTTGCAAGCAAATCGAATAGAGTAAGAACCTGATGAGCAATGTTATGGATGACAAGGACTGATCTTGCATAACGCATTAAACCATTGTCCTGATAATATGCCTTTAGATACACAGGCAATAATGCTGTGTGCCAATCATTTGCAATGAACACTAAATTTCCATCTCCATAGCAGGCCTCACCACAAGGAACATGCCAAGGAACCTGTAATGTTTAATTTTTGAACTTGATTTTTTTTTTCCAACTTAGTATGATGGTGCAACATAATTTCAACAAATAAGAAAATTACTGAGATCAAAAGTTCTGATCGGTTTAGTTAAACGTATACATATATGATGCAAATCCCAAGATATATAAGCATTAATGCAGAACAAGTGATATTATCAAAAGTATTGAATGGTTTGATCAGAATGATATTGATCAGCTTTAAAACCGGTGAACAAAAAAGGAAAGAGAGATATTTTCCATTTTGCATTTTAATGGGTGATTTTGTGAAAGATGTCATTGTTGATCTGCAAATTTGTCCAGTCCAAATTAATGGTGTGTATGGAGTAAAGTAAGTGCATCACTGATAATTTTTCAAACCTCACTGCTCTTGCACGTTGGTCTCTAGATCTCAGTCTCACGTAACAACCTCCCTTGCTGCTAACAATAATCCCCTGCCCCTACTTCATGACTATTTCCTTTTTCTGAAAGAAGCCCCCTATTTCATGATTCATTCAACTAAACTGTTCAAAAACTTTGTTTTTTCTCCTTTGTTAGATGCATTGATGTATATACGCTGGAATCAATTGTGAACACCTTTGACTGTTAAAGTAAATTACTATATCACATTACACTTGAAAGGCGAACTCACACACATGAATACATATGCAGATGGGAAGTTATCAACCACCACCTAGGTCTTTATAAGAAGAGAAAAATTGTTACCTCTATAGCTGCCTTGCAGAACAATACCATACGCTTTAAAACATCCTGCAATATAAAAGTCCAACTTAAAAAGACAATCAGAGAAGGGAAACTTTAATAGCTCTATCCTATTAATACATATGCAGAGGGTAAAATGATTCACACTTTCTAAGATGGTGAAGTCCTGGATGTTAAACGATAATTACTTCCAAGTAGAATAGCAGGTCAGATGGTAAAATGATTCACAAGTCTAGCTTTAAATCGTAAATGTAGCCCAGTAGCAAGTAATAATGTAAGGATGAGAGTAAGCATCTTATAGTTTTATCACTTCTCTTGTTAGCATATATTTTTCTACTACACATTTATTTGGATCACGACAAAAGAGCAACCACAATACCTCTCTTTTGCCTCCATATATATCATTTTCAATGCCATGGAACAAAGCACAGTCAATAAAGACAAAATCCACGCCATCAACGTATGTATGGTAATAAGATACTTCAATGTCCTGCAAAAAATAAGATATTTTGTTCAGAGTGATGATAATATATCCATATAAATTCTGCTTCAAGTGTCCAACTATGTACCTGACCAGCAACCATGTACCTCCTTATAATTCCTGTGTTTTGTGCTTCAACATAGTTCTCATATCTAGGAACGACAACCTACATTTGTTAAAGAAGTAACTGATATAATTGTTAAACAAATGATGATCATTCAACACACAACAGGGAGTCACTTTTTCAAAAATTGATTTCTCAATGGTGCCTCATCAAGATAAAATCAGCCTTGTAAGATGAAAATCATGAAAAAACCAAAAAAAAATCCTCTTATAGAATGTAGATATAAAAAGCAACGCAAGAAGTAATTGCCACTCTTATAGGAACAACAACTATTCAATCATAAAAATTAAAAAAAACAAATTATTACTGCTTGATCAATACTGGGAGTAGATAACAATCTTTCAATTACCATGACCCTATGTCCACGTTGAGCCAAAGCTTTCGGCAAAGCTGCTGCTACATCTCCAAGCCCGCCTAAAAAAGTCATCAATCAATAGTTGAATCCTAGTACAATAGTACGTACAGGCACAAATAATGATCATGTGAGGGTAAACTAAAATTACCAGTTTTTGACCAAGGAGCACATTCTGCAGCCACGAATAGGATGTTCATCACATTGTCACCAGCAAGCGGAATAGAGTTATTCAAAGTATTGGTTACTTTCTTCAATGCTGATTCCACTATCCCCTCATATTGAAGATTAGAAGCCTTAGTTGGCGAGTTATCATTCTCTGTTAGAACCCTTTTAGGCCCCAAATCTTGGCCACTGGAGGCAGAGGGAAAAGAGGCAACACTGGACTCTCCTTCAAATTCTTCAAATGTGTCCTGACTTTCTGAAATGTCATCTGAATCAGAATGAGAGTTTTCTCTATCTGGAAAGAAAATTCCTCCATTCTCAGGATTTGTTATCCTATTTTTTATAGAGTGAAGTAGCTTCTTTCTCTCAGAAATCTGAAAACAAAATAATACTATCAAATATACATCTTGAAAATTCCCGAATTAAGTGTAAGATGATGAAAGCACACAAAGATATATCAAAGAGTTGTAAGCAAATGGAAACCAAATTTCAGTCCATTTGTCTACATTAATTGCAGTTGCTTGGAAAAATCCTCTAATATGGCATGTCACGAAGGTATATCAAAGCTTAAATATGGTAAGTATTTGTATCCATGTAAAAGTAGAAGCGCAGTACATCTAATTATCTTTCAGCATCAACTGCACTTCACTATCAAGATATTGCTTCACATAGAGGGATAAAAGACACATAAGCATTAATGCAATTATATAATTGGGACAGAATCTTGAAGTGTATAACAAATTAGGGATACGAAGAAAAGCTGATCAGATTATTACAATTATGGCCCAAATAAAAGTTCTTATTCGTGTAAAGAAAACGCAACCTAGGTTAAAAGAAAGAAAATGTAGCGCAATAAAGGCAAGCTGAAGAAGAATATTATATACCTTTACAAGAATCTCCTTTTGCAGAGCAAGAACTTTATTGCTCTTCTCGATTGTTTTTTGAAGCGCATCTTCCTCCGAACTCCTCTGATACCCATTTTCAGCAAAACCGCTCCTTGATGATCTTAAACACAAGATCTTCCAACAACAACAGCCATGGTTTCTTCCCATAAGGCACTTTCCAAGATTATCAGCGGCAGATTTCATATACCCATTTTTATAATCTGTAAAATTGAGGTACCCAAGTGGTAGGCGATTTTTTGTTAGCAACCTGGCACTAGCAGATCCCTTGATACAATCAATAGAAAACGAAGAACTCAAGGAAGCCATTGAAGGAGCTTCGTAGCCCCGGTATTAGTGTAGGGATGTGGACTCGTATTGTAGAGGAAATGGCTAGTAAGTAGCAACACCAGTTGCTTTCTTGTTAGGTTTTTACAAGATTTTAGGGGATCAAGCACTGAGTTGAAAATGGAAAGAACTCAAATCCTATATATACGTCAAACGATCATCCAAAAGCTTTTTATTTTATTTCTGTTTGGTACCCGAGTTTTTTTACTTTTCCGGATAATACCAAAAAATTTTCATGTTTCCGCTTGGTACCCCTGAGGTTTCGATTTTTCCGTTCCGTACCCTTATTTTTTTTATTTTTTTTTTTTTGTCCTTCCTTGGACTTATTACTTCACCTTTATGTTAACCAGGAAAATGACATGTGAAACAAGTTCTTTTATAGATACTGAAGCCTAACATATAAACAAAATTAAATAATTTGATATATTTCTTCAACTACCATATCTCTCTGATTAAGCAACTCAACTTTCCTATGTCTTTGCAGCTGAATGGAATGCTTTCTTGACTTAAGTTTCTTGTTAATAACATAATTTAGCAGATGAAGGTAGTGGTAATATAACAGGCTAGTGACCTGATTCGAATAAATAAAGAATGAAGCCTGCTACTTGGAAATTGGATATATTAGTAACTCTATATGATAATGTGGTAAAGATTTACATGTATAAGTAGAGCAGAATCCGTATGGACAGATGTTTATGTGATTTTGTATAGTTGAAGTTGTATTCATTTGTAGGGGTGGTGTTAACTGTATATGTTTCTTATCAGGTGTAGAGTATTTATGGACATGGAAATAGATACTAATCCAATTGATCGGTCAATAGCCCATCTACTGTTCCACAGACCTTCAGACCCCTCGGTCATGTCTGTTATTGACACAATACCTCTTACCATGGTAATCAAAATTCATTGTTTACAGTTACTGTATATTGTTAATTTTGATGCAAATATATACTTGGCCTAAAGCTGAGAAGAGGTAGATCTGAAATGCAAATTGATCTGACATGTAAGAATGTTATATTTTAAGAAATATTATAATTTATTAATATTTGATTGTTTAACTAAAATATACTTGTATCTCACCAAAATAAAATAAATTATACTTGTCTTTGAATTTTATAATATAGAATTGTTATTATATTTTTTTTAATTTTTATAAATTTAATAAAAGAAACGTTATTTTATACAAAAAAAAAGGGGTACGGAACGGAAAAACCAAAACCTCAAGGATACCACGCGGAAACGTGAAAAACTTTGGGCACCATCCGGAAAAGCCAAAAACTTAGGGTACCAAACGGAAAATTCCAAAAATATATGGTAAGAGTTTGATTTAAAAATAAGAAAATTTTCGAATGGTACCCTCGTGGTTTGGGGTATTCCGGATTTTGCTCAACAGTATTTTCAAGTTTGGATGGTACCCTTAAGTTTATGTTATTTTCCGGATTATACCCAAATTCATTAAACTTTTTAAATTACATTAAAAACATACAAAAGAAAATAAACTAAAATTTAAAAACAAATTAAAATATAAAGAATGATTTATTTATTTTAAAACTAAAGTAAAACAGTAAAAAAAATTCTAAAAAATAAATGTTTTATATTAATTTAAAAATAAATAAATTACATAGTTTTAAAAAATTCAAAAAAAAATCATTGTTTTATTTTATTTTAAAAATAAATAAATTGAATTAGAATTTTTTTAACAAAATCTAAAAACATAAGTGTTATACTTTATTTAAAAAATAAATAAAATAAAGGTTCTTTTACAAAATTAATAGCAAATTCACTGTTTTAATTTATTATAAATAAATAAATTAGTTTTCTATTTTATAAATTTCCTTTTAATTTATTTTAAATAGTGAATTTTTTTAAATTTTTTAAAAGAATCCTTTTTTATTTATTTAAAAAAAAACACTGATTTTTTAATTTTTTTTAAAAATTATCTTATTAATTTATTTTTAAATTAATATAAAACATTTTTTTTAAAAAGAAGTTATTGTTTTACTTTAGTTTTAAAATAAATAAATTATTCTTTCTATTTTAACTTATTTTTTAATTTAATTTAATTTTCTTTTGTATTTTTTTAGTGGAATTTTAAAAATATTTAATGAATTTGGGCAAAATCCGGAAAACAACATAAACTTAAGGTACCATCCGAACTAGAAAAATATGTTGGGCAAAATCCGGAATACCCCTAACCACGAGGGTACCATTTGGAATTTCCCTAAAAATAATGATCACATTTTCTAAACAAATAGTATAAAAGTTTAAAAGGTTTAAATATTTATATTTTACCGACATACAATTTATACGCTGATAAATCATAATTCTAGACCAAGAGATTTTTATACATAAATAATTTTGAGAGCATTATCATCACCTTTATTTTCACGGTTTATGTGGGATAACCAAAAGATTAGAATCATATATATCATAACACAATAATATATCTTTTATTGATTAATTTATAAATTTTATTTTTAGATAGATAACATGACCATCTTAGGCTCTTATCAGCAAAATAGTAGTACATATTTTTACTTATTGCATGTTTGGTTGTGTTATAAACATTCTGATTTTTTAATAAACATTCTGATATTTTAATAAACCGCCCTTGCGGTTTTGCCCCCGATCGTCCCGATCTATTTTTATTCCGTTTTTATTTCCTTCCATAGATAGAAGATCCGATCTTCTATCTTACGGGCCGACTTTCCTATCTTCTTTCCAACCCTAGAACATCTTTCCTTCTATCTTTTCACCCTTCTCTATAAATCCCGCCTTCTTTCCATTTTTCCCGCCTCCTGCATACGTTCCTTCAATCTTGAGAGTTGTAGCTGTTTGCCCTCCTCCCCTTACTGAACGTGTAAGTCTTCTTCTCTGAGTTATTCATCACGCTCATGAGTTGTTGCATGTCTTTCCCTTCTGTTTCGCTTTCTCCTCTCGTTTCTCTTTTTTCTTCTTTTCTTCTTCTCTAATAATCAAGATCGAGTCTTGATCCTTGTTGGTTGTTCCGTTGTTGATTCATTGTTGTTCTCAGGCTCCCTTGATTGAGTCTTGACGTGTAGATCTAAAGGATCGAGCTTTGGATCCCTTGTTGTGAGTTTATGTCAAGAGAAACCCAAACAGTCGTTTTTGTTATGCCACCGCCTCTGCGCCTACACATAGCCGCCCTTGCGGCTGTCTATTCTACCGCCTCTGCGCCTTGCCCAGTCGCTCCTGCGGTTTTCCCTCTATTGCTCCCGTCTTTGGTGAACTGCTTCCTTCCTTCCTTTCTTCGTTCCTTGTCTTGGCTTATGATGTTGTTGTTGACCCTTGTGATATGTAAGGCTATGGTTGAGACATTAGCTTGTGGAGATCTCTTAAAGATCATGGATACTAGAAGTGATAGACTTCTAGCAATCGTTTCGGTTCCTGATTCCGTATGCCTTGTTTGAGCAGACATTCCTTCCTTCCTATCCTTGGGGAACTGAGTTGTTGCTGAGTTATCTGAGTGAGGTAAGTCCCTTGGACTTTCTTAGCTTCATTCCGTGTATTGGATTGAGTGTATTGACTTGATTGTGTTGTTATTATTGTTATAATTGATAACCGGAATATGATTGACCTTGTTATACCTTAATTGACCCAAGTGTATCATAACGGGCGGTTACCGCTTGTCCAGTTCAGAATGGGAAAACTGGGAGGTGCTCTTGCGACCAGTCCATCTAGTGACGGAAGGGTGCATACGTTCTATTCATGTTGGTGAAAGGGGACAGAGGCGAGATCGTAGCGATTCTCGTGTAACAACCATAAGATGGATTAGTAATGGATGACTTAATGAAAGATAATAACTGGTTGAGTGCGAGCATTCTATATGTATACTTTACATATGTGTGTTTGTGCCTTTACCGCCTTTCTGATATCTAGAATGTTAGCTAACGGTTTATACCGATGTTGTAGTTGTTCCTCGGGTTCAGGATGTTGCTGAGTGATCCGGATGGCATGGTCAGCCGGGGTTCCCGTACATTATAGGACGGGATCGGGTTTATATTTCTGTTTGTTGTTTTTCCTTTGTTTCAACTGGGTTGCGAGTCTTTGACGCTTCCTTTGTTTAAACCTTTGGTTTTATTATAAGCTTTGGTTTCATTTGTCTGTGCCTTGTTGTAAGATCCGATGTTGTCGTTTGCTACTCTGAGGGTCGGGACCCATTGTGAGGTTCTAGCCCGTAACGTTTTGGGTTCCCAGAACTTAGGAATTTACAGTGAATGCTTCGGCTCAATAATCTAATGAATGTATGTATAATAACAAGTATTGTAGAAGACGGTAAGCGTGCTACATATTAGTCAAAAATATATTGTGTATATCATGATTATGTTACATGCAGGTGAATAATATGTTTAAATGGTAAATATAAGCAACCCGTATTGTAGTGCACTATATGACTTCATATGTTCACGTGATGGTACACAACCACACAAGTCATTTACAATTGATTGTATCTTTAATTATAAATTACGATTGATTAAGATATTGTGTGTGGTGTGCAAAAATGTGTTTACACTTACACGACACATTTTATATATTATTAAAACGGACTTCATTGATCATGATGGAGTGTCATGAGTCAAGATGAGATATTTTTATATTATTAAACAATCATCATTAGTAATGATGGGTTGGTTCTATTTTTATAATAAATGTCAACATCATTACAATGTAGCACACTTCACTAATGGAAGATTCACGACATTCATGATGTGGCGGTCGATATATATATATATATATATATATATATATATATATATATATATATATATATATATATATATGATCATGTTAACGGTAGTTGAGTTGGTAGTTATAGTAGTTCATATCATTATAAAAATTTCTTGTTGTTTGCATGTTGAATTGTTTGCCTATTATACATGTTGTCTATGTTAAATCATATATATGATTATATGTGTTGATTGAGATTCCTTAGGGATAGCATAAATATCATTAGTTAACGGATTGTTATTAATAAACTAATAATAACGATATTCTAAAATTATTAAATATGAGTTATTTTAAAATAATTTATAACTTATTTATTTATTTTTAAATTATAATTAATTAAATCACATCTATGCATGACACGGATATTACACTAGTTTTGTATTTGATGAGTAATGAATTTGAAAGTTCTAACTCCTTGGAAACGATAAACAACAGTGTGAAGTTTAGTGTAAAAACTGAAGATATCAAACACTTAATTAAATCACATACGTGCATGAAACAAAATTACACTAGTTGTGTATTTGATGAGTAATGTATTGAAAGTTTTGTTGAAAGATCCGGATGCCCTAGTTTGTGGTGGAGAAACATGTTTGTTAGTATCATATCTTATTCCAAAAACAACATTTTTGCATCTATTACACCCATTGTTGGACCTTCTTGGACACATGTTTGTTTCTATGGCTATTCAAAAATGCATATCAAGGTACGTATGTGGGAATTGATAACTTCATATTCGTGGTTGATGATTGTTGCCTCCAGGATCTAGGTTGCCAAGGTGGCCCACGGATAACATAAGAAAGGGGTTGTACACCTTCTCCATGCAGACGCGAGCGATTAGATCGTTGTCTTGCAACTCCATTTTGGAGCACTATTTCTTGAAACCATCTCTAAGACTACACACAATAGACGGCATCGGGCAAAACGTTTTCAACTCAAATCGCTTTGGTTATCATATGAAGATGTGATGATTTTGTGGCTACTCAATGGAAGCATAGTTGGGGAGAACCATCTTATAAGATACATGCATGCCCTCTGTACTAACTAAATGGGCTAGAAGCAAATTCGGCGGCCGAGTCAAACGAATTGCAAAACTCCGTTGCGAACTAGCGCGCTTGTAATCTGCTCACCCCACATTTGATGTTTTGTAGTGCGGCAACAAAACTCAAAAGAGATCAAGCAAATTTATGCTGATGAGGAAAAGTTCTGGTATCTTAGATACTAGACAAATGCTTTGTATGATAGGACCGTAATACAAAGTCTTTCATCACAATTCCAGTCATAGAAAAACCTGTGATGCCATTGACGAGTTTATCGATGATGATGGTTCCATTTGGCGTTCAAATGTTGAGATCTCAACTTCGATTACGTAGTAATTTAGTGGCATTTTCACTACTTCACAACCATATCCTAATGTTATTCATCGGGTTACAAGTGATATCTTACCGTGTGTCATACTTGCAATTAATGCGGATCTGTTACGCATACCCTCAAACACCGCATGTGGCTTTAGCTCATATGTATCC
Organism: Fagopyrum esculentum; assembly: GCA_033239045.1. NCBI lineage: Eukaryota > Viridiplantae > Streptophyta > Magnoliopsida > Caryophyllales > Polygonaceae > Fagopyrum > Fagopyrum esculentum. The sequence goes on along the minus strand of BSUD01000006.1, from coordinate 22,945,289 downwards.
TAGTTAGGGACCGGGAACGGATGACATGCATGTCATGTTCTACCAGAGCTATTGGCATGTGGTGGGACATGATATTGTGTCTTTCATCTTAAGGTGGTGGCGGGATGACTGCTCACTAGACTCCATTAATACCACATTGGTAACACTAATTGCTAAGGTGTAGAATCCATCTAGACTTTCGGAATACCGTCCCCATCAGCCTTTGTAACATTATTTACAAGATCATCACGAAACTCATTGTGAATCAATTGAAACCCCATTTGGACTTCATTGTTTTCTTGCGTTAAACTGCCCTTATAGTGGGACGATCTATTACGAATAATGCACTTATAGCCATGAAAATTTTCACCCAAATGAAGAACAATTGTGTTGGATTTCTTAGCATCAAAGTTAGACATGAGTTGGGTTTTCAACAAGATGGAGTGGTGTTTCCTTGAACAGAATCAAATGAGTTTGGGTTCTCTCCCCGGTAGGTTAAAATGATGATGAGTAATGTTGCGGATCTTGTTCACTCTTTGAAGGTAAATGGTTTCATAGAGGGGTGAGTTATTCCCTCTCGAAGACTCCACTAGAGAGACCCTTTATCACCCACTCTTTTCATTTTGGGTGCGGAAGGTTTGTCTTCACTAATCTTCATGGTCACTTATACTAACATCATTCATGGTACCAAGGTTTGTCATGGTGCTCTTACTATATCTCACTTGTTTTTTTTACCGATGATAGTTTGTTGTTTGCAAGAGCTACTTATCCAAGATAATTGAAATACTTGGTCATTATGAGCTTCACGATAAAAGATTAACCTGCAAAAGTGTAAATTATCATTCAGTGGGAACCTTGATGATTCAACCCAAAAGTCACTTGCCCATTTTCTTAAGTTGAATCATATTGATCACCATGCGAGATATTTATCCCTCCCGGCTATAAATATATGGGTGCATTATATCTTACATGTATGCATTCATCAAAGACCGTATTTGGAATAAGGTCCAGGACTGGAAAGAGAAGTTATTAGCTCGTGCATGGAAGGAAATTCTCATCAAGTTTGTGTTGCAAAGCATTACTTCCTACATCATGTCTATCTACAAACTACTAGTGTGTTTGATTGAAGAGATCTACTCAATTCTCACCCCTTTTGGTGGGGCAGCACTAGTTCTGCATGTAAACTACACTGGTGTTCATGGAGAGATCTTTCAATTCCCAAGAGACATGGCGGTATGGGTTTCCGAGATCTAGAAGTTTTTAACCAAGAACTGCTTGCGCGACAATGCTAGAGACTCTTGATGATGCCGACTTCTCTTGTTCATCAAATCTATAAGACGGAGTACTTCAAGCACTCTTCTTTCTTCCTCTCCTATCAGGAGTTCTTCTTAGTTACTCTTGGAGATCTTTATTGGATGTTAAATCATTATTGTTAGAAGGATTGGGTTGCCGCATTGTCTCGGGCACATGTGTACCAATCCCCGATCGTTGGGTTCCGGATGTAGATAATATCATCTCTTGTTGTGGATAATTTTATTGACGAGTCTACCTCCAACTGGAACCTTAATGCTCTTCAATCTTGCTTCCTACTATCAACGGTTTCACAAATCTTAATTATACCTTCTAGCACAAGCTTATTTACTGTCAAATATTTGTATTGGCTTGGTTGTTTAGGTCTCCTATCGCTAAACCATGTGGATGGTTGGACTATTCTATGGCGACAATCTTTTTTTTGTTTGAAAGGTTACGTTCCCGGTTCGATCGGCTTTACCGCTCTACATCCGGATAGGGTATATAGTTGTGGCCCATTTTGGGGACCATCATTGAATTTTGGTTGGCGTCTTTGTGCAGGTTCGTTCGAGCTCGGGCTCGTTTGAGCTCGGGCTTGTCTGAGACAGACAAGAATTTCAAACAACAACAAAAAAATTTTTTAAAAAAACAATTCGTGAATACAGAGATGTGAGAACGCAAATTGAGAAACAAAATTCAATCATCAATGGGTGAATTAAGTAACCAAGCCTTTTTAATTATTGGTCTATAAACTAGGTCCACTACATTTCTACATTTTACGATTAAGTAAATGTATCAAACCTAAACCCTAACTCCACCAACTCCCTCATTTGCTCTTCCACTCTTCTCTTTTGTCACTCCTACTTCCCTCTTTGCTCTTCGATCCTTCCATTTTTTCCATTGAAGCTGGATCCGGGAGCCCTGGTATAGCCAACTAAAATGATCAAAGCCCTAAATGCGCTCTCTAAAGGTCCTGCTCACAGCCGCGTTGACGCTGGAGAGGTTCTTTCCATCGTCATATATGACCTCAGGACTTCTCTCTCTCTCTCTTCCTTATCGCAACCTTCTTCCATCTGTTGACAATGGCTACGCTCTCTTCTTCGATGAGGTCAGTCTCCTACTCTCCCTCTCTCTCTTCAAATTTTTTCGCAAAATTAGAATTCTGATTTTGTCTTAATTTATGGTATGTACCAAAAGGATGCGTGAGAGAAAAAGGAATAAATGTGATGATGACCTTACTTCTGACTTGGATCTTCAAACATCGAATTTGTTGAAGCTTCCGGCCTCGCCAAAGTTCCTACACCTACCCCCTGTCTGGAGTATAATGATTTTTGAATGAACCCTAAGGAATTTTGAAATTTAGGATGGTGAAATTTGACCCGTTTGATGCTTAGTTTCTTTCTATTGCCGCCGATCAGACTAGATGAGATTGAATACAGTCAGAGAAGTTTTAGTCTTGAAGAGCGACATAATGTTCCTCTACATGCCGATACAATAGTGCAAAGAGAGACCTACTTGTTTGTTCGCGGATCCAATGTTATTGGAAGAAAAGCAGATAAAGAGAGACTCATTAGTTTATTATTCTCTTCTGCTCATGATGCCGATTTCTTGTCTATCATTCTACTAATCAGAATAGGAGGCATGGGCAAAACAACTCTAGCAAGATTGATATTCAATGATTCTGCAGTTGAGGCAAGATTTTATTTGAGATTATGGGCTCATGTCTCAAAAAAATTTGTATTGGAAACTTTGATAGCCAACATTCTGCAAGCTGCCTTACACCAGAATTTTGCTCACTTATATGGAATCATTGTAGAACAAATTGCGTAGGGAACTAGAGAGTCAAACTTATTTTCTTATTTTGGATGATGTGTGGATTCGTGATCCAAAGCAATGGATGGAGCTACAAGAGTTGTTACTTGTAGGTTCACCAAGGAGCGGAATTATAATGACAACCCGTGAAGAAAGGGTTGCATGTGTCACTGTAGAACAAATTGTTGGATGATAAGATAGTTTCTTTTGAAATGCATCATTTACTTCATGATTTAGCAACATAAGTATCAGAAGAGGATAATGTTATTAGGAATTTTTATAAGAAAGATATATCATCAAATGTTAGGTATATTTTGGTTAAAAATGCTAGTTTTCTGCTACTTTTGGTATGAGTTTCCTTGTAAGAAATTTATACTAGAAAATTTTGGTATGAAATTCTTGTATTCTTGTATGAAATTCTGGTATGAAATTCATACCAGAAAAAAAGGCAAAACAAAAGAAAAGAAAATAAAAATAAAAGTGAGATTCATTTTACGTAACATATTGAAAGAATTTGAGCAAATTCATGTATATTTCTTTTTTTTTAAAAAAATAGAAGGTTTAATTAGTTTTACCTGCCATTAAAATAAAGTACTATAAGTTGAAGGGGTACACATACCTAATGGAAATAGAAAATGGTCTATTTAGCCAAATTCTTTCATCATTAATCTATGAAATTGAGAAGAAGACTCATTAATATATAAAATTGAGAAGGAGACTGGAGTGGTCCGATTGTCCGAGTGGAGATGCGAGAAAGAAGAACGAAGAATCTACATGAGTGTGAGATAAAGACAAGAAGAACCTTAGAGGTCGTTTGATATCAATATCCTAGTTAAAGGTATCGGGTATGAGATATGGGTATAAATCTGATATCCCTATTTCTCATATATCATATCATTGTTTTAAGTTTGAAAAAGTAAAACCCTCAATCTCCAAAATGAATGCGCTCTTCACACGCAAAGGAAAGTCGCCTCTTTCCGACCACCAAAAGAAAACCCTAGCCACCGATTTCAACATCTCTTCTCCACAACCGCATCTCCCATCGAACTTAGTTATCGACAAAAATGGTGAGCTTGCTTCTAGTCTCTCGAAAATAAGCACCAAACCCAACCAATCCAATAATGTTGGTTGTAGAAACGAAAGAGGGAGGATGCGAGAGCCTGACCCCGAAAAAAGAGAAGATGGAAGACCTCAAAAAGGCGTCCATGGTATTTCCATTCAAGCAAAGTCAAGGATGGTCTTCAGTGGTCTTGTTTGAAAATATTAAGGTCTAAGCTTATCTGGTTCAAGGATGTTGCACTAGGAATGATTATGGGTGCTCATTTGGGTTTAAAGATGCCAAAACATCCTTATTCAGACCCTATTTGGTTCACGGGGGATAAAGGCATGGAGGCAGCACCAGATGTTCAGATGCCGATGGTTTCATTGGCAAAACTGGAGAAAAAGTCGTACTCTATCAAGAGTAAAGGTAAACATCTAAATCACCTTAACTATTATAGATCTACCTTTTTCCACTCTATCTGGAATCGCTTATAGAAAATAATACCAGATGCATCGATATTAGACTTCTGCCTAGTTCAAATTGATGTTGAAATGCCTGAGTATCACATGTTTGACTGTGTGAATCGCTACTTATTTAAAGACCAAACATCCATCAAACCTAACATACACCAATTTCAATCTAGTTCTTCTCATTTTATTCTCCATTTTAATATGTGTCTTCATTCAAAACCTTCATGAGTGAACAACCAAAATCCTTCAAAGAAGTTGTAGCGTTCACTAAGAGGTTGTTGTTACGCTAAGATCGTGATGCGCAAATGGGTTTTAAATTTATAACTCGAACTAAATCCTAAACTACCTAGTGAAACCCGCAGTGTACGGGACGTTTGTAGCAGGGATAGTATTCCGAGGTCGAACACAAAGACTAAGGTGAAATTGATTCGATTTGTGATTGAGTTTAGTAAAGACCTAGGTTGAAAGAAAAGAAAAAAAAATAAAGAAATAAAAATCTCAAATGTTTGTGGTTGGTTTTTTGGTGATCAATCAAAGATCACAGTTCATGCAAAGTAAACAATCAACCATATTATGAATCAACACAAATAAACAAACTAAACAAGATATAGATCAAAGAAAGAAAAGACAGATTCTAGGGGTTGGAAGTTCCGGTTATGGCATAGGACTCAAGTTATCTATTCATTCCTTGGATTAACCATGTTGGAGTTAAGTGTTTCTAGATTGGGATCATTCACCGGGTAGGTCTCATGATCCACTAGTCCATTCCCTAGGTCTCATTACCGGGTAAGTCTATAAGAACCTAAAGGACGGAATTCTACTCAAACCAGATTGTTATCTAGAGATCCAACCTATCCTCACCGGGTAAGTCTCGGAAGGGCTAGTCCTAAGCTACCATCCAGCACACTTAATCCAATGGCGGCTTATTAGGCTCACCACTACCTAAGGTTTGTTATCTTTGGACTCTAAGAGTAAGAATTACCGGGTAAGTCTCTCCTAACACTTAGTTGCTAACACTAGGTCACCCTAGGATAGATTTAACTCAACAAACACTTAGGATTTCAACATTCTATCAATCTAAGACTAGATCCACCGAACCAAGGAAAATCACGGTTTGTTCTACCTAAACCACGGCCGTGGTTTGCCAAGAACTACCCGTGATTCCTAGCAGAGGATACGTTTATGCTCACAAGTCACCCAAAGATAAATCTAAGTCCGTCCTATCATAACCCTAGCCATAACCATCCTTTCCTTACCCTAGAATCACATCTATTTAGCCTACAACGTTCATAATAGAAATCGAAACAAGCAAACACAAAATCATGACATCCATTTGCAAGATGATGAAGGAAAAGAGATGAACAAGTGAACTAAAACAAACCAAGCTGAAAATAGAATTAGAGCAACTCACAATCCTTCTTAAAGAAGGTTCAAATGGTTCATACAACTCTAGAAAAAGAATCCGAAATTCTTCACTACAAAAACTATCAAGGTGTGGCAATGGTGTGTGTTCTTCTTCTCCTCTTCAATGGAGCTCTTCTTCTTCCTTTTTGACACTTTCCTTCCTAGAAAGACTTCTTGTTGAGAGAATATTTTTGTTAGAGGATAATGGATAATGGAGAGCTGCTCCAAGATACTCTTCTCAGCCAATGAAGGACCACTTTTATAACAAATTTTGCATGAGCTGACCATGAGAGTCATGGCACAGCTGTCACAAGAATCTGGCAAAATCCACGGGTAGAACCACGGTCATGGTCTTGGTCTAGACCGTGGTTTGCTCCAGAAGCTTGTTCTAGGCTTGTTAAGCCGTGGTTTGGTGCATGGCTTGTGTTGGCAAGGTTCCATGAGTCCTCCTTAGCCTTTAGCTTGTGTCCTAATGAGTCCGAGGGTATGTCATCTAGATGAATGATCCTCAAACGTATCGTTTTAGCTCCTAAATCTCCCGAAATACCTACAAAGCAACGCACAAGTCCGTGTAGACGTCTATCTCGACAAAGTACGTGAATTGAGTGCAAACGTCGTGAACTAGTGCTAAACCATGCATGAATGAGTGAGAAATCTATCTAAATGATTACCTAAAACTAAGCAATAAATCGTGTTATCAAAATACCCCATACTTAAGGTTTGTTCGTCCCCGAGCAAATTCCCAACTATAGACTAAGAGATGACATGATTTATGTATGCAGAAAAATGGCAAAATCTTTTTGGGTTTGTGCTTCTATTATTGGATCACCTTCAAAGTCATATTTCATGGCAAAGGATAAGCAATCATGCATCAAACAAATGAAGACATGGAAAGACAATTGTACTAGCTTAACTCAAAAGTATGCATGAAACGTAAAGATGAAGAAGTCAAGAAGATCAAGGGTACATTCAATCTAAATCACCAAGTCTTACAAACATGCAAATAGGTCATAAGGTCTTGTGAAATAAAAGGGCCAAGAAATGTAGTGATTGGGTGGGGGTTTCTAGGTTATGTGATGCTAATCCGGGAACGGAACTAACTCCACAATCTTGTCCTCGATCAACTTCCCTCAAGTGTATATTTTCCTCTATCTTTTCTTTCTTTTCTTTTTCTTTGACTTATTTTTGAGACAATGGCATTGGTGTACAAAAGCCGAAACCTTGGTGATTAGCCATCCTCGGGCTTTTTCTATTTTTCGAGGTGCATCCACACCGGGCACACATACCAAAGCTCGTTAGGGCTATTGGTTCATTTGACCTTGGCAAGGCACCAACACCCGATTATGTGAAGTGTACCGAGTTACTTGTCATTTAAACCAATGCCCCCAAACCTATATTTTTAGCTACACTTTCACAACAATTTCAGCATTTATTCATGATATTCTTTTCATCAACAACTTCACCCCACACTTGCTTTTCACACACATCAACACACTAGCATGCTCCTATTCCCGGATGGGTTAAAAGAGGTCAAATTTATCTCAATTGAGGTGCTCAAGCAATCATGATTAAGATGAGAAGTAGAGAAAGATGAATTGCCTCATTCATTCCTAGATGGTATGCAAGAACTATCATGTAATTTCGATCTTCAATACTCAATCATTTCTAGGCAAACTTCATGATCACAAATCATTCATAGAATTTCAAGAGAAGTACTTCAAGTCCACATATGCGTTCATCAATTCTAACACATGAGGCCATCCATACCCAATTCACAAGATAAGGTTCATCATTAGGGTCATATCCAAGCCTAGAAAGCACAAAATTTTTTTTTTAAATTTTCTGATTTTTATGGTATTTTCGATTTAAGTATGTACAATGCAAGACATGTGAAGATTTTAAACTATCCTAGATGCTCATCATGCAAAGGATCATGCAAACCCCACCCCATACTTAGAAACACATTGTCCCCAATGTGGTATACAAGTAAAGAGAGTGAAAGAAGGTTCTCACAATGTAAAAATGGTTTGCTATGGTATTTGGGATTGCTCAATAGTGAATTGATGTTTGATGATCCTATCAACCATGGTAGATAGCTCTAGGCATCCATCGAAGCTTCGGGACCCGCGCTAGGCACCGCTAGCCGTCCAAGTTCCGCGTCCGCTCCACCCATAATTGGTGAGGGGTTCATCATCATCCTTCACTTGTCATGCAAGGCTTCCAATGCCACTAATGTTCTAGCACACACACAAGGTAGACAAAACACACACAAAGATAGAAAAATCTAAAAACGAAAACAAAACGAAGAAGGAAAAATGTTACCAATGGGTTGCCTCCCACCAAGCGCTTTTTTAAGGTCATTAGCTTGACCAAACTCGGGGGCGTCTATTCAAGGTGAAGTGGGGCAATCATGTCCACCGGGGCTCCCGGAATATACTTCTTCAAGCGGTGCCCATTCACTTTGAAATTCCCACAATGCTCCCCTCCTATCTCAATAGCTCCATGGGGAAAGATCTTCTTCACCACATATGGCCCGGTCCATCTTGATTTGAGCTTTCCGGGAAAGAGCCTTAGCCTTGAGTTGAAGAGAAGGACAAGATCTCCTTCACTCAACTCCTTGGGGATGATCCTCTTGTCATGCCATCTTTTGGTTCTCTCCTTGTAAATCCGGGCATTCTCATAAGCATCCAACCGGATCTCCTCGAGGGCATTCAATTCAAGCAATCTCTTTTCTCCCGCTTCTTTGAGATCAAAATTTAGCCACTTAATGGCCCAATAAGCTCTATGCTCCATTTCTACCGGAAGGTAACAAGACTTGCCATAGACCAACTTGTAAGGAGTGGTGCCAATCGGTGTCTTGAAGGCGGTTCTATATGCCCATAAGGCATCATTGAGCCTCATAGCCCAATCTTTTCTCGTCCTAGAGACCGTCTTCTCAAGAATGGCCTTGATCTCCCGGTTGGAGATCTCTACTTGGCCACTAGTTTGGGGATGGTAAGGTGTCGCCACCTTATGAGTCACCCCATACTTAGCCAAAAGCGCTCCAAAGTTCCTATTTGTGAAGTGCTTCCCTCCATCACTAATGATCACCCTTGGTGTACCAAACCTAGGGAAGATCACTCGGTTGAAGAACCGCACCACCACTTTGGCATCATTTGTAGGAGAGGCGATTGCCTCCACCCATCTTGAAACGTAGTCAACCGCTAATAGGATGTAGAGATTTCCATATGAGGAAGGGAATGGTCCCATGAAATCCACACCCCACACATCAAATATTTCGACTTCTTGGATGTTGTTCAAGGGCATTTCATTCCTCCTTGAGATATTTCCCGTCCTTTGGCAAGCATCACATGCTGCTACAAAACCTTGCACATCTCTAAACAAGTTAGGCCAATAAAAACCGGATTGCAATACCTTTGCACACGTTTTGTGTGAGCTAGCATGGCCTCCACATGGTAAGGAGTGACAATGCCGGATCGCACTCTCCACTTCATCTTCCGGTATGCATCTTCTAAACATCCCATCCGGCCCTCTCTTGAATAGAAGTGGTTCACTCCAATAGTAGTGCCTCACATCGTTGAAGAACTTCTTTCTTTGTGCATATGTCAATCCGGGAGGCACTTCCTCACACACTAAGTAGTTCACAATGTCGGCATACCATGGCTCATTTCCTCTAGACACTTGGAACAAGCATTCCTCCACCATTTGCAATTGCTCGTCCCGGAATGAGCCATCTATCGGGATGTCATTTCTTTCAAGCTCCAATGGTGGGAGTCTACTAAGGTGATCCGCCACGGAGTTCTCGGATCCCTTCTTATCCCGTATTTCCAAATCAAACTCTTGAAGAAGAAGGATCCACCGAATCAACCTTGGTTTGGCATCCTTCTTTGTAAGTAGATAACGGATCGCAGCATGATCCGTATAAACTATGACCTTCGCTCCAACAAGGTATGAGCGGAACTTCTCAAATGCATACACCACCGCTAACAACTCTTTCTCGGTGGTAGCATAATTGAGTTGGGCATCATCTAGCGTCTTGCTAGCATAATAAATGGCATGAGTGCGCCCTTCTTTCCTTTGCCCCAAAACAGCTCCAACAGCTACATCGCTTGCGTCGCACATGATCTCAAATGGTAAACTCCAATCCGGAGGTTGCATGATAGGTGCGGAGATCAAGGCGTTCTTCAACCTACAAAAAGCTTCAAGACAATCTTTGGAAAAGACAAAATAAACATCCTTCATTAGTAGGTTAGTGAGGGGCTTAGAAATTTTAGAGAAGTCTTGAATAAACCTCCGGTAGAAACCGGCATGCCCTAAGAAACTCCTTACCCCTTTCACCGAGGTAGGTGGTGGCAACTTCTCTATCGTTTCAATCTTGGCCCTATCAACCTCAATGCCTCGGTTAGACACCAAGTGTCCTAACACAATGCCTTCACTTACCATGAAGTGGCATTTTTCCCAATTTAAGACAAGATTTGTCTCCTCACATCTTTGCAATACTAAGGACAAGTTAGCCAAGCAATTATCGAAAGACGAACCATAAACAGAGAAATCATCCATGAACACTTCCATGATATTTTCTATGTATTCCGAAAAGATAGCCATCATACACCTTTGGAAGGTGGCGGGTGTATTACACAACCCAAATGGCATTCTCCTATATGCAAAAGTACCCCACGGACATGTAAAGGTTGTTTTCTCTTGGTCATCGGGGTGGATAGGGATTTGGAAGAATCCACTATAGCCATCTAGGTAGCAAAAATGAGAATGTTGAGCTAACCTCTCTAGCATTTGGTCAATGAAGGGGAGAGGGAAGTGATCTCTCCTAGAGGTCATGTTCAACTTCCTATAATCGATGCACATTCTCCACCCCGTAACCGTCCTAGTCGGGATTAGTTCATTATTCTCGTTGGTCACAACGGTCATCCCACCCTTCTTAGGTACTACATGAACGGGACTAACCGACTTACTATCCGAAATAGGGTAGATTATCCCCGCATCTAGCAACTTAATGATTTCCTTTTTGACTACCTCTTTCATTATAGGATTCAATCTTCTTTGATGTTCAATAGAGGGTTTATGACTATCTTCCATCATTATCTTATGCATGCACAAAGAAGGTTTTATGCCAACCAAATCATCAATAGTATAACCAATGGCTTTCCTATGCAATCTTAGTTCATGCAACAACTTAGCAAGTTCATCATCACTTAAGCATGCATTAACAATCACAGGATATGTAGAGTTATCACCAAGAAATGCATACTTCAAATGAGAGGGGAGGGGTTTAAGTTCAAGTGAAGGAGGACCTTTATCGGTTGAAGACGATCCAAATAAGGTTGGATGAGATGAGTCCAAAGCAAATGAAGACTCTCCATGGCTCCTAGAAGCTTGATCATCATCAAGAGCTGATCTAGGGAAAATCACGGCTGGAACCACGGTTTGCTCAACTTCCACGGCCGTGGTTCTTGCCAAGCTTGCTTCCTGGAGTTGTCCAGAAAGTTTGACGGCCGTGGAACATAAATCTCGACCGTGGAACTTGCAGCTGTTCAACACCTCTTCGTGGCCTTCAAATCCAACTCTTGGCTCCTCTTCCAATGCTTCCAAGGCTTTGATCTCTTCATTGCAAGCCTCCTCAACACCTTCCTCCATCATACTTAAGGTAAGAACCTTCTCCAAGGGATCCTTGATCAAGATCGAGCTCACAACTTCTCTAGATTCTTCTTGCTCGACTATGTTGAAGATATCCTCATCAAGGGTTGGCCCTTTCATCATTGTGGACAACTTGAACTTGACGTTCTCTTCTCCAATGTTGAAGGAGAGAGTTCCATTCTTGCAATCCACTAGGCATCCGGAGGTGGCTAGGAATGGTCTTCCTAAGATGATGGGAACCGGATAATCCGCCGGGATGTCCAAGACGACAAAGTCAATTGGCACATAGAATCCTCCTAGTTGCACCGGGATGTCTTCTAAAATCCCAACCGGATGAGTGATAGAACGGTCCGCCATATAGAGGGTCATCTTGACCGGTTTCGGCTCTCCTAGCCCCACCTTGTTGCAAAGTGCAAGCGGTATGATGCTTACACTCGCTCCAAGATCACAAAGGGCCTCGTACTTCACATCTCCCACTCCAATTGGGACACAAAAAGAACCTGGATCTCTTAGCTTGGGAGGCATCTCCTCCTTCATTGTTTGGATCAATTCCGAGGATCTCTTGGTCATTCTTATCTCCCCATACTCCTCCAACTTCCTTTTGTTGGAGAGTATTTCCTTCAAAAACTTGCCGTACGCCGGCATTCCTAAAATGGCATCCATGAACGGAATGTTAATATGCAATTTAGACATTAGTTCAAGGAACTTACCAAAGTGATTGTCCAAACGAGCTCTTGCTCTTGATTGTGGGAATAGTAGTGGTGGCTTGTATGGAGGCGGTGCCACATAGGTTGGCTCTACATCCTTGCTCTTGCCTCCATCTTCTTGCAACTTTCCCTCTTCTACCACTACTTGCTTTCCCTTAGCATTGTCCTTGGGCAAAGGATCTTTCATACTCAACCCACTCCTTGTTGTGATAGCCAACATTTGGCCTCTTGGGTTTTCTTCGGTTCTTCCGGGAAGCTTTCCCGGGTCTCTATGGGCTTCACCAGCCTTTTGGAACACTTGTGCTTCCAAAACCTTTTGAGCTTTAGAGATTGAAGTCACGGTGCTCTCAAGACCACTCAACCTTCCTAGCAATTGCTCAAACATTATTTCGGTTCTATCCTTAGGAGGTTGAATAAATCCGGGTGGAGGTTCTTGTGAAGCTCTCGGTGGTGGAGTTGTGCTTGTGGAAGAGGAAGGGTTCAAGGCTCCATCCGGGTTAGAGTAAGAAAATCTGGGATGGTTGTGGTTGGGACGGTAATTGTTGAATTGCCGGTTATTGTTGAAGTTCCTTGGCCTTGATAATTGTTGAAGTTGCCCCTTCCCATGTAATTCACATCCTCCTCTTTGGAAGACAAGTTGGCTTGTGGAAGCACTTGAGGAGTTGCTTGGTTCTTCAAAGTTGTAGCACATAACTCCCTCAAGGACTTCAATTCATTGTTGATGGCGTCAAGCTTGAAATTGCTCATGGTGACTTCACTTACCTCATATGCTCTCGCCTTTCTTCCTTCACTCTTCCTATGGGAGTACTTCTCAATTACTAGAGCTTGCTTCTCCACAAACTCCCAAGCTTCATCTACATGCTTCTCCATAAATGTCCCACCGAAAAGAGATTGGAGCTTGAATTGGCTATCTTCATCAAGTCCCTTGAAGTAGATTTCCAATAGCTCAATTTTCGGTATGCCATGGTGTGGACAATCAAGGAGAAGATCCTTGAACCTCTCCCAAGACTTGAATAAACTCTCTCTATCCTTCATTACGAAGGCATTGATCTTCCCTCTTAACTCGGTAGTCTTGGAAGGTGGGAAGAATTTAGTCAAAAACTCGGTTGTCATCTCCTCCCAAGTACCAACTCGCCCTTGTGGAATAGATTGATACCAAGCCAAGGCCTTGTCCTTAAGAGAGAAGGAAAAAGCCCTAAGCTTATGGTTGTTGCTCTCCAATCTAGGCAGTCTAAGAGTCTCCATCAAGATCTCATAATTCATCAAGTGTTGATGAGGAGACTCTCCTTCCATCCCTCCAAATTGATTATGCCGGATCATTTGTAGAACTTGAGGGCGGAGCTCATAGTTGTGGGTTGCGGGATCTCCTAAATTCACACCCGGTCGGTGTGCTCTTTGTGCCGGATCCATACGTCTCCCTAGGGTTTGTGGCTCCTCAAATGCAATGGGAACAACCCTAACATTAGCCGCCGGCTGCGGTTGTACCACCGGTGGGTGAGGAGGTGGAGGTTGTTGACGATTAAGCTCTCCTTGTACAAGGGCTTGCCTAATCTCATCAATCTCCCTCCTAGTTGCTTCTTGCCTCTCATTGGCAAGTCTCCTTTCTTCCTCCAAGAGCTCATCTCTTAGCCTTATTTGCTCTAAGGCTTCATCCAATTCAGCTTGGAGATCTCTTCCGGCCATCTCTTTTCCCTTTTTAATACTCTTGGATCTAGATCTAAGGGTTTTCTCCGGTTCGGGATCGAATGGAGCTAAATCCTTTCCACGAGATCTTCGCATACACCTAAAGAGTAAAAGATGTCCTGAAAAGCAAAGACACACACCAAAGAGGGATCAAAAGCAACAAGAAATATCTACACTAATAAACAATCACAAAATAAACTCAATCTAGACCTAGTCCCCGGCAACGGCGCCAAAAACTTGTTACGCTAAGATCGTGATGCGCAAATGGGTTTTAAATTTATAACTCGAACTAAATCCTAAACTACCTAGCGAAACCCGCAGTGTACGGGACGTTTGTAGTAGGGATAGTATTCCGAGGTCGAACACAAAGACTAAGGTAAAATTGATTCGATTTGTGATTGAGTTTAGTAAAGACCTAGGTTGAAAAAAAAGAAAAAAAAATAAAGAAATAAAAATCTCAAATGTTTGTGGTTGGTTTTTTGGTGATCAATCAAAGATCACAATTCATGCAAAGTAAACAATCAACCATACTATGAATCAACACAAATAAACAAACTAAACAAGATATAGATCAAAGAAAGAAAAGACGGATTCTAGGGGTTGGAAGTTCCGGTTATGGCATAGGACTCAAGTTATCTATTCATTCCTTGGATTAACCATGTTGGAGTTAAGTGTTTCTAGATTGGGATCATTCACCGGGTAGGTCTCATGATCCACTAGTCCATTCCCTAGGTCTCATTACCGGGTAAGTCTCTAAGAACCTAAAGGACGGAATTCTACTCAAACCGGATTGTTATCTAGAGATCCAACCTATCCTCACCGGGTAAGTCTCGGAAGGGCTAGTCCTAAGCTACCATCCAGCACACTTAATCCAATGGCGGCTTATTAGGCTCACCACTACCTAAGGTTTGTTATCTTTGGACTCTAAGAGTAAGGATTACCGGGTAAGTCTCTCCTAACACTTAGTTGCTAACACTAGGTCACCCTAGGATAGATTTAACTCAACAAACACTTAGGATTTCAACATTCTATCAATCTAAGGCTAGATCCACCGAACCAGGGAAAATCACGGTTTGTTCTACCTAAACCACGGCCGTGGTTTGCCAAGAACTACCCGTGATTCCTAGCAGAGGCTACGTTTATGCTCACAAGTCACCCAAAGATAAATCTAAGTCCGTCCTATCATAACCCTAGCCATAACCATCCTTTCCTTACCCTAGAATCACATCTATTTAGCCTACAACGTTCATAATAGAAATCGAAACAAGCAAACACAAAATCATGACATCCATTTGCAAGATGATGAAGGAAAAGAGATGAACAAGTGAACTAAAACAAACCAAGCTGAAAATAGAATTAGAGCAACTCACAATCCTTCTTAAAGAAGGTTCAAATGGTTCATACAACTCTAGAAAAAGAATCCGAAATTCTTCACTACAAAAACTATCAAGGTGTGGCAATGGTGTGTGTTCTTCTTCTCCTCTTCAATGGAGCTCTTCTTCTTCCTTTTTGACACTTTCCTTCCTAGAAAGACTTCTTGTTGAGAGAATATTTTTGTTAGAGGATAATGGATAATGGAGAGCTGCTCCAAGATACTCTTCTCAGCCAATGAATTTTAGCGGACGGTGCCGCCACGGTTGGGGGGACCCCATTAGGGTTTCGTACTTCTCTCCACTTTTATAACAAATTTTGCATGAGCTGGCCATGAGAGTCGTGGCACAGCTGTCACAAGAATCTGGCAAAATCCACGGGTAGAACCACGGTCGTGGTCTTGGTGTAGACCGTGGTTTGCTCCAGAAGCTTGTTCTAGGCTTGTTAAGCCGTGGTTTGGTGCATGGCTTGTGTTGGCAAGGTTCCATGAGTCCTCCTTAGCCTTTAGCTTGTGTCCTAATGAGTCCGAGGGTGTGTCATCTAGATGAATTATCCTCAAACGTATCGTTTTAGCTCCTAAATCTCCCGAAATACCTACAAAGCAACGCACAAGTCCGTGTAGACGTCTATCTCAACAAAGTACGTGAATTGAGTGCAAACGTCGTGAACTAGTGCTAAACCATGCATGAATGAGTGAGAAATCTATCTAAATGATTACCTAAAACTAAGCAATAAATCGTGTTATCAGTTGTGTTGTGCAGGAATAATTAGGCTTCATAGGAATAATGGTAAAAGATGGACTAATATTGAACAAAATGAAAAAACATACAATGAGTTGTACACTCTGCTGTCAATTTTTAGCTTTCGAACTGTATGTTTGGTGATCTTAGGCTTGATTGTGGCAATTTGCCTCCTTGCTTTGTTTGCACTATTGTGTTGCGCATGCTGCTTTGACGTACTCGATTGCAACTGTTTTTTAGTTAAGTTTTTACAATTACAAACTAATCCTTTACCAATTAGATAAACTTTCATAATAATCTAATCACTTCTTTCAATTAGTCTCTTATGCGTTGTTTGTTGTGTGAGATTGTATTTTGCAGGAACAAATTAAAGAAACAAGTCACAAAACTAGTTGATGGGTGGACTAATAAAGGTCGTCATATAGTGTGGATTTCACGAAACACGAATTGCATATGTCAAGAAATAGCTCATGTTGACTGGGTAATTGTGTGGATGACTTGGCCGTTTTGGAGGCTAGACAAAAGTCGAAATATGAAGCTCATCATTGAACAATTTTATAGAAAACAAAACAGGAACTGCTCTTTCTGAGTATCTCAAGTTTCGACTTGTTGAATAACACAAGAACAAAAATACATTTTATTTGTTCAATTCACATGTTGGTTGAATGAACAAGTGCCCTTTCCCATGTAAAGTATGCTCACGCCTTTACATATGGAAAGAATACTCACACCATTTCTTATGGTGTCCTTTATGAGTATCTCAAGTTTCAACTTATTGGATTAAGGTATTGTTTGACCCGAAATTTTCACAAATTTATTAATGATAAAAGAATAAACAAATAAAATAAATCCATCAATATAAAAAATGACGTGTTTTGTTACTTTCATAATTGTAAGTGTACGAAATGATTGCGAATCACATATTAAGTACGGAGGTGTGAAAGAAATAAAACATAAGCAAAATAAAAGAAGTAAAAATTAAAAATAAAATAGAAAGAAGACTACGTTGTTTTCTGTCAAATATCATGCAAAGAAATGGTAAAAGAAAAGGGTAAATATTTACCTTTTTAAATTAATAGATAATTAGAGGTGGTTATTGGCAGTTAATACTACAACCGCTTAATCCTACCCCTATTTAAAGATTAATCCGTTAAAAAAACTGACAGAAAAAAAAATCAGAAGAAGTATTGAACAGACAAAGAAAGAAACGAAGGAAAGCAAACGAGTGAAGATACCGCAGAAGAGAACGACGGTGACATTGGCAGTCGCTTTTCTTTCTTTCCGAAATTTGATTAAAGTATCGAGTAAGAGTAATTTTGTTAGATCGTTTCCTTACGTGCCTCTTATATGATTTGGTTTGAAAACTCATGCGTCAAATTGGATTCTCAATCAAACTCAAACAATTTTAAAGTCGACATTCATGGATAGTCTACTATTTTGATTGGGTTTCTCTGTACACAGCAAAGAAGGCACAAGTTGATATTCACAAAACCATTTGAGTATGGAAGAGATATTAAATATTTTTGAAGCAGAGAGAGTTTGAAAAGAAAAGATATGTATTACAATGGATATTATCTAATACATATTTTTATCCTCTATTTGTGACCATTACTCACGATTATGACCTTTCCCACCTAGAGCTTGAGAATCACAGAGATGGAGAAAAGAAGTTGGAGTTAGCAGCACAAGATTGACAACAGTAATTAAGTCATTTAAACATTCATCATTTTGTGCAGAGGCTACTGAATTTGGGATGAGAGCACTAATGGAAGCAACGACCCCAAAAAGCAAATCCGCAATAAACCATTCGGGTGCAAGCGATCCGTAGTCGGTCGGAATCGATGGATTCCTCCACTACAAACCCGTAGTTGGATCGGATGTACTTACTTTTGACCGTTACACACAAATCTCGTAGTCGGATTGAATCGATGGATTCCGCCACTACAAACCCGTAGTTGGATCGGAAGTACTTACTTTCGACCGCTACACACAAGTCTCGCGGTCGGTTGGATTCAATTGATTCCTCCGCAGCAAAACCCGTAGTCGGATGGAATCGATGGATTCCGTCGCTACAAATCCGTAGTTGGTAGGAATCGATGGATTCTGCTGCTACAAAACCGTAGTTGGTCGGAATCGATGGATTCCGCCGCTGCAAAACCGTAGTTGGTAGGAATCGATGGATTCTGCCGCTACAAAACCGTAGTTGGTTGGAATCGATGGATTCCGCTGCTGCGATTGTAGTCAATCCGGAAGTATTTATTTCCGGTCTCTATCAGATCTATAGTTGCTTCATCCACTACACAAGGCTTATACCGGATTGATGGGTTCGCTTCATCGATGCTCATGACTAGCTTCCATGGTTGCACCGTCATATACCTTCACGATATATATAAAAGGCAGAAATAGAAAGAACCGAAAAAGAGGAAGAAGAAGAAGATGTACCTCCTGCAGACGAATGAAAGAGGAGGATGAGTGAACAAGTAAAATACAAAAAAAAAAGAAAGATTTATAAATGAAGGAAGAGAGGCCAATTAGACGTTACATATCCTAGCATTAAGGAGATAATTAGTTATTTCCTATTAAATAGGAATTAATTAGAGGATTTCTAATTAGTATCATATTTGGGTATGTAAAACGACTGGAATTGGAAATAAATAATTAAAGCGAAAGAAAAAAAAGTTAATGTCAAGATTTGTTTATGAAGATCCTAAAAAAGGACATTGGTAAATCATAAAAGATTTATTTACAAAGAGAAAAAACGGCATAATGCAATTTGGGGAAGAAAATATTTATTGGAGAATTATTAGGCCTCCTATTTTAATGGAGAGTAAATTATTTTTTGATCATCAATTTGTTTTAATTAAAAAAAAAGAGAAGAAGAGAGCAATTTATGAAGGGAGGTTAATCATAAGTCAAAATAAAATAAGCAATTTTGTGTGCATGCATGTAAAGTGTTCATGTTCATTACATAGACCTAATTTAAGTTTAAGGTTAAGAACAAGTGAATATGTTGATTAAATAAAAGGTAGAACTACGTTATGACTTGATGCTCGTTCTGAGCTACGTAGGAAATCCGATATTAAGTTAAATTGGATTCAGTCGTCCCGTCCGAGTGAAGTAAATTTTGATATAAATCTCGGATATAAATCAAATGTATCTTTATAAAATAAATTTCCAGAACTACGTAAAGACTTGATACTCGATTATGAGTTACGTAGGAAACTTGGTCTAAACTAAGTGTAGTCGCCCAAAATAAATAAAATACAATAAAGTCCATGTGACATATGTATTTAAAATACTAAAAACAAATCACTGACTTTCGTATAAAATTAAAGTCTAAACTAAAAATCCAAAATTTATAAAATACCAAATTAAAGTATAAGAAATATAAATAAACTTTCTAATCATGCATATGATATTAGGAGAATTAAGCAACCCTTCATAGAAGGTGGGTTTAATTTCATCCCTTTGATGCATGAACAAAAATATAAACCATGCAAATGATAGTTGGGTTATATTTAGGCAACCCTTCATAGAAGGTGGGTCTAGATTACATCCTCTGATGCATGAAACAAACTGAACTACGTAAGGCTTGATTCTCTTTAAAGAGATACGTAGGCAACCCTTAAAAATATGGGTGCAGCCCAATTAATAAAAACCCCTAAATATTTTGGTATTTATATTATTTCGAATCAAGAGGATAAAAAATAGGGTCGAACTAAAATATATTTAAAAATGAAATAAAATAATGTTTTGGGAAATTTATAAACATTTTTCCTCAACATATTTTTGGCACGCCCAGTGGGACCCTATTTTCCTTTTCATCTCTTAGTAATATTGATGCTAACTTTAAGTTTACTTTGGTGTAGAGGAAATGGCGCCAAAAGCAACAATCAAGTTCAACGAGCTTCCCGCAACCTTCGTTGTCATGGGAGGTCAAATGATGAGGAAAAAGTCATTTGAAATGATTTTCCAAGTTACACGGGATTCAATCATAGCGGAAATCCCACTAAGGAACTCTTTCGGAGCCTTGCAAGCCTCGGAGGACAAGATCACCCATGGTTGGATACCAAATCCGCCTACAACGGTGACACACAAAAGGGGCACAAAGCTTCATAGCTTCAAATCAGTTCATCCGACTAGCAAGAAGTCAAACATTTCCCAAGTTAGTTACAATATGGGACCAAGTACCAGCGACACCAAGCCAACAATTGGATACCCCTGCAAAACCATTATCCAAGTCATCAAGACCGGTGAAGGGGTTAAGGAGAGTCACTCTACCTCCACAAAAATCACTAAGCCTAAAAGAAGGACTCGCAAGAATGGGTCCAAGAGGCCAAAGGCGCTTCGTCGGCTAGCACAATCTACGGCCTTAGAGTTAATAAAGAAAACTCTAGGCGAGGCGAAGCACGATCTAACAAAACAAAGTGGTCCAACTAGGACTTTCCAAGATGTTTTACCAACTCAAATACACATTGGATCCATCCCCATCTTCATTGGGGGGTCCGCTGAAGTGAATATGACTTCTTATGAGGAGGGTCTACCAAAGGCATCTAAAGCCAAGATAATCAAGTCTGCAAAGTCAAAAAGAAATCAAGACGACAAGTAGATTGTTCAAGTCCCACGGACTCTTGTAAAAACGAGAGTCTCGTCAAAAACAAATAAAGCGATTTCACAAGATGATCGACCTCAGACCTACACAGGTCCCGTTACAAGGTAAAAATCCTTGCAAATGTCCTTTGCTGATACAGTTTCAAGGACACCATCTCCGTCACCTTGTCCTACAACAAGATCAAGGAGCTTATCGGAAGAAAGCATTTTCTCTCCTTTGTATGGAGATAAGACTACTCTTTTTCAAGAAGAAGAGTTCCCACCTATGACCGGTATAAAAAAGAAATACATTGGTCTTCAAGATGAAGTAAATAGCATGCCAGTGTTGACTACAGAAACTACAAGCATGGAAGAACAACTTCGAAATTTACAAGAACAATTGGCCGAGAAGGATGCCCAAATAGCATCACTCGTAGCTCAAGCAGAAACTCAAACTCATGGAAACCTGCGCGAGCATATAGGTACAAGTCATGATGGCTCACACAATAACCAATCCATCTCTCCTCAAGAAGTCCAGGAGATGATTGCCCAAGGGATTAAGGAGTTCCAAAAAGCCCAAAATCCTTCTATTGTCGGATATAGAAAGCCGTACCCGGCACACTATGATTCAATTCCGTTTCCTCCTGGATATCAAAAACCAAACTTTGATAAATTTGACGGGATTCATGGGTCACCACATGAACATTTAGCCCATTTCTATTCAGCATGTGGTGAAACGGCACTTGAAGATGCACTACTCATTAGACAATTTGTACAATCACTAAGGGGATCATCATTTACCTGGTATACACAACTTCAACCAGAGTCCATCCAAACATGGGACGATCTTCAAACGGCATTTCTAGCACAATTTGTGAGCTCTAAAGCCAAAGTTTCAATCATGGATCTTGCAAACACCTTTCAAAGACCTAATGAACTCGCGAATGATTTCATTGCGAGATGGAGAAGTCTCAGGTTGCAATGCCCAGAAAAGCTAAGCGAGCACGCATGTGTGCAAATGTGTACAAATAATCTACTTCCAGAATTAGCAGTGCATGTCGGAAGTGCCGAGCCAACCTCATTTAGTGCTTTGGTTTCGAAGGCATGTAATGTTGAAAGACAACTCACACGTCGCACCAAAAGTATTAGTCGACCTCAAATTGGCGATAGTAGAAGAGAAGAAGTCAAGAAGCCACAAAAGAAAGGAGATTCTCTTGCGACTTTCATTAAGACAGACAATAGAACCTATGGCGGAAACAATTCCAGATTTCAAGAAAAAAATAATAAGTCAAGGGATCCTAGCAAAAAGCTTACCCTTGAAGAAAGAAAACAAAAGAAATATCCCTTTGATGATGACGATGTTCAAGGGATCTTTGATGAGTTGATGACTGCTAAACTCATAACTCTTCCAGAGCCAAAAAGACCTAGAGAGGTTGGCAAAACGGGCGACCCAAACTATTGTCCGTTCCATCAATTGATTAGTCACACAATTAAAGATTGTTATGTCTTTAAAGACATTATCGAAAGGATGGTAAACAAGGGTGAAATTGAGATTGAAGGTGGACCATCACATGCTCCAAAAGCATCATCAAACACAATTTCTACATTAGAAGCCATGGAGACCACAAACCCAGTTTCAACAGTTGAAGAAGAGCTGGAGATCCCCTTACAAATTCCGACAGTTTCTCTACCTCTAATGGCAATACCAGTGCGGTTTTCAGTCGAAGACGAAGATGACGTCCGCATTGTATGGGCATACCCCGATATGCCGAGAGATGGTCCAGGGATTCCAACATTATACGAGATAATGACTTGCTCTGACATTGAAGATTTGTACTCTGATGATGACGACAATTATGATAGTGATTTTGAGTGGCAAACTTGTGCCGGTCAAAGAAAACCTCAACAAATATTCACTAGATGTGTAAGTCAGCCCGAGTCTAGTACAAGCTACATGAGAGAGAAGAAAAACAAATAAAAGAATATTAAGAGCAAAAAAGTTAAGAAGGAAAAGAAACAATGGGAAAGTTGTGAAGATAATTACACTCAACCTGAACGGACACCCATTACCTTGAAAGATTTCATCCCAGAGGAAATTATTAAAGATGAATCTCCAAATGAAGAAGATTTTTGGGGTGAAGAAATCGCCCAATGTTGTATGGTCTCGTGGGCAGATAGTTGTGAGAGGAGCAATCGGAAGTAGACGCGGTTACTCTTCGATCCGGACGCCAACTTTCTCCTCCATTGACAAAAGGAAAGGAGAAAGAGTCGACCATTATAGAAGGCTCAAAAACATCAGCTCCTAAGGAATGTCTTGACAAAGAGCCTCGTAATTCACCTCAAGACAATAAGGAAGAACACAAAAAAGACCCTACTTCTAAGAAATCGGATCTAACTCGAAAAGTATCTAAAAGAGAGGGAGTAAAATACGATGTGATAAATCATCTAAAACGCATCCCAGCGCGTTTAAGTGTATATGATGCATTGCAGATGTCAAAGGATTTGAGAAAGGCACTCATACGAGCCCTTACAGATCCAGAAGACTATAAGGATCAAGTTGACCCAGTTGAGATTGACGAGGTGTCATTAGCTCCAATAATTCACTGTGCTTCTTGCATGGCCTGCATAACATTCTCCGACGAAGATTTGCAATTAGGTGAAGAGCATCATAATAGACCTTTATACATAACGGGAATAATCGGAGATTCCAAGATCAATCGCATCTTGCTTGATTGTGGATCAGCAGTAAATCTCCTTCCGTTTAAGACTTTGAAAGCAATGGGGTTGACCTCCAACCAGTTATCCCCTACTTTGCTCACCATTCAGGGTTTTAATCAAGTGGGGCAAAAAGCCATGGGTACTATAGCTCTAAAGGTGATGTTAGATGAGCTTTACAAAGACGCCCTTTTTCATGTAATTGATGCAAATACTTCCTATAATGCTCTACTCGGACGACCATGGTTACATACAAGTAAATCAATTGTTTCCACCCTTCATCAATGTCTGAAATATACAGATGAAAAGGGAAATGAAAGAACAATCCGAGGAGACTCAAACCCTTTTCATGGGGAAAATGTCAACTATGCCGATGCTAAGTTCTACAATGGCATAAGCTTTGAGTCAAATACACCGTTGTACAAAAGCAGTAAAAATGTGGAGTTTTCCAAAGAAAATTCGCTTCAAAAAGTTGCACAAATATCCAATGTGACCTCAAGAGGGAGAAACGGTGAAAACACACAGCCTAAGGTGTTATTTAAATATAAGTCAAAAGATAAGAGGAAGGTGGGAGAAAAGCCTTTAACCTCTGTCGAGGAAATCATGCAGTCTCTCATAACAAGTTATACTTGCCCCATTCGGAAGATTAATCAGTCCATTCCAAGAAAAACTATGGTCATCCGCCAAATTTCCGGGCATGAGAAAGCTGGAAATAAACTATTGGTTTTGAAAGGAAAGGTCTCAAGTCCTTGCCACAAGGCCTCAATTTCAAACTTATACAAAAGTCATAAAATCAAAATACAAAGGCGGTTGTCATTTCCAAAAAAATATAACTCTACAAAAGGAATTGGACGAGGACAATTGCAATAATTTACAAATCTCTCAAGAAGAAGGACTTTTGACAGCCAGGATTACAGAGCCGGGGATATTGACACTAGAAGAACAACAAATGTTTTCGGAAGATATGGAAGCAACTCCACGAGTGTCGGTATTTGATAGACTTAATGAAAATCCAATAACTGGGGCACATCGAATCTCAGTGTTCCGAAGGCTTGAAAATATTGTTGAGCCTACACACAAGAAAATTTGTGTGAAAGGAAATAAAATGTCAAAACAGAAGAAGAATAGAGGGCATACGCTCTTTTAGATGTTGACAGCGAGGAGATAAATGTGATGTCCTCAATAAATGGGAAAGGCTTAAATCGTCAATGTTCTCACACCGACGTGCATCACGGTCCGGGATACTTGAACAATCAATTGATCTCATCCTTTGCCTCAGGAACTACGTCAAGACTTGATCCCAACAAGGGTACGTAGTAAATTCGATACCAAAAACATATGTCTCGGATTCAGTCGTCAAAAAAAAATAAAATCAAATCAAATAAAATTCTCATTACGCAAATGATAGTCAAAATGACTTGGGCAACCCTTCATAGAAGGTGGGTTCTTGCTATTTTGGTGATGCGTATGAATGAGATTTAAAAAAAAATGCATATGATAATGGATTAACATTTAGGCAACCCTGCGGGTGGGTCTAAATTTAATCCTTAGTGCATTAAGTGTAAATACATATTTATATATGAACTATATAAATACCGGAAAAAAAAACATATAAAAAAAAGCATGCATAGTTATACTCTTGAGCCCTTAAGTATGCAAATGATAGTTGAGTGATTTGAGAAACCCTTCATAGAAGGTGGACTCAAATTATTTCAGTGATGTGTACGATGAAGGGGCGTTAAAAAAAAAAATCAGTTCACACATAACTACAACGGCTTGATCCTTCAAAAAGAGGATACGTAGGCAGTCTAGCTGGTCGAAATGCTAGATGCAGCCACCCCTAAAAAAATTGGAGGGGAAATTTCGGTAAGATGGATATAAGGATTAAAACTCCACGTATAAGACAAACTTTGAACGCATTCAGAAGTTCATACGTACAAAGTTTGGGGGCATCTGTTTGACCCGAAATTTTCACAAATTTATTAATGATAAAAGAATAAACAAATAAAATAAATCCATCAATATAAAAAATGACGTGTTTTGTTACTTTCATAATTGTAAGTGTACGAAATGATTGCGAGTCACATATTAAGTACGGAGGTGTGAAAGAAATAAAACATAAGCAAAATAAAAGAAGTAAAAATTAAAAATAAAATAGAAAGAAGACTACGTTGTTTTCTGTCAAATATCATGCAAAGAAATGGTAAAAGAAAAGGGTAAATATTTACCTTTTTAAATTAATAGATAATTAGAGGTGGTTATTGACAGTTAATACTACAACCGCTTAATCCTACCCCTATTTAAAGATTAATCCGTTAAAAAAACTGACAGAAAAAAATCAGAAGAAGTATTGAACAGACAAAGAAAGAAACGAAGGAAAGCAAACGAGTGAAGATACCGCAGAAGAGAACGACGGTGACATTGGCAGTCGCTTTTCTTTCTTCCCGAAATTTGATTAAAGTATCGAGTAAGAGTGATTTTGTTAGATCGTTTCCTTACGTGCCTCTTATATGATTTGGTTTGAAAACTCATGCGTCAAATTGGATTCTCAATCAAACTCAAACAATTTTAAAGTCGACATTCATGGATAGTCTACTATTTTGATTGGGTTTCTCTGTACACAGCAAAGAAGGCACAAGTTGATATTCACAAAACCATTTGAGTATGGAAGAGATATTAAATATTTTTGAAGCAGAGAGAGTTTGAAAAGAAAAGATATGTATTACAATGGATATTATCTAATACATATTTTTATCCTCTATTTGTGACCATTACTCACGATTATGACCTTTCCCACCTAGAGCTTGAGAATCACAGAGATGGAGAAAAGAAGTTGGAGTTAGCAGCACAAGATTGACAACAGTAATTAAGTCATTTAAACATTCATCATTTTGTGCAGAGGCTACTGAATTTGGGATGAGAGCACTAATGGAAGCAACGACCCCAAAAAGCAAATCCGCAATAAACCATTCGGGTGCAAGCGATCCGTAGTCGGTCGGAATCGATGGATTCCTCCACTACAAACCCGTAGTTGGATCGGATGTACTTACTTTTGACCGTTACACACAAATCTCGTAGTCGGATTGAATCGATGGATTCCGCCACTACAAACCCGTAGTTGGATCGGAAGTACTTACTTTCGACCGCTACACACAAGTCTCGCGGTCGGTTGGATTCAATTGATTCCTCCGCAGCAAAACCCGTAGTCGGATGGAATCGATGGATTCCGTCGCTACAAATCCGTAGTTGGTAGGAATCGATGGATTCTGCTGCTACAAAACCGTAGTTGGTCGGAATCGATGGATTCCGCCGCTGCAAAACCGTAGTTGGTAGGAATCGATGGATTCTGCCGCTACAAAACCGTAGTTGGTTGGAATCGATGGATTCCGCTGCTGCGATTGTAGTCAATCCGGAAGTATTTATTTCCGGTCTCTATCAGATCTATAGTTGCTTCATCCACTACACAAGGCTTATACCGGATTGATGGGTTCGCTTCATCGATGCTCATGACTAGCTTCCATGGTTGCACCGTCATATACCTTCACGATATATATAAAAGGCAGAAACAGAAAGAACCGAAAAAGAGGAAGAAGAAGAAGAAGTACCTCCTGCAGACGAATGAAAGAGGAGGATGAGTGAACAAGTAAAATACAAAAAAAAAAGAAAGATTTATAAATGAAGGAAGAGAGACCAATTAGACGTTACATATCCTAGCATTAAGGAGATAATTAGTTATTTCCTATTAAATAGGAATTAATTAGAGGATTTCTAATTAG
This sequence comes from Fagopyrum esculentum, assembly GCA_033239045.1. NCBI lineage: Eukaryota > Viridiplantae > Streptophyta > Magnoliopsida > Caryophyllales > Polygonaceae > Fagopyrum > Fagopyrum esculentum. The sequence goes on along the minus strand of BSUD01000006.1, from coordinate 22,918,058 downwards.
TATCATATTTGGGTATGTAAAACGACTGGAATTGGAAATAAATAATTAAAGCGAAAGAAAAAAAAGTTAATGTCAAGATTTGTTTATGAAGATCCTAAAAAAGGACATTGGTAAATCATAAAAGATTTATTTACAAAGAGAAAAAACGGCATAATGCAATTTGGGGAAGAAAATATTTATTGGAGAATTATTAGGCCTCCTATTTTAATGGAGAGTAAATTATTTTTTGATCATCAATTTGTTTTAATTAAAAAAAAGAGAAGAAGAGAGCAATTTATGAAGGGAGGTTAATCATAAGTCAAAATAAAATAAGCAATTTTGTGTGCATGCATGTAAAGTGTTCATGTTCATTACATAGACCTAATTTAAGTTTAAGGTTAAGAACAAGTGAATATGTTGATTAAATAAAAGGTAGAACTACGTTATGACTTGATGCTCGTTCTGAGCTACGTAGGAAATCCGATATTAAGTTAAATTGGATTCAGTCGTCCCGTCCGAGTGAAGTAAATTTTGATATAAATCTCGGATATAAATCAAATGTATCTTTATAAAATAAATTTCCAGAACTACGTAAAGACTTGATACTCGATTATGAGTTACGTAGGAAACTTGGTCTAAACTAAGTGTAGTCGCCCAAAATAAATAAAATACAATAAAGTCCATGTGACATATGTATTTAAAATACTAAAAACAAATCATTGACTTTCGTATAAAATTAAAGTCTAAACTAAAAATCCAAAATTTATAAAATACCAAATTAAAGTATAAGAAATATAAATAAACTTTCTAATCATGCATATGATATTAGGAGAATTAAGCAACCCTTCATAGAAGGTGGGTTTAATTTCATCCCTTTGATGCATGAACGAAAATATAAACCATGCAAATGATAGTTGGGTTATATTTAGGCAACCCTTCATAGAAGGTGGGTCTAGATTACATCCTCTGATGCATGAAACAAACTGAACTACGTAAGGCTTGATTCTCTTTAAAGAGATACGTAGGCAACCCTTAAAAATATGGGTGCAGCCCAATTAATAAAAACCCCTAAATATTTTGGTATTTATATTATTTCGAATCAAGAGGATAAAAAATAGGGTCGAACTAAAATATTTTTAAAAATGAAATAAAATAATGTTTTGGGAAATTTATACACATTTTTCCTCAACAGGTACCTTTGCTGTTTTTCAAAGTGTTTCTTTTCTTATTTTCTATTTGCTTCGAGTTCTTTGATTGTGCAGGATTTGGGTCATCTCATGATCTAAAAAGGGAATTAAGGAAGAACAAGTTAACATCAGTAAACTCACTAAAACAAAACAAAGATTCATGTAGATCATTTTTTTTTTTTGCAATGGTTATCATGAAGCAAGCAAAATACACACAAAGACTAAGGCACAAACCCGAATTGTGAGTATTTAGTTCTTGAAGAAGAATAACGAATGTTTGTTATGTACTCAGAAGGCCATTTTCAAATGAGTACCACCGGGGCAAGAGCGAACATTATAAGGATAGAGGAACAAATACAATCAATAGACATGAACTCCTACAACAAAAGAAAAAAAGAGCAACTATATTCAGTTTTGCCAACATGTGACCAGTTTAACGAGTGTGTATAGAGTAACCATGAGTCACAATAAGTTGACCCATAGGGCAATAGGTCAAGTGATCAGATTGCGCGTGATTTCTTTTGATTCCAAAGGTATCCAGATTGTACTATGTTGGTTAATGTATTCTCAGAAATCAAGAACAATATACTTTGTGGTAATTATCGAACACTATCCTACTATTTTTCGGTTGAGCCCTACTTCTTATGATTCCTATGGATCATCAGTTATGAAAAGTTTCAATTTGAAACAAAAATCAATGACATTGTATCAGACTGTAAACAAGCGGAATTCAAGGGAACAAAAGTGTATTTCAAATTTACATGGTCAATATTGGATCAATAAGAGAACACAATGTTATCTGATAACAATAACCTAACATTTCCATTCTCCACAAACATTGGCATATCGTTGGCATATCGCTGGTTTTTACCAAAAATATTGGCATATCGTTGGACCAGCAGTTACCCGGGTTAGCAGTTACCCGGGTTGTCAAAAGCTTCTATAGAACCAGAAAATTGTTAAGGCAAATCAATCATACATTTATTGCACTGTTACATAAAATAGATAATCCATCAACAACTGCCCAGTGCAGACCTATAAGTCTAGTATCAACTGTGTACAAAATAATTGCAAAGATTCTTGCTAGAAGACTAAGTTTAGTCCTTCCTAAACTCATACACCCATTACAAAGGGCTTTCATAAAAAATAGAGCAATTCAAGACAATGTGCTTATAGCACATGAAATTTTCCATGGTTTTAAAACAAAAAAAAAGGAAGAGACGGGTTCATGGCCATCAAGCTAGACATGGAGAAAGCATATAACAAAGTAGAATGAGAATGTTTAAAAGCGGTACTAGAAAAATTCGGTTTAGGAAAATTTCTAGAATGGATATAAGAATGTGTCTCTACAGACTCGTACTCCATTCTAACTAATGATTCTCCTACCAACCTTTTTGCACCGCAGAGAGGACTCCGTCAAGGCGACCCCCTCTCCCTTCTGTTTAACCTTTGTGCGGAGGTAATGGCCAGAAATATGCAAAAATTGGCATACGATAATCCTAGGGATGTGGGATTTCCTATCACAAAAAATGGAACAAGAATACCTTTCCTAGCCTTTGTTGATGATGTTATTATCTTCACCAAGGCCAATGTAGAAGCAAGCAACAAGATCATATCGGTTTTAAAGGACTATTGTGATATCTCTGGACAAGTCATTAATTACCATAAATTTGCGTTCCAAACAAATGCGAACATTGATCAAAGTAACAAAAGAAGAATCCAAGGACAATTAGGGATCATTGCTTCAACTAGTCTCGAACAGTACCTTGGATGTCCGTTTATCAACGAGCGTGTCCATAGGGATATCTTTAATTCCGTCATCATTAAAACTAAGCAACAACTAACTAAATGGAAAGTGTCATCTCATTCACAAGAAGGCAGAATTACTCTTATAAAGTTAATCCCAATGTGAAACCAAGCTACTTAATGCAGGCATTCATGCTACCGACTAGTATCCACCTCGAATTAGACCAACTCGATAGGAATTTCTTTTGGAATAAGGGTCCCAACTTCCATCCATTAATTAGTTGGGACAAAATCTGTAAACCAAGATCACTAGGAGATACTAGGATTAGAAAAGCGGAAGATACGAATAAAACACTACAAATGAAACTTCTATGGAAAATCATGGCGGAACCGGACAATATTTGAGTGAAAATTGTGGATGAAAAATGTCTTAAAGGTTCTTGCCTTTGGAACTATCATTATGGGTCTAATGTTTTATGGCAATGGAAGAAACTACTAAAACTAAGAGAAGATTTTGATAGAGGGCTTAGATGACGAGTAGGTGATGGAAGAACGGTCAGATTCCAAAAGGACATATGGGTAAATGACAAATCACTCATAGACTTAGTGACGAATATAAACATGATAAACCAAAATGAAATCACCCATTCGTATATCACATATAAGGAGTGAAATCATCATTTGTTAAATCGACTAACCACAATACTGCCTACGAGCATCATTGAGAGAATAAAAAATTACAACCTTCCTCACAATGAGATTAGGGATAGACTGTGTTGGGCGGCAAATGATGAAGGATGACATTCGACTAAATCAGCTATGGAAATGATTCAGAAAGGAAAAGTGGGTTACCTTGGATAAGACGTGGATATGGAAAATTGACGCCATGCCTAAAATCTAAAACTTCTTGTGGAAACTAACTCTTGATGGATTACCTACAAAGTAGAATCTCGGTAGACAAAGAATTCTAATTGTTATGAACTGCGAATTTTGTAATCACCATACAAAAAGTGTAAAGAATTTGTTCTTTCAATGCCCATATATGACAACTTCTATCGATAACATCAAAGTATCAACCATTTTACGGAAATATGACCTGGATAAAGGAACATTGGACAGACTATTCTGGACCTTAAAGGAACAATTACATCTTTTTAATTTAGATACCTTACTGTCATTTGGTGGAACATTTGGATGGTTCAGAATCAGTTCATTTTTAACAAAACAGCGATTCCACAAAACCTCAAATCATTAGCCTTAAACCAGATTGTAGAATGGGTGCAAGCAAACAAAAATTTGAACAAAATCGACACAAGAACCAAGAAACAAAGAAGAAAAACAAAAAAGATAAAATGAAAACGCCCGGAAGAAGGCACTTTTAAACTCAATTTTGACGCATCACATAATTCTGCAAACCATTTCTCCTTTGATTACATTATTAGGAACCATTGTGTCGCTCCTATCACTTTAGAAAGTGGCAAATGTAATGCAGAATCAGTGTTAGATGCAGAAGCACTAGCCCTTAGGGAAGGCTTACAAAAGGCCAAGGGGATAGGAGTGAATTCAATTGAGATTGAAGGTGATAACTTGATGCTCATCAATGCGATTAATCGAATCTGAAAACCTCTGTGGGGTTTGGATATGATCATCACGGATATCTCAAATTTGATCTTGGGATTCTCTAACTCCCTAACATAACACATGTGACGTCCGTAATTTTTATTCCGGTTAGTGAGCGGTTATCGACCTTCCCGCATACGCGGCTCAGTCATTCCGCAGGCACGAGGTGTTGAGTGACAGATTTTTATCCTAAAATTCCGTTCCGACCCTTCATTTCCCTGCCTTTGCTTTTGGACTCCTCAATATCTAGCAAAAGGAGTGAGGATGGAAGTTGACCCCTTGTTCTCCCCACCTTGTGTAGCCTTGCCTTTCCCCTCTCTCCTCACTCTTGTCATTCACGTTACTCATTTTCACCTCTTCTTTCTCTCTTCTCTCTCTTCTCCTTGGATCTCCTTGAGTGTGGCCAGCAGTGGAGGAGATTTGGATCTATTTTGGTAAGACTCTCCTTCATCTTTCCCTCTTTCTCCTTGCTTTCATTCCCTCTTCTTCATCTTCCACCATTGTTTTGGTTGGAGCTTTGGAATAAGGTCCTTTCTTGATCTTCTTTGTGCATGTGTTCCTAGCAAGTTTAGGTTGTGGAGGAGAGCTTGGATATTGTGGTTGATGTTTGGAGAAGAGACAGCAAGAGAAGGAAGCCATTAAAGCTCAAGTGCACAGTCGAAGACAAAGAAGAATCGCTTTCTGTAGTTCGACCGTGGGGGCGGCAACTCAGTGCCGCAGGGGAGGACCTTGGCCACCGCAGGGGAGGCGCCAAGTACCGCAGGGGCGGTGCCTCGAGCCGCAGGGGCGGTGACAGCCAGACCGCAGTCGCGCCAGTTTGCTTCTGCGCCGAGATCCTTGTGATTCTCGTGTCACACCATAACTGGAAATAGTACGGGACTAACGTAAAAGAAAAGATAATAACCCGATTTCTGTGTGAGCATGTTTGTGTGTTTTACTTTATTATGTGTTTGTGTCTTATCGTTTCTTCTAATATTCGGAATGTTAGCTAACGGTTTTAAAAAGGTTGTTGTAGATGCTCTGCAGGTTAGAGACGCCGCCGAGTGAGGTGGAGGAGTGGACAGTCGGGGTCTTCGTACATTATAGGACGGGGATGGGATTTCTATTTTACTATGTTATGGACTTGTATACTTATGTTATGGAATTTGTTGTCGTTTTGATGACTCGGCTAAATTTCCACTTTGTACTTTATCTTTCAGATTTCTCGCGCATGCATTAAAATGTTTTCAATATTTGCCTTTATTTGTGCCTTGTTGGAAAGGTCCGGTGAAATTGTTGTGAAGTTAAGGGTCGGGACCCATTGTGAGGTCTCCGCCCGTAGCGCTCCGAGTCCCGCGGATTTGGGTGGTTACAACACATTTACACGGAAATTAATACGGTCGTAGACAAGATTGTCATGCATGGACACAACATCGTACCGGACGTCAATGTTATTCCTGAAGATGATCAAAACCTCATCCGCAAGGATGTTTTCGGTCGATCGGTTTCCAGGAACTAATCCGCCTTATTCTCTTACCTATGTATCAAAAAAAGAATATCATTGTTTTGAAAATATGTCAACAAATCGAAAAGCAAGCACTGTTGGGAGTTGGTGATGTTCATACAAGTAACGAGACAGTGAAAGAAACTATTTTCAATTCAGCCCCAAAAATTTTTCAAACAAAAATCGAAAGCAAAAGCGGTGAAGAAACAGAAATGTCGAGAGTCAAGTATCAGTGAAAAACCAATTTCAATTCAGTCCCAAACGATACGGAGAAGGAAACCAATTTCAGTTCGGGTGACGGCGGTAGGAGGAGAGAGAAGCGAAGGGTTGTCGAGAGAGAAGTTGATACCTCCACAAAAATAAAATAGGTATATCAAAATGGGGGTATTGGAGATATCGGGTATTATTTTGATACCGATACCCCAAAAATACCAAATATCCTATATGGGTCTGAATGATACCGATACCCATATCTTTAACTAGGGTATAGATACCAAACGATCTCTTAGCCTTCGTCGCCGTCAAAGACTCGGAGGAACCCTATCCTCTGTCTGAGGAAGTGCCGGAGAAGAAGAACACTAACCCTTCACCGTCAAAGAAGAACCCTAGCATGTCGCTCTTCGTCTAAAATGTGAGATTTGACTTCATTTGTTGCATTTACCCAGCTACCACCTTGCGGAAGCGCCGGAGAAGAACCCCAAGCGTTCGTCGTTGGACAAGAACCCTAGTCCGTCACCCTTCATCGCCCTTCCTCGCAAAAATGAGTTTTGACTTCCTTCTTGCTTTTACCCCGTTATAGCCTTACGACAAATATGAGATATGGTTTTCATATACAAAAAAAATAATCAGTATTTTTTCTATATTTTAGACGAGCCTATACGAGTTGCACGGGTTAGTGACGAGCCCAATGTTTTTAAATATGAATGAGATGAAAACGAGCGTTTGGTGAGGCCGAGTCCGAGCTGAGCCCGAGTTGATCGTCTCGAATACAACCCTAGCCTCTTTCAAAACTAAAAACACTGCCATTGACGTCGCTTCTGCCCTTGAATATCTTCACAACGTGTTTGCAAGTCAGATCGCGGATTGTGATCTAAAACCAACGAACATCGTGCTTGATGAAGACATGACTGCACTTCTCGGCGATTTTGGAATAAATAAGTTTCTTATCGAAACCTCAACCTCCAACACCACAAATAAAATTAGTTCAACTCAAGTGAGAGGAACTTTTGGATATGCAGCACCAAGTACAGTTATTTCTTATAGTATAATAACCCCTTCGATAATACTTTAGATTTATATAACACATTTCATTTCACATGTTATATAGAATATGGTCTTGGAAGCAAGGCATCACCTGCATGCAAATTCGTACCACATGAACGTGTTATTCATACCCCGACTACGGCTACGCATTGTGGAGGCGTAGCAACAAGCTTATTTTGACCAAAAAATAAAGGAAAATGGTTACGACTACGCATGGCGTATGCGTAGTGGTAGCATGTATTATAGTCTATATTTTGGGACTTGTTTAGACGTTTTATCTTCAATAATCTGCATGATTGAATGTATATTATGTGATTATATTGTTGTTTCATCTACCTTTACGGGAATTGAGGTCTACACCAAGTTTCGTTGTAATCGTAGGTAAAATGGCACATTTTGGATCGAAATAGAGCTAAGGAGCAAAGGAGTCATAGGAACTACATTCAGGAACTTAAAAGAGAACTCAGGAAGCAAGGAATTAACAAAGAAGATTTACTTTGGACCATATTTGAGAGATTTCACATTTAGCTGAGATTCACCTCGGTTAGCTACAGTGTCACCTCGACCGAGGTGATCTAGAGGAACGCCCCGACCGAGGCGAATACCCTGACGGGGCGAGATACATTTTATTTGGCTGATATCTTTTATTTTTGGAAGGAGAATCTTATATTTTTGAGCTGGATTTCTGGAAGGAAGATCATATATTTTAGAGATCTATTTTGGAGAAAAGATATATTTTTATTAGGAAATTGTCTTTTTAAGATATTATTATCTTTGGAAGATAATTGTCCTATATAAAGGGTTGGATTTTCCACAATTCAGCCATCGTTTGATCAACAAATTTCTCCCAGCTGTAGTAAGGAAGAATTTCTGGAAGTTTGAAGGAAGTTTTGAAGATTGAAGGAAGGAAGTTCATAGTTTTGTGATAGTTTGTGAGGGGATTTGTAAGACTTTCTTAGATTCCCTTTTGTTTGATTGTCTTGTTAGATTTGTGATCCAAGGAACGCTGATTTGTTTGATATTTGATTCAGTTATTAAAGCCTTGTTCTTAAGGTTTTTGTGTTCAAATATTCATTCCCTTCTCATATATTTGATTATTGCTTTCATGATGATGAGTGGCTAATTTCCTTGTGCGATTCTAGGGTGATTGGCTGAAAGTTGTGGGAAAAACAATGATAGAATAATCTTAATCCCAGTAGGACCCTGAAAGCTCGAGTCTTTAACCTTAACCCTAGAACATCTCGTTCAGTCGATGAACATCTCGGCCGGGGTGGAACTTGACTGACCGAGGTGACCTTTTCTGATCCGTAATTGAGAGTTAAGTGTTAGAGTTTGTCAAATTCTATTCTTATTACACCTTTCCTGGTTCAATGCAAGCTCAGGATGAGACTTATCCAATAATTCCTTAGTTTGTTTACCCAAGAACATAAGTGTATGTAATAAAGGTTCATCCTTTATTGGGGTTTGAGTGTGCCTTCATTCCATCTTTGTGAGTTAGCCTGAAACTTACCCGGTAAAGGTTGATTCTATTCCCTTAGTTGGTGTGTTGTTTTGAGATTATAATTTCTTTCCTTAGTACCTTGAGACTTACCCGGTAATAGGAGCTTTTGGTTTGGAGTTAATGAGTAGTGAGACTTACCCGGTGATCTATTCCACTTTAGAAACACCTTCCCTTTGCAAAATCTCAGGTTTGTCTGCTTATCTTGAGATCTTGAGTTGGAACCACAACTAGATGTTTTAATCCCTAGAATTTGCATACTTTCCTTAATTGACATTATTATCATCTCTTTGATTGTTTTAATCACTTTTGTGGTTATTAGTTGCATTGACGACCTATACTTGCTTTGTTTCACCTAAATTCCTGAGATCGACACCCCGGAATTCTTACTTTTACTATAATTGATCCGTACACTACGGGTTCACATCCTTGTTTTAAGCATATTTCTTGGGATATAAATTTAAAGCTTGCACACACCGTTTGGAGCAAACACTTAGTAGTACATAACAAATATTTTGTTTGAAAAACTAAGGAAAAATAATTGTGGATATGCAGTGTGTAGCCGTACTAGGTTAAAAAAATAAAAATAAAAGTAATGACTACGACTACGCAGTGCGTAGCCGTAGTAGGGTACGAATAGCACATGTATGTGGTACATGTCCGTGGTACGAATAGCAATAACCAACATTTACAACTTTGGGATTATTGAATTAGAGGTGATGACATCCAAGAAACCAACGGATCCAATGTTCAAAGAAGGTATCAAGCTGCATAACTTATCAAAACCAGCATTTCCCAATTGGGTGTTGGATATTATTGACCAAAGAATGTTTGGTGATAGCAACTTGATCTTTGCAAGAGCAATTGGATATTAAGAATGCACTCAATACATTGAAATTAGCAAAGCAGAACATCCTCTCAACAGCACACAAAAACCAAATAACAAGTGAATGTTGAACTCAGCTTAGTTGCTAGACCTTTTTATCCTGTTTAATATGTAATGAAGCTCAGCATTGCTTATTATAATTACACTACCCTATGTTATATGTGCAGGTAAGTTTTGCCTTATTTATCAATTTAATCTGAAATTCTCTCATTTGAATGGATCAGCTTTTAACTGTCAACATCATAAGACTTTCTTCCATGGTTTTTCATTCAACTTTAGATGTTTCATTAGCCAACTAACCATGTGGTTAAAAAGACAAGTAAAGGTAACAAAGAGAATGGACAAAAATTAGGCAAGCAGCCATAGGCCGGTAACTAAGGTGTATCATAAACAAAGCAGTCACTGGTAATCACAAACGTTCCTCGGAAATGATATTAGACAAATACTCAAAAGGTTTGTGACACACTAGAAGTGACTGATGTAGATCAAGTGAGATGAAACTTGTAAATTGATACCTCCTACAGAGCATCTTGTATGAGCCTCTCAGCTACAGCCTTGGGAAGCCCCATCACACTATCAATTGAGCCTACCTGGATATTCAACAACAAAGGATTAGTTTGAATAGTAATACTAACAGTAAACTGAAGAATGACATCAATATCTCATATACAGGGGAGAAAACATAGCAAGCTTACCACTTCCTTGACATAGGGTAATATGAGAGGGTGTTCAATTAGTAATCCACCAGCCACATATAAGGTAATACCTTCCTCAATCTGGACAAAGAAATAGCAGCAACCAAAGATATAAAAAGGCATTGTTCATATTACAAATCAGGAGGTGAAATGTATATATTCTCACCAGTTTGTCCATGGCTTCTTCTGGAATCTCATCGAATACGATCTGCATAAATCACGCCAAACTCCTTAGAGATTTTGTCACGGGTATGGAAAATAAAAATTATTGACTCGTTTATGGCAACAATTTTGTGTACTAGTAAAATGTCAGTACACAAAATATCAGATTTTCCCCCCTTTTCCCTTCTATCTTTTCAAGAGGTAGGGAATAAGGAGTAGCATTGCTCTAGTAATCACTTATCACCAAAAAATTTATATTTTCCAAGTGAGTCAACCATGTTCATGTACTACAGAATAAGATATTTTCCCACTTCAAAATTACTTTACCAATGGCTGCAAAAGCAACAATCTGTGATCCAAGATCATCTATAACCAAACTTCAAGCCAGGATAGAAGAGAACTAAACCCCAAGTGCTATCATATGGCACATTCAAATAAAGAAGAAATTATCATAACATCTTCAATAGCTAAGGGAGAGAAAGTGGAACCACCAAGCCTCACAAGATGCACCATAAAGTCATCAGCTTGAGGAAGACTTCCACTGCTCCATGTTACATTAAATTGGAAGAAGAATATAGCAAGTGCAAGAGAAAAAAAAAATGTACCTCTACTCTATCCCATTCCCCTTTTCTGACCCCTGTCTTAAGGTTCGTCACAAGAACCGAGCTAACTGTGGCAGCACTATGGCCAGAGTAATCTGTCATCCAAAAAGTAAGATCATAGGGAAGTCGGCCAAAATCGACAAAAGAAATCTGCATATAGATGAATGAAGTGAACCTTTGAGAAACTGGCGTGCCTCTTCCTTGTTAGCAGGCTTTTCGCGGATCATACCTTCGTACACCACCACCTCAAATCAATATGAAATTCAGTGAGGATCGAAACAAAATGGAAATAATCTCAAGAAAAAATGACAGATACATATGCATATGATTCGTCGACATGCATGCCTAAATTACACAATCGCTACACCTACAATGTAGGATACTCTGCACTAATACTCACGTACATCTTAAAACATTTTAAAAATTGCATCCACGCTCCTATACTTTGTAAGGTTCCTGCTTTCTTTTTAATTAATTTCTAGTTTTAGGATTTAGCTTGATCATCAATGGGAATCAGTTTATTTTCCTAATTCCCAACTGCAGCCCACAAGCCCAGTTTTATCCATTTTCCTTAGTTGCTTGATATAGGAGTAGGTTGTTCTCCTTAGTTGCCTGATTTTAGGAATAGGTTATTTTATTTCCTATTATAAAAGGAGGCACAAGGGCAATGTATTGGATTCAGACTTGAAGGAATTGAATTGAGAGGATAGGCGCAGCCTCAATTTTCTGCTCAGACATGGGATGCTTTGGTACCATGGTGGTCTGTTTGGAGCAGGAAAAAAGTCTTATAAGTAATTTTTAATGTAACAAAGGTCTCACGAGATTGAAAAATAGGGCTTATAAGGCCTTACATGTTCTCTATTTGTGTGACAAGCAGATCCAAAGTCTACAGTAGTCGATGCCTCACTAGCTACTAGTACAGATGCATTTCAGTTCAAGTATTTGTTAAAATATCATAAGTCTTCCTTAGTGAGATGTCTTTGTTGAGGGTTGGATTGATTCAAGTAATGCTCTGCCAAAGATTATGCATGGCAGAACTTTAAGATTTCTTGGTATCACACTCGGTCAACTCATAGCTCAGCATTTAAGAAAGGAGCTCATGCAAAATTGCAAATCAAGATTGACGTTACGCAAGCAATCAAGTGAACTCAATGCAAATACTATAAAACCCTGCACATAAACAAGCCAGGAATATGGTTTTATAAGAGAATACTTACTGTATCAGCTGAAACCAGAAGTGTTGGCTTAGCATCCTTCAACAGGCCATCAGCCAGTTGAAGCTTTGACACAATGGCATCAGCCTGAAAGACATATATGTAAATCAATCTACATGATGTTTGCCCCGAAATAAAGGCTCTCCTTGATTAAATAAATGATGCGTCAAATTGTTAAACAGCCTCATAAAGGTAATAGCAGTTGGTCAATTATGTGTACTGTGATTCGGCTGCATCCATTCAGACAACCTACTACCTAGTTAAGCAATAGAAAAGGTACATGTAAATCAAACTGTATAGAGTAAGTGAGGGTGAAGAAACTGCACCTTAGCCTCAGCAAGAGCCATAACTAACTCTTCGGGCTTTTCTTTCCTGATGCTCTTTTCATCGATGTCTGCAGTCTTAAGTAACAACAAGAGTCAAAACTGGGTCTCTTTACAAAAGTAGAGAGATTGTGAACTTGGACTAGATATTACCTTGATGCTGAATTGATATCCCATCTCAGCTAAAATTTTCCTACGTGCAACAGATGATGAACCCAAGATTAACTGCAAACAAACTACTACATTGTCAGGCACAAGGCCTCGTACTTTACCGAATAATCCATTTGTTTTTCTTACAGTTACAAGGTTCCACAGATCACAGAGCAATATTACAAGAAACAATCTGCGATGTACATCGGGTGCCTTCAGTAAGTGTGTATTATGGGAATCACGGGACTTATCGGGGATAAAAATTATGGGGAATTATAGAATTTCTTCAACTTCGCATAGATAATTATGGGAATTACGAGGAATTAAACGAACTCACCGAACAGGGCCATAGTTTTACTGAAATCGCTCATATCAATCCATTATAAAGTGATGTGAATCATGTGATGGTTGAAAGTCGAGGGAGGGACAAGAAATCGGCAAGACACATCTCTGAAACCCGTAAAAGTAAGAGTAAGCCCTATTAGGTTAAAACTCAAAGAAGCCTCGGAGATCGAAAGGAATAAACCGGCAGAATAGTTTGAAACAACTTCAACGTTTACTTCAACACTGTGGAATTCAAAGTATGCGAAAGCGGGATGCCAAGCCAATAAAGAATGTAAACCGCAAGGCACAGAAAGGTACCTTGAAAGGGGCGGATTTGGAAGCCATTTTATCCGAAAAACAATAAACAATGCGGCGCGAATCTGTGGTTCTCCAAAATACTGGGAGCGAAGATGAGTAGCCGACGCCGCGTATGAACGAAGCTAAAGGGCGAGCAGCGCGGATAGTACTAGGGCTAAGCATCTGCCAAAAACCTACAAAAACATGAACGGCAACCGGAGTAATCGGTTATGGTTTGACCGAAAGTGACACAGATTCAGCACAATGTCAAGTTTCAAATGATTACAGAACTTGTAGTCAGAGAAGAAGAAACTCAGGTTCAGCACAATGTTAACTTCGAATCATCACAAAGCAGTAAGCCATTAACTATTGATGTTGATTACTCGATTCAGGCTCATTTAGCAGAAAGAAGGAACTCAGATTCGACTGAAAAACATTCTCAATTCAGCACAAAGCACTGAAAGCACAAAGTGCCAGAAACTCTCAAACTCAGATTCAATTATTCGAAGCAAAAAAAAAAAAATTCGAATAGTTACATGAAGAAGGTCGGAAACATACTCGTCGCCGGAAATTGGATATGTCGCCGGAACTGGAAGGGATGTCTAGCTGACTGCGCAGCAAGGGAAAGCCGGAGAGGACAGTGGACAACAGGCCGTCGTCGCTGGCTCGCTGGACGGCTGGAGTCGGCAAGTCGCTGCTCCGCGCGGCTGCGCCTCTGCCTGAGCCCTGAAGTCTGTGGAAGTGGAACAGTGGTGGCTTTGCGAGTTGGGTTTTTCGAGGCTCTGCCTGAAGAGTGAAGAGACAATGATGATAAACGGCCTTGCCATCGTATAGGTATTCTTTTTCTGATAAGATTCTTCGGATTGTTGGAGTATGTTTGATATTAGGTTACTTAGAGATATTGTTTACAGAAATGTACGACAATATTCTTAGGGTTCGTTTGGTAGTACTCCTATTAAGGAATCGAAATCGGAATGAGTCATACAAATACCTCAGGTTTGGTAACTATGAAATGACTCATTCCAACTCTAAAGAAAAAGTTGATTCCAAAAATTAAATGTGGATAAATAAATATTTTTTAAAAAAAAATTATTTGTTGTTCATCAATTTATTTAAATTATATAATTATTTTGTAGAAAAACAAGATTTTGACAAAAAAAAAAAAAGTTCTTTTACCTATAATACAAATAATTAATTGGAGATGTAATGTGGTTAATGTTCAGGTACGGTCCTTTTATTGCGGTACGGCCGTACGGCCGTACCGCAGGGCGACACGTGTCCCGAAAAAAAAAAATTTTTTTTTTTTTTTCCTCTTTTCTGAAACGATTTTTTTTTTTTTAACGGAAACTAATGAAAATTTATTTGAACTACCATGTTATAATTTATGCACTATTATCCTATAAACTTTGAACTATTCCTATATAATCCATGAACTATTGCATTTTAATATAATCCATGAACTATTCTATTATAATTCATGAACTATCCCATAATAAGTTTTGAACTATTACTTTCACTCCTTTATAAATTTTTGCACTTTAAACTATTCTATTATAATTCATGAACTATTCTATTATAATTCATGAACTATCCTATAATAAGTTTTGAACTATTACTTTCACTCCTTTGTAAATTTTGCACTATGAACTATTCTATTATAATTCATGAACTATCCTTTTAAAAGTTATGAACTATTACTTAATAAGTTTTGAACTATTACTTTCAATCCTTTATAAATTTTACACTATGAACTATTCTATTATAATTCATGAACTATCCTTTTATAAGTTATGAACTATTTCATATTAAGTTTTGAACTATTACTTTTACTCGTTAAAAAAAAAAAAAAAT
Source organism: Fagopyrum esculentum (assembly GCA_033239045.1). Taxonomy (NCBI): domain Eukaryota; kingdom Viridiplantae; phylum Streptophyta; class Magnoliopsida; order Caryophyllales; family Polygonaceae; genus Fagopyrum; species Fagopyrum esculentum. The sequence continues at coordinate 22,902,778 of BSUD01000006.1, read as the reverse complement.
TTTTTTTTTTTCGGGACACGTGTCGCCCTGCGGTACGGCCGCACGGCCGTACCGCAACAATGGGCCGTACCTGAATAATACCCATGTAATGTAATCGAAAAATGCTCGAATACAATATAATTTGTTCAATTAGAAAAAATATATTTGATAGAATAAATATATATACCTATTTATTTGGGTTGACGATTGTTTATTGTTTAATCGTTAGTCTTCATTTTTCTTAAATGTAGTTTAAAAAATTACATATATTTACATTATAAACATTCACACATTTATCATCAAATATGATATGATTTCTCGTTTCATAATTCATATAAAATCAAAAGCATGTGTCAAAAATATTTCATTTCAACATCATACCAAACACTGGTATCATGAATGACTTATTCCAATTCCTTATTCAATTTCGATTCTTGATTCCAACTCCATTCCTACAGGTAATACCAAACGAGCCCTTATTGTTCTTCTTCATTCCAAATATACTAAACGAGCACATCATGTAAAACTAGGTCCATAGGAAAGCCTGCGTAATCGTTATCCCTCATTTTGGTTTTGGTGTTGATGTTGTGATTGTTTGGAAATATTTATCCCTCATTTTTGGTTTTGGTGTTGCTGTTGTGATTGTTTTGATTTGGGCTCAGAGTTTGATCAATGTATCGTCTCAATTGTTCAATTATCATCAATTTTTTTGTATTTGAATTGTTCAATTACACAATTGCAGGTTTGTTGCCATTGTTTTGATTTTAATCTATTTCCTTTTTTCAATTCTTGCTCAAAAACAATTGCAGGCTTGTTGCCATTATCATCAATTTTCTTACTCCTATGCGTTACTTGTCCGCTAGTACAGTTTCATTTATAAATCAAAACCAATTTGGTGCTTTGTTTCTAGAACACAACGATTTCTTCATTCTAGTTCGGAAATTATATGGTGATGATTTGTAACACCCCGAATCCGCGGGATCTCGGAATGCTACGGGCGAAATCACACAATGGGTCCCGACCCTTAGCCTGACAACAATCTCACCGGACCTTTCCAACATGGCACAAATAAAGGCGTAAAAACTCGATATCGTTTATAATGAATGCAAGACTGAAAAATAAAGGTACAACGTGAAAACTCAACCGAGTCTTCAAAACGACACAAAAACTCCAAGAAACGTAAATCCATAAGCGTACGACAATCTATAATCCAACATAACGTAATAACGATAAACAATCCCAAAAACGTCCCGTCCTACAATGTACGGCGACCCTCGGTTGTCCACTCCTCCACCTCACTCGGAGGTGCCCCTAACCTGCAAGGCATCTACACAAGCGGTTTAAAACCGTTAGCCACATTCGAAGCATTAAAGACATGGTGAAGGCACATACACAATCATACATCACAACATCACATAATCATGCTCATCAAACAAGTCCGGTTTATTATCTTTACTTATTAGGTCATATCCCGTTCTAATTCAACTTCGTTTTGTGACACGGGACCACCGTGATCCCGCATCGGTCCCTACTTACCGGCATGGAACGGTACGGATGCCTCCGCCGTCTAACTAGCACGGGCTAGTCGCCGAGAACCTCCTAGACTCTCGCAAGAGCTAGGAAAATGATGTCACCGTTATCATACACTTGGGCCAAATAATACATAAATGTCGGTGGTCCAATTACCGGTTCAGTTGATATAACGAAAGCGATAAATCGCACACCACCAAACACACAATGAATTTAATACGTCAAATACGGCTAAGTAAGTCCGGAGACTTACCTCGTCTCTCAAATCACAACACTCTAGCTTCCTCAATGGGGAAGTACACAACCTGCTCATACACGAATACACTCATCAACACAAGTCCACACTCATGAAGTCATAGACTTCATTCTAGTGATCCAAGCAAGATCCCACAACTCTCAAACTAGGAATGCATCTTAGGGTCCAAGGTACTCATGATACTCTCAACAAGCAAGGGAAACTCACAACAGCCTATACAACCTAAGGACATGATCAACAACAAAAGCCTTGGAGAAGCAACTAGCTTAGGAAGATCAGCATGCTCAACACTCAAGATCATCATTCACACTAAGCCATAAGGGCTCCAAGGATAGCAACCACTAAATGGCATTCTCACAAGTCCTAGGTCCACCTAAGCATGCTTCTAACTAGGCATCATCAAGGTCTAAGGAAGGAACGAAGAGAAAGGGAGGGAGGAACCTACTGGTGAAGAAAACGCAGCCGCGAAAGCAAGCTGGCACCCCGGCGGAAGCTGTCACCGCCCCCAGCGGCATCCTGGAGCCGCCCCTGTGCCTGGTGGCCGCCCCGACGGTTTTCTTGGCCGCCCCTGCGATTTTCTTGGTCCTCTCCCGTGCCTCTGCAGATCCGCCCCCGCGGTCGAGCAGCAGAAACTTCGTCTTCTTCGTTTCTTCGACTGGTTCTTTGCTCCTAGTGCCTCCTTCTCTTGCTGGGCCTCCTCCAAACCTTCACCACAGGTCTTAGCTTCCTCACCACGACCTAAACGAGCTCAAGAAAGGGACATGCAAGGGTGTACTAGATCTCCCTTAAAAAGCTTCCTTTATAGCCATGGAGGTGAAGAGAAGAGGAAGAAGAGAATAAAAGCAGAGGAAGAGGGAAGAAGACTACTTACCACAACAGATCCGGAATGCTCAAGCTGCAGCTTCCACACACCACTCTTCCAAGGAGAAGAAGAAGAGAAGCAATAAGAAAAAAGAGAAGTGGAAGGGGGAAAAGAACGTAAAAGTGAGATGGGGAAAAGAGAGGAGAGGGTAGTGAGCTGACAAAAGAGGTGGGATATCCCAAGGGTCAGCCTCCTTGTCCCCTCACTCCTCTTCCCAAAGGTCGGAAAGTAAAAAGGAACCCCTCTCCCGCATTAAAACTCGTACTCAGCAAACGTGCTTGCGGAAAATAAGCCGCCGACGCGGAAAAGATCGGAAACACCTAAACTTCTGAAAATAAAATTTCCGGATGTTACAACTAACCCCCCTAACAACAAGTTTCGTCCCGAAACTTGGTAAACGTACACCTCACAAGAGACAACACTCGAAAACGTACGGGACATAAAACGTCGCCCATCGATCCTAAAACTCCGAAGTCGAACTCATAAACATCAATACCTCGAAAGGTAATCACACATACACACATATAGCATACACAGGGCATATCACAACACATAACACCTAGGTATACTCAAGGAAAAAGCTCGGGACTAACCCGATTTCCCTAACGGTGACTCTAAGCTTGCGTAAAACTCGGAATAGTTCCCTTGGATGCTATCCTCCGTCTCCCAAGTAGCCTCGTCTGCTCCTCGCCTCGACCACTGCACTCTCAACATTGGTATCTCCTTCGATCGAATGCGTCTCGTACTCCTCTCCAAAACCGCTATCGGGTGCTCCGCAAAAGTATGGTCCGGCTCGACCACAAGGTCCTCGTGACTAACGATGTGTCTCGGGTCATGGATGTACTCTCTCAGCTGAGACACATGGAATACCGGATGTATACCCTCCAACCGTGGTGGCAATGCCAGCCGGTATGCCACCTCACCAACTCTCTCCACTATCTCGAATGGACCGACATATCGGGGGCTTAACTTCCCCTTAATGCCGAATCGTCTGACACCCCGAGTCGGTGATACTCTCAGCCACACTTGGGCTCCTACCCTAAACTCGAGAGGTCTGCGCCTCCTATCCGCGTACGATCTCTGACGACTCTGAGCGGCCAACATCCTCTCTCGTATCAAGGCAACCCTAGCCATGTCATCTTGTACCTGATCCGGAGTTATCACACTAGAACTCCCCGGTTCATCCCAACATAAGGGAGTGCAGCATCTCCGCCCGTACAATGCCTCATACCGTGTCATCGCAATCGACACGTGCCGGCTATTATTATACGAAAACTCCACCAATGGGAGGTGGTCTGGTCATACCTGCCCCCAGTCTAGTACGCATGCACGCAACATGTCCTTCAAGGTCTGAATAGTCCGCTTTGACTGGTCATCGGTCTGTGGATGGTATGCGGTGGTGAAATGAAGACTCGAACCTAGGGCGGCGTGTACTTGCTGCCAGAACCTCGAGGTAAAACTCCCGTCCCTATCTAAGATGATAGTCCTCGGTACTCCGTGTAACCTCACAATCTGGCGAGTAAACTCCTCGGCTAGACGACTCACCTGTAACACCCCGAATCCGCGGGACTCGGGATGCTACGGGTTGGGACCTCATAATGGGTCCCGACCCTTAGCCTGACAACAATTTCACCGGATCTTTCAACATGGCACAAATAAAGGCAAAACCAAAATTCCTTTTAATACAAATGATAAGAAACCCGAAGGAAAACAACAAAAGACTTCAGCCGATAATCAACACCAAAGATCAAAACGCCAAACACACGGCATACCAACATAATAAACGAAGAATAAAACACAACCCGACTCCAACCAAAACCCACTCCTAAAATGTACGGAACCCCGGCTGCCCACTCTTCCGGATCTCTCGGCCGCTTTCCTAACCCGCAAGGCAATCTACAACAATCGGTATAAAACCGTTAGCTCATATTCGAAGCATTAGAATCAAAAATCTCGATATATCGGAACTCAACTTCCTTCTCGGGCCTTACTTAATATAGCATTTCCATTATGTTTCTCTTTGATTTTCCCTAAAACTAAAGATCGAACTTCCAAGTTACACCGTTGGCTTTGGTCCTTCTCAAACCAAACTTTGATGTTACGTTTCCTCAGTTCTTGTTGCAAGTTCTAAGTAATGAAGGAAATATTATACCTCACACCGCTTGACCAGACACATATGTTATTACTTCTCCCTTTGCATCAATACTTAACCAAGGCATTGTCTTGGAGGATTGGTTGTAATCTTCAAATCCATCACACCACGAGGCAAATGTCAAAACACGTGCCCAAGGACTCTCCTCTTAACTCTTACAACTCTTCTAACACTTATCCCGTTCAAAACCCTTTCTCCCGGAGTAGATTAGTCGTATATGGTGTTACTTTGGAGAATCTCTCCACAAATCCGGGAATGACCGGCACATCCAAGAAAACTTTTAACTTCTTTCATATCTTTCAGGGGTTGTCATCCCGCGATAACTGGTCATACAACTTCTCTCTTCTTCGAGAGTAGACCAAAATGTCTTATTCAGGCATGAGTAGCCCATGTGGAGTCACTACACTCGTAGTGACCATACTCTCTCCGGAATGCCGTGTTTGCGATATCTCAGTCTCAACTTCTCAATTAGTGGCAATCAAACCTTAAATCATTTTTAGAAGAGACCACCGACCCTTGCAACCGGTCGAGTAGATCACCTATACGTGGTAAGGGGTACTTGTTCTTCATTGTTATCTTGTTCAACTTACGGTAATTGATGTACAAGTGGAGATAATCGTCTCTCTTTTCGCAACTGGTGTTCTCAATAAGCACTTCAAATCAAGAGTTTAAGATAGCATTCGGAGTTCTTTATAGCATTTCACTAAATCTAATGAACTCTTTTCAATAAGTTCTTACCATTGCTCCTTCTCTCGCTTCCACAACTCATGTCTCTACACAAGTGTCATTCCATACGGCGCTTTAGATATCGGAATTGAATCAAGCTCGACCTTAGTAGAAAAATCCGCATTCCGATGCATTGGAATCCGTGATATCTCAAGTTACATCTTTTCTCTTCGATGACATGATTGTAAAAATCTTCTAAGGTTTCTCAGTTATGTGCATCCATAAGGGTCCAAATTGCAGGACTTAACCGTGCTTCAAAACAATTAACCTTATTTTCTCCGCTTTCCAAGACATCCCAACATATGGGAGGAGCTCTACGTATTGTACATAAGTTTTCACCATAGATATCCTTTCTTCAAGTAGGCGTAGAAATTTATACTTCATTTTCTTATGTAACGTCAAACCGACCGTAGAGGCTCTAACCTCACTCCTTCATGTACTTCTTGTACATCACATATCGACAACAAATTTCAAAACTTTGGTCTTCTCTTACTCTTGTTGGTCATCTTATGCATCTCTCGGTACTCCATGAACAACTTCACAACTGTACCGGTATGCCCCGTGGAAAATGCTAGAAGAAATTCCCCATCCAAAACCACTAAAATATCAAACTCATTACATCTCCAAGTACTAACATCATAACTCTAAGCTTGCAGTGTTGCCCTAATCTAGGTCCTCTCTTTCACGCCATAGCCACCATGTCTCTCCCATGTGAGTTTGACGCATCTATCCCTTCTTTTGCTCGCGGAAATATACCCTCCATTTCATTAGCACAAGCATATTGTGCATCATTTTGTTATACTCCCGTCTACGCGCCACAAACAATGAAACCTTCCTTCCTCTTGATCTACTAGTTCCCTTTACCATGATCAAACCATAAACTTCTAATTCGGGTCGTTCTCCCATATGCCATTCTCATGACCTAAGAAGGTCGCAAAGGGTCATCTTCATCCTCCCTTAGGAGGTTTGTAACAACTACTTGCTTGAATTCATTCAACATTATTTGATTTAAGACAAATGTACTTCCGTTGACGTACTTCCCTACCATTGACATTGATCCACCACGAATACTTTAAGCTCTTGTTGTCGATACTCTATATGCCCATAATCTTGTTTATTCATTCCCTCTGCACTCACCAATAGACAACCCGCACCTGTGCGTTCTCAGTTGTCACCGATTGACTTGCATTTGACCTTCTCCGAAGTCAATGACTTATTATTCTACTACATTTCTCATGTTACCATTCTCAAGAAGGATATCCTCCTTGGGGTACCTTACCTTAACTCCGTTAGCTCATTCTTCATTCCATGCTTCCTTTTCTTTATAAGGTAATTATATCTTCTTGGCCTTGTTGGTTCGTACAACTCCCTTCATATGCTTAACCATTCTTCCTTGATGTCTTTCAAGTGCACCTTCCCAAATATTACAGCCATAGCTAGCATCCACTCGCGTTCCTCTTGGTTGGTATCTTAAGTCTCTCGATCAAAGCTCTTCGTTTCATCTTTCATCTTCTTGGGGTCATTGTTTATACCCACTTCCTCCTTCTTGGCGTTTCTGAGTCTTATCATCATAATGGAAATCGGTCAACTCCACGTGAATCCCCACTATGTCCTTCTTCTCATAATTGTAGTAATGTTGTAACTTTACTTTTTGGTACCTCGTAAGATTAACTTACGATATTTTAAATCATTCTCAGATGTTTCGTTCACTTCTCTCATCTTAATTCCAATGCTTAGAAACGTCTAAGGAAAGTTTCGCATCTTAATTGAATACCACCTTAACCTTGCTAGAATATATCCATCCCCTCCTCGATTCACATCTTTAGTTGTCCACGCGTCTTGTGGGAGAATTTAAGTTCGTTCTCACTATTGGTCTCGTTGTCGTTCAATCATGGCTTCTTTGGAACCACTTCTACACTTTTAATGTTGCTCCCTTTACTTGTATTGCTTCCATCTCGATTTCTCTTAAGTCATCTCGGATATTTTATTATTATTATTATTATTGTTATTATTTTTATTTTTTAATTTTTTTTTTATAAATTTTTTTTTTTTTATAAAATTTTCCCCTCCACTGGTTCGTCCTTCATTTACGTCATCTCTAATCCTCCTCTTCGACATCCTCTTTAAGGAGTACAAGAACTCCAAGGTGTTCGCCCGAACATAGCTCTCAACTCGATACTTGAGTATATTCGTCCTCGTATATACATTATCCTATGCTAACCAACGTCGTCCAAGGGCGATGATATCATACAATCATCTTTTCTATTAGGTCCCATAACTCCATATGCTACTACTATATATAATAAGAATACGTATAGATAACTATATAAGTCCTAAATCTATACCACTACTAATATCATGCATTTGGCATTCCATTACAACAATACAAGCTCCAAAACATATAGTCGTTCAAATATACAACTATACACATAAATCATGTCCATCATGCAACTAAAATCCACAAAGATACACATCAATTCCCTCATGCATAACAACAAACCTCATATCCATATCTATATATACATATATATATATATATATACATATCAAAATCCAATAAACTAAGCTGCCGAGATCCACGGAAGGAGTGGTGGTCCGTACATTCTACCCCGACTCATGCATGTGATTTAAAAACAAAAAGTCAGAACCCGTGTGGGTTCTGTTTATTCCTCATTCGGCCTTTAGAAGATTGCGAGTGCCATTGTTGTCAACCTAGGGCTCTGATACCACTTTTGTAACACCCCGAATCCGCGGGACTCGGGATGCTACGGGTTGGGACCTCATAATGGGTCCCGACCCTTAGCCTGACAACAATTTCACCGGATCTTTCAACATGGCACAAATAAAGGCAAAACCAAAATTCCTTTTAATGCAAATAATAAGAAACCCGAAGGAAAAAAACAAAAGACTTCAGCCGATAATCAACACCAAAGATCAAAATGCCAAACACACGGCATACCAACATAATAAACGAAGAATAAAACACAACCCGACTCCAACCAAAACCCACTCCTAAAATGTACGGAACCCCGGCTGCCCACTCTTCCGGATCTCTCGGCCGCTTTCCTAACCTGCAAGGCAATCTACAACAATCGATATAAAACCGTTAGCTCATATTCGAAGCATTAGAATCAATGGGAAAGGCACAAACACAAGTAAATCATCATAAACACACAACATTCTCAAAGCACACAATTCCGGTTTATTATCTTTTTATTATTAAGTCATATCCCGTTCTAATTCAACTTAGTTTTGTGACACGAGACCACCGTGGTCCCGCCTCGGTCCCTACTTACCGGCATGGAACGGTGCGGATGCCTCCGACCGTCTAACCAGCACGGGCTAGTCGCCAAGAACCTCCTAGACTCTCGCAAGAGCTAGGCAGATGATGTCACCGCCCGTTATCATACACTTGGGCCAAAATAATATATATAAAGGTCGGTAATCCTATTTCCGGTTTAGTTGTTATAACTTAAAAAATAAACACACACCACCAAACACACATCAACGCTCATACAAGGAATACGAGCTAAGTAAGTCCGGAGACTTACCTTATCGCCACACTCAACTCACAACACTCTCGCTTCCCTTGGGAAGGAGTCCACAACCTGCTCACAAGAAGATAACTATATCAACAACTCGCTCAACTCAAGAAGTCTAAGACTTCTACACAAATGATCAACGCTAGATCATTTGACTCACATTCTAGGACCGCATCCTAGAATCTCTCATGCTCACATCAAACTCAACACAAGCTAGAAGTCCTTAGACTTCTAGACCCTATGATCTTGCAGGATCATAACCCATAACACATACTAGGATATACATGTCTAGTCTCAACAATCTCAACGGTATCAACACTATGCTAGGATACGCATATTCTAGCCTATAATCTCAACAACTATATACTCCAATTCTCAAACATCACAAGCCTCACAAGATAACTTCAACACCTCAAGCTTAGAATCAACATCAATCCATCAAACAATATCAAATCCTCAAAACTCACCTAAGGTTCAAAGCCACTACTTGACATTTACTCTAAGTTATGCTAGATCCATCCTACAATGATACAACTACTAAACATAACAAGATCGAAGAAGGAGGTACTCACACAACGTCAAAAGACGGAAGTCGAATCTTGGACTCGTTAGGCCTTTATCGGAGCGCTTCCGGATCTAAAACCAAAAACTACACAAATTTAGCTAATACGCTAAATTTGATTGTAATATATATAAGATATATTATTATAAGGTAAACTCATTTTCAAAAGCAAACGCTAAAACCCGCAATTAAACCCTTCCGGGGAATATATATAATATATATAACTCGAAATTAACTCAACGAGTGCGTAATATATAATATATATAAATCTAAGGTAACTCGTTTTCAAGACCAAGGTTAAAAATCACTAAAACATTTATCGGAGAAATTCATACAATTTATAAACATAGGTCAAAACCCGTCAATAAATCCTTGGGCCATATTCAGAAAATAATCCAACAAAGGGCATAATAGTTAAATCTCAGAATTTGGGTCATAAAATATAAATACGAAAATCTGGCCAAAATCTGTAATTATATAAAAGCATGGGCATATATGCAACTTCCAGAAATTAGGGCCAAAACTATAAATCGCAAGTACAGGGTACGTTTTGCAAATACACCAAAATAGAGGGGCCCGACTGCAATTAAAGAAAAGAAGGTTTCTTTGACCCCTGATGAAGACGACGCTGGGCAGAGGGGAGTGGCGTCGTAGGGCACCAGCGGCGGCTTCAGTAGGGCTCTAGCAGGACGGGACGATGGTGGAGCAAGGCGACAGTGGGCGCTCCGGCGGCTTCGACGGTGGCATGAGGCGAAGACCTAGGTTCCTCCGGCGGCCGGTCCTTCGACTACAACAGATCCCAACAAATAAACACAAAAGAAACAGCAGTGAAGATGGCGAGGCGCAGGCGGCAAGTGCCAGAGAAGAAGCAGGGAAGGAGGCGGAGCTCACTGGGCTGGCGACTCCGGTGGCACAAGGCGGACGGCGAGGCAGGGCAAGATCTCCCGGCGTGGCTTCGACTCCCGGCGCCAACCGCTTCTAGCATTCCGATTCGACAGAGGAGGGAGATGATGGCTACGTGAGAGAGGGAGATGGGCTGTTGCGGGAGTGTTACAGATCGAGGGGAGTCGATTGCTGCCTAGTTCGATGAGGAGAGCGAATGGGTAAGGTTGCGTGAGAGAGGGCAACTGAACAGAGGGAATGTGAGGGCTTGAGGTGAGGAGATGGAGTGCAGGGCTGAAGTTCTCGATCTCGGAAACGAAGGAAACAAATGGAGGGGCTGCTTGCAAGCTGCAAGTGACTAGGGGTCAGTAGGGCGCAGAGTTGCATCTCGTAGGCTGCAAGAGTGACAAGGCTGGTCACTGAAGAGAGACACGCAACATGGAGAGGGAGAAGGCAACTAAAGGGGAAACAAATGCAAAAGAAAAGTAAAGGAGAAAAGAAAAATAAAGAAAATAGGAATCAAACAAACTCGATCGGAATTCTCTGAACGGAATTTTCAGATCGAAAACTTTTCCGAAATAATAATACGGATATACATATGTATCAAATAAATGATTATGCTCGGATTATATACTTTACGCCGTAAAAATACTTTAAATAAGAGTATGTAAGCTAATAAAATATCCATACAAAAATAGGGGGAGAAATATCGAAAACGCTCCCTATAAACGGGGCGTTACATCACCGGTCACGTCTCCCGAATAGGGATGAAACGTGCGGTCTTCGTCAACCGATCCACTACTACTCATATAGCATCAAAGCTCCTACTCGGTCTCAAACCAGTCACGAAGTTCATAGATATATCCTCCCACTTCCAATGCGGCACGGGTAGTGGATGAAGCTCTCCTGCGTGTCTCTGGTGCTCGATCTTGACCTGTTGGCAGGTCCCGCATCGGGCCACATATCTAGCAACATCGGGCTTGAGCCCGCCTGTTACGCTAAAAAATGTGTGCACGCAATAAGCCTTAAATTTATACTCGTTATAATTATCCTACTTCTAGCGCACCCGCAGTGTACGGGACGTATGTAGCAAGATAAGTATTCCAAGGTCGAACACAAAGACTAAGGTGAAATCGAATTTAAATTGTGATTGAATCTAGCAAGACCTAAGTCTAAAGGAAAGGAGAAAATGAAAGGAGAAAATCTCAATTGTTTTGGTTATTTTTAAGTGATCACATCAAAGATCAAATGCATGCAAACAATCAATCAAACCAAATCGAAAGGTTAGCACATATAAACAAATCAAACAAGATATTGATCAAGAGAAAGGAAAAACGGATTCTAGGGGTTGGAAATTCCGATTATGGCTTAGAACTCAAGTTGTCTATTCATTCTTTGGACTGATTATGATATGTTGGGATTAAGTGTTTCTAAAATGGGATCAATTACCGGGTAAGTCTCATGATCCAACTAGTCCACTCCTAAGGTCTCATTACCGGGTAAGTCTCTAAGAACCTAAGGATAGAAATTTAACACAAACCGGATTGTTTAATTAGGGATCTAACCTATCCTTACCGGGTAAGTCTCGGAGAGGGAAGTCCTAATCAACTATCCTAGCACATTTAATCCAATGGCGGCTTATTAGGCTCACCATTACCTAAGGTTTTTGCCATTTTAGATTCTAAGGGCAAGGATCACCGGGTAGGTCTCTCCTAACACTTAGTCGCTACACTAGGACATCCTAGGGTAGGTTAAACTCAGCAAAGACTTAGGGTTTCAACAATTTTATGGATCTAAGGTAAGATTCTTCGAACCAGGAAGAATCACGGTTTGTTCTACAGAAACCACGACCGTGGTTCTTCAAGAACTACCCGTGATTTCTAACAGTAGCTACGTTCATAAACAAGAATCATCCAAAGGTAAAATTAAGTCTGTCCTATCATAGTTCTAGCCACAACCATCCTTTCCTTACCCTAGAATCACATCAATCTAGCCTACAACATTCATAATAGGAATCAAAGCAAACAAACATAGATTCATAACCTTCATTGCAAGAAAAATGAGAGAAAGAAGATGAACAAATGAACCTTAAACACAATCCAAATCTGAAGATGAAATTAGAACGACTTACAATCCTTCCAAAGGAAGGTTCAAGAGTTCATAAATCTCTAGAAATAAATCCGAAAATACAAGAGCTAAGTGTGTCTTCTCCTCTCCTCTTCAATGGCTCTTTCCTTCTTCTTTTTGCACTTTCCTTCCTAGAAAAAATCCTTCTTCTTCTTGGAATATATTTTGTTAAAGAAATAGAGAATGTGTGAGCTGCTCCCAAAACTACCCCAATTCCCAGCTGCCTCAAACAACCATCAAGGACCACTTTTTATAACCAATTCTTCATGTGTTGGCCATGAGAGTCGTGGCACAGCTGTCACGAGAATCTGGCAAAATCCACGGTCATTTCCACGGCCGTGGTTCTTCAGAGAACCGTGATTCCGTGCAGAAACTTTGCTTTGGACAATTAGGCTGTGGTTTTGGTGCATGGCTTGTGTAGGAAGGGTTCCTTGAGTCTCCTCAACCCTTAGCTTGCGTTCCAATGAGTTTGGAAACGTGTCCTCTGAATGAGTGTCCCTTAAACGCATCGTTTTAGTTCGAAACTTCCCGAAATACCTACAAAACGCACACAAGTCCGTGTAGATGTCTATCTCGACAAAATGTATGTTTTGAGTGCAAAACGTATTGGACTAGTGCTAGATAATGCATGATTGAGCGAGAATCCTATCTAAATGTACGCCTAAAACTATGCTATAAATCGTGTTATCAAAATACCCCATACTTAAGGTTTGCTCGTCCCCGAGCAAATTCCCAACTATAGACTAAGAGATGACATGATTTATGTATGCAGAAAAATGGCAAAATCTTTTTGGTTTTGTGCTTCTACTATTGGATCACCTTCATAGTCATGATCATTGGCAATTGGATAAGCAATTATGTATCAAACATTAAGGGCATGGAAAGACAATTGTACTTAACTCAAAAGCATGCATGAGGTGGGAGGACGGAGATGTCAAGAAGATCAAGAGTCTATCCAATCTAGATTACTAAGTCTTACAAACATGCAAGTAGGTCATAAGGCCTTGTGACATAAAAGGCTAAGAAACGTTTTAATTGGGGAGGGGAATTTTCTAGGTATGTGATGCTAATCCGGGAATGGAACTAACTTCACTTCCTTGTCCTCGATCAACTTCCCCCAAGTGTGTATTTTTTTCTATCTTGCTTTCTTTTCTTTTTCTTTAACTCATTTTTGAGACAATGGCATTGGTGTACAATAGCCGAAACCTCGGTGATTAGCCATCCTCGTGCTTTTTCTCTTTTTCGAGGTGCATCCACACCGGGCACACATACCAAAGCTCGTTAGGGCTATTGGTTCATTTGACTTTGGCAAGGCACCAACACCCGATTATGTGAAGTGTACCGAGTTACTTGTCATTTAAACCAACGCCCCCAAACCTATTTTGGCTACACTTCCACCATAATTTCAGCATTCCATTCACGACATTCTTTTCATTACATCTTCACCCCGCACTTGCTTTTTACACATTCAAACACACTAGCATGCTCCTATTCCCGGATGGGTTTAAAAGGAGGTCAAATTTTATATCAATTGAGGTGCTCAAGCAATCATGATCAAGATGAGAAGTAGAGAAAGATGAAATGCCTTATTCATTCCTAGATGGTATGCAAGAACTATCATGTAATTTCGATTTTCAATACTCAATCCATTCTAGGCAATCATCATGCTCTCAAGTCATTCATGGAATTCAAGAGAAGTAGTTCAAGTCCACATATGCATTTATCAATTCAACACATAAGGCCATTCATAGCCAATCACAAGACAAGTTTTCATCATTAGGATCATATCCAAGCCTAGAAAGCACAAAAAAAAATTAAAATTTTTCTGATTTTTATGGGATTTTCGATTTAAGTATGTACAATGCAAGACATGTGCAAATATTAAACTATCCTAGATGCTCATCATGCAAAGGATCATGCAAACCCCACCCCATACTTAGAAACACATTGTCCCCAATGTGGTATTCAAGTAAAGAGAGTGAAAGAAGGTTCTCACAATGTAAAATGGTTTTCTTCGGTATTTGGGAATTTTCAAGAGGATTGATGTTGGATGATCCTTTCAACCATGGTAGGGAGCTCTAAGCATCCTTCAAGCTTTGAAACCCGCGCTAGGCACCGCTAGCCGTCCAAGTTCCGCGTCCGCTTCACCCATGATTAGTGAGGGTTTCATCATCATCATTTCCAAGAAAGGCTTCCAATGCCACTAATGTTCTAGCACACATAAAATAGACAAAACACACAAAGCACACAAAAACAGAAAAATCTAAGCTAAAATGAAGGAAAAATGTTACCGATGAGTTGCCTCCCACCAAGCGCTTCTTTAAGGTCATTAGCTTGACCAAACTTCGGGAGCGTCTATTCAAGGTGGAGCGGGGCAATCATGTCTATCGGGGCTCCCGGAATATACTTCTTCAAGCGATGCCCATTCACTTTGAAATCTCCACAATGCTCCCCTCCTATCTCAATAGCTCCATGGGGAAAGATCTTCTTTACCACATATGGCCCGGTCCATCTTGATTTGAGCTTTCCGGGAAAGAGTCTTAGCCTCGAATTGAAGAGAAGGACAAGATCTCCTTCACTCAACTCCTTTGGAATAATCCTCTTGTCATGCCATCTTTTGATTCTCTCCTTGTAAATCCGGGCATTCTCATAAGCTTCCAACCGGAGCTCCTCAAGGGCATTGATATCAAGCAATCTCTTCTCTCCCGCCTCCTTGAGGTCAAAATTCAGCCACTTAATGGCCCAATAAGCTCTATGCTCCATTTCCACCGGAAGATGGTAAGACTTGCCATAGACCAACTTGTAAGGAGTGGTGCCAATAGGTGTCTTGAAGGCGGTTCTATATGCCCATAGTGCGTCATTGAGCTTCATGGCCCAATCCTTCCTTGTCCTAGACACCGTCTTCTCGAGGATGGCTTTGATTTCTCGGTTGGAGATCTCCACTTGACCACTAGTTTGGGGGTGATAGGGTGTTGCCACCTTGTGAGTCACCCCATACTTGGCCAAAAGTGCTCCAAAGTTCCTATTTGTGAAGTGCTTCCCTCCGTCACTAATGATCACCCTTGGTGTTCCAAACCTAGGGAAGATCACTCGGTTGAAGAACCGCACCACCACCTTGGCATCATTGGTAGGAGAGGCGATGGCCTCTACCCATCTTGACACATAGTCCACCGCCAATAGGATGTAGAGATTGCCACATGAGGAAGGGAATGGTCCCATGAAGTCTACACCCCACACATCAAAAATCTCAACTTCTTGGATGTTGTTCAAGGGCATTTCATTCCTCCTTGAGATGTTCCCCGTTCTTTGGCAAGCATCACATGCCGCTACAAAACCTTGCACATCTCTAAACAAGTTAGGCCAATAAAAACCGGATTGCAATACCTTTGCACACGTTTTGTGTGAGCTAGCATGGCCTCCACATGGTAAGGAGTGACAATGCCGGATCACACTCTCCATTTCATCTTCCGGTATGCATCTTCTAAGCACCCCATCCGGGCCTCTCTTGAATAGAAGTGGCTCGCTCCAATAGTAATGCCTTACATCGTTGAAGAATTTCTTCCTTTGTGAATACGATAATCCGGGAGGCACTTCCTCACACACCAAGTAATTCACAATGTCGGCATACCATGGCTCACTTCCCCTAGCCACTTGGAATAAGCATTCTTCCACCATTTGCAATTGTTCATCCCGGAATGAATCATCTATCGGGATGTTGTCTTTCCCAAGCTCCAATGGTGGGAGTCTACTAAGGTGATCCGCCACCGAGTTCTCGGATCCCTTCTTATCTCTTATCTCCAAATCAAACTCTTGAAGAAGAAGGATCCACCGAATCAACCTTGGCTTGGCATCCTTCTTTGTAAGTAGATAACGGATCGCCGCATGATCCGTGTAAACTATGACCTTTGCTCCAACAAGGTACGAGCGGAACTTCTCAAATGCATACACTACCGCTAACAACTCCTTCTCGGTAGTAGCATAATTGAGCTGGGCATTATCTAGCGTCTTGCTAGCATAGTAAATAGCATGAGTGCGCCCTTCTTTTCTTTGCCCCAAAACGGCCCCAACGGCCACATCACTTGCATCGCACATGATCTCAAATGGTAGACTCCAATCCGGAGGTTGCATGATGGGTGCGGAGATCAAGGCGTTCTTCAACCTACAAAAAGCTTCTAGACAATCCCCTTTCACCGAGGTAGGTGGTGGCAACTTCTCTATTGTTTCAATCTTAGCCCTATCAACCTCAATGCCACGGTTAGACACCAAGTGTCCTAACACAATCCCTTCACTTACCATGAAGTGGCATTTCTCCCAATTTAAGACAAGATTTGTCTCCTCACATCTTTGCAACACTAATGACAAATTAGCCAAGCAATCATCGAAAGAAGAACCATAAACAGAGAAATCATCCATGAATACTTCCATGATATTTTCTATGTATTCCGAAAAGATAGCCATCATACACCTTTGGAAGGTGGCGGGTGCATTACACAACCCAAATGGCATTCTCCTATATGCAAACGTACCCCATGGACATGTAAAAGTTGTTTTCTCTTGATCATCGGGGTGGATAGGGATTTGGAAGAATCCACTATACCCATCTAGATAGCAAAAGTGAGAGTGTTGAGCTAATCTTTCTAGCATTTGGTCAATGAAGAGAAGGGGAAAGTGATCTTTCCTAGAGGCCATGTTCAATTTCCTATAATCTATACACATTCTCCATCCCGTGACCGTCCTAGTTGGTATTAGTTCATTGTTCTCATTAGTTACTACCATCATTCCACCCTTCTTAGGTACCACATGAACGGGGCTAACCCACTTACTATCCGAGATAGGGTAGATAATCCCCGCATCTAGCAACTTAATGATTTCCTTTTTGACCACCTCTTTCATTATAGGATTCAATCTCCTTTGATGTTCAATAGAGGGTTTGTGGTTATCTTCCATCATTATCTTATGCATGCACAAAGATGGCTTAATGCCAACCAAATCATCAATAGTGTATCCAATGGCTTTCCTATGCAATCTTAGTTCATGCAGCAATTTAGCAAGTTCATCATCACTCAAGCATGCATTAACAATCACCGGATATGTAGAATTATCACCAAGGAATGCATACTTTAAATGAGAGGGGAGGGGTTTGAGTTCAAGTGAGGGAGGACCTTTATCGGTTGAAGACGATCCAAACAAGGTTGGATGAGATGAATCCAAAGCAAATGAAGACTCCCCTTGGCTCCTAGAAGCTTGATCATCATCAAGATCTGATTCAGGGGAAACCACGGCTGGAATCTCGGGTTGCTCAGTTTCCACGGCCGTGGTTCTTGCCAAGCTTGCTTCTCGGAGTTGTCCAGAGAGTTTGACGGCCGTGGTACTCAAATCTCGACCGTGGAACTTGCAGTTGTTCACAATTTCTTCGTGGCTCTTAAATCCAACTCTTGGATCCTCTTCCAATGCCTCCAAGGCTTTGATCTCTTCATTGCAATCCTCCTCCATGTCTTCCTCCATCATACTCAAGGTAAGAACCTTCTCCAAGGGGTCCTTGATCAAGATCGAGCTCACCATTTCTCTAGATTCTTCTTGCTCGACTATGTTGAAGATATCTTCTTCAAGGGTTGGCCCTTTCATCATTGTGGACAGCTTGAACTTGATGTTCTCCTCTCCAATGTTGAAGGAGAGAGTCCCGTTCTTGCAATCCACTAAACATCCGGATGTGGCTAGGAAAGGTCTTCCTAGGATGATGGGAACCGGGTAATCCGCCGGAATGTCCAACACTACAAAGTCAATAGGCACATAGAATCCTCCCAATTGCACCGGAATGTCCTCAAGAATCCCAACTGGATGAGTGATAGAACGGTCCGCCATATAGAGGGTCATCTTGACCGGCTTTGGCTCTCCTAACCCGACCTTGTTGCTAAGTGCAAGCGGTATGATGCTTACACTCGCCCCAAGATCACAAAGGGCTTCGTACTTCACATCTCCTACTCCAATCGGAACGCAAAAAGAGCCCGGATCCCTTAGCTTGGGAGGCATTGCTTCCTTCATTGTTTGGATTAACTCCGAGGATCTCTTGGTCATCCTAATCTCTCCATACTCCTCCAACTTCCTTTTGTTGGAGAGTATTTCCTTCAAGAACTTTCCGTATGCCGGCATTCCTAAGATGGCATTCATGAACGGAATGTTAATATGTAACTTGGACATTAGTTCAAGGAACTTACCAAAGTGATTGTCCAAACGAGCTCTTGCTCTTGATTGTGGGAATGGTAGTGGTGGCTTGTATAGAGGTGGTGCCACATAAGTTGGCTCTACATCCTTGCTCTTCCCTCCATTTTCATGCTTTCTTCCCTCTTCTACCACTACTTGACTCCCCTTACCTTGGTCCTTGGGCAAAGGATCCTTCATACTCAACCCACTCCTTGTTGTGATAGCCAAAACTTGACCTCTTGGGTTGTCTTCGGTTCTTCCGGGAAGCTTCCCCGGATCTCTATGTGCTTCACCCGCCTTTTGAAAGACTTGTGCTTCCAAGACTTTTTGAGCCTTAGAAATTGAAGTGACGGTGCTCTCAAGTCCACTCAATCTTCCTAGCAATTGTTCAAACATGACTTCGGTCCTATCCTTTGAAGGTTGAGTAAAGCCGGGTGGAGGTTCTTGTGAAGCTCTTTGTGGTGGAGTTGTACTTGTGGAGGCGGGGGGGTTCAAGGCTCCATCCGGATTAGAGTAAGAAAATCCGGGATGGTTGTGGTTTGGCCGGTAATTGTTGAATTGCCGGTTGTTGTTGAAATTTCTCGGGCCTTGGTAATTGTTGAAGTTGCCCCTTCCCATATAATTCACATCTTCCTCCTTGGAAGACAAGTTAGCTCTTGGAGGTGCTTGAGGAGTTGCTTGGCTCTTCAAGGTGGTAGTACATAACTCTCTCAAGGATTTCAGCTCGTTGTTGATGGCGTCAAGCTTGAAATTGCTCATGGTGACTTCACTCACCTCATACGCTCCCGCCTTTCTTCCCTCGCTCTTCCTATGAGAGTACTTTTCAATCACTAGAGCTTGCTTCTCCACAAACTCCCAAGCATCATCTACATGCTTCTCCATAAATGTCCCACCGGAAAGAGATTGAAGCTTGAATTGGCTATCTTCATCAAGCCCTTTGAAATAGATCTCTAATAGCTCAATCTTTGGTATGCCATGGTGCGGACAATCTAGGAGAAGGTCCTTAAATCTCTCCCAAGACTTGAACAAACTTTCTCTATCCCTCATCACAAAGGCATTAATCTTTCCTCTTAATTTGGTGGTCTTGGAAGGTGGGAAGAACTTGGTCAAGAACTCGGTTGTCATCTCTTCCCAAGTACCAACTCGCCCTTGCGGAATAGATTGATACCAAGCCAAGGCTTTGTCCTTAAGAGAGAAGGAAAAGGCCCTTAGCTTATGGTTGTTGCTCTCCAATCTTGGTGGTCTAAGAGTCTCCATCAAAATCTCATAGTTCATCAAATGTTGGTGAGGAGACTCTCCTTCCATCCCTCCAAACTGATTATGCCGGATCATTTGAAGAACTTGAGGGCGGAGCTCATAGTTGTGGGTTGCGGGATCTCCTAGATTCACACCTGGTCGGTGTGCTCTTTGTGCCGGATCCATACGTCTCCCTAGGGTTTGTGGCTCCTCAATAGCAATGGGAACAACCCTAACATTGGCCGCCGGCTGCGGTTGTGGTGGAGGTGGTGGAGGTTGTCGGCGATTAAGCTCTCCTTGAACAAGGGCTTGCCTAATCTCCTCAATCTCCCTCCTTGTTTCCTCTTGCCTCTCATTGGCAAGTCTCCTCTCTTCCTCTAAGAGCTCATCTCTTAGCCTTATTTGCTCTAAGGCTTCATCCAATTCAGCTTGAAGATTCCTACCGGCCATCTCTTTCTCCTTTCGGATGTTCTTAGATCTAGATCGAAGGGTTTTCTCCGGTTCGGGATCGAATGGAGCTAAATCCTTGCCACGAGATCTTCGCATGCACCTATAGAGAAATAGATGTCCTGAAAAGCAAAGACAAAAACCAAAAAGAGATCAAAAGAAACAAGAAAGATCTATACTAAAAACAATCACAAAAAAGACTCAATCTAGACCTAGTCCCCGACAACGGCGCCAAAAACTTGTTACGCTAAAAAATGTGTGCACGCAATAAGCCTTAAATTTATACTCGTTATAATTATCCTACTTCTAGCGCACCCGCAGTGTACGGGACGTATGTAGCAAGATAAGTATTCCAAGGTCGAACACAAAGACTAAGGTGAAATCGAATTTAAATTGTGATTGAATCTAGCAAGACCTAAGTCTAAAGGAAAGGAGAAAATAAAAGGAGAAAATCTCAATTGTTTTGGTTATTTTTAAGTGATCACATCAAAGATCAAATGCATGCAAACAATCAATCAAACCAAATCGGAAGGTTAGCACATATAAACAAATCAAACAAGATATTGATCAAGAGAAAGGAAAAACGGATTCTAGGGGTTGGAAATTCCGATTATGGCTTAGAACTCAAGTTGTCTATTCATTCTTTGGACTGATTATGATATGTTGGGATTAAGTGTTTCTAAAATGGGATCAATTACCGGGTAAGTCTCATGATCCAACTAGTCCACTCCTAAGGTCTCATTACCGGGTAAGTCTCTAAGAACCTAAGGATAGAAATTTAACACAAACCGGATTATTTAATTAGGGATCTAACCTATCCTTACCGGGTAAGTCTCGGAGAGGGAAGTCCTAATCAACTATCCTAGCATATTTAATCCAATGGCGGCTTATTAGGCTCACCATTACCTAAGGTTTTTGCCATTTTAGATTCTAAGGGCAAGGATCACCGGGTAGGTCTCTCCTAACACTTAGTCGCTACACTAGGACATCCTAGGGTAGGTTAAACTCAGCAAAGACTTAGGGTTTCAACAATTTTATGGATCTAAGGTAAGATTCTTCGAACCAGGAAGAATCACGGTTTGTTCTACAGAAACCACGACCGTGGTTCTTCAAGAACTACCCGTGATTTCTAACAGTAGCTACGTTCATAAACAAGAATCATCCAAAGGTAAAATTAAGTCTGTCCTATCATAGTTCTAGCCACAACCATCCTTTCCTTACCCTAGAATCACATCAATCTAGCCTACAACATTCATAATAGGAATCAAAGCAAACAAATATAGATTCACAACCTTCATTGTAAGAAAAATGAGAGAAAGAAGATGAACAAATGAACCTTAAACACAATCCAAATCTGAAGATGAAATTAGAACGACTTACAATCCTTCCAAAGGAAGGTTCAAGAGTTCATAAATCTCTAGAAATAAATCCGAAAATACAAGAGCTAAGTGTGTCTTCTCCTCTCCTCTTCAATGGCTCCTTCCTTCTTCTTTTTGCACTTTCCTTCCTAGAAAAAATCCTTCTTCTTCTTGGAATATATTTTGTTAAAGAAATAGAGAATGTGTGAGCTGCTCCCAAAACTACCCCAATTCCCAGCTGCCTCAAACAACCATCAAGGACCACTTTTTATAACCAATTCTTCATGTGCTGGCCATGAGAGTCGTGGCACAGCTGTCACGAGAATCTGGCAAAATCCACGGTCATTTCCACGGCCGTGGTTCTTCAGAGAACCGTGATTCCGTGCAGAAACTTTGCTTTGGACAATTAGGCTGTGGTTTTGGTGCATGGCT
This sequence comes from Fagopyrum esculentum, assembly GCA_033239045.1. Taxonomy (NCBI): domain Eukaryota; kingdom Viridiplantae; phylum Streptophyta; class Magnoliopsida; order Caryophyllales; family Polygonaceae; genus Fagopyrum; species Fagopyrum esculentum. Next base: position 22,880,486 of record BSUD01000006.1, on the reverse strand, counting down.
TGTGTAGGAAGGGTTCCTTGAGTCTCCTCAACCCTTAGCTTGCGTTCCAATGAGTTTGGAAACGTGTCCTCTGAATGAGCGTCCCTTAAATGCATCGTTTTAGTTCGAAACTTCCCGAAATACCTACAAAACGCACACAAGTCCGTGTAGATGTCTATCTCGACAAAATGTATGTTTTGAGTGCAAAACGTATTGGACTAGTGCTAGATAATGCATGATTGAGCGAGAATCCTATCTAAATGTACGCCTAAAACTATGCTATAAATCGTGTTATCAAAATACCCCATACTTAAGGTTTGCTCGTCCCCGAGCAAATTCCCAACTATAGACTAAGAGATGACATGATTTATGTATGCAGAAAAATGGCAAAATCTTTTTGGTTTTGTGCTTCTACTATTGGATCACCTTCATAGTCATGATCATTGGCAATTGGATAAGCAATTATGTATCAAACATTAAGGGCATGGAAAGACAATTGTACTTAACTCAAAAGCATGCATGAGGTGGGAGGACGGAGATGTCAAGAAGATCAAGAGTCTATCCAATCTAGATTACTAAGTCTTACAAACATGCAAGTAGGTCATAAGGCCTTGTGACATAAAAGGCTAAGAAACGTTTTAATTGGGGAGGGGAATTTTCTAGGTATGTGATGCTAATCCGGGAATGGAACTAACTTCACTTCCTTGTCCTCGATCAACTTCCCCCAAGTGTGTATTTTTTTCTATCTTGCTTTCTTTTCTTTTTCTTTAACTCATTTTTGAGACAATGGCATTGGTGTACAATAGCCGAAACCTCGGTGATTAGCCATCCTCGTGCTTTTTCTCTTTTTCGAGGTGCATCCACACCGGGCACACATACCAAAGCTCGTTAGGGCTATTGGTTCATTTGACTTTGGCAAGGCACCAACACCCGATTATGTGAAGTGTACCGAGTTACTTGTCATTTAAACCAACGCCCCCAAACCTATTTTGGCTACACTTCCACCATAATTTCAGCATTCCATTCACGACATTCTTTTCATTACATCTTCACCCCGCACTTGCTTTTTACACATTCAAACACACTAGCATGCTCCTATTCCCGGATGGGTTTAAAAGGAGGTCAAATTTTATATCAATTGAGGTGCTCAAGCAATCATGATCAAGATGAGAAGTAGAGAAAGATGAAATGCCTTATTCATTCCTAGATGGTATGCAAGAACTATCATGTAATTTCGATTTTCAATACTCAATCCATTCTAGGCAATCATCATGCTCTCAAGTCATTCATGGAATTCAAGAGAAGTAGTTCAAGTCCACATATGCATTTATCAATTCAACACATAAGGCCATTCATAGCCAATCACAAGACAAGTTTTCATCATTAGGATCATATCCAAGCCTAGAAAGCACAAAAAAAAAAAAATTAAAATTTTTCTGATTTTTATGGGATTTTCGATTTAAGTATGTACAATGCAAGACATGTGCAAATATTAAACTATCCTAGATGCTCATCATGCAAAGGATCATGCAAACCCCACCCCATACTTAGAAACACATTGTCCCCAATGTGGTATACAAGTAAAGAGAGTGAAAGAAGGTTCTCACAATGTAAAATGGTTTTCTTCGGTATTTGGGAATTCTCAAGAGGATTGATGTTGGATGATCCTTTCAACCATGGTAGGGAGCTCTAAGCATCCTTCAAGCTTTGAAACCCGCGCTAGGCACCGCTAGCCGTCCAAGTTCCGCGTCCGTTCCACCCATGATTAGTGAGGGTTTCATCATCACCATTTCCAAGAAAGGCTTCCAATGCCACTAACGTTCTAGCACACATAGAATAGACAAAACACACAAAGCACACAAAAACAGAAAAATCTAGGCTAAAATGAAGGAAAAATGTTACCGATGGGTTGCCTCCCACCAAGCGCTTCTTTAAGGTCATTAGCTTGACCAAACTTCGGGAGCGTCTATTCAAGGTGGAGCGGGGCAATCATATCTATCGGGGCTCCCGGAATATACTTCTTCAAGCGATGCCCATTCACTTTGAAATCTCCACAATGCTCCCCTCCTATCTCAATAGCTCCATGGGGAAAGATCTTCTTTACCACATATGGCCCGGTCCATCTCGATTTGAGCTTTCCGGGAAAGAGTCTTAGCCTCGAGTTGATTAGAAGGACAAGATCTCCTTCACACAACTCCTTTGGAATAATCCTCTTGTCATGCCACCTTTTGGTTCTCTCCTTGTAAATCCGGGCATTCTCATAAGCTTCCAACCGGAGCTCCTCAAGGGCATTGATATCAAGCAATCTCTTCTCTCCCGCTTCCTTGAGGTCAAAATTCAGCCACTTAATTGCCCAATAAGCTCTATGCTCCATTTCCACCGGGAGATGGCAAGACTTGCCATAGACCAACTTGTAGGGAGTGGTGCCAATAGGTGTCTTGAAGGCGGTTCTATATGCCCATAGTGCGTCATTGAGCTTCATAGCCCAATCCTTCCTTGTTCTAGACACCGTCTTCTCGAGGATGGCCTTGATTTCTCGGTTGGAGATCTCCACTTGGCCACTAGTTTGGGGATGGTAAGGTGTTGCCACCTTATGAGTCACCCCATACTTAGCCAAAAGTGCTCCAAAGTTCCTATTTGTGAAATGCTTCCCCCCATCACTAATGATCACTCTTGGTGTTCCAAACCTAGGGAAGATCACTCGGTTGAAGAACCGCACCACCACTTGGGCATCATTTGTAGGAGAGGCGATTGCCTCTACCCATCTTGACACATAGTCCACCGCCAATAGGATGAATAGATTGCCACATGAAGAAGGGAATGGTCCCATGAAGTCTACACCCCACACATCAAAAATCTCAACTTCTTGGATGTTGTTCAAGGGCATTTCATTCCTCCTTGAGATGTTCCCCGTTCTTTGGCAAGCATCACATGCCGCTACAAAACCTTGCACATCTCTAAACAAGTTAGGCCAATAAAAACCGGATTGCAATACCTTGGCACACGTTTTGTGTGAGCTAGCATGGCCTCCACATGGTAAGGAGTGACAATGCCGGATCACACTCTCCATTTCATCTTCCGGTATGCATCTTCTAAGCACCCCATCCGGGCCTCTCTTGAATAGAAGTGGCTCGCTCCAATAGTAATGCCTTACATCGTTGAAGAATTTCTTCCTTTGTGAATACGATAATCCGGGAGGCACTTCCTCACACACCAAGTAATTCACAATGTCGGCATACCATGGCTCACTTCCCCTAGCCACTTGGAATAAGCATTCTTCCACCATTTGCAATTGTTCATCCCGGAATGAATCATCTATCGGGATGTTGTCTTTCCCAAGCTCCAATGGTGGGAGTCTACTAAGGTGATCCGCCACCGAGTTCTCGGATCCCTTCTTATCTCTTATCTCCAAATCAAACTCTTGAAGAAGAAGGATCCACCGAATTAACCTTGGCTTGGCATCCTTCTTTGTAAGTAGATAACGGATCGCCGCATGATCCGTGTAAACTATGACCTTCGCTCCAACAAGGTACGAGCGGAACTTCTCAAATGCATACACTACCGCTAACAACTCCTTCTCGGTAGTAGCATAATTGAGCTGGGCATCATCTAGCGTCTTGCTAGCATAGTAAATAGCATGAGTGCGCCCTTCTTTTCTTTGCCCCAAAACGGCCCCAACGGCCACATCACTTGCATCGCACATGATCTCAAATGGTAGACTCCAATCCGGAGGTTGCATGATGGGTGCGGAGATCAAGGCGTTCTTCAACCTACAAAAAGCTTCTAGACAATCCTTGGAAAAGACAAAATCAACATCCTTCATTAGTAGGTTAGTTAGAGGCTTAGAAATTTTAGAGAAATCTTGGATAAATCTCCGGTAAAAACCGGCATGCCCTAAGAAACTCCTTACCCCCTTCACCGAGGTAGGCGGTGGCAACTTCTCTATTGTTTCAATCTTAGCCCTATCAACCTCAATGCCACGGTTAGACACCAAGTGTCCTAACACAATCCCTTCACTTACCATGAAGTGGCATTTTTCCCAATTTAAGACAAGATTTGTCTCCTCACATCTTTGCAACACCAATGACAAATTAGCTAAGCAATCATCGAAAGAAGAACCATAAACAGAGAAATCATCCATGAATACTTCCATGATATTTTCTATGTATTCCGAAAAGATAGCCATCATACACCTTTGGAAGGTGGCGGGTGCATTACACAACCCAAATGGCATTCTCCTATATGCAAATGTACCCCATGGACATGTAAAAGTTGTTTTCTCTTGGTCATCGGGGTGGATAGGGATTTGGAAGAATCCACTATACCCATCTAGATAGCAAAAGTGAGAGTGTTGAGCTAATCTTTCTAGCATTTGGTCAATGAAGGGGAGGGGAAAGTGATCTTTCCTAGAGGCCATGTTCAATTTCCTATAATCTATACACATTCTCCATCCCGTGACCGTCCTAGTCGGTATTAGTTCATTGTTCTTATTAGTTACTACCGTCATTCCACCCTTCTTAGGTACCACATGAACGGGGCTAACCCACTTACTATCCGAGATAGGGTAGATAATTCCCGCATCTAGCAACTTAATGATTTCCTTTTTGACCACCTCTTTCATTATAGGATTCAATCTCCTTTGATGTTCAATAGAGGGTTTATGGTTATCTTCCATCATTATCTTATGCATGCACAAAGATGGCTTAATGCCGACCAAATCATCAATAGTATAACCAATGGCTTTCCTATGCAATCTTAGTTCATGCAGCAATTTAGCAAGTTCATCATCACTCAAGCATGCATTAACAATCACCGGATACGTAGAATTGTCACCAAGGAATGCATACTTTAAATGAGAGGGGAGGGGTTTGAGTTCAAGTGAGGGAGGACCTTTATCGGTTGAAGACGATCCAAACAAGGTTGGATGAGATGAATCCAAAGCAAATGAAGATTCCCCTTGGCTCCTAGAAGCTTGATCATCATCAAGAGCTGATTCAGGGGAAACCACGGCTGGAATCACGGGTTGCTCAACTTCCACGACCGTGGTTCCTTCCAGGCTTGCTTCTCGGAGTTGTCCAGAGAGTTTGACGGCCGTGGAACTCAAATCTCAACCGTGGAACTTGCAGCTGTTCACAATTTCTTCGTGGCTCTCAAATCCAACTCTTGGCTCCTCTTCCAATGCCTCCAAGGCTTTGATCTCTTCATTGCAATCCTCCTCCATGTCTTCCTCCATCATACTCAAGGTAAGAACCTTTTCCAAAGGATCCTTGATCAAGATCGAGCTTACTATTTCTCTAGATTCTTCTTGCTCGACTATATTGAAGATATCTTCATCAAGGGTTGGCCCTTTCATCATTGTGGACAGCTTGAACTTGATGTTCTCCTCTCCAATGTTGAAGGAGAGAGTCCCGTTCTTGCAATCCACTAAACATCCGGAGGTAGCTAAGAAAGGTCTTCCTAGGATGATGGGAACCGGGTAATCCGCCGGAATGTCCAACACTACAAAGTCGATAGGCACATAGAATCCTCCCAATTGCACCGGGATGTCCTCTAGAATTCCAACCGGATGAGTAATAGATCGGTCCGCCATATAGAGGGTCATCTTGACCGGTTTTGGCTCTCCTAACCCGACCTTGTTGCTAAGTGCAAGCGGTATGATGCTTACACTCGCCCCAAGATCACAAAGGGCTTCGTACTTCACATCTCCTACTCCAATCGGAACGCAAAAAGAGCCCGGATCCCTTAGCATGGGAGGCATTGCTTCCTTCATTGTTTGGATTAACTCCGAGGATCTCTTGGTCATCCTAATCTCCCCATACTCCTCCAACTTCCTTTTGTTGGAGAGTATTTCTTTCAAGAATTTTCCGTATGCCGGCATTCCTAAGATGGCATCCATGAACGGAATGTTAATATGTAACTTGGACATTAGTTCAAGGAACTTACCAAAGTGATTGTCCAAACGAGCTCTTGCTCTTGATTGTGGGAACGGTAGTGGTGGCTTGTATGGAGGCGGTGCCACATAAGTTGGCTCTACATCCTTGCTCTTGCCTCCATCATCTTGCTTTCTTCCCTCTTCTACCACTACTTGACTCCCCTTAGCTTGGTCCTTGGGCAAAGGATCCTTCATACTCAACCCACTCCTTGTTGTGATAGCCAAAACTTGGCCTCTTGGGTTGTCTTCGGTTCTCCCGGGAAGCTTCCCCGGATCTCTATGTGCTTCACCCGCCTTTTGAAAAACTTGTGCTTCCAAGACCTTTTGAGCCTTAGAAATTGAAGTGACGGTGCTCTCAATAAGCCTTAAATTTATACTCGTTATAATTATCCTACTTCTAGCGCACCCGCAGTGTACGGGACGTATGTAGCAAGATAAGTATTCCAAGATCGAACACAAAGACTAAGGTGAAATCGAATTTAAATTGTGATTGAATCTAGCAAGACCTAAGTCTAAAGGAAAGGAGAAAATAAAAGGAGAAAATCTCAATCTAGTGCTAGATAACGCACACAAGTAGGATAATGCATGATTGGGTCCCGCATCGGGCCACATATCTAGCAACATCGGGCTTGAGCCCGCCCCACCAATAAGATCTCCTAAGGTCCTGTTACATCTTACTCGCGCCTAGTGCACCGAGTAAGGTGTAGAGTGTGCCTCATGCAGGATCCGCTCTCTCAACTCCGGGTTTGACGGTACACAAATACGTCACTGGCGTCTCAATAACCCGTCTGCTCCCGTGATAAACTGCGGTGCCTCCACTCTAGTCATCCTGTCCCGAACCCTCATCAACACGGGACATCCTTCCTGCTTTTGTTGGATCTCCCCGGTCAGATCAGGTAATACCTCTAACTCGGATAAACGGCCGGTCATATCCGGGAACCAGATATCCAACTCTAACTCCGCCAAATTCCTCCGCAGTTGTGGCTGAACCGTAAGTCGAGCTATAGCCTCCTCTCGAAGAGTCCTCCTACTCAAAGCATCGGCGACTACGTTCGCCTTCTCCGGATGGTACAATATCTCCAAATCGAAGTCCTTAATCAGCTTTAACCATCTCCTCTGGCGGTTATTCAACTCCCACTGAGTGAATATATACTTCAGACTCTTATGGTCTGTGAAGATTTGACACGTGGACCCGTACAAGTAGTGTCGTCAAATCTTCAGGGCATGAATCACTGCGCTAGCTCAAGATCGTGGGTGGGATAATTCTCCTCGTACGGCTTCAGTTGCCGAGAAGCGTACGCAATAACCCTACCCCTCTGCATCAAAACGCACCCCAAGCCTAGCTTGGAGGCGTCACTATATACAACAAAGTCCTTTACGCCCTCAGGTTGGGCTAACATAGGAACGGAGGTCAACCTCCTCTTCAGCTCCTAAAAGCTGCACTGACAAGGCTCGGACCAGACGAACCTGGTAGACTTCCTCAGCAAGGAAGTAAGTGGCCGTGCAATCACGGAGAAACCCTCAACAAAACGGCGGTAATATCCCGCTAAGCCCAAGAAACTGCGCACCTCCTTGACCGTCCTAGGAGGTGGCCATGAAGAAATTGACTCTATCTTCGTCGGGTCAACCATGACACCCTCGACAGAAACTATATGACCCAGGAATGCCACCTCAAACATCCAAAACTCGCACTTAGAGAGCTTTTCATAAAGCTCTCTATCCTGAAGGACTCGAAGAACCATCCACAAGTGCCCAGCATGCTCCTCCCTACTCCAGGAGTAGACTAGGATATCATCTATAAACACCACCACAAACGGGTCCAAGAAGTTGATGAAGATGCCATTCATCAGCTCTATAAAGACAATAGGTGCATTCGTGAGCCCGAACGGCATCACGACAAACTCATAATGGCCATATCTCGTCCTGAATGCCGTCTTCGGCACGTCCTCTTCTCTCACTCTCAACTGGTGATAGCCCGACCTCAAGTCAATGCGTGAAAACACGGAGGCTCCCTGTAACTGGTCTAATAGGTCATTTATGCGCGGTAGAGGGTACTTGTTCTTGATGGTGACTTTGTTCAATTCCCGGTAATCGATACAGAATCTCAAAGATCCGTCCTTCTTCCTGACGAAGAGGACCGGTGCACCCCAAGGGGAAACACTCGGGCGTATGAAAACCCTCTCAGCCAACTCCTCGAGCTGCTTCTTCAGCTCCAACAACTCGATCAGCGCCATGCGGTAAGGAGCTTTGGAGATCGGTCTCGTCCCGGGCTCCAACTCAATAGCGAAATCCACACTCCTCTGCGGTGGTAATCCGGGTGGCTCCCCTAATACAGCCTCGAACTCACAAGCCACGGGAATCTCCTCCAGCGATGGTCCCGTCTCTTCCTTCATGGCATAGCACCAAAAGGCCTCGCATCCCTGTCCGATAAGTCTCGCGGCTCGGACCGTGCTAATGACTGTACCGGCCTTCCCGAGGTCCCAACCTCGGAAAATCACCTCATGACCCGTCTTTGTGGTAACCGTCACGGTCCTCCGGCTGATGTCTAACATGGCTCGATGGCGGTCCATCCAATCCATCCCAATGATGACTTCTTCATGCACTTAGTGCATGACATAGATCTCGACTAACCAATCACGGTTTCCCAATCGTATGGGACAACTGTGTACCTCTCGGGTACCACTAACCCTACCCCCATCGGGTAACCCCACAACAAATGGTCTCCCCTCTACCGTAACTAAGGACAACCTAGCTACACAATCATCGGATAAAAAAGAGTGTGTGGCACCCGTATCAAACAAAACTCGGACTGGAAGTTCATGGATCTGAATAGTACTTGTAGTTGCCAGTGTTGTAGGATCCATAACACTCCGCAACTCTAGCGCTCTGACCTGTGTACCCCCACCACGGCCCCTATCTCGGCCCTGACCCTAGGCTGAACCTTGTGTACGAGTCTGACCCTGGAACCTCTGTTGAGAGCCCTGTGGCTGAAACTGTGGAGGTCTTTGACTACCTCCCGCTACTCCAAAAGGCGAAGAGCCCTACTGCGACTGTGCCTTGCCCCGTCGGTAAAAGGCGGCTCGATGACCCATCTGACCACAAGAGAAACACGCCACGGGTGGTCTCCTACATATGTTCCTCATGTGTCCAAACTCTCCACAACTGTAGCACTGACGTCCCCCGTCTGGTGTTTGCCTCGATGCCTGAGGATCGGGACGTCCTGGAGTCTGACTACGTCCCTGCCTTGCCACTCCTTCCCCTGAACCAGCTGGTATGGTCTTTTGTCTCTTGTCCGGTCCCCCAGACTGTGCTGCTCTCCTCATCCCAAGTCGGTCTCTCTCGTAGGCCAAAGCTCGATCCTAGTACTCCGCCAATGAATCGCAACGAAATCCCGCCAAGTACGCACGGGTGGACTCCCTCAGTCTCTTGGAAAAGAGGTAAACATGCTAGAGGCGCAGCGGGACCCAACAATGCTAACTCCGCTCTAAAACATCGAATCGCCTTCATGACGAGGACATCCTCAAAACCTGCCTCTAGGAAGTCCTGAACTCTGTCTCGACGTAGTGAATCCGGGCAGAATGTCTCTCTCACGAGACGCAACAATTGGTCCATCTTGGTCACACCCCCTCTCACCGACCTCCACCGGTACTAGGCCTCCTCTCTAAACAATGTCTGAACTATCTCCACCTGTCTATCCTCCGGATAGCGGAGCGCCTCCAATGCTGACTCCACATGCCCAATCCAATGCTCTACCTCTAACCCTAAATTCTCGTCGAATTTGGGTACATGTTGCTGGTTGAAAGCCTTAAACCAGGCATCGGATCTAGGAGACCTCAGCTCGTCTCTAGGCCTAGCAATCTCCACAACCGGCTCAGGTGCCACTACTACCGGTGCAACTATATCAGGTGCAGCTATGATCTAGGTAGCCCTCTGCGAGACCTCGACTGATCTCGCCGGTGTAGGTGCAGGTACCGGCACTGGTGGTGTTGGAGGTGGTGCTCCAGTCCTAAACGCCTCCTCTACCCGGCGTACATAATCCTCAAACACTGTAGCTCCAATCGATGCTCCTCCGGTCCTAGCAGATGGGGAACTATGTGCCCCGGACCTCACAGTTGTCCTATCCCCAGCCTCGGGAATAACGCTCTCTGCCACGTCCTCAACGGGATCCTCAGCTGTTGGCGGATCCACAACGGGTGGGTCCGCAATGGGGATACGTCCCCGACCTCTCGGGCCTGGAGGTCTCCCTACTCGTCCCCGTCTCGGAACGGTAGGTGGTAGAGGTGGTCTACCCCGGGTGGGTCCCACATACGCGGTAGCTCTCGTACGTGCCATATGATATCGTTTTGCATTTGTTCATATTTAATTATGTCGGTATATAAATATAGTACCCCCAATACTTAATATCGAAAGTTCTTATAGAACTTAAAAAAAAGGTGCTGAAATCCAGAATACAATCAAGGCATAAAAACCAAAACATCCTAAGGGCACATGCATATCTAAGTACATATAAGTCCAACAACAACCCTAAGGTCATAAACATATGAATAACTAGGTAATATACATACTTCTATGCGTCAAATCCAGAAATCTATGTCACCGAGGTTTGCGTGAGGAGTGGAGGTCCCGTACATTCTAGCCCAATCCCGACTCATGCATATAAATTTTGAAAACAAAAAGTCAGAAGCGGAGGGTTTCTGTTTATTCCTCATTCGGCCTTTAGAAGGTTGTGAGTGCCATTGTTGTCAACCTAGGCCTCTGATACCATTTTTAAAACCCCGAATCCGCGGGATATCGGAATGCTACGGGCGAGACCACACAATGGGTCCCGACCCTTAGCCTGGCAACAATCTCACAGGACCTTTACAACATGGCACAAATAAAGGCGTAAAAATTCGATAACATTTATAATGAATGCAAGACTGAAAAGTAAAGGGTACAACGTGGAAACTCAGCCGAGTCCTCAAAACGACACAAAAACTCCAAGAAACGTAAATCCATAAGCGTACGACAATCTATAATCCAACATAACGTAATAACGATAAACAATCCCAAAAACGTCCCGTCCTACAATGTACGGCGACCCTCGGTTGTCCACTCCTCCACCTCACTCGGCGGCGCCCCTAACCTACGGGGCATCTACACAAGCGGTTTATAACCGTTAGCCACATTCGAATCATTAAAGACATGGTGAAGGCACATACACAATCATACATCATAACATCACATAATCATGCTCATCAAACAAGTCCGGTTTATTATATTTACTTATTAGGTCATATCCTGTTCTAATTCAACTTCGTTTTGTGACACGGGACCACCGTGGTCCCGCCTCGGTTCCTACTTACCGGCATGGAACAGTACGGATGCCACCGTCGTCTAACCAGCACGGGCAAGTCGCCGAGAACCTCCTAGACTCTCGCAAGAACTAGGCAGATGATGTTACCGCCCGTTATCATACACTTGGGCCAAATAATACATAAATGTCGGTGGTCCTATTACCGGTTTAGTTGATATAGCGAAAGCGATAAATCACACACCACCAAACACAATGAATTTCATACGTCAAATACGGCTAAGTAAGTTCGGAGACTTACCTCGTCTCTCAACTCACAACACTCAAGCTTCCTCAATGGGGAAGTACACAACCTGCTCATACACGAATACACTCATCAACACAAGTTCACACTCATGAAGTCATAGACTTCATTCTAGTGATCCAAGCAAGATCCCACAACTCTCAAACTAGGAATGCATCCTAGGGTCCAAGGTACTCATGATACTCTCAATAAACAAGGGAAACTCACAACAACCTATACAACCTAAGGACATGATCAACAACAAAAGCCTAGGAGAAGCAACTAGCTTAGGAAGATCAACATGCTCAACACTCAAGATCATCATTCACACTAAGCCATAAGGGCGCCAAGGATAGCAACCACTAAATGGCATTCTCACAAGTCCTAGGTCCACCTAAGCATGCTTCTAACTAGGCATCATCAAGGTCTAAGGAAGGAACGAAGAGAAAGGGAGGGAGGAACCTACTGGTGAAGAAAACGCAGCCGCGGAAGCAAGCTAGTGCCCCGACGGAAGTTGTCACCGCCCTTAGCGGCACCCTAGAGCCGCCCCTGCGGTTTTCCTGGTCCGCCCCCGCGCCTCTGCAGATCCGCCCCCGCGGTCGAGCAGCAGAAACTTCGTCTTCTTCGTTTCTTCGACTGGTTCTTTGCTCCTAGTGCCTCCTTCTCTTGCTGGGCCTCCTCCAAACCTTCACCATAGGTCTTAGCTTCCTCACCACGACCTAAACGAGCTCAAGAAAGGGACATGCAAGGGTGTACTAGATCTCCCTTAAAAAGCTTCCTCTATAGCCATGGAGGTGAAGAGAAGAGGAAGAAGAGAATACAAGCAGCAAGAGGAAGAGGGAAGAAGACTACTTACCACAACATATCCAGAATGCTCAAGCTGCAGCTTCCACACACCAGTCTTTCAAGGAGAAGAAGAAGAGAAGCAACAAGGAAGAAGAGAAATGGAAGGGGAAAAAGAACGTAAAAGTGAGATGGGGAAAAGAGAGGAGAGGGTAGTGAGCTGACAAAAGAGGTGGGACATCCCAAGGGTTAGCCTCCTTGTCCCCTCACTCCTCTTCCCAAAGGTCGGAAATGAAAAAGGAATCCCTCTCCCGCATTAAAACTCGTACTCAACAAACGTGCCTGCGGGAAATAAGCCGCCGACGCGGAAAAGATCGGAAACACCTAAACTTCCGGAAATAAAATTTTCGGATTTACATGATTGATCGTTTGTGGCTTCATAGATGGGTTGATTGCTCTAGTAATTACAATTAAATGGGAATGAGGACTGCACAATTACGATTTGTTAGAAGAACAAAATTCTCCTTTCACCTCCTCCTTCCCCAACTAAACCCAAATCACGTGTAGTGGAAGCTCTAAGCCTCTAACGCACAAAAGGAAGAAGACAACTGAATTACTATGGTTCTCTTTACTTCCCAATCGAACCAAATCCAGACCCAATCGAACCAAGTTTTGTTCTGTCCAGTAAGTGAAGTCCCTATAGATAGTGTGAAAATGGATTCTAGTAATTGAAGTCCTTGTTGATAGTGTGAAAGTATTTTTAGAGAAGAAGAAGGGAGAGAGAGGGCTTATCGGTGTTAGGTTTAGAGCAAACAGCAAACAGTGTACCTCTAGACAAGTTTGATTTTTCAAAAAAGACAACAAACATCAAACATCAAACAGTAATTGAAGTCCCTGCTAATCGTTGAGAATTGAGCATTTTTCCAATCGGCGACTACTGTAATTGCGGTGGCGGAGGCACCATTGTTGGTGCAGATTCAGGTCGATCGGAGAAGGAGGTGGCAACTTTGACGAAGCATCATTCCATTGTTGAATTTGATGCAGAGATGAAAGATGGAGAAAATGGGTGAAGAAAAGAAGGAATGAAGAAAAAGGGTACAGAGGGTAAAAAAACAATCTATCTCCAAGAATTCCTAAGAAGCTTGGGTGGGCAAGCTTCTTTTTACGGGATTCTTTTGCCAAAAGAGCATCGAGATTGAGATATTTGAGTTTTAACTTACTAATCGCAATAAATAAATAAATAAATAAATAAAGCGTAATCTTTACGTCTATGTAACAAACATATTAACAAAACAAAATCTATACAAAAGGTATTATGTGTGTTAAAACAATTTTTTAACCAACTTTTCTTGAACAATTTTCTCCTTTTAAATCCGGACTCTTTTCACCATCAAAGTAACACACACTTATATACTATGATACTCGTGTTCTGCTGCATCGTCTTCTCAATTTTGATATTTTCATTTGGTTGCGGTTCGAGTGGTTTGTCGAGAAGGTGGCGTGGATTTGTGATTGACTCCTGATGGCTTTGTTGCAGCTCAAATCTGAGGTGTCCACAATTGTTCCTCAGGCTCCTTACCTGTGTACTTCCTTCAAGATGAACGTTGTTGTTCGTCGTTACCTGTTGACTAGATCAGTCTGCTTTCCCCTGGAGATTTTTTTAGCTTTCAGGTCATTTTGATGTACTTTTTGTGTGTTTCTCTTCTACTTTGTTGTGTCCTTCACGACGGTTAGTCCGTCTGCTGATATTTTTTGGCCTTTCGATTCACTAGGTGTCTTGTCGTCTAATGTTTCGAACCGCTTTCCTTTTTTCAAAAAAAAACAACAACACAAAATCTATATATCATACAAATGTTTGTGCTTTTTTTAATACAATGTAAGAGGTTGGAAAAATCACTTTCTAAAAATAGGTATTCTTGATATATCATATAAATATTGTCAAAACATACTTTGGACCATCTTTATTGTCTCTTATGCCCACTAACTTGCCAACTCTTTCTAAAAATGTTTTTTCTTTTTGATAATAAGTTTAGAACATTAAAAATTTTGGTTAAAAAAACAATTCGGATCATCTATTATACAATAGGTTATATTATCTGTTTAACTCATTTTATTGGTTCACATGTCATTAGTATTAATCTTTTTACTAATTAAATTAAGTTAAAAAATCAAAAGATATCGTTTACGTAATCACGTTCTCTATTTCTCTTTGAAAGTCATTCTATCGAATCTCTCTTTTGCTCATTTTCAACTCGTCTTGCTGAAGACTTCCTTTATTTCCGTCAACACGAGTCCTCTTTCTCACGGCAACACACCTCGTCGCCTTTTGCTTGACCAACCCACTCTGTGAAAGTGAAGAGATAGAACCTCAATGTTTCCCTTGCTCGACTTATTACACACTCGTCTTTGGTCTTTTCCTATCGTCAGCTCCTCCCCACAATAACTCACTCATCACCTTAATCCTAATTTTATTTTGAATTTGGGTTAAGTTTTGATGAAATTAAAGTTGAATTAAGGTCGAGATTCATTGTATCTATTCATCTTCACCACATATTATCATATTCTATTCACCGTCACAATAGTGCAATTGAATTTGTTATTGTTCATTTGTAAAGTATGACTCTATGAGTTTATTGGGCAACTTATTACAATAAAGCATGGTACTTTTTGAGTTGTTTGTAGCAAATACAGCCTACAACAAATCAAATTTAACTAGTGATGTTATGCCTACTATCAAGACGAATATGTTCTTTTGATACATGAACTTGTTCTATTTGATAGATGATTGATGTGGAAGTTTTAAACCTAATAGTTCTAAACAACCTCGCCCGCAAGGATAACGGGATCAAATGTAGTATATCGGGTATTGAATCACGGGGACCGTGTCTATTTGGATAGAAATGATAGAAATTATGCTAAGGAAGAAAATAGAGAAAGGGATAGGAGAAATATATCTTTGAAGGTTTAATCGAGAACAAGAAAGCAATGATTGTAGTTAGGGTTGTTCATGCTCGGACATCCGAAACCGGATATTCAGAAAAATTTTATGGAAAAGTTGGTATCCGGATTCAATTCGAAATGGGGCGGATATCCGATCCAAGAAGGTATTATAGATTGGATTTCCGACTTCGGATATTCGGATAGCCGAATAAAAAATGGTCATCCCCTGTTTATTTTTTTCAAAAAAAAATTACTATAGTAAACAAAAACTAAACCAAATTATCAAAATAAGACAGTGAATTGAACACTACAATTACAATCACCAAACGCAATATGTAATTCTAACTTACATATCCAAATTCCATATCGAGATAAAGCAAAACAAGGCAAAATACGCCAAGAAATCTAGGGTTTCGAAAGAGCAGTGGCACCAGCTCACCACTCACATTTGACAGAGAAGAGTGAAGCAGACAATCGTGGTGGTTTGAGCGAAGAAGCATGCAAGTGTAGTGGTCTTCTACTCGGTTGAGTGGAGAAGAGAGAAGCGGACAAACATTGTGGTCATCTTCTCGGTGGAGTGGGGAAGAGAGAAGCATGCAAGCCGCAAGTAGAAACAGCACTGAATCATTGTCGCCTGTGAGCCAAGAAGGCAAAGCAGCTTGCTTTTCGAGAGAAGAGAGAAGCATCCGAGAAGAGAAGGTGAGAAGAGTGGTGGTCTCGGGTCTCCGGTTTGAGCCGAGAATCACCGTCACCTTTAAGAGTCTTTGAGATAAGTGCAAGGGCGTGAAAAGTGAATGCGGGAAGATTGGTGGTCTCTCAAATTTGTGGTTTTAGTTTTTTTATTAAAAAATTTCCAATATTTTTGAATGTGTGGAGGACCGGAGATTCGAACCAGAGACTTGTTAAACTATTAACTACTCTCCTTTCACCAACCCAACTAATGTAACATATGTATAATCTTTTGAAAAATTATTACGTATACTTGATAACGGATATCTGGGTAAAAAAAAAGATTTGTATCCGATCCACATATCCATTTTTTTTACGGATTGGAGCGAATAAGGATAGATTTTGATTAAAAGTTGGATATTACCAAGTCGGATCGTCGAATTATTGACAGATTGGATTATTTTTCAACACTCCTAATTGTAGTTATCAAGAATAAAGAGGGAAGTGGTCTAAGGAAACAAGTATCACCACTATGATAGACAAACTATAACCATGTATATGAATATAGTTGAACGTTAATCATGCAAATGAGGAAATAACTATCTAATATATCATTTGACATATACAAACAAATACCGTGTTTAACAACCTGATTGTGCTCTTTCAGGAGTTGTGTCAAGTATAGGAAAACCCTTTAAGAACTTAGAACTTAAAAAAGAGCAAGCAAAGTCTCGCTTTTGCCGTATGAGCTAGAAAATGTGAAAAGACCGGAACTTTGTATAATAATTATAACTCCTCGAGGTTAAGATAAAAAGTTACTCTCAAAACCAAGTTATTTCTAATCTTTCCAATAAAACAGCCTCGTTGGGTGTTGCGTAAGTATTTTATCTAAAATCCTTTATAAATACCACTTCTGAAGGTAAATGAAAGATCAGAACGAAGTACATTAAAAAGAAGCAAATTTGTATATCTTAATTCAATAATTCATATCAACGATCATAAATCAGCCAACATATGGTTCAATCATCTCTTAGATCAATAAAAATCAGCAAGACATGATGAAGGGGGAGAAACAATAGATAAAGGAAGAGTCTTGCATAGATATAAATTTGAAAAGTACTTACAAAGCAAATGAAAGGGAAATCTAACTCTATTATGTCGTCAACGCGGGCTCCGAACCTTGAAACCCTAGAACTCGGTTGAACGCCACACACGGCGTTGAACACCGGACACACCTAATCTGACCTAGAAAGGTCTATTATAATGTTTACATCGCACCCTAGGATGGGCATAAGAAGTCCAGCCCGTAAACAAAAGATAAGATACGAGTTCGGATAAACATCGAAGACGAAACGGCGTAGGAGACGACCAAGGAAGCCGTTTGGCATCCCATATGGAATTTTAATTTGCAAAATTTGTAGCTTCAAATGGCATGAAGACGGCCATGGATGGCACGTGAGACAACCATACAATCCGTCTGACATGCCGTCTGGACTTTGCTTCAACTTTTGATAACTTTTTCGATATTTCAGTAAAACTGACTTTCATGTTGCTCTAGTTGGAACTATGAGACCCATGAGTACTACTTTCGAATATATTTCGAAGATCTACAACTTTAGAGACGACACAACTCTGTCCAAATTTAAAGGGACAAAGGTCAAAAACCGGCATCTCTCATACATAGTTATGAATCTGGCTCCAACTACGGTGATCTCCACTTGGCTCTTCAATGCTTCTTTCTCAAGCTTGAATCTACCTCAGAACTTTGATCCTCAATCAATATAGAAGTTTTATATGATGTGCTTGACCTTAGGGAGAAGTGAAACTTGTATTTTTGCATTCTTTTATCGTTTCTGCTCATTTATGGCCTCAAACGCCTAAAAGACAAAATAAACCAAAGTAGACACCGCATTTTGCAAAAGGAAGGATTCATGCTCTATATGAACATAAATCATGTCAAATGGGATATGAAATGCATGCATATGATGACTTAAAGGACGTATGTTTTGGACTCATCAATAATAATGATAAGCTATTTGATAAATAATTTTGTTCAACTAATTGTTTCTTTGTTTTTATTTATGTTATTAAAGCTGAAAGATTGCTACACTTGAGAAAGCAATTAAAACAAGGAGGCTAACAAATGAACATATTGTTCAATTTTTAAGGGAGACAACACAAATTTTTATAAAGTTGGCCATTTCCGCCTATCATGGTCATCTCATTATTTTGCTCAATGCAAGCCAAGTAGAGACACTAAACTTGTCAGCACTTCAATGATTTTGGAATGAAAAGGAGTGAACTTGACAACATTCCAACAATGAAGATTTTAGGAAAATAGATTACAGTTTGAGAGAGAAAAAAAATATATATATATATATATATATATATATATATATATATATATATATATATATATATATATATATATATATATATATATAGAGTATAGATCCTATGAGAACACCCCCTACCGTGAGAACATGAGAACAGATTCGTAATTATTATTAGTTTTGTTACGAATGTGCCATATCGTTTAATGTATTATTCGTAGTTATTGTGGGTTGAGTGAATTATTCGTAGTTATTGTTGCATTCCTAATTATTATTATTCGTAGTTATTATTATTTTTAATATCTACTCTAAATCTCAACCCTTAATACTCACATCCAACGGTGTACGATTGTTCTCATGTTCTCACGTTAGGGGTGTTCTCATGAGAACCACACCCTATATATATATATATATATATATATATATATATATATATATATATATATATATATATATATATATATATATATATATATATAGGGCACATGGTTAGAATGTTGATCATGAAATATGAAAAAACCAAAATACTTTGCAAGGTCTTGTGTATTTTGTCAACAAGGTTATCGTATTTGAGTTATTTATATATTAATAAAAAATATATGATACTTGTTTCAGCAAAATTTTTACATTTAAATCTATGATATTTTTTTACATTATTAATTTCTCAAACAAAAACTCACTCTAATACACTACAACAACTAAGGTATGAAGTGATGTATGTAATGTTTGGAGGATCAATCTAATAGCTCCGGCATGCAACACTTGTGTATGACAATTTAAGATGTCGAGTTTTCTAACCAAGACACAAAAATAAATGTTGTTGCCACACCAATAAAAAAGCACATACGATCTTTTTGTTTTCATCAACAAGTTTGTACTTCAACAAAAACATCAACCAAGTAAGACAAACCTATACAATTGAATCATAATTTATAAACAACTTAAATAATGAAAAAAAAAGAACAATCAGCGTAAAGGTGAAGCTGAACAACACTTCAACGGGTAGTAATGCAGCCATATCCCAAACTAACAATAGGCTTTAATAATACGATGACGTTTTTCCAAACACCATGACTATTTGGTGGGAAATAATTTTGCAAACTTTTATGACTTTTCGAAACGCTTTTAAATCTATGGCGTTTATAAAACACCATAGATTTTTCACATTATCAAATTTCACGACATTTATTTCAATAAAACGTCATTCTAGGTATTTTAATGACGTTTTTTCATCAAACGCCATCATAGAAAAATGTTGCCGATAATAATAATTGTACTAGTGAACTTTGTCCGTGTACAAGTGTAATGCCAAATTCGCATGGTCATTCATGTGTCCACAAAAATATCAACTTGCACATGCCTTAACGAAACCACTTTTTAATCCCGATGTTTCAAGAACTCGCTTGTAAGTTAGGAACATTTTCAAAGACGGTCCAACTTGTGGGAAAATGTTAACAAATATAAACTCTTTATTCTATTGTTCTTCACGATCATCACTAATACACACCATATCTTTATCACAGGCTAGTGTATTTTATCTAATGGCAACTACCCTTGTACAAGAACCCTACTATTTAGTCAATACAATTATGCAAAGTTACAGTTCACTACGACTACTATTTTGAGAACTCGAGAAATAAAGACAACCAGATTTGAGATGCAATTTCCTTGACCTTATATATTACTCTTTAAGGCTATATATATATATAAACTTTTAAATAATTTATTTATTTATGTGTAGTAAGGTTGTGCCGTCAAACCGGATTGTAAAACTGGATCCGGTCTATGGTCCAACTATAAGGTAATTTCCGGTCTCATTTCAAGACCGGAAAAACCCGATAACCTGGTTAGACAAAAAACTAGTTATTAAAAAAAACTTAAAGAGAGAGCTTAGGCGAACCCATGTTTATGAGGATTCTGCTCCTTGGATTCGGGCCCATAATATCTGGTTTAGACCGGTTGAATAACCCTAATAAAAAATAGGACGGACCTAGAGAGAACAATAAAATTAAACCCACGATCCAATCCTGTTCCTACAATTTTTATTCGGGACGAGATTCTTATACTCAGATGAAATTTCACCGATGTCAGACGAGGTATGTGCCCGGTTCTAGTAATAAAGGGATGGGTGAAACTTGAAAGAGGCTCATTCATACAATGATACAACACCATTTCCACAACTCGGACCACTTCACGTCTTCACTCTACCTAGTGGTGTAGAAAAACTACAAACTTATAAAACAATAAGCTATTTCCCGCGTAGTGATCTGTTCGTTCTCTGCCTTAGATTGATTTTTCATATCAAGATTCTCAACCAACCATTGCATCGTCGTATAATCGCGCGAATGCTGCTAATTCAGGTATTTCATATTAATTTCAAGCGTTAATGGTATGCTTTAGATGATGTTTTTGTTTATACAAAACTTTCAACATTTCAATTAGGTTAGAGTAACAATAAGAGCAAATCGGGAGGGTAGTAATGACTGAATTCTTCCTTGATTTATAAATCAACTTCAAGAAAGAAATTAGGTTACATAATTAACTTACAGTGAAAGGCAGGGATATGAAAACAAACATGATAGAGGATAAGATACAACAATCGTTGCCCATTTTTGATGAGTTGCTACTTAAGTTCCTCATTTTGGGTTATAATTTTGCTGATTTTCTGTAGTGAGTGATTCTAGATTTCATCAATTAGAGCTTCAAATACCTCAACCTGCAACCAAGTAAGCCATTGATCTCATCATTTAGGTGTCAAAGGAATTTGTGTAGTAAATTCGGATGTTAATAACAATAAAAGGAAGTGCTTGCATGTGATTTATATACCTTTGCTCATCATCAATGAACTTGTAAGCTTTGTTGTTTCCTCCACTATTTTTGTAAACGGGGATAGGTATTTTGTCATCCTCAATTTGCATAACATCTTGAACAAGCTTCTCATATTGCCTTTTCACTTCCTCCGGCGTCTTCCCAACTGCCCTCGCCACATTCTGCCAACGGTCGGGTGTGTCCTTGTCATAGATCGCCAATGTATTCTCGAATAACTTGTTTTGTCTTGCTGTCCATTTTGAGTTTGACCCCATTTTGGACAAAAAAACACTGACTAGATAGTAATGGAGTTCTATATACGACTTTGGTCTGTGTTTCAAACATTACATTTCATCTCTATTTATACTAAAATGAAGAGGTTTATATTGTTCTTCTCTTGTTCTGCTAAACTTCCCTGGGGAATCAAGTAGTGAAAGGTACCAACTTTAGTGGTTTCTATGTGCACTTTTCATGTGTAATGCAAGGTTACGTAGATTTTCAGTTAACTTTGTTACCATTTGACATTTGTTCTCTCCCTCGCTTTCTCTTTTTCAAAGTTGGCAACACGCGGGACCATGATTTATGCGTAAACTTTGTCGGTTTGACATGTCCAATCTCACACTCAAAATTCTGTCTGGTTTAGTTGAATATTTTACCAGACTAATGTCTGAGTACCCAATAGTTATATTAGTACACAATAGATGTTGCAAGATTATGCAATGATTTTACAAGATATGCTATTGTGGTACCATAACGACGTGCTTGTTGTCATCCCTTGCTTCAGTAAGAGTGAACTATTCAAGAATGATTCTCTCTTTATCATATTACCCTTTTAATCTCTGGAGTATCAATGTAAAGATAAGTCAGATAAGATGATTCTCCTTTTTTATGGAAATATTATATATCCAGTAGTCAATCCACCATAAATAATAAGAATGCATGAATTAAACAAAATCCAAAGAGAGAATTTAGCATATTTCCTGGGACCATAAACCACATTTAGTTGCCTCCTAGATAATTTTAGAATTATGCTTATATGGACATAACACTTGTTGAGATGAAATGAACTTCAACTGTATGTAGAATCATAATCATCCACGTCGTTCCGCAATTAGATTTTCTCAGCTTGAGTCTATTTCACAAGTTTTGTATTTTGACCTACACTATGGGCCCAAAATACAAGAGGTTCAGTCACGGATACTGGTAGTATCCGTATGAGTATTCTGCCAGTTGTTTCCATTCAAAGTAGGTTGAATAAATCTGCAACTTGTTTGCCCTTGGCGAGTTCTTTAACCGTGTGTCTATTGGCTGGTTTGCTTTGACACATATGGTTAGAAGAAACTGATGAGTAAAAGGCATCAACACTTTCTTCTTCTTGTTTTGTCCAAGAGGTTCAGTCAATATCATAGGGGTGTCCAAAGTTGATCAGTAAACTGTAACTTGCCCGTAAAGCCAAAATAATTAGCGGTTCAATCAACCAAAAATCATCGGTTACTCATAGTTTAAATGAAGAGTTACATCCGTTGCAGGATTTCCACATATTTCCATTTCACGATATCTGATGAAACATCATATCAAAACCACTTCATGTTTTTAACCGGCAACTCTGATCTTTGAATTTAAATCCTGATATTATTGTATGATAAGTTTTGGAATATTGCTCCCTCAGTTTGCAGTAAGAGTCTACTTGTCTGGCGGATATGAATACAACTCTAGAAGTTCATTTCTATTTTCTGTAGATATAACATGCACCGATTCTAGTGTCTTGCAGAAGTATATGAAACCAAGCAGAGAGAAGGAGGCTGCATTGACACTAGCGTTCTTACTAATCAGATATGTATATATTCTTCTCTCTCTACTATTTTTTCCTTGTTGAACTTGAAATCTTACTAAAGAACAAACTGACATCTTTACAGTTAGATATGTATCTTTGTATATCTTCTTGTTTCCCGATTTCTATGCATGATCTGTTGTATATATACATTACTCTATCGATAAAATAAACAAACCTTCAGCCTTTCCATTGTTACATAAACCTTCTGTGAAAGCTAATGTTACAGGACACACCAGGCTATAAATGCATAAAATTCTTATCATACATGATTATTCGCATGCGGTGCATTCATTTACTCCTTTTGCTTGATCATTCTTCCACTTCAAGTGGGGTCTGTCCGTAGAAGAATTTGAAAGTCCTCATTGGAGTATGCACATTTACTTGAGAAAGCTACTTTGCCCCCACAATTAAGAGTATCTTTCTATGTCCACTTTGTGCCTTTCTAAGGGTATATCTCCTTGTAAAGTAGCAGGGTTTTTGCCTTCTGAAGAATCTAAAGTAATCTTCTATGTGAAGCTAACCATTGGTGAATTAAGCTTAAAAAAGCAGCTAGTTGGTATTAGTAATAGCATGTAATGTAAATTATATTCGTGGTCAAAATTCTCATTGGAAGAAAAAGAATTGGGTGTTCCAGCTGCATCAATGGGGATGAGTGAAAAGAGCAATATTCCGACTAATAGGAATCTGAAATTGCTAACTTTCCATAAGAAGCGGAATGAGATCCCGTGAAGTTTCATTGTAACCTAGTTGATCAAATCTCAACCATTGAAAAATATTTCTAAGGCGAGTTTCCTCAACTCTTTGTATGGATAGCTAAGTTCTCCTTATTTTCAAATAACTTCCGCTCCCTCCCAACCATGAATTTGTTAGTGGATATTATTGTGGAGGATGAAAGCTCCCACATATAATAAAATAGATAACGAACTTATTCTTATTGTCAATTGATTTTAGTAAGAAGCACAAACACTGTAATTATGTGCCGGACTTGAGTCTAACGCACAGTCTCCGGTCTGTGCCGGACTTTAACAGTTATCATCGTTTTTCTAACCTATACCTTTTTAAAATCTATTTTTTTTAGAATTTATCAATTTCTTGTAGGTTTTCTTTCAAAATCAAGCTTGTTAACCTATTTCCTTAGGTTATAAGAACTCCACCCTGTCTATCCAAGCTGCTCTTGCTAACCTAGAACCGTTATAAGTCCCTATTTACACATGAACATGACACAAGTCATCTCTTTCTTGGTTGGGCTTGAACTTGAATCTCATGTATGGCAATTAGCTGTAACTACGAGTAGGTAGGTTATATTTTGTAATTTCAAAACATGACGACATTAGATTTTTAGATTCAGAGGAATCTTATCAATAATGATCTAGGGAGATATAGATTCCAATATACTTATATTCCATCTTTGTCGAGTCATTTTCGCCAGCAACCGAAAATGGTGGTATCCTCTTCTTGAATCTACACACCAGTGGTTTTGTCAAGCAAGTTGGCAAGGTATATATCTCCTAATACTCCTCTTTGTTTTACCCAACATAAGCTTATTGCATTTACCTTGTTAATTTTCATGTTTTTGTAGTATTGGGAAGTTTAATGAAATCAAATCCAAGATTCTAGTTAGATGAGATCGGTGGCTGATGAAGAAAGATGAAATTGGTGAAATGCTACAAAGATGGACAAGACTAATGAGTGAAGGAATATGTGATCTCTTATTGGAGCTTGACAATGACAACTAGGTTGATACGGTGAAAAATGATCTCCTAATTGGTGGATATGGAAAGTTGGTAGAACAAATTGATCGATTTGAAGATTTTGCCTTATCCGTGTTAGATGCTTTCTCAGTTTTATATTTTCATATTGAATGCTATTTTTGGTTCAAATTTCATGATAATATGTACAGGTAAAAAGGATAATATAGGTAAATAGCCTCGTGTTATGGTGATTTTATCGTTTGTCTAGCTTTAATAAAGAGGGGTATTATTTGCACGGTTCAAGATTTCATTTACGCATCGTAAAAAAAAAAAAAAATTCTTTCTGACATCACGGTTACGGGTTCCGTAACCGTGATGGTGTCAGAATTTTTTTTTTTTCGGGTTAGAATTCATGTAGAAAATTATCAAGGATCCATAACCCGTAATCATGACGGTTACGGGTCCCGTAACCGTGACCTTATAACGGTTACGGTATCCGTATGCGTGGTGCAATAACGAAATCTTGAACCGTGCGAATACGACTTCCGTATCAAAATTAATCAAATTTTACTCCAACTACTTTAAACTAATGGAAGAAGAATATATATACGGACTAAATTCGTTTTCATTCCATTAGGAGACGTAACCAAACGAGGTTAATGTTTTCTAATTTAAAACATTTAAACCAAGACAAGTTTTACTCTTTTACGTGTTTGTTGAAAACAAAACTTGTAATTGGGTCATTTAAGCTGCATGCCTAGTGTAAGTTATCATAATTCTTATATGTAATCTTTACATCACTAAACATATCCGATTTTATTTGTGTTTTTAAGAACTTCTACTCAGCCACAGGTTCATAAGTCTTTTATAAGAAAAATGAAATTATCGTTTTTCATGATAATTTTGGTTACTTCATTTTTGCAACATATCAAAACTGGCTTTGATGGACGAGACTAATGAGTCAAGGCTGTTTCTTAAAAGTGTATTTCAAAATTGGATACCGTGTATCAGTTTTGTTTGTATGGGTGGTTCTGTGCAAATTTACCTAATCTATAGGTCTTTTTGTGTAACATTACAAAACTGATATTCTTGTTGGTTGGATATATGTTGGATTCTTGGTACGGTCGCCACGCATTTCTTTGAGGCCATTTGCAGGAACGCGCAAAGCAGTAGTAAAGAACAGCCAGTCGCAACCAACCATGAACCCAGCAACACTATGTTATACCGACTCCTGTTCTTCTCTCTCTCTAACCCCGCTTTTCCCGCCAAAACCCCCCATTTTACCAACACGCCAACGGCACAAACCCTTCCATCACAACCAGTTTCCTCAGACGATCCTCTCTCAATTTCAACCGCCATTGGAGAGAACCTCCGTGTCTCGTAGAGATCTCTCCCTTATCATCTCTCTCGGCTCTTTGCTTCCTTCTCTCCCCGCTTCTGCCTTTAACCTCGGCATATGTGAGTTACGCTAACGGTGATTAAATTCTGTTTTTGCAACACCCGAACCCTAATTTGTCCGGCGATTGATGTAATTTTGCAGCAGGACCGAAGGATTGGCTCAAGGAGCAGAAGAAGAAAACGTCAAAGTATCTATTGGCTCCAATTGACGCCTCCAGAGAGATACTTAAATCCGCCGTTCTTTTGCTCAGTATACTTCGATTTCTGTATAATTGTGCTTCAATTGTTAGTGTTGACCTATAGGTTTGTCCCCTCAGGCCTCAGCGTTTCTTTGTAACTGCGTTGTGGTTGACAGAAGGAAAGAATTCTGATTATGAGAGCAAGGACTTAGAGGAAGTTCAGAATCTCGTCAAGACAGCGGCCAGAGATTGCGTTCCTGAGGAGAGAAACTCAATTGTCACATTTCAAGCAAAAACTGGAGTTGAGGTATATCTTGAAATGCAACTCTATGGAACTTTATCGTTTAACGGACATTAATCTTCGCATAATAGATTTCATCGTGCTAGACTCGGGTAAAATGAATGCACTCATTGTCCTTAATCTTATAACATGTTTCTATGTTAGTCCTAATCTTTTATTGAAGTACAAGTACCTAAACTTTTGACATTTTTCTATGTTAGCCCTAACCTTTCATTTCAGTAAACTATGCATATGTGCTTATGTCTTTTAGGCTTTGTTTGGCAACCTTCCTGTATGGATTTTTCTCTTTATAAAATAAAAAAAATGTTTCATACATAGCTTTGAGAATTTGTCAAAAACACTATTTCAATGCACAAAATCTATCATATAATCCTTTTCTTGTAAAACAAAAATATTTTTTTCATAAAAATTGATGAAGTGTTATATTCTTACTTTACAAAAAGATAACATTTCTATCATTTTGTAAAGTATAAAGGTTTATATGCACTAAATCAAATCTAATTAAATGTATGTCTTCGTAACAGTTTAGTAAAATTATATTTGATAAAAAGTTTGCACTCTTTTTTGTTCATCATTGAAACTG
This sequence comes from Fagopyrum esculentum, assembly GCA_033239045.1. Taxonomy (NCBI): domain Eukaryota; kingdom Viridiplantae; phylum Streptophyta; class Magnoliopsida; order Caryophyllales; family Polygonaceae; genus Fagopyrum; species Fagopyrum esculentum. Next base: position 22,853,480 of record BSUD01000006.1, on the reverse strand, counting down.
TAAATGGACTCAAAAATAGAAAATATTACTACACAACTATGTAGAATTAATTATGTTCTTATTTCATTCATTATTCAAAACAATAAAAATTGACGCTCTATTTTATTCACCGTTAAGACATGAAACTTGAATAAAAAAAATAAAAATTACACAGCTTGAGTAGAAATAACTTATATTTCTATTCCATTCATTCTTCAAATAATATAAATTGACTTAAAGTAGCAAATACTTATGTTTCTTTTAAATTTTTATCATTTAATATTGAATTTGCAATATAATACACTTAGACACATAAATAAAACATACATAGTTGTCCTACCAAAAAAAAAACCTACATAGTTGAAGTTATTGCTGATATGTCAGCTTTACTACTGAAGATTTAACATCATAAAGGAGTGTTTAATTCAATTATAAAATAAAAAAGACCACAAAATGGATTTTGTGCATTGAAATGATTTTTTTTTGGAAAATGATAAATAAATTTCTAGTAAATTATAGTGTTTTTTAATTTATAAAGAGGAAAATCTTTATAGTGAGGTTGCCAAACCAAGCCCTAAGAGGCTAAGACATAAGGGCCATGGTGCCTGTTTTTACCAAGGTTAGAGACTTTGTCAATTGAAATGAAAGTTGGGGACTAATATTGGAAAATGTTAAAAGGTTAGGGGCTTTATTTGTTCAAATAAAAGATTAGAAACTAATATAGAAAAATATTAAAAGACTAAGGACCATAGGCACATTTTACCCTGCAATACTCCCCATACTACCAACCTAATATCTCTTGTATCAAGTTCTCACAAATCTCTCTAGACTTTGTAAGCAACTCTTTCTATATTTATCTTTATTTATATTGGATTAAAATACAAGAGCAAAAGAAGAAGAAAAGATGAACAATCAACATTTTGATCATCGATTCATCACAAAATTTGTTTTGGGGAAAAGGCTAATTAAGTTTTAGTTAGTTTTATGTTTCTTGATCATAGTAGATACTATACTCAGTTAGATATAATTAGTATAACTATATCGACTTATATTCTTATTTAAAGAGCAGTATAACAAACAGGCTCAAATATTATTTTGTGGTACTGATTCTAGATAAAAACCTTCCTCTATTTTGTGCCTTTTGTAGGCCTATTAGTTCCGGCAATTGTAATGGCTTATTTATTTCTTTATGTTCAAAACTACAATATCGTTTAGGCCACATATTGTTATATAGATTTGCTTCTGGTACAACTGTTGAATTTTGTTAGTCAACTGCCAAATTTACAAAGATGCGATGGAACAGGTGAATGCATTAAAATCGAAGTTGAGTCTGTTGACAATTCAGTGTCTTAGTTGTTAAGTGTTGCTGTGTAGGTTTGTACTTTTAAGCTAGTTGTGAAAAATGCATCTTCCTTGCTCGATGATAAGGATCCGGTGAAGCTGGAAGCTGAAGCTATGTTGACTGACCTTGTAAGGTACTACTACTGGTTCAGTAATTTATTTCAACTTGTTGTCTATTTTCAATTTGCGTCCCAGAGGGAATTATTTTGTTTCGGATTTTCCATCTGCAAGAAGCAACAAGGAAAAATAGTAAATTAAACCACAGAATTGGCTGCTAAGTTGATAGTCCTTGCATGCCTCGAGGAAAGTCCATGTGCAAAAATATTAGGAATTGCTAAGTGCAACACTCAAACCTGAAGTTTGGGAGGATGAAACTGAAACAATATTAAGGCTAAAACATTAATTTATATCACATGTCTTGTACTTTTTTATTGTTATTTTATTATATATGTTGACATCACCTAGTGACCTTCTGTTTCATTTTCAGATCATTTACCACTTTGAACAGTGTGGCAAATATAGCTGATATACAACTTGTTTCAAGTAGGTATGTGTATCTTTTGACTTTTACCATATTAGAAAGCTTTCTGGCCATTGTTTTTAACAGTAAGTACTTCCTCTTTGATTTGTCATATGTTTGTTGCAACACATTATGGCTTTCTCTCCCTTTCCATTTCATGATAAAAAAAATAATCCCTATTATAATTTATATCCCTTCCTTGAACTGATCTAACCCTTGTAAGTGCAACTCTGATTCATTCATCTATTCTCCGTGTATTGCAGACAGGAGGTTGTAAATGCTGTCATGGATGCCATATCTTCCCTTAACAAATTTGAACAGGGAATCAAGAACATTCTCGAAGTTTGAGTAAATCAGGAGAGTCTCAAGTCCTCAGAGGATTTGTTAACTGTTGAGATTGATAAGATGAATTTATTCAGGGAATACTGCTCTTTTATTAAATTTCACCGTGTTTCAAACATGTGTGGAATATCCAGGAAGGTCATTTTTCTGTATGCCTTGGTTAATGAACCCAGACTGGGGTCTAAACCACGATGTATTGGGCGAACAACCTAATGATGTGCAAACATCAATTTTGATTCATCAATTCATCTTAGATTTTATACCATGATGCAGCTTAATGCTCATTAACCTGGTTTGATTTCAGCCAGAAGGGTCTCATCACTTTACATTTACTTATTGTCCAAAAATTTGAGTATACATTTTGTGGAGTAGTAATCCAGTAATAGGGTTGTGCCTTTATGCTCTACTAATAATGCACTTGTTATTGCATGTTGTGGCATACATCATCTTGGCATAATAGTATTATTTAGGTCCACCAATGACATTGCCTTGTTTATTCTGTGTTATTTAGGTCCACCAATGACATTGCCTTGTTTATTCTGTGTTATTTAGGTCCACCAATGACATTGCCTTGTTTATTCTGTGTTATTTAGGTCCATCAATGACATTGCCTTGTATTTCTTGGTGATTGCTGTGAATCGTATAATTTATGATAGCTAGATAAATGCCCATCTCGCCCAAGATCAAAACTGTTGGATGCTGTTTAATCTTTATTTTTCAAGTGTTAGGCTATTTAGATCCACCAATGACATTGCCTTATATTTCTTGGATATTTTCTATTTGTCCTCTAAGATTTAACTGACAAGGTAGAGTATCTGGATGTAACGAGTGCTGCTCTTTATTTATATCACAAACTCGGCAATAGGGGAACATCGTCCTTTATAAAGATTTGAACCATGCCCATCAAACAGAATTTCAAATGTAGCATTGATTAGCTGTAACGTGCTTGCTTCTTTTTGTAATACTTCTATTGTCCACATTCTCTCTTGCATGTCCTTGAGATCCAATCAGGACATCATGAGGCCTTTAGTTGCTTCGCTGCTTTGTATTAGTGTTGCATTTAATTAGTTATATAACTGGGTAACCATAAAATACACTAACAAAGAATGATACCTAAATGCAGAACTATTGTTGGAGCTGATAATATAACAAATGATTGACCTTATTTTGCCCTTCTATGGGGCAACCCTATCAGGAGATCCAGAAGCTTGTACTAGATATAGCCGACAGCATGGTGTTCCATCATCTGGGTTCGTTTGGATTGCCCTTGGAATGCTGCGCAGCTTATTGAACAGATTTAATGGATCCTGTGTGAGTCCAAAGTGAGCATCCGGATCACCAATTTGAGATAGCATAACATCAGAAAATCCTACAGATGGCAGTAGTTGATCAGGCCAATCGCTATAAAAATGGAAAGTTGAGTTTGACATCGTTGTTGATTGTTTGTTCATAAAATCGGCCAGGAGGACAGTCTGAGTAAGAGTGCCGTAGTTGGCTATAGTCTTGAGTACACGTAGGGCATCAGGGTCCAACAAGTAGTAAAGGATACCCTCCATAATCCATACTGTAAATTTCTCTGGCTTGAATCCTGAACTCTGGAGCTTTTCGAGCCAATTGTCATCCTTAAGATCAGCTGCTACCCTGGTTAAAGATTTTGCCTTTTTGACGAGGTCCGAACATTCCTCAGTTGAGTCTTCAGCTGCTTGTAATATGTTTTCTTTCATCTTCAGGACTTCAGGAAAGTCGACCTCAAAGACAGCGCTGTTACTCAGGAAGTCTAGGCGATATGCTCTGGTATCCATCCCTGTGTTAAGATCAAATTTGTATGTTTAGGACGGTGAATATGAATTATTTTACCATCCAAATTACAAATTGTACAGTGGTGTTGCTTAATGCTATCGTTATAGTTCACATCCAAAAAGTATTACATCTGATTTTCGAGGTTTGCAAATGTAGATCAAATTCATACTCTATTTCTGGGACTACAGGAGCCACTTCCTAAGTTTTTGGAGCAAGCACGAAGATTAACCACAATGGTTTTCGGGTGGCATATCAGGTAAGCTTTTATGTTCTCCCACTGGTCATCATAATTTGTTAGATGCCCTTTGAAACGGGGTGGATGGGTTTTGTAGCCTGCCTTTCCAATTTACATTGATGTGGCATGAAAGCTTTTTTACATTAATTTTTATTTGGGCATCTCCATTAGATAATTTCCCAGTTTTTAAAAGAAAGAAGCAAGAAAAATAAATTTATACACTGAATTTTGCCGTTACAAGGCCATTTTCTAAGTTTCTCAATTGGAGATGGCTGTAAGGTGTGATTATAATTCTCAAAATATTCAGGAAAACAAATGATTAGTTGATTATATACTATATAGTATTGGCATGCAAATCACGCTATAGTAATAGATTGTTGTAGTTTACTTTAACAAGGTTACTAATAGTTTAATATGAAAAATGCTACTATGGAATCAAAACAAAGATAGAACTACTAACCTGCGCCGAGGATAACGACCTGTGCTTCCTGTGTACCAAAGGAAGTAAGAGCAGCCTCAAGTTTTGTATCAAACCAGAGAGTTCGAACAGCAAGAATCACCCCAGAAATTTCACGGGCATTATTAAGACAATCTTTTCTGATCTTGTCATAGAACTTTCTAAGGTGCGTCTCGCCTGCAAGTAACTCGGCTAGTGGATCATTTGTAACATGCTTCCATAGAGCTCTTCCTGCTGCAGTTTGACATGCAGATTGCCGAAGGCTATCCCATTCGGTTTCAATCACTGCATGTAGCTTCCGTAGGCTATCCTTGAACAATAAGCTCGGTAGCTTAAGCTCTGACCATACAGGTTGGTCTTCACTTTCAGACTGATCTTTCTCCTGCTTGTCCATCATTTTCCTCTCGCTTATCTCCGAAAATTTAGTTTTTGAAGATTGTTGAATAGAAGCTTAGCTGATAATGCATTGCTTTATGTGTTTAAGGTGAAGCAGAAGGCAAAGAACATAGTGGTGGGTGATGGATAAGGCAAGAGAACCACACATAATTTCAGCTATATATATCAAGCCCCATTTTGCTCCTATGGGTTAAAAGAGGTAAGGAGAACTCCACGACTACCTCTCTATATTTAATCTGGCCTATAATTCTCTAATCTTTCCTCCTCCTTGCAATATGCTTATAGTCCTACCTACTCTTTTTTATTTGTGATAGTCAACATCTGTCGTGGCACATAAATGTTCATAACCATAACTGGCTTCCGTGGACAAGTTAATTTTCCTTTGGTAATTTGGTAAAGTGCAACTTCTTTATTAGCGTATCTGATTTCAAGTCTTTATTCGAAAAGGAATTTGATAAATGGAAAGGGATAGATGGGGTTGATTTATTTGAGGATCATACGTATAATAATCAACTATGATACATTTGGATCTAAAATCCTTCTTTAAACTATACTTTGGTATTGGGCTATTTCGTTAGGTTCTCCTTATCCCATGTTTCATGTGTGGTATTCTCAAAATCTAAACCCTCACAATCCCTTTCATTTATTCTGAGCCTTCTACTCCTTATCCGAAATTGTCACATGTTACCATCGGGAATCCTTGATTACCTCGTTTACCAGGGTATTCCTTTATTAACTGGGCCAGGCCCAACTCTCTTTGAACTTATCCACAAAAATCTAACTCTGGGACCATTTATGGACCCTTTCAACACTTGGACAGTGCTAGTGTTGGGGCCATTGGACACCTTTATGAAGGAAAATACTTGCATTTGGATCTTTCGTATATTTGGCTCTTGAAATAAGCAGTGTGTATAATACCAATTTTATCGTTGCAACGTAGGTTTTGTTTTGGATTGTTTTTGTTAAAACCTATACACTTTCGGCATTGTATTTTCTGCTTTTTAAATTTATTTAGTTTATAAATTAGTGATGAAATTAAATAAATTATATTTATAATTTATTTAGTTTATAAATTAGTGACGTACCTATCCACATCCCCATTTAACATGACTAGTTGATATGCCGCACATTGTGTAGGTATATTTATATATTTGATGTTTTTTTGAATAAAATGTCATCAATTTGTGTATGTTGGAACTAATGATATATTTTTGAAAAAAAATTAAATTAAATATTTTTTTTAATTTATCACTAACAAAAATTTTGTAAAGAAAAAAAAATGAAAATATAATTTTTAACTTGCAAAATTTGATTTTTAGATGTTTTGACATTTTGAAAAATATTTGTAAAAGCGAATAGGAAAACGGTAATTTTGAAAACAAAAGTAGAATATTATTTTTAAAAAATCTTAAAATTAGTTACCAATATATATACAAACCAAATAAGCTAAATTGGGAATAAAAACAAAATTGGATACAAAAATAATTCATATAATAACAAAATTGGGAATAAAAACGAAGAAAATACTTATAATAAATTTTTTTACTAATATATTTTGAAAATAGAAAAACTAAAAGGTATATATATAAATAAACAAAATCAGCTAAAATAACTCCCACAATAAACAAGGTACTATTTTTTAAAAAAAAACCTAAAAATCGTTACTGATATATATAGATTTTTTAAAAAGGTAATATTTTTTAAATAGATATATTTTTTTTTGATACATAGGTAAGCAGTTAGACAGATCAATTTCTAGAAACCAATCGGCCTAAAGCATCCTTGCGGATGAGGTCTTGAACATCTTCGGGAATCGCATTGACGTCTAGCTTGGCCAAGTGTCCGTGCATTGCAATCCTGTCCGCAACCGTGTTGACTTCCCTGTAGATATGCTGTAACCTGGAGTATGAGAAACCTGAGAGAAAATATGAAATATCATTAAATATCATGTCAAGCTCCCACGGAGGCTTCCAAATTTGATTAATCGAATTGATTAAAACCAAATTTTCTCCTTCAATTTCGATAGATGAAAAACCACATTCTTTGGCCTTTTGTAGGCCCTTTCGAAGCGCAATCGCTTCTGCTTCCAAAACAGAAACCGCGTTACATGTACCGCTTCCTATAGTAATAGGAACGGCACATTGGTCTCTAATGATGAAACCAAAAGAGAATTGATTAGTGCCAATTTGAGATGCATCAAAATTAAGTTTTTGTTTCCTTCTTTGGGTCTTTCCCATTTTAAATTCTTCTTTTTTCTTCTTAACTTTTTAGTCAACGAATTATTATTTTTTTGATTCTTATTAGCTTGTTCCCACATGTCTATTTGATTCGTAGCTTGTGTTTTAAAGCTTTTAGGTATTTTAGTTTTGTGGAACAAGAATCGGTTCCTAGCCATCCACATGTTCCACCAGATGATGACTAGGAGCTTAAACTCAGACGCTGACATTTTCTCTTTGAGGTCAAACAGGGCATCTGTAATGCTCTTATTGTCAATGTCACAATTCTTTAAAATGGTTGAAATGTTATAATCATCAACAGCCATTTCCAATGAAGGACATTGAAAAAAGAGGTGCTTCGCGCTTTCTGTGTGGTGGTTACAGAATTCGCAATTCATGACAATAGGAATTCTTTGTCTATCGAGGTTTTGTTTTGTTGGGAGGCCGTCTAAGGCTAGTTTTCATAAAAAAATTTTAATTTTCGGCATGACATCCATTTTCCATATCCAAGTTTTATCCGTTGTGACTCCCATTTTCTGTTTTTGAATTAATTCCATAGCTGATTTAGTCGAATACCATCCTTCATCGTTACCAGACCAGTATAATCGATCCTTGATATCGTTAATGGGAAGATTATATTTTTTTATTCTATCTATAATATCATTTGGTAAAATCATGTTTAGTTGGTTTAACATTTGATGATTCCATGTTTTATTAGTAATAAACTTGGACACAAACTCCATAGGATCATCCAAATTTGTAACATTCGCTAACTCTATGAGTGGTTTTTCAATAAGCCATTTATCCTTCCAGAATCTTATCGTATTTCCATCTCCTACTCTCCATCTGAGTCCTTTATCTAGATCTTTTCTAAGTTTTATTAGATTCTTCCATTGCCATGAAGCATTCGACCCACATTGGTAATTCCAAAGACAATTTCCTCTAAGATATTTTTCATTGACAACTTTGACCCAAATATTTTCTGGTTCTGCCATGATTTTCCATAAAAGTTTCATTTGAAGAGCTTTATTCATGTCTTCTGATTTTCTAATACCTGTACCACCTAATGATCTTGGTTTACAGATTTTGTCCCAACTAATCAGTGGATGAAAATTGGGTCCTTTATTCCAAAAGAAAAGTCTATTAAGTTTGTCTAGTTCATTATGAATATTTGTAGGTAACATAAAGGCTTGCATTAAGTAACTTGGTTTGACATTAAGATTGGCTTTGATTAATGTTATTCTTCCTTCCTGAGACAAGGTCGATGCTTTCCACTTGGATAATTGTTGTTTGGTCTTTATAATTACGGAGTTGAAAATATCTTTATTGACCCGTCCATTAATAATAGGACAGCCAAGGTATTGCTCGAGACTAGTAGTGCCAATGATTCCAAGATGTGTCTGAATGCATCTTTTAGTACCTTGATCCGTATTAGCAGTGGTTTGGAAAGCCGATTTGTTAAAGTTAATAATTTGTCCTGAAATGTCACAATAATCGCGTAAGACTGAAAGAATTTTATTGCTAGCTTGTACAGTAGTTTTAATGAAAATTATAATGTCATCAGCAAATGCCAGGAAAGGTATTCTAGTCCCATTTTTTGTTACCGGAAAACCGATCGATTTAGGATTTTCATTAGACACTTTCTGAATGTTTCTAGAAAGGACCTCCGCACCCAAGTTAAATAACAAAGGAGAGAGGGGGTCGCCTTGACGGAGTCCACGTCGTGGATAGAAAATGTTAGTAGGGGAGTCATTGATCAAAATGGAAAAAGAGACCGTAGAAATACATTCATGAATCCAATTTCTGAATTTCTCCCCAAATCCAAATTTTTATAGTACTGCTCTTACGAATTCTCATTCAACTTTATCATATGTTTTTTTCATATCTAATTTAATAGCCATATACCCCTCATTTCCTTTTTTGTTTTAAAACCATGAAAGATTTCATGTGCTATAAGTACATTATCATGAATTGCCCTATTCTTAACGAAAGCGCTTTGTAATGGATGGATCAGCTTTGGAAGGACTACGTTTAGTCTTTTTGCTAGAATTTTAGCTATAATTTTATATATAGTTGATAATAGACTTATAGGTCTGTAGTCTGACGTTGTAGTTGGGTTATCATTTTTCGGAAGTAAGGCGATGAAAGTATGGTTCAATTGTCTAAGGATTTTTCCAGTTCTATAAAAACTTTTGACTGCCATAGTGATCGACGGGCCGACAATGTGCCAATATTTTTGATAAAAACCGGCATTCATCCCATCGGGTCCCGGAGATTTGTCGCTACCTATTGAAAAAAGGGCATCTTTGATTTCACTTGTGGTGAAAGGTAATGCCAGATTGATGTTATCTCTTTCAGTTATTTTTGTTTTAATTACTTGTAATTGACTTTGAAGTTTACTCATATCAATTCTTGATGCTTTGAAACGATGTTTATAGTCGTTAATAAATTCTTCATTGATATCGGCCTCTTTTGCTAATACTAGACCATTTGTCTTCGTAATTGTCGTTATAATTTTTTGTTTCTTCGGCTAGTAGCTTTCCTATGGTGGAATTTAGTATTCTTAACTCCTAGTTGTAGATTTGTCGTTTTAGCTCGTTGCATCCAAAATTTATTTTGGTACTCAATTAGACATTCTCTTTTCCTATTCAATCTATTAATTTTATCATTCATAGCTTTGTCGAAACTTGTAAAGTTCTTTTTTTGGAGATCTTCTAGTTCCGTATCTACATTTTGCAATTGTTTATGAATGTTACCGAATTTTTCCCAACACCACTGTTTCAATTTCCGTTTTACTAGATTAGTCTTTTTTGCAAGATTAAACATATGAGTCCCCGGGAAATGGGTCCTCCATGCCTGTTTAATGACATTCTCGCAGTCAGGTCTTTGCATCCACATTGTTTCGAATCTAAAAGGTTTGTTTTTGACACTGATTTGTGCGTTTTGAAAGAAGAACGAAATCATACAATGGTCAGAATTTGTAAAAGCATGGTTTCTAGTATGAATCCCTGGATATTCCTGGACGATCTCAATTGAGGACATAATTCTATCTAATTTTTCGTAAGTATTATCATCTCCTTCTTTCTTTCTTTTCCAGGTATAGTTATTTCCTTTTGTAGGAAGATCCTGGAGATTGTGTTGGTTAGAAAATTGAGTTAATCTATCAAACTTATTGTTCACCGGGTAAACTCCACCCTTTTTATCCGATGGTACCAATAGCTCATTGTAGTCTCCAATAATTAACATTGGAAGATTAATCTTGCTCCGTTCGTCGTTGAGTTGCGACCAGAAGGCGTTTCTTATTTGTTCATTCGGGGGGGGGGGGCATAAATAAACACTATCATGGATTGGAAATTCGTGTTTTGATTTGTGTGAACGGCCATTAAATACCTATCCGATGATTTCAAAATTTCTATTTTTTCGCCCTTAATTTGGTAATCTTTCCAGAGAAGGCAAAGGCCCCCTGCATATCCCGTCGCCGGAATGAAAAAAATTATGTCAAATCCCGCGCTCTTCCAAACTCTTTCTTCAGGTTCGTCCTTAGTTTTTGTTTCTGCCAAGATGATCATTTGTATGTGTTCGTTTTTACACGTAATATTCATATTAGTCCAAAATTTTTTTTTCTTCATGCCTCTACAGTTCCAGAAAGCGATCTTCATTACTTTAAATCTTTGTGTAAGGGAAATTACGACCCATTGTTCCAACTAGGATCTCCTTTGAAATTTCTCTAACCGTTGAGGTGAACATTATTGTGTTAGGGAATATGTTTGTCTTACTGGATGCTCTCAACTTTCTCAAACTATAGCAAACTTGAGAAAAAGCTTTGGTCGCAAAGTATTGTTCCAGATTACCCTCAATGTTCAACTTATTGTGTTTGTTCTTATAACAATTGAAAGTCAATTTATTTCTCATACCTACATAATAGCGAGTAACTCGACTCAACAAAACATTGTATATTATTCTTTGACAGTCTATAGCTACACTAAGACTAATATACATACTCGTATAACTTGCTCTATGAAAATTATTTGGGAGTCTCTCTTCAATTGAACCCTTGCACTTGAAATTTGTATTCTTTACAAACTAGAGTAATGTTGTTCTTTCAAAATGGTTATTACTCTTAGGGGCGCCCTTTTTGTTCTATTAATTCGGAAAACTCGATCATTTTCCTTCCGCCTATGATGAAGTTGATTACTTGCATTCTTTTTGTTGTTCTTCACTATCTTTGGACTTTGACTTTCATCTTTCTCGAATCTGCAAATAAAGTGAAAGCTGTGGTCAATTTGCATCATGTACAATACAAAAAATAATTTAAACCCTAGTTTTGGTGCAGAATTTGTGCTGATCGGTCCCAGCTGAAGAAAGTTTGTCTTCATCTCTGAATCTTTACATATAACCCATTCGCAGACATCCTCAAATGAAAACCTATTGTAGACAAGACAAAGAATTTGATGGAAATTATGTGTATTACACTCCTTATTTATACTATCTTGGTAACCACTAAGTTGGTAGCAAAAATCATAAAAAAATATGAAAGGGCCCCCAATCAATTTCACAATTAATTCCAAGAAATTCAAGTAGAAGACTAGCCAAACCTGCCACCACCTACTTGTTTGTGCAAACTGCACCCTGCAGAAACTTGAACTCCCTCCATAATTCAGCATTTTAGTCAACATTTTCCCAATATAAAAATCAGGTTCCAAAAACAAAATACTCAATTGAAGGCACTTTACTGTCACAAACAAACTCATCCACCTAGTAGAAAAAAGCTTCTCATACAGATCATGGACAATCACATAGCAACATTGCTTTCTAATTATTATAAATTCATCATTCAAATTGAGTTTATAACAATGGTTTACCTTAATATAAACCAAAAATAGACAAGTAACAGGAGCTTGATACATCCTGGATTGAAGGTACACTTCATAGAATTGTTGAAAAGCCATCCCCTGCAACTTTAAGTTTGTCTCCACAAAAATCATTTGGATCATGTAGTCATCACTCAAACTGAATTCATACATATTTTCTGCCTTAACATAAAACAATCACATGTAGTTATCATTAAGGAAATCACTAGCGCTCCTAAGGAGACTTGTATCATCTTTAGTCATATTATTTAGTCCGAGGTTATTTTGGAAATCATAGATCAGGCTAGAATTAGAATCACAAAGAAAAAGGAACTCTCCCACGCTTTGATTAATTCTAGGAAAAATTTGGAGATAACTCTCCATTTTACAATGCGGGGTAAAACGATTACTAGAAATCATAGAAAGACTTAGGTACTACAGTACCTTCCATAAGACTCTAAGACACAATACGATTAATAAAAACCAACCAACAAACATTAAAAGATTCCACAAAGTGGATAGATCTAGGTAAGCACTGGATTTCCGCAAAAGAAAGGCTATCATATTAACTAGTTAAATTTTTTCTTCTTCATTCCCTTCAGCGTGGAGGATGTCGTGTCTTCACCTCCCCCTGCCTCTTCACAAGGCTAGAGTCAGAATTTCCGGACTCCTGATTGACTTTCATTGCGTCCATCAGTTTATTAACAGTGCTGTTAGTTTCAATAGAGTGAAAGGAACTTTCTGATGCAAAATTCCTAAGCTCCTCTGGAATGTTACCATCCTTAAACAGTAAGGCAGTGAACTCCGCAACAGTCAGCTCATCATCAGGGGTCTCATCTTGCTCATCATCTTCATTCAACTGCTTTTCTAACTTAGCTGCTTTCGTTTTAATCTCATCATCCTCCTCCATTGGGACGGTAAGGGGGGGCATAGACTGCGGATCTACTTCAGATTCGGCATCATTAGGGATGGAACCCTCAGCCTGTTCATCATTGGGTTTGCTTTTCTCTACTTTTTCACCACATTTAGACTCATTAATCTGTTGTGGTTCCTCTTTATCATTGACACTGTTTTCCTCTTAGCACCTTGGTTTTCATTCTCTTCAGCATCTTTTTTTAGGCTTTCTTTTGAACTTAGTGAAGATTCTTCATCTTTGAAATTAGTAAGGCCATAATGAGCTGAGAGGTATGTCCTCACCTCATTCCTATGTTCGTTATTAGTCTTGTTATTCCCAACTTTTGTCCAATCTTGCTCTTGCTTAACTTCTTCAGCCTTTTCTTTTTTCCCCTGAGCTTCTCTAATGATTCTGAATGGCTTAGTTCTTATTCCTCTCATAGGGCACTTATCATAAGAGTGATCCCTATTCGCACAAAACCCGCATCCCCTAGAAAAGTCTTCATACCAAATCGGAAAATCTCTAACTTCCCCATCCTCATCCGGAATTGGGACTCTCTTCTTTCTACCCTCAGCCACATCTCGATTAATACAAATTCGAGTGAAATTTACCCCTTTGCCTCTTTCGGAAAAGGAGTCTAGCTTAATAAACTTCCCCACTTTGTTTTCCTCTATGATGATTTTAATTGCTTCCTTATTAACATATTCTGGTGGGATTTTCGGAATCCTAACCCACATATCCGCTACAGTATTACTCTCTAAGAAAGTATTAAAATTTGGTTTCCATGGTTTCAAAATAACCAAGTGGCCAAAGATGTGGAAAGGCCTTGCCTCCCAAATAGTTTTCCTATCATTCGGGTTGGAGAAAATTACTTCGAACCAATGGTTGGGCTTAGCGAAGATCTTAACATCGCCCTTCACGTTTTTCCATTCATGGAGTAGCTTTGTTCTTAGTTTTGCAATTTCGATTGGCTCACCTAGTATACATCTCATAAGAGATGTCTCCTTTTGTCTTTGAAAATCATTTTTCACCTTAGATAAATTACTAAGGTAATCCGCAAGATTGGAATTCTTAGAAGACTCACCTTTAGTCTTTGAATCTTCTTTGTTTTTTGTTCCTTTCCCATTGTTCATCACCTCTGTTTGTTCTGTTTTTTCAGTTTGTTCGATTTTTCCAGTTTGTTCTTCACTGCTTAGTTGTTGTGGAGATGGAATTTGACAAATAGCTTCCTTGTAGGACTTGCCTTGCTCACTCATAATGGTGGTAGGATTCATATACAGAAAAGAAAGAAAGAAAGATGTAAGAAGGGAGAAAATATTTAAGTTGATGTGGGATTGAGTTGCAATTGGGAGGTTCTTTAAATAGACAGAAAGTTCCACCCTCAGCAAAGAAACGACACAACAAATCTAGGGAAAACCAACCCATAGAGATTTGCATTCTCATTCCTCCAGTAGAGAGATTAGCAAAGTTTTTCAAATCTGAACAATCATAGAAATTCGAAAAAATTTTGAGAAAATAGGGTTTGTTACCATTTTTTAAATAGATATGTTCAAATAAAAAACAGAATCGAAAATATATTTTATAAAAAATAAATGCAATAATAAGAAGAGAAAATTGGTGTAGGAAAGCCCTTTTTGTATTCATGATACAATCTAAGACCCTCCAATTTTCTCCCTAAAAATAAAACTAAATTAAATTATAAAGAGGCTATCAATTGGGAGACCACTCTAATTAAAAAGATTCTCTCCCTTAATTAAGGAGGATAAATAACTATTAAAAATTAAAAAGATAAGTGAATATTAATTGTGCGGACCACTCTCATTAAAAAGATACTCTCCCTTAATTAATATGGATGTTTTTTAATTAAATAAAAAAAATGAGAGTGGTCCCCACAAATTCTGTACATAATTTTATGTACATAATTTCGCACGCAGATTATGTACATCGCACGCAGATTATGTACATCATTTCGCACGCAGATTATGTACATCAATTCGCACGCAGATTATGTACATAATTTCGCACGCAGATTATGTACATAATTTCGCACGCAGATTATGTACATACAATTATGTAATTAATTTTAATGCCAACAAATAAGCGGCTCTTTGAAAAAAAATAAGCAATATTAATTAAGGGAGAGAATCTTTTTAATTTTGAATAATTGTAGGGGACCACTCTCATTTTCTTAAAATCAAAAAGTTTGTTTAAGTTTATTCACGTCTAGACAATCAAAGAAGATGAACAAAAAATAACTACGAAAAAACAACTTGTTAGGCATTCGATCAAAGTAGTACAAAAATTGGAAAATTAAAATGAAATAAAAAAACTCGTTAAGCATTGGTCAAAAGAAACATTCAAAATTCTGATTTGTATGCCGATCAAAACAAAACAATCAAAATACGTAAATAACTCTAGACGATCAAAAGAAATGATTAAAACACAATAGTAAAATTAGAACACATCGCAAAACATAAGCTTACCTCGAATAATTAATATGTTTTCTTGCTTATAAGAAGGGTGAGATTGATGAATGCATGACTAAAATTGATGAATATAGTAGTTAGGTGTTCCATCCTATATATAGTGAAAATTAGAGGAATTACGAATTGCTTCCCTGACAAGTTTTATCTGGGAAGTGTATCTAAGA
Organism: Fagopyrum esculentum; assembly: GCA_033239045.1. Lineage (NCBI taxonomy): Eukaryota > Viridiplantae > Streptophyta > Magnoliopsida > Caryophyllales > Polygonaceae > Fagopyrum > Fagopyrum esculentum. Next base: position 22,837,799 of record BSUD01000006.1, on the reverse strand, counting down.
AGTTTAGGTTTTGATTTTATCGTTTTAAGTATTTTGTTTTATCGATAACAATCAAATCGGTTAAAGATTTGATTTAGTAGAGTAACCGGATTGTTAAAAAAAGAACCCAATATATTTAGATTTATCCAATCAAAATATTTTGTACAATTTAACATAAAAGAAAATAGATTAACGAAAAGACTTCACAGAATTTGATTATAAGCATCACTAATTGCAAAATTATAATTAAAAAGTTTATGCAAATGATGTAAAAAAATAAATTACATATATCTTCTTCTTGTAGCCTCTTTGTTAGGGTGGTTAATAATTTTTAAAAAATTTTTTTTTAGTTATTTAAAAAATAATAATAATTTTGAGATTCAGCTTAATTTAAAAAAGAAAATTTTGTAAATCAACTTGGTGTCTATAACGAAAAGTTAGCTTGGACAACAATGAAGAGTTAAAGAGTCATGTATAGAAAACTTCCTAATGAGGAAGTAGTCAAAGAGGATGCTAATGAAAGAATTTACAAATAGAAGAAGAGATTGAGGACATTATCATCGCGATTAAGCTCATTGTAAATATTCATGATAATCCCCCAAAATATTAAATTGGACATTGTTTGATCAGGAATTGGGATACTCAATTGATGAAGGCTTTTAATCAACCCACCCTTTATAGGAGCATTGCTTGGTAATGAGTTGCAAGGCAAGTATTGTAACACTCCAAATTCTCCGAACTCGTGGAGCTACTGGTTAGGATCTCACAATGGGCCCGACCTTGGTTTAACAACTTTACTAGGATTTTACAGTAAGGCACAAATGTGTTTAAAACAATTTCAAAACACAATATTCTATTGTATAAATATACACATGTGACATCCTTACAAAACATATCTATATATATATACAACATGCATGCCGAAAAGAAGACTCCCCCGTTCCCATCTAATGAGTACGTGAACCCGGCTGACCATCCGTCCCGGAATCCTCTGCAACTGTTTATCTTTACAAAATCTACAACACGGATAAACTGTTAGCTAACAATCTAAATATAATTAGAATAAAGATAGTACAAACACAACCAAGATAACATAAAACAATCATCATGTTGACACACAAACCGGTTATTATCTAATAGTTAAGTGATTCACCTTATTCCATTTTACAGTTGTGCCACGTGAAATCTTAAGAGTTCTCGCCTCCGTTCCTTATCCAACCTAGTGTAGGTCTAGCTTACCTCCGCCGGTAACATCACTACAAATCAAGTGTGGTCTAGTTCCTAAAGAAACCCCCAGCGCCCGCAGGCTAACTGAGCAGAATGCCAGCGCCCGCAGGCTAACTGAGCAGAATGCCACCGCCCGTTACTCTTAGGCCAATGTATAGGTCGGTAGATAATTACTACTAAGTATAACTATAAACACATTATTCACACACCACTATCATTATTCACGCTCACATCTAGAAGCTAGCTAAGTAAGTCCATTGGGGTATATGTATTAGTGGAAGAAATACTTATATAGGGTGGAGCGACAAGACTTGGTAGAGAAGGACTCAAGTCCAAAGCTCAAAAGAACCTCTTACCTCATGTTTTCACCATTTTTCTCAAGGCCAAGATTACATGGTGGATATAAATTCTCTTGATGAAAAATATTTTATCCAAAGAGGTGATTAAGTAGTCTGAATATGTGAAAGGTCGAGCTCAGGACCTTAAATGGGTGCAATGCTAGTGAGCTTCTTAGAATAATCTATTAATAATATCTCAGAACTTGAAGTTTCAAATTAGGGTGTATTTGGTAAGAGATGGAGATTTTCATTTAGATTGAGTTTATTAGGGGTTATATGTTATAAAATTAGATTAATCTAGATTTTATAATTCAAAATAAATCTAGCGAGGGTGTTTGATAAGGTTTTTTGTAATGCGTTTATATTATTCGTTATTACAGTTTCACCCTAAACAATTACTCTCGTGAAGGGTACGTGAGATCAATGTTTTTCTGGAACTTGAAACCGAATACCACCATTGTTCTTTGCTACATCCAGATCTACTCCAGTCAGGGAAACTCATGAGGAGGTTTGATTATCGAACAATGCATATGTGAATAAGGGATTCTCGGTCCTTTTGGATTTGAAAATTATAACAAAAAACTAACATGAATTGATAAACAAAAGATAAATGAGCAATTATTAGAAGTTTATTGAAATAACTTGAAATACCCCAAACAAATATGCATTGTTATGCTTTTTAATATAATCCCTTGTAAGGTAATAAGTTTGGGTTATGTCCAACTTTTATAATTATAATAAAAGAAGTGCAACATATTAATATATATGGGTGCACCTTTTATATATCTTTATGAATTATGTAGACGTCTTTTTTTAATAGTATAAATAAGACAATATATGCTTGTGACAAAAAAAAGGAGAAGAAGAAAAACCGCAATATAAAGGAGTCGAACTTGTAATTTGTTGCATAGTGAGACTGTTCGGTTCTAACTAATTGATTGTGATTAATGAAAATATTACCTTACTTAAGAAGGAGATTGATTTATAATATTACCTTACTAAAGACAATATAATAAAACAGAGAAAAGTTGTTGTGGATCGGCTTCGAACACGAAACCTACAGGTCAAACAGTGTGTCCACACGCCACCTGAGCCAACACATTATATTGGTTATTACAGTAAAGTTTTCATATTTACAACCTTTATAAAAACGTTGTTTAAAAAGCCGAAACGAATATTCGATTAACTTCGATTCGATTGAACGTCGGTAATGTTTTAGGGTGTTAATTCATTGATGGTGGGGATTTCACAGCATTAGTGTTTTATTCTCTATTTATTTTCTTAATCTCTCATTTAATTGGTTGTAATTAATGAAAATATTCTCCTATGTCTGTATAAAGCATGCTCTCCTCTTTTTCCCTTCATCTTGCTTCTTTCTTCCCAACTCTCATATTGTTGAAAGTTTGAGTCGAAATTCTGCAAGTGTGGACGTCAACGTAGTTGATAACATACGTTAAGGGATCGATCATTCTTCATATTCGTTCAAAGAAGATCGAGTTGCCTTATGTGTCATTGTAAATGGTACTATCTTCTTCTTTAATAAGTAGATAATCTACATAATTTCTTCATATATTATGTACTAGACTAATGAAGATTTTAATGATGTAAATCTTACTCAATTCCACCATTAATATAAGTATGCTAGCCAATTACGAGTTTTGACTATTATTATTGTTAATCGAGTTAAAAATTAACAAATATGAATCAACTTGTAAACTCGTTCATCTTATTCTATGAATAAAATAATTTATAAAAAGGATTTATAAGTTATTTTTATGAATTAGCTATATAACTAGAGATGTACGAATTTGTGTCAAAGTTATATAAATATTAATAAGAGCTTTTTGGTTAAATGTTAGGCACCTGGTGGAGTGTTGGTGAACCTTAATCATCAAGTGTATTCTTATTCGATCCGTTCTTTGTAACTCAAAACTAGTGATTTCGGTTTGTTTCGCAAGTGGTTAATTCAACCCTTGTTTCTTCTTTAATTAGATATATTCCCCGTCTAGAACATTTTAGAGAATAGTCGAAATTGTATTATGATGACCTTTGAACCTAGCTTAGTGATTATATAAGAATCTTTTGAAGTGAATTGTTTTAATATGATACATGTTTTACTATCATCTACGGGTGATTTTGTGTGGGACTTTATGTGTTAGTTTAAGAATCTATAATTGTAAGGGTTATCAAAATTAGTACAAACGTTTAAAACTCGCATAAATATTGTATTTATGCTAGGGACAATGTTTAGGTGACCGGGTGGGTCACCCTTTCACCCACTAAGTGAAATAAATTAATAGTTTAATGGATGTTGGAAAAGTGGGAGACAAAAAGAATTAATTAGGGAAATTTATTTATCTTTTTATAAAAATTATAATTAGATAGGATGATGGGCTTCTAATTATACATGGGCCTAATATAACTATTTGGATGTATACCTTTAATATCAAAGTCCAGCACAATTTTATGGACTGTAATATCAAAGTCCAGCACACCATATATGGGTCCATAATACAACTAATTGGATAACATGATAAATAGGCCTAATACAAGTGAAGGTCCATATGAGTTGGATAAGCAAATCAATGCCTACTTCCGTTTGAAGTCCAAAATGCTCCAAACTCAATCGTTGGATAAGCAAAAGGTCATCGCCCTTCTTCATCCCTATGAAGTTCAGAGTCTCGAAGAATTTGGATGAGCAATTCGATGCCGGGGTAGAAGCGACCTCACAACCTCAAATCAACCTCACCTCCTCAAATCGACATCACCTCCTCAAATCGATGCCGGTGCAAAACACTATTTCAATGAGCAAATCGACCTCACCTCCTTAAATTAGCAAAGCATTGTTTCGATGAGCAATTCGCCTCCAACATCAACTCGCCACCGAAAGGCAAACGAATGGGAGTTAAAATGTTCACATGAGGTAAGTTCTGAATCTCACCTCCTTTAATTTCTCACCTCATGAAGTTCTGAATCTCACCTCCTCTAATTTCTCACCTCATAAATTTATAGTTGATTCTTATAAATATAATGTTGCTAATACGAGGGAAATCTCAAATTGCAGCGGTTGCGAGCTTCAATTCAAAATTCAGATTTTGTGAAGCTCAACCACGATAAGCAAAGAAGAAAGGTTGGTTGATTTTTGTTTGGTTCTTGATATTTTCCATTGACGCACGGCATTATTTTAACTATTTCTCATAATTGTAAAATATCTATATAAAAAAACATAGATCTGATGGTTCAATTTTTTTAGAATCGGTGATGTAAAGTTTTTTCACAAAGAGGGTATTCTCGTTTTCTGTTGGCATCCATTGTTCCACCGATATATTTGCCTCTTTCACTTGTGGAAATCTTGATTGCGCATTTGATGGATACCTTTCATGTTGTGTTTTTCCTTTAGTTTTGTATGATTTGTGCGTTCTAAGAATGAAATTTGGAAATCTTGTTTTTTGTTAGGCTCTTCTTCAAATGGAAGATGTGGAATCAACCATGAAAATTGTGGAATCAAGATTACGGTAGTTGTTCTTATGAAAGGATTAATAAGTTGACTTATAACAACTTTTGTTTGTAGTAATTTACACAAAATTCTCCTCATATGCTAACACATGCTTGTAAGTAATTGTTGCTTTTGTGTAATATGTTATTGTGGACCACAAAATGCCCATATGTTGTTTGCTATGACAGTAATATCAATAAGCTTGTAGTCAGGTTTCTTATGACAATATTCTATCTGTAGTATTTTACACAAAATGCTCCTCCTATGCTAACACATGCTTGTAAGTAATTGTTGTTGTGTAATATGTTATTGTGGACCACATAATGCCCATATGGTGTTTGTTATGACAATAATATCAATAAGCTTGTAGTTAGGTTTCTTATGACAGTAATATCAATTAGCTTTTGTGTATTATGTTATTTTGGTTTGTAGGGAAATGTTGATGTTAATTGAATGTTTTGTTTGCAAATTGCATATAAACACCAAGCTGTAAATAGGAAATACTACTAGCTTAATATAAAATGCCTTAAATTGATACAAAGTTTTCAATGAATTAGTAGAGAAATAATCTCTAACTAATAAATTGAATTGGGTTGCTAGGTTGCTTCTTAATGGATAAGAGAAATGATAAATCTATCTAATAAATTGTAATAATCTCATTAGGTTCCTTGTTACTCCCAATAGCTTCTTCCTTCATCATCTCATCAACTTCCTTCTTAATCTCAGTAGTTTCTTCCTTCTCCTTGTCATTGGTGTGCTTCTTATTCTAGTTCTTCTTTGCAAAACCTTTGGGGCTAGTCATTGACAATCTTTTTCATTGGAGCGTGAATGACTTGACTAATTTTGTTTGCTTCTTCATTGAAGAGGACTAGGTGCTCGTGCAAGGGAGGATCCATTCCCATCATGTTCTTAAGATTGGCACAGTTGTTGACGTCGGCTTCAAATTGCCTGCGGAGATCATAGAGTCTAGAAGTCTAAGGACTTCTAGCTTGTGTTGAGTGTGATGTGAGCATGAGAGATTCTAGGATGCGGTCCTAGAATTGAGAGTCAAATGGTCTTGCGTAGATCATTTGTATAGAAGTCTAAGACTTCTATTGTGAGTGGGTTGTTGTTGATATAATTATCTTCTTGTGAGCTGGTTATGGGCTTCCTCCCTAAGGAAGCGAGAGTGTAGTGAGTTGAGTGTGGTGACGAGGTAAGTCTCCGAACTTACTTAGCTCGTATTCCTTGTATTAGCATTGATGTGTGTTTGTTGGTGTGTGTTTATTCTTTATTATTTATAACAACTAAACCGGAAATAGGACTACCGACCTTTATATTTATTTGGCCCAAGTGTATGATAATAAGCGGTGACATCACTGCCTAGCTCTTGCGTAGAGCTAGGAGGTTCTTGGCGACTAGCCCGTGTGGTTAGACGGTCGGAGGCATCCGTACCGTTCCATGCGGTAAGTGGGGACCGAGGCGAGTTTTGAGAGATTCCCGTGTCACAAAAGAAGTTGAATTAGAACGGAATACGACTTAATAATAAAAAGATAATAAACCGGACTTGTGTGATTTGGTGTACATTGTGTGTTATGTTGATTTACTTGTGTTTGTGTCTTTCACCTTGATTCTAATGCTTCGAATATTATCTAACGGTTTTATACCGATTATTGTAGATTGTCTTGCAGGTTAGGAATGCGGTCGAGAGATCCGGAAGAGTGGGCAGCCGGGGTTCCGTACATTTTAGGAGTGAGTTTTGGTTAGAGTCGAGTTTGTATATCATTCATGTATATTGTATATCGCGTGGTGGCATTTGGCCCTTGGTGTTGCATATCGGCTGAAGTCTTTTATTGTTTCTTTTGGGTTTCCTTTCATTGCATAAAAATGTATTTTGGTTTTGGCCTTTATTTGTGCCTTGTTGCAAGATCCGGTGAAATTGTTGTCAAGCTAAGGGTCGGGACCCATTGTAAGATCCCAACCCGTAGCATCCCGAGTCCCGCAGAATCGGGGTGTTACACGATTCGCCCGTCTGCAATGGCCTGCAACCGGCCCTTCGCGTCCCTCACGTCTTGTCTACCCCAAGCAGCCCAACCCTCACTCTTTCCCCTCTCATTCTCCCTCATATCTTTCTCTGTCTCGCTCTACTCCTTTCGTCCACAACCACCGCCCCCTGCACCTGGAGTAACGATGCCGCCGGAGCTCCTGAGGATGCCAGCCAGCCCTCCTCCTTTCCCCTCCATTCTGCTCTGCTCAACCCACCGGAGACGCCGGCAAGGTGAGCACCAAAACCTTTCTCCCTCCTTGCTCTTTTCCCCCTTCCTTGTGTAACACTGCGTCCGGGTTCTCTGTGACAGCCAGCTGCCGGAGACGCCGCCTGCACCGACGCCGATCAATTGCTTCTCCGGCGCTATCGCCGCCTGTGCCAGCCACAAGGGCGTTTCCCTTTTCCCCCCTTGCTTTCCTCTATAGAATGCATCAGAAGGGTGAAGAGAGGATTCTTATTAAATTGTAAAGGTGCCCCTCCCTTTGTAATTAATTCAGTTTTGACCCCAATTTATTGATAATTGCAGTTATGACCCAATAACTTTGAAAAAGGAACATTTATACCCTGCAGTAAATTATTAAAATTATTAAACCCTTAATTTTGTTGTGATTTGTGAACCAATTTCTCTACAAATTAATTTGGTGTTTTTGATGGTTTAAATCCGATTATTGGATAAATTTGAAATTCGGTTTTACAATCAACTTCCCATTTTGGATTTTTTTTGCCCGGAATTGGTTCTAATGGGTTTAACCTCGGTTTTGGAAAACGGAGTTTTCATTGGAAAATCTTTATTCGCTAAACCTTCCTTTCAAAATTATCGTTTAAGCTAATTTTGCTTAGTTTTGTCCTTAGGTTCGGAAGCGCCCGATAAAAGCCATCAAACTCGTTCTTGACTCCGTAGACCGTGCTTCACCTTGGATCTCGTGTGAGTACTTCTCCTTCGTTAGTTCGGTAATGGTAGTATCATGCTAGGATGGATCTAGCGTAACTTAGAGTTAATGCCAAGTAGTGGCTTTGAACCTTAGGTGAGTTTCGAGGATTTGATATTGTTTGATGGATTGATGTTGATTCTAAGCTTGAGGTGTTGGTTATCTTGTGAGATTGTTATAAGACTTTAAGTTATATGGTTGATCTTGTGAGCGTTTTGAGGCTCGAGGTGAATTTGTATGATCTTGTGGGATTTTGGAGTTTAGGTTGGCTTATCCTAGTTGCGTTGTGAGTTATGATCTTGCGAGATCCGAGGGTTTAGAAGTCTTAGGACTTCTAGCTTGTGTTGAGTGTGATGTGAGCATGAGGGATTCTAGGATGTGGTCCTAGAATTGAGAGTCAAATGGTCTTGCGTAGATAGTTTGCATAGAAGTCTAAGACTTCTATTGTGGGTGGGTTGTTGTTGATATAGTTATCTTCTTGTGAGCAGGTTACGAGATTCCTCCCCTAAGGAAGCGAGAGTGTCGTGAGTTGAGTGTGGTGACGAGGTAAGTCTCCGGACCTACTTAGCTCGTATTCTTTGTATTAGCGTTGATGTGTGTTGGTTGGTGTGTGTTTATTATTTACTGTTTATAACAACTAAACCGGAAATAGGATTACCGACCTTTATATTATTTGGCCCAAGTGTATGATAACGGGCGGTGACAATACTGCCTAGCTCTTGCGAGATCTAGGAGGTTCTCGGCGACTGGCCCGTGCTGGTTAGACGGTCGGAGGCATCCGCACCGTTCCATTGCCGGAAGAAGGGACCGAGACGAGTTTCGGGAGATTCTCGTGTCACAAAAGAAGTTGAATTAGAACAAGATATGACTTAATAATAATAAAGATACTAAACCGGATTTGTGTGCTTTTGAGAATGTTGTGTGTTTATGATTATTTACTTGTGTTTGTGTCTTCCCCATTAATTCTAATGCTTCGAATGTGAGCTAACGGTTTTATACCGAATGTTGTAGTTTGCCTTGCAGGTTAGGCAAGCTTCGAGAGATCCGGAAGGGTGGGCAGCCGGGGTCCGTACATTTTAGGAAGGGTTTTGAGTTGGAGTTGTCTTGTGTTTTATCTTTCGGTTATTACGTTTCGTGTGCCGCTTGTTTGGCATTTGGTTGAGTTGTAAATCGGCTGAAGTTTGTTGTTGCATTCTTTCGGGTTTCTCATCATTTGCATAAAAAAATGATTTACGTTTTTGCCTTTATTTGTGCCCTGTTGGAAAGGTCCGGTGAAATTGTTGTCAAGCTAAGGGTCGGGACCCATTGTGAGGTCCCAACCCATAGCGCGCCGAGTCCCGCGGATTCTGGGTGTTACAAAAGTGGTATCAGATTACTAGGTTGACAACAATGGCACTCGCAATCTTCTAAAGGCCGAATAAAGAATAAATAGAACCCCATGGGTTCTGAATTTTCGTTTTTAAAATTACATGCATGAGTCGGGGTAGAATGTACGGACCACCACTCCTTCCGCGGATCTCGGCAGCTTAGTTTATTGGATTTTGATTTATATACGTATATATGTTGATATGTATAGTATATGTGGATTGTAGTTGCTTGATGGACGTGATTTATATGTATAGTTATATATGTTGACTATAATACATGTTTGGATCTTGTATTGTTGTAATGGAATGCCGGATATGTTATATTATTAGTTATGTGGACATAGGACTTATATAGTCTTATATACGGATTCTTATATATATAGTTATATATACACACCTATGGTATGCTAGTATTATATTAGTAGTAGTGGACCTTATAGTTAAGATGATAGGAAGCTATCATCGCCCTTGGACAAACGCTTTTTTGGGATTAAGATGGTATGTATACGAAGATGAGTATGCTCAAGTACCGAGTTGAGCATCACATTCCGGCGAACACCCTGGCGAACAAATAGAAGGGAACTTTGAGTCAACTTAAGCAAAACCGAGATTGAAGCTATACAAGAAAGGAAACGGCATGAAGTTATGGGAGTGGTTCTGAGGAAGCAATGATGGAGATCAATGAAGCGAATTCGAGACAAGGAACTTAAGATTCTTCCAAGTGGTGTGACGATAAACCAAAGACGCGTATCGAGAGGAAGAGAAGTACCTACTAGCAAGGGTTGAAGTGGAATTTCATTAAGACAAAATGTGGAGCTTTGATCGACAAACTTAAGATACCAACCAAGAGGAACGCGAGTGGATGCTAGCTAGAGCTATAATATTTGGGAAGGTGCACTTGAAAGACATCAAGGAAGAATGGGTAAGCCTATGAAAGGGAGTTATATGGAACAACAAGGCAAAGAAGATATAATTACCTTATAAAGAAGAGGAAGCATGGAATGAAGAAGGAATTAACGGAGTTTAAGGTAGAATACCTCGAGGAGGGTAGCTTTCATAAGAATGGTAACATGAAAGTAGAGAAGAATGATAAGCCATTGACATTGGAAAAGGTCATTTATAAGCTAATAGTGACAACCAAGAACTCGTATGTGCGGGTGGTCTATGAATGAGTGTGGAAGAGGAGAGTAATCCAGGACGTGGGATCATGAACAGGAGTAACTAGAACGTGGAATAATCGTGGTGGTTGAATGTCAGCAATAAGAGGTATATCAAGGGAAGTGCAAATAGCTTAATCATGTAGCAATGTATCGATTCTAACAAGTGATGGTAATGTACCTTGCGAAGGGACTGTAACGATCGGGTGCGACCTTCGTAGTTCATGGGTTTGCCATATGGAGGAATGACACGGGTTAGGGTAAAGGGGACTGGAAGGACAAAAAGAAAGGTGAGTCTTATATAATTATTGTGCGTAAAGGGGAAATATATAAGGGGAGGTATGATATGTTTGTTCTAAGGTTATGGATGTCATGTTTTCGCGAGCCCAACTAAGTCAAGGTTTTTGTGACTTGCATGGTGAAACCATAGTGGCTATGACGTGAAACGAGGAATCTGGATTGGGGCAACGCTGCAAGCTTAGGGTTATGATGTTAGTGCTTGGTGGAGTCATAAGTGGATCTTTTAGAGTTATGATTGGGGAATTCTGCCTAAAGGCATACTAGTACGGTTGTGAAGATTGTTCATGGAATACCAAGAGATGCTTAAGATGACCAACAAGAGTAAGAAAAGACTGAAGTTTTGAAGTTTGTTGTCGTTATGAGATGTAAAAATAGTACATGAAAGATTGAGGTCAGAGCCTCTACGGTCGGTTTGACGTTGCATAAAGAAATGAAGTATAAATTTCTACGCCTACTTGAAGAGATGATGTCTATGGTGAAAGCTTATGTAGAATACGAAGAGTTCCTCCCATATGTTGGGATGTCGCGGAAAGTGAAGAAGATAAGGTCAATTATTTTGAAACACGGTTAAGTCCTACCGATTGGACCCTTATGGTTGCACATAAGTGAGAAATCTTAGAAGATTTTTACAATCATGCCATTTAAGAGGGAAAATGGGGTTAGGCTAAGAGAATACTTGTATAAGAACACAAGAGTCTGAAGACTCAAGCAAATCTTTCCAATTCAAGAAAAGACGAATATTTGAAAGAGGATGGTCAACATTGTAGCTAAAGATGGAGCAATACACATGCTTGAAGGACGTCACCCCAACAGATCGGGGGAGATCATTAATACCATGACTACCTGTCAAGTGTTAAGACAAGGTTGTGTCAGTCTTATTTTATTTGGCGGGAGAAGAAAAGATGGAACCGAGATACCACGGATTCCAATACGTCGGAATGTGGATTTTTCCACTAAGGTCAAGCTGGACTCGATTCCGATATCTAAGGCGCCGTGTGGAATGACGCTTGTGCAGAGACATGAGTTGTGGAGGCAAGTGAAGGAGCAATTGCAAGAACCTTTTGAAAAGAGTTCATTAGAATTAGTAATGCAATGAAGAACTCCGAATGCTATCTTGAACTCTTGATTTGTAGTTCATATTAGAATATATCTTAAACTCTTGATTTGAAGTGGTTATGAAGAACATCAGTTTGCAAAAAAAGAGACGAGTATCACCGTTTGTATATCGATTACCGTGAGTCGAGCGAGATTATGGTAAAGGACATGTATCCTTTACCACGAAGGGTGATCTAGTTGATTGGTTGCAAGGATCGGTAGTCTTTTCTAAAATTGAGTTAAGGACTGATTGTCACCAAATGAGAATTTGAGACTGGGATGTTGCAAATACGGCTTTCCGGACAAACCTTGGTCACTACAAGTTGTAGTGATTCCGTATGGGCTTACTAAGGCCCCGGATAAAATATTTTGTTCTACTCTCACGGAAGAGAGTAGTGATATGACACGTTGTCTTGGGATGGTAAAACCCCGAATGACGTGAAAGAAGTTACAAGTTTTCTAGGTAGTGCTTGTCATACTATCGGATTTGTGAAGAGATTCTCCGAAGTAACCCCATCTATGGCTAACCTACTTTGGAAGACGAAGAAGTATTGAAAATGGATAGGGGTCATAAGAGTTGTTAAGAGTCGTTGGTGCAACTGTTTTGACAATTGCCTCGAGGTATGATGATTTGAAGTGTACAAGTGATTCTCCAAGACAAGGTCGTGATTGAGTATTGAAGAACTATGTAAAAGTCATAGCATATGTGTCTCGTTAGTAGAAGCTGTGTAAAGTAAAGTACTTTCCTTAATTACTTCGAACTTGCAACAAGAATTGAGAAAACGTAACACCAAAGTTTGGTTTGTCAAGAACCAAAGCCGACGGTGTGAATTGGAAATCCGATCTTCTTTGTGAGAGAAAATAAAGGACAAACATAATGGAAATATTGCATCGAGAAAGACTAAAGAAAGAAGTTGAGTTTCCGATATATCAGACCTTTTTGAGATCTTAACGCGAGTTGGAGAAGTGACTTACAAGTGGGTGTTACCGCCGAGAGTAGAGGGTGTTCACCGGTGTTTCAGGAGTATCAGTCGATAGAGTACATACATGACTCGAGACATGTGTCAGTCATGATGGTCTAGTGGCAGATGAGGAATCGATGAGGCTAACTGGAATACAGAGGGTAATATCTTTAGTTGAGTTGGTGAAAGGTCCGAATGTTGTCTTAGCCATGAAAGAAAATATAATGACAAGAAGTTTACCATAGAAAGAAAATATACAACACTTGCTGATTCACGTTCTTAGTTGCAATGGAGTTGCCAGGTGGTGAACTCTTTCAGAATGTCGTGTTGTGATGAAGAAGCTGAACAGACGGTTGAGCGGTCATCTGTTGTATTGTGCTGGACCTTCACTTGGATTTTGCAGTCCATAAAATTGTGTTGGACCTTCACTTGGATTTTACAGTCCATAAAATTGTGTTGGACTTTGATATTGAAGTTATTCATCCAATTAGTTATATTAGGCCCATGTATAATTAGAAGTCCATCATCCTATCTAATTATAATTTTTATAAAAAGATAAATGAATTTCCCTAATTAATACCCTTTGTCTCCCACTTTTCCAACATCCATTAATCTATTAAATTTCTTTCACTTAATGGGTGAAGGGTGACCCACCCAGTGGGTCACCAAAACATTGTTCTTATGTTAGTATGTATTAAAGTTCAAAAGTGGGAAGTACCACCTTTGTACCCATTTCATGAAATGATAATTAAGCACATTTAATGCAATGTGGTTGAACTACATTTGATAAATCAATCGATACATTAACTAAGAAATATGAGATTAGTTGGTTTCGGGCTTTGTTACGCCTCTATTATTAACTTTATACTTAAATAAGTTTACAAGTGGAATATTATTAAATTGTGTCACTAATATCACTAGTAAGTACCTTGATGTACACTTAACGATTTAAAACGAGGGTGAAGGGTTCCCAATGAACTCCACTCTAGTCCTTTGATAGAATTGTCTTTCCAATCCGGATTCACCCGGGTCACTCGGAAGGTGAGGTTGTTCGGATTATGCTACTAAGACTTTAGGGTAGTCCAAGTTATCGTTGTTTTTAATAAAATATTCAAAATAAAGATTCCCAATAAAACTCATTAATTCCAATAAATCCTAAGGTATCTTACCTTTGTAAATATTTATTCACCTCACTTGTCTCTCCTCTTCATGTTAAGTGTTGAGTTTGATTACATATCGTTTAATGGTCAATGTATGACCCACATCGAACATATTTATTTTAGGCAATTGATAGTCTTATGTTAGACTAACCAACCTATTACCTGGTTGGCTGGTGTCCCTCGTTGCATATGGCACATCAGACAATGTTTCTCAGGACCTCGGATACAAAGAACCAAAGTGAAGATGACATCATCTAGAGCACTTGTTTATTGTTTTAATAAATTAAATTCTTAGACTATACATTAGGATGCAACGTTTTGTATCTAGTCATATGTATCAGGATTTCACTCGACTTATATTTCCATTTAGTTGTTTTACTTTGTTATAATAAAGTTTTTAATTACATTTTGACATTGTTGTTACGAGTTTATGAATTTGATCTCTTATGTTCAAACAAGTTTTCCACTAGTTATTCAATTGTTGTTTATATTTACGCAAATAATTTGCTACTAGCCTTGGGTAGTTTTGAATTTTCTCGAACTACTGGATGTGTCATCCTTGAATTAAGAGGGGTATTACATAACCAATTACAAATAAACGTAGTTAACATGGTTGGGTTCGTTCGAGGATATTATAAAAACACCGAGGATGTCAAAAATGATATTATCATTGATAGGAACACCCAAATACAACACAAACTAAACACCTAGATACAACACAAACTAAGGACGCTAGAAAGGATGATTACATGAATGAAAATGGCTAGATCTATAGAAATTAGTGTTGTACATCTTTGTCGGTGGGCAGGTCGGTATCAATCTCTTCCGACGGGGAGCTTCTTAAGAAAATTGTTGGAGGATCCATCATTTCTTGTAGGGAGAGAGCTTTTGTCGAGAGAACGAGAATGATAAACAACAACAATAATAAGAACCCAAGAGAAGGGGTTGTGGCATGAAAATTTGTTATGTTAGATTAATGCCAAATAACCGTAAGTGTAAGGATTAAATTTGGTCTTTTATAAACTCATATAAACCATTATACTAATTACATCTACAATCTCCATCTACAACCAAACAAATACCAATCAATAATCTCCTTCAACGGATTTATATAAACTAAATGAGTTTATAGTTTATTTTTCAACGGGTTTATATAAAGAAATCATATAATGCGGTTTACTTGAAGTTTATTTTTTGGATTTATTTTATTTCAAAAGACATTAATACCCCTAAAAACAGAAAAATAAAGTTGAATACCCAATGACGAACAAAGAATATTGGGATGGAAAAGTAGAAAGTGAAAATTGAGTTTTAAACAAAAATAAACCATCCAAACAAAAATAACCTTGATATGAGAACTTTATTTTTGAGTGATTTATAAACCTAAATAAACCCGTAGAGAATTTGATGTGAGCCCGTCGGACTTAAGCAACGAGACCAATGTGACAGCACCAAGATCAACACCACCTCTCACTCGAGCTAGAGCCCGCATGCTAGGCCAAACCACTTTGACCTACCACCCTTTCGGAGCTCCGACATTTGAGGACGTCCATGACTATCACTTAGTGAACATACTTGAGGTGATTGAGGATGCCGGATCACTTTAAAACCTTAGATGTAACCTTTTTTATTTTATGTGTCATGCTTGTTTTTTTTCAAGGGTTTAAAACCACATTTAGTTGGGATTCTTTTCAGCCACGTTTTTTATCCTTGAAGCTCTAAATTGCCGGCCATATTTATGGTTTTTAGGCCATTTATTTGCTTGAAGTTGTTGGTTGAAAGACCCTAGGTTTGCCTTCATTTAGTATCACAACTCTTGAACTACTTGTAAGCTATTATTGTGGGGAGTTGGTGCTGAATTTTCAGCCCATATAAGGCCTTCTCCCACCCACATTTTTAATCAGATTAGAGAGTGGAGTCAATCAAAAGTTGTGTTTTCGCTTTTAAGAAAAACAAAACCTAGAGACTAAGGTGAGAGGCCAAGGTTTCGAAACCCACAAGGTGCGAGGCTGAGTGGTGTCCTTACGGTGCGAGGCTAGGAGGACAAAGGAGATCTAATTTTCGAAGTGAGATTCCGAGGAAAGAAGAACTCGAGCCAAGGAGATCCAAGGTGCGAGGTTGGAAGATTCCTTGCTTGGCATATCCATAAATCGAAAAAAATAAACAAAAGAGGTGGGAGGAGGAACAACACCGGCGGATCCTTGCATTCAACTGACGAAGAGCGCATCAGAATTAAACATATTCCAAGTAAACACCCACGATTAAACTCAGGGTTAACACAATTAAACTACTAAAAACCTACCCTTAATCTACAGTT
Source organism: Fagopyrum esculentum (assembly GCA_033239045.1). NCBI lineage: Eukaryota > Viridiplantae > Streptophyta > Magnoliopsida > Caryophyllales > Polygonaceae > Fagopyrum > Fagopyrum esculentum. The sequence continues at coordinate 22,821,446 of BSUD01000006.1, read as the reverse complement.
ACCCCGTAACCCATTACTAAAACACACACCCTAACAGGTAGGGATGACAATTTCACCCATATCCGACGAATATCCGCTCACCCGATCCAACGAAAAAGGATGAAAACCCGTTAAAGAACGGGTGTAAGCGGGTGGTGGGTCGTAGACATGGGTCCGAAACTTAAACCACCGGTTTAGGTTTCGGAACCTACGGTTTAGGTTAGGCGGTTTATAAAAAAAATAATATAAAAAGCGAAACTGGACCAAACCGGCGGTTAACCGTCGGTTTTGAGGACCAAACCGGCGGTTAAACCACCGGTTTAGTTTGGACGAAGGTCAAACCTATACTGGTAACTCACTGTTTGGCCAAATCGGCATACCTAAACCGCCGGTTTGGGAACCTAGTGGGTCATGCAGGATGCGGGTGAACCTTTCATCCACCCATCACCCACTCATCCGTCTGACCCATTTTTACCCGCTTGAAATCATATATTTTTAATATTTGTAGTTTTTATTTTCATAATTCTTGTACCTTTATTTCCTTACTAAATTTTATATTAAAGTAAACCTCATATGTTCTTTCCTAACTTATTTCCTTTTGATTCCTAATATATTCCGGTCCTTATTATTGATTTGTTATAATTTGTTTATTTTGGATCTTGCTTGGTGATAGTATTGCCCTTAATATTATGGAAAATTTTATGTTATTTTTAGTTGAATTTAAGTATGCTCTTGCTTAGTTATAGTATTGCCTTCGATCCATCTTATCCTTAGATCCAGATGAGACTTTAGCGGGATTGTTGGGGGTGGATAATTTTGGGTGTCGGATCCAATTGCTGTAATAACCGAAAATTTTAAAGTTCCGGTAAACTACAATTAACCAAATTCCGATGCGACAATCGTAAATAAATAAAATAAAACGAGTTTAAATGTTATCATTTTATGTGACTTTAAGTCACATAAAATGATGAAACCGTATAACCAGAAATTAAATTATGCACCTTAAAATAAAAATAATAATAAATTAGATAATACGGAATTTAATTCCGTATTATATAAATTCCCGCACATAAGTAGCAAACTTCGAATTTCCGTTCTAATATGAGAAGGCAAGTCGGATGTGGCCCAATACGAGGCCCAATTATTCAGCCCATCAGCCATCTTCTAAACTAATCCTAACCCTAAATTAATTAAGATAATTTAACCTAATCCTACTCTAACCTTACAGCCGCTTACCTCTCTTGCCGTACCATCCGAAGCTGCAACTCTCGCCTTCAACAATACCGCCGCACCACCGTTGCTTTCAACCGGAGACGCCGCACAACGAGCCGCCACTGGACCGCCCGCCGCTGCGACCACCAAGGCGCCCAGGTTAGCCGCCGGTTCCGTCTATCTCTTCTCCCTCCCGCACCTCTTTAGTTTCTGTTCGTTCGAGCCAACTTGACCACCGCCACTGTGGCAGTAGCTGCGCACCAGCCGGACCGCCGCCACCGTCCTCGGCTACTGTTTCCTCCGTCCACCAGTGCGCCGCCAGTGCCTCGCCACATCCGCCGGACCAGCCCCTGCTGTCGCGTGAAGAGGTAAGCCGGCTTCCCTTCCTCCTTCGGTTTCGCTGAGCGCAACAGCAACTAACCAATTCTCTATTCGCCGGTGATGCGAGCCAGGCACGAGCAATTCAACGGAACAGTGCAACAGGAGTATACGAGCCATACCTCAGCAGCCGCAGGAGACGCCGGAACGCTACCGTTTAGAACCCTTAACGCCGGATTTGCAGATTTCGTAAGCTTGCTCCGTCCCTCTTCGTTTTCGCTGTCACCCATGTGTTGTGAACTGCTGTTGTTAAGCCTAAGCATGAATAACGTAATTGAGCTGCTGAGTATATGCTGAAATGAATGGAAAGGCTGCTGTAAATCTAAATTAAATCCCTCAGTTTTTAAAGTTTCGAACAGCCATCTTGTAGATCAATTATAAAATGTTTGGATAAAGATCCACCGTTGAATTTTGGATATGTTGTAGATGGATGTATGTAGTTTATCATATTAAAATTTGGTGAGAAATGAACGGTCGGATTGAAAGTTACGAGCTCCCGAAGTTAGGTAGTTGAGCAGTTTTATTGAACTTAGAAAAATTGGCTAAGTGTAAGAAAGTAGAGTGAGGAACCGACTTTGAGAATTATTATAAAAATATCGGCTGAACAGTTTAGTGAAATTCTTTCTTCTAAGGCTAGATAGAACCTCATAGATTATCTAGATAATAAATTCGGGAATTTTATAAGCCATTAAGAATTTTATATTTAGAGCCGAAGTTAGACCTTTTTCGGTTCTTCCGGAAAATTTAAACATAAGAAAAATGTCCGTTTCGCACCTAATAAAATTCTAAGAGTTAGGATATATTTTAGAACTCCAAATAGGAGTTTGGACATGAATTTTAGGGTCTTCGAGAAAATCGGAATGAAGGGTAAAATGGTCATTTTACCCTACAACTAACAATGTAGCTAGTACGTCTTCATAATTATTTAATCTCAGAAGTCTTAGACTTCTATCTACGTGAAAGTGTGCTAATACACTTATCGCCTTTAACAGGCAACTGAGTGGGTACAGTTACAGAGCAAGTGATTACTAAAGAGTCGAGCATTATAACAGGTAAGTCCTTTGGGCTTACTTAGCTGACTGCTAAATATGAGTATGAATGATGATGGTGGTGTGTGATTGACATGTTAGAGAGATAGGTTGTGATATATAAATACCGACCTGTATTTTGGCCTAAGAGTAACGGGCGGTGGCATTCCGCTCAGTAGCTCGCCGGGCGCTGGGGGTTTCTTTCGGGACTAGTCCACACATGGTTTGTAGTGACGCTACCAAAGGAAGTCAGCTATACCTACACCAGTTGGATAAGGAACGGAGGCGAGAACTAAAAATAGTTCTCGTGCCACAACTTAAATTGAATAATGTGAATCACTTAAAGAACAGATAATAATTTGTTGAGTGCCAGCATGTTGTTTGTTTATTTTTGTTTCTGCTTGTGTTTGTGCTGTTGTCATTTTGCTTATATTTGGTTAGTTAGCTAACGGTTGATATATTGTTTAGATTTGACACAGGTTAGAGCAGATGCCGAGTGATCCAGATGGTAGTGGTCAGCCGGGGTGTCGTACTTTAGGACTTTTTGCAGTTTTTGCATTCGTGGGTTTTTCTGTTGAACATTGTTTCCTTCCGTACCTTGATATATTGCTTTTCCGGCTGTAGTTGATCTGGTCACATTCATGCATTGATAAAAACTATTTTATGATTTTTAGCTTTTCCTTATCGGTGCCTTGTTGTAAGATCATGTTAAGTTGTTGTCAAACTAAGGTCGGGACCCACTGTGCGGTCCTAACCAGTAACTCCCTAAGTTGTAAAATTTGGGGTGTTACAATTGCCATCTCTACTAATAGGGCCTTCCTGGGATGAGTTTAGGCTGCTTCAATTTTGGTCCAGCGTGAGCCAGCACAACTAATAATCCTCCCCCTACCTATATCGATCACTCTCCATGGTATGAACTAGTCTATTAAGTATGAACCTCCACCACAGTGACCACACTGAGCAACATGATTTACTTTCGGATTTCTGTACGAAAACAATTCATTTTCTATATCCCTTAGGGCCTGTTCATTTCCCATATCCTGATATCAGATATCAGATATGGATATCAATTGTTTAGCAAAATGGTGAAGTATATCAGATATCACTAAAATGTAGTCAAACTAAACCTGATAATCAAAATTTCAAGGCTGGAGAAATTATTTGTTGTTTTGTTGGATAAGAGGAGTACACATTGGTGCGAAATACAAACCATTTGAGAAAGATTCAAGAGGACAGTATCCCTCTTTCATATCATATTGACCTTTCTTGGTATGTTTGTTCATCAATCTGAACTGTTATCCTCATATCTCATATCAATCCGTGAACCCGAGTTTTGAATACAGGAATGACTGGTTTGCATCATATATAGAATGTAGACAGATAGCAGTTCTAGGATGAGAAGTTTAAGGGGGTGTATTCAATTAAGAGTCTATAGGAATTTTTTGGAGTTTAAAAGTCTATGGGTATTGAATATAGATTTTTAAAAGTCCATATAAATCTGTAGGTATTCAATTAGGATTTAAAATTTTCCATAAAATTCCTATGGTATTTAAAAGTTTGTGGATTTTAAGAGAATCTATTATTTCATTGATTTTGTAGGATTCTTCATTACTTTTATAACTACCTAAAATCCATAGAAATCTTCCCCCAACACATAAGATTTCCACAAAATCTGTATTGATTCTATATAGAATTAAAATTTCCCACAGAATTTGCAAATCCTATAATTATTAAGAATCCGTCAAAATCTTTAAAAGTCTCGATTGAATACACCCCTATAAAATCACAACACACAATCACAGAGAAGATATTTGTAAAAAAAAAAAATAGAGAGATCAACAACTAGAACTGTTATCCTCATATTCATCAGAGAAGATATTTGTAAAAGAAATAAAAATCGAACCTTGCAAAAAGTTAGCAGAGAAAGATAAAAGGCAAGTGAAGGATGCGAAGATGCCACTCACAATCACAGAGAAGCAGAAGAGGTCGGAAATGGTGATGAGATTGAGAAGCAGAGATGGCGAGAGAACTTGTGGAGAAATGGTGATGAGATTGAGAAGTAGAGATGGCGAGGGAACTTGTGGAGAAATAGAGAGAGCAGCAACGAGAATTAGGAGAAGAATTGTGATATCGGTGAAATTTTTGGATATCAAAATTCATAAATAAGTAAAGTGGGTAGATATGAGTATATCATTTTGATATCGATATATTCAATTACTAAACACGGATATGAGATACGTGATATCCTTACCGATATCTGATCATACCTAATATCCATACCTATATAGGACGTGGGAAATGAAATGTCCTTAGAAGACACTCGAAATAGCTACCCCCAGTACTGTCGAAATCCGATTACAAGATTAAGCCAACAGATAATACTAAAGAAAATCCCTTTTCACCTAGATCAGTAAGGGGTAGTTCTCTCTGTGGGTACTTTGACACTTTTCTTTGTGTTTGAGATGGGATTCCATTTCTATTTTATGGCTACTTGATGAAATTGGATTTGAAAATTTTGCTTGATTGTTCAATTGTTGCACCTACTGCTTCGCTTTCCTCTTTACTTAATTGACTCGGCATCTTTCTACATCTTCACTTGCTGCTGCAGTATTCAATTCAAACTGACTGGGCGAAGAACAGACAGAAATGACGATAGCAAGATATGGGCGTCAGGCGAAATCAGCATTTGCTAGATGGAGTCACCAATTGAAACGCCCACATGGTTTATGCGCAAAGTTAACAGCTGTGGTAGTTTTAGGTCTTTGCTTCGTCTTCCTTTGGTCATTCTTGTCTGCAACACCCAATTCCTTCACAGACCAAAGGGAAAGCTTTAGTGAAATTGCTGAGCCTGCAACTGCTGTTCCAACTCCAAAGGTAAGTAGTACTAAATCTCATTCTTCAAGAACTCAATCTCATAAAACCCAATCCCAAAAGCATTTACATCAAACTAAGAGTAGCAAAAATACCCACTTACAATCTGATCTGAACAAGAAGAAGAAACCTGCTACTGTTACTCCTTCCAAATCTAGGCATAGGCCTGTTAAGGAGAATGTGAGGAAGAAAGAAAACCATGTGATTAAATTGAATTCAACTAAAGAGGTAGAAAAGGAGGAAGAAGAATCCGAGAGATCTGAGGATAAAGATGACGGTGATGTTGAAGAGGAGGGATTGGTGGTTGATGGTAAGGAAGAGGGATCTGAAGGTGGGGAAGTGGAAGCAAGTGATGGGCTTGAAGGAAATGAAGAATCAGAAATCCGAGAGGAAGATCCGGAACTTGATTTGAAGGAGGGGGATGAGAAAGACTCTGGGTCTGGTTCAATTGCAAAGAATAAGAAGAAATTGGGTCCTGTGTTTGATCCAAATGCAAGTTATAGTTGGAAAGTATGTAGTACTAGAAGTAAGCATAATTACATACCTTGCATTGATGTTGAGATGGCTACTGGAAAGATTCAGATGTATCGACATCACGAGAGGAGTTGCCCTAGGGCGCCTCCAATGTGTCTCGTACCCCTTCCCGGTGATGGTTATAACACGTCAGTGCCCTGGCCTGAGAGCAAGCACAAGGTATCTATTCCTACATTCTTGATATTTGAATTTAGTGAATGATTGTGTAGATTTCAATATTTTGCTACTTTGCTGATTTATTTCCATCTTTTGCAGATACTGTATAAGAATGTTGCACATCCGAAACTTGATGCTTATATTAAGACACATAGTTGGCTAGTTGGCTCTGATGAATACCTGATGTTCCCTCAGAACGTATCTGTCATAATGGGTGGCATTTCTCACTATTTAGAGTCCATCGAGGAGGTATTTTATTGTGCTTCATTAACTTTTTAATGCTTAATGGTGTATTAATCACAGATGCTTGCTTCTTGTCTCAAAATTTTCATTAACATGGCCTAACCAATAGCCATAAGTCAGTTTGGACTGGGACATCATGTTAAAGGCTTGAGTCATTCCTGCATACCGGCCTATGTTATATCATCGATGCCACTGTTTTTCCAAGGAATGGAATAATGGTATTTGCACGGTAAAAACTGAAAAAATGAGACTAAATTATGATGATGTATCTACAACAGCAAGTTTTTTTCATCAACTTATTTGTGCATCAACAGATTGCTCACTTTATTTTGACTTTGATGAAATTGTTTCATGATTTATGACACTTTACTAGGGTTCCTAATTTCATTTTTACTAATATAAGATGTTTTAATGCTCTACTGCTGCAAAACACGCTGCTAGTGTTTCTAACCTCTTCTTACGGTCCTCGAGATAATTTTTCATGTTACATAGTTGTAGTAGTAAGAGGTTCTCAAGATCTACAAGCTGCTGATGAGAAATATTATTATTTCGATTTTGAGCTTCATCTTCAGTTTGTAATATTTTTCGCTGATGAGTTTTGCTCTTGTAGATGGCACCAGACATTGAATGGGGGAAAAATATCCGTGTAATTTTGGATGTGGGATGCACAGACTCAAGTTTTGGAGCTTTGCTGCTTGATAAGGATGTAGTGTCTTTGTCCTTGGGGTTGAAGGATGACCTTGTGGACTTAGCACAGGTTGCCCTTGAGCGTGGTTTTCCCACATTTGTGAGCCCTTTTGCAGCTAGAAGGCTTCCTTTTCCGAGCAATGTTTTTGATGCAGTTCACTGTGGTGGATGCGACATTCACTGGCATTCTAATGGTTCGTGTCTCTCCTTTGACTTCACACTGTTATACCACACTTTTATCTCCATCATTTATGATACAGCTGAATGTGTACGGAAATATGTTGTTCTACTTCTGTGCAGGGGGGAAGCTCCTCCTGGAGATGAATAGAGTTTTGAGACCTGGAGGATACTTCATATTTTCAACCAAACATAACAGCATTGAACAAGAAGAAGGTAAGATTATTCTGATTTCTCCCTCGATAGGTCATGTTGTTTTAGCTTTCAATTCTTGTTCACAAATAGTTGTCATTTTAGCTATTTAAGCAATTGTTATTGATGGTTTTCAAAATAGTAAGTAGACAAATAGATAGGGGTATATTAATATATTTGTGGTCTCCTTAAAAACGTGCACGTTGCTAAACTGACAAATATTTTTCAGTTGAGGGCGTAAATCTTTTAAATTTTGCTCTTCAATCTAGCATGTGTGGTGAAACTTCAACTTTGAGGTGTACTACTTTTCTTCTACTCTTCTAGGGTATGCATCAGTTGGAAAATCACCACATGAAACTGGAGAACAGAAAAACCATAAGTATTATTTGGAATCAGTTAGGACTTGGGAGTTCTTGAACTTTTGTTGTGTTAAGCTGTTCCTTGCATATTCAGCATAAAGTCCATTCTTATATGTCTACCAGTGCTTTTCGGCCTTGTGCAGTTCATCCTTAATTCAATTTGTTAACATCGATAGCTAACTTTCTTGCCAGCCATGACATCCATGACTGCATCTATATGCTGGAATGTACTGGCAGATAAAGCCGATGAAGTTAGTGAAGTGGGAGTCAAGATCTATCAGAAACCAGAATCAAATGAGATATATGATCTAAGAAGGAAGAGGAATCCTCCCTTATGTAAGGAAAATGAAAACCCCGATGCTGCCTGGTATGCCTAAAGCTCTAATTTCTACAGCATAATTCATCCATAATGTTGTATGTTCAAATACAATAGATTGATCATATACTCTACAGCATAACTCGTGCAAGTGTTTCTATTTTCCTAAATGAACTCATTCTTTAAACTGCGAAAATACAGAACACGTTTATGTTATTTACCATGCAATATAAGGCCCCGTCTGATATCCATATTTGGATAAAAGGATATCAGTACCGGACTATCAATATCAAGATATGAGGTATGAACATGATACCTTGTACCTTTGTTTGGTATGTTGCAGATATCATTATCAAGGAAATTAGTTGGATATCCATTTCTGGAGATACCTGATATCCAGATATGGATACAAGAGGGAGCCTAATATATTATGTCTCTTGTGAATTAATTTCTAATTTCAGGATATCGTGGATTGTGGCAGGTATGTGTCAATAAGAAACTGTTTGCATACTATCCCATCTGCAATTGAACAACATGGGAATGAGTGGCCTGCAGAGTGGCCCAAAAGGCTTGAAAGCTACCCTGAGTGGTTGGAAGACAAGGAGAAAGTAAAGGCGGACACACAACACTGGAAGAATATTGTTGAGAAGTCGTATCTCACTGGAATGGGCATTGACTGGGGAAATATCCGAAATGTAATGGATATGAAATCCATCTATGGAGGGTAATGCTCCATTTTACACTATGAGATCTTTACAATGGCCAGTGTTGGTCTTAAAAATTTGATGGAACATGAAATGATAAATTCACAACCACAGATTTGCAGCTGCCCTCTCTCAACAAAATGTCTGGGTGATGAACGTGGTTCCTGTTCATGCACCAGATACTCTTTCCTACATTTACGAACGTGGACTTTTTGGTGTTTATCATGATTGGTGCGAGTCTTTTGGGACTTACCCAAGAACTTATGATCTCTTGCATGCTGATCATCTCTTTGCACGGCTCAAGGGAAGGTTTGAATTCGATTTCTTATTCATTGCAAGCAAGCTGTACTTGCACACACATAATTTCTTTTATTGATGGATTACTATAGCTATTGTCAATTGATTTTATGTTAGAACCCATTAGGCTTATCAACTTGATACATGTATTTATTTTTACCATTATCCTTTCTTTTCTTTTTTTTCTTTTGAGCAGATGTAGATACCCTGTGGGGATTGTAGTGGAGATGGACCGCATTGTACGGCCTGGAGGTTGGGCAATTGTCCGAGATAAGGTAGAAATTCTGGGGCCTCTAGAAGGAATAATGAGAAGCTTGAACTGGGAAATCAGAATGATGTTTGCTCAGGAGAAAGAAGGCATTCTTGTTGCTCAGAAAACAATGTGGAGACCCTGAGCACTCCTAGTTCTTATGAGATGGATTTTGCCTTGATGAAATGCCACAAAATAGGAATGCCCATATGACCATATCCCATTCTTTCTCACTGAAATAGATGAGGACACTGTATCAGACAAGGAGACACTAAAGCAACCTGGAAATGTGGTAACCATATTAGACGTTGAAGATTTCTTTGACACCTTGCGTGGGAATAACAGACCAGATGGGCACTCGGAGAACATGGAAGTGAGATCAAGAACACTTTCACAGATTTTCTTTGATGCGTCAAGCTAGGATCTGTCCCACATAAAAATGACAAGTGAATTTTGTGAAATTTCAGTTATATGAGTGAGGTGGGTCTCTTCTATTGTCTTTGATGCGTCAAGCTAGTTTCTTCTTTTAGGAAGCTGCATGCTGTTTTGTTCTGGCTTGAGAGATTTTCTTTTCTGGGTTCACTTAGAGATGTTCAAAGACTCAAAGTGTATGAATTTTTGATGTAAAAGTTTATGTGATCTTACATTGTAACCACTGACTTCAACATTTATCATACTTACCAACTGGAAAACCTCCCATATCTCGAGGTTCTATGGATTTTTCTGCGCAGATGAGTGAAATAGACCTGTTCAAGAACAGGTTTGAGTCGGATTTGGCTGGCCTTTTATATATTTTCAACTCATGTGCACGGAAATATGAAGTGAACCCAGATGGACAAGTAGAAGTGGAAGGGGGAGATCACGGTTTCCTACGAATACGTATGTGCCGGAAAAGTGGGTGAGAGAGTGAACCCCCTGGCCGGCGGGGAAGGGTTTAAGAAGAAGACATTATAAAGGCCAGCCCAATTCGATGTTTGGGCCCATCAAATCCGATATCTGGTAATCAAAACCCTCCCAGGGTCCCAATTTTGCCGACACATTTTCTCACTCACTACTTAAACCCTTCCCCGTCGGCGAGAGGGGCTTCACTCTCTATCTCTTCTATTCCGGCGAGAATTAGCCTAACAATCAGTAAACCACCATCATCAGTTATCATCGACTCTCCGGTATGTTACCTACTTCTCTCTCCTCCCCCTCTTCTCGTCTCACCATCCTCGCCCTCCTCTCCGCCACCACCTTCTACTGCTTCTACAAATCCCTACGTCTCCGCTCTCTGAAGAAAAGTAATAGTCATCGCTCTCCTTCTCGGTCGTCAAAGATTCTATGTGTCTCCCAAACAGGAACCTCTAAAACATTAGCTCGTCGTCTACAGAGCTTCCTCTCTTCCCAGGGATTTAATTTCGATCTTCTTGATGTGCAAGATTACGATCCTGAGGATCTCGTCAAGGAAACCCTAGTCTTAATCGTGGCTTGCACTTGGGAAGATGGCAAGCCACCTCCCAGTGCTAAATTTTTTGCCGATTGGGTTGATGATAGTGTAAATGATTTTAGAGTGGGGTCGCTGTTGCTGACTGAGAGCAAGTTCGCAGTGTTTGGTGTTGGGAGCAGAGCGTATGGGGAGAGGTTTAATGCAGTTGCAAAAGGTTTTTCTAAGAAGTTGAAGGGCTTGGGTGCCAATGAGTGTTTTCCACTTGGGGAGGGCGATGTTGATGGAGGACAATTGGAAAAGGAGATTGATGCTTGGGGTGAAAAATTGGTTAGGGTTTTGAAAGGTGAAATGGCGGAGAATGGAGTTTCGGTGTGTGGTAGTGTGGAGTGTAAGAGTGACTGTGAGGCATCTGACGTGTCAGATTTCGAGGAAGAAGACGAGGAAGCAAATTCCATGGATGCGGATATTGTTGATCTTGAGGATCTTGCAGGGAAAGGACCTTCAAGGAATTCGAAGAACAAGTTTGAGGTTAATGGAGTAAAAAACGGTCAGAAAGAAATGGTGACCCCTGTTATTAGAGCAAACTTGGAGAAACAGGTAGTCGAAATTTCTCTTCCTATTCGGAAACAGATGTGCACTTGAAACAGACACATCATGGTTGCCATAGCTTTTTCAAAGTTTACATTGTTGACTAAAAAGGAAATAACAAGAATGCACAATACCAAGACTTGCAATTTAGCCTAACCTTGAACGCATAGCCCGGAAGAGGCATGAAACAGACTTGTTGCTGATTGTTTATAAATATTTTTTACATTATGTCTTTGCAGGGCTATAAAGTTATTGGTTCCCATAGCGGTGTTAAAATCTGCAGATGGACCAAATCACAACTCAGAGGTCGTGGAGGTTGTTACAAGCACTCATTTTATGGGATTGAGAGTCATAGGTGATTATAACTTGAGTTTAGATATGTTGAGCTGCGAGAATTATCTTCCATGTTTGAGGTGTGGTTATTATGTATTGTGTTGTGAGTTCTGACTTTGTGTGTTAAGCATATAAGCCAACTATATTCTCCTATATGGGTACACAATTGCTAGTTTTTGCTATGCATACATTTTGTTCTCTTGTGAGTTATGTTCTATCTATGTGACTATCATTTGAATTTTCCAATAGTGAGGCAACCGGCTCCCCTTGAATGTTATTCGGTTTGCTATTATTATTTCCTAGAACTATTGAGTTAAAATTGCATGTTCTGTTTTGAAACAGGTGCATGGAGGCTACCCCAAGTTTGGCCTGTGCTAATAAATGTGTTTTCTGTTGGAGGCATCACACAAACCCTGTAGGAAAGAGCTGGCAGTGGAAAATGGACGATCCTATAGAAATTGTAAACACTGCTATAGAGTTGCACACAAAAATGATAAAGCAAATGAAAGGAGTACCTGGTATTTTAAAATTAATCTTTGATGATTAAGATGTTATATACTTACTTTTCCCCAATAGAAATGTGCTAAAGGCCAAAATGGAGAATGTATAATATTCTATATTAGGTGTGAAGGAGGAGCGACTATCTGAAGGTCTTTCTCCTAGGCATTGTGCACTATCACTTGTGGGCGAGCCTATCATGTATCCTGAGATTAATACACTTTTGGATGAGTTGCATCGGAGGCGTATCTCCAGTTTTCTTGTGACAAATGCACAATTTCCTGAAAAGATTATGACATTGAAACCTTTGACCCAGGCATGCAGGCTTGATTTCAAGTTATTTTGCAAATTTTCTGATTTTATTCATAAGCTGTTATCTAACATTGGCTCCTTTGATGATCTGGCCACCTGCAGTTATATGTTAGTGTTGATGCTGCAACAAAAGAGAGTTTGAAGGCAATTGATAGACCGCTCTTTGGAGATTTTTGGGAGCGCTTCCTGGTGAGTGTATCATCATAGGACTGATAATGAACATAATCAAGTGGCTATTAGAAATGTGGAGTTTCTCTGCTTGGTCTTATATATTTGCCTGTATCATTTTTCTTTTCTTTGTTATCTGTTGTCAAATTGGTTGTTGGTTGAATATTTGAATGACATGGTTACTTCTAAGTAACTAGAAGCCTCTTCAATTCATATAAATAGTAAGAGATATTTTCAACTTTCCTTCCCTGTGAATTACTACTATGGATTGATAGATGGAATTCTTGCATAAATTCTGCAGTATTGACATCTTTTCTCATAGCTTTGACAAGTTTTTCCAAGGATATTGAAAAAACGATTGCCTTGTCTCATGACTGCCTTTCTTTGCAGCATCATTTACTTGTGTCTGTTATTGTGTATCTCAGGACTCTCTGAAGGCTCTCAAAGACAAGCAGCAAAGAACTGTTTATCGATTGACGTTGGTTAAGGGTTGGAATACAGAAGATTTAGAAGCCTATTTCAACCTATTATCGATTGGGAAGCCTGACTTCATTGAAATCAAAGGCGTAACCTACTGTGGGTCGTAAGTTGCTTCCTACTATAGACTATCATTTTTGTTTTTTCCGTGCTACTCACTGCGTATTGTTCGTTCCTCTCAACAGAACTGCCACATCAAAGTTAACAATGGAGAATGTGCCCTGGCACGCTGACGTGAAGGAGTTTTCTGAGGCCTTATCTGCTAAGAGTGAAGGGGAGTATGAGGTTGCCTGTGAGCATGCCCATTCGTGTTGTGTTCTATTGGCAAAGACTGACAAGTTCAAGTTTAACGGGCAATGGCACACTTGGATTGACTATGAAAAGTTCCATGATCTGGTCAGTTCTTTTTTGAGATATCTATATGTTCCTGTCCTAAAAAAGAGCATGTGCATTATTTAAACACGGTATCTTTTGAAAATTTAGGTGGCATCTGGGCAGCCTTTTAGCAGTGAGGATTATATGGCTCCTACACCATCTTGGGCTGTCTATGGAGCTGAAGAAGGTGGGTTTGATCCGAAGCAGATTCGTTATAAGAAAGAAAGGCATCACAAGTCAAAAAATTGATTATTCAGGTGATTTCAGTCTTCTATTAGGGCTTGATATTATGTCTTACATTTAAAATTAGCAATATTGCCATCTTTCGTTGTATCTGCAGTGTAACATGGTAACAATTAGAATTGTTTTTGTGGATTCATCACTGAGATTATGTATACATATAGATTTCCTTAGTGTCATAAATCGTCTTCTCCTCTTGCGATACCATCTCTTCACACAGATCTCTTTGAAGGGAAAGAAACAGTATAGTGCTTTCTTGAAATGCTGTCAATTACTATTTTTGTTGTTCAGTATGGTCAATTTCGACTTTCTCGGTTGTCCTTCTATGGTATGGGTTTTTGTTTCATTTATTTGTTCTTTCCAGCTTCTGTTGCTGATAATCAGAGCTTGTTATTGTCTGGTAAAACGTGTTTAGGAATGATCCTCCTAGCATGCAAGGGCATAGGTTCCAAAGAAAGACCAACATTAAAATGTGGGAATTCAAACAGTTTATATGTCTAGAAGTTATTTTACTTGCAATAAAGCTAACGCCCTTAACTAAGTAGTTCACCTACTGAAGTTGCAAGTAAATGATAGGAAACACCATTATTAAGAATAAGTTTACAAGTGGATAGATGAGTGAATCTCTTGATGACAGAAATCATGGATCCTGAGACCAATGCATGTTATGTTGCCTCTAGAATTGATCACGAGACTGGTTGTTCATACAGTTGCAATGGAAGCGAGTACATGCCATGTGAAAGAGAAAAGGGGCGGTGAAGTGAGTAATAAATGAGAGCTGCCTGTCTGCTGATATTGTGGCAGTGAAAGTTGCATTTTGCAGAAATAAGTCATTTCCCTCATAGTGTTTTTTACTACTAGCATTCTGCATGGTCCAATTAGCAGCCTTTAGCGAGCTACTCTACCTTACAATAAATATAGTGTGGTATCGCTTCCCAGTTACGGTTATAACAAGAGCGGAAGTAAGCAGTGTTTAGAACCCGCCCGAAATGATGTCTAGCCAGCCATCTAGAAGTAAGTGTTAGTTCTATTTCCTTGATTTGTACCAAACGAGGCCTAAATGCCACCGGTACCCTTGACTGCATGCTTATGGTTAAGATAAATGAGCACACCAGTAACATTAGGTAGGGAGAGTTGATAAATGCATGAATTAACAGTCAACATAATGACAAGGACAGGATTACAACATCAAATATCTCTATAACAAAACACCATAATGATAAGGACAGATTACAGCTGAAGATAAGTATCAACTTAGCTTGCTCTGATGGGGCTTTCCTTTTCGTCTTGCTTTTTTCTTCTCTTTCTTTGAACATTCTTCTTCTTTTACCTCTGTTATCTCCTCTTGCTGTTTCAATTCTTGTTTCTGCGCAGCAATCATTTCAGTATTTTTCAATTCCTCTTCTGATTCACCAACTTCCTTCAATACTTCCTCCAAGACGATCTTCCGAGGCCTTCCCCTTTTCCTTGGAGTATTACTCTGACCCTCTCCTGTTGATGATGCTTCAGCTATGGCTACTGTTATCTCCTTCGTCTTCTTTTTCTTCTTACCCATCATGATTAATAAAAAACTGAGATGAAATACAATCAAGCCAGATAACCCAAATAGCTTATCTGAACATTTTTTTCTCCCTATAATCTGTACTTTCAACTTTGGAGCTCCTATGATCCCTTCATCTCCTATCTCTGATATATTCTAAAACTACAGATGAATTCTTCTTTTTTCTTTCACAGTGACTTAAAAAAGTGGAAAAGAATAGAAAAAAGCATTAAGATGAGGGGGTGAGATAGAGAATAGAGAATGAACAAATCGCTTTATGAAGCCTTATATATATAGTAACTCAAGCTGCTCAGTTCTGCAAGTATGAACTAAGAAAGCTTCGTTTTCTTAACTCAACCATGGTTAAAAGCACAACCCACCTTTCGTCATACTTTTCCTCGCCCATTTCTTCTATATGTAATAGTCGACTCACTGTATTGTGCATTATTATTGTTATACAGGTAACATGGTAAATTTCTTTTTTTAGGCGTCTGCACGTTTTTTAAGTGACTGAAACAAATTTCTTCCTAGTTATTACTCAAAGTTACTAACTTTGCTGAAATGCCCTTTCGCCAAGACGAAAGATTGGATTCATTGATGGTACAATACCAAAACCGATTGAAGCTGCAAGAATCAAAGATTGGACACAGGTCAATGTCATGCTTGTTGGCCGGACGATTCAATCCATGGGCCCATACTTCAAAGGAATTTTATGACTATATCAAAACTCGTTATACACTCAACAATGGTCTACATGTGCAACAATAGCGTTACAATTTGGCTCGAGGCACACTCGATGACTATACCGTAGTTGGCTACTTTGCAAGCCTCAACTTCTATGTGATGCACTGCATTTATAAGTTGCTGTTAAATGCAATTGTAACCTAGCCACCAGGATTGCAAAAAGCTCGTGAAGAACCCTGGTTCCTTGCCGGTCTCGATGATTCCTATGCAACGATTCGTTTGAATATTGCGGCATAGGAACAAGGCTTATGCTATGTTTTTTTCAACAAGTAAACAAAATTTGTGAACCTATAGTCAAAGACGGGGTATTCGTTATTCAGGGCTCGAAATGCTCCTCTTCAAGATTACCGTTTACGGTCCAACCGACATGATGATTCTCGTTGATCTACTACCAACCATCTTGTTTCTCACTATGTCGCCAAAGCCATGAGGGCAAGTTTTTGCTTGATGAGAATGTTTTTAAAAAAAAATCTATATCTAGTTTTTGCTTTCACTTTATAAACGCAAGTTAGTTTTACAAAATTTATATATTTTAATAAAAAAGATTTATTAACTTAATTTTTTATTTAATTCGAGAAAAATTGTGAGGATGTTTTAGTGAAAGTATATAGAAGGGAAGTCTTGTTTTAAATCAGACGACTATCCAAGCTAGTGGCCACGAGATTCTAATGGCCAACATTGGGACGATATTGGCCGTTATCCTCTTCTATTACTCCCGGCTCGACTATAACAAGAAAAGAAAAAAAAGTTTGCACGTTCTTTGATGTGAGCAGTGGTTACTCATGTTGCTCGTTCTACACCTTCTATTGCCTCAATTTCTTTTCTCATTCTTGTTAATCGTTCTCAGCTTCCTTATCTTTATGACGCCTACTAGGACACATTCGTCAACATGTTCAACAATGCACATCATGCAAACATATCAAACGGTACATCCTCTCACTCTTGGCTTCTCGATAATGTTGCCTATTTTCATATGACGGACAATAAATCCCTTCTAGTTGATCTTTTAAGGATGGTGTGACATCTTCCAGCATGCTTATTGACGGACTATTAACAACCGGTTTCACTGTCAACAAAGTGATATTTTCTGAGTGTCTAATATTATAGAAAGTTTTATACGTTTCTAAGTTGATTTACAATTAATTTGATTTCAATTTATGTCATAATGAAGGGACAAAATTGTACTGAATTTTACTAATCGATTATGCATTTTGTAGGACCATGCTATGATGATGTTGATTGGCACAAGTGAAGCGCAAAATAATGAAGAGGAAAATAATGTTGTTTAACATTATGTTCCTCTTCATCCGTCATTTGACATCGTAGTTTAGGCCATCAATCTCCCCTCGTTTTATCTCATCTTCTTGGTGTGTTTATCCGGAAGGGTGTCTCAAATAGACCTTTTATTTGTGATTCATGTCATATTGCTAAAAGGCACGATTGAGCTATCATGTTAGTGTTTCTCATACTTTATAACTTTTTGCTTTGATTCATTGTGATGTATGGGGTCCTTATAAGATTCCGTCCTCGTTGCAACTTTAATTCCTCATTATCATCCAATTTAACAAAAACATATGATGTTTTCACAATGACAATGGTATGATATTTATTTGTCTATGTTCTTTCTTTCTCTTACATAACATTAGTTTTGAAACAACATGCATTGACACTCTACAATAAAATAGTCGAGTTGAGTGAAAACACATACATCTATTAAATATAGCTAGCTCGCTTTGCTTTCAAGGGAATTTAACTATTTATTTTTGGGAGTGTGTGTTTGTAGTTGCTTACTTAATCAACCGTAACCCAACATCAATCCTTGCTCATAAAACGTTTAATGATAAACTCCATCACACATCGCCATTTTACTCTCATCTTAAGATTGTGGTTGCTTATGTGTGTGTATGGCATGAGGTTATTTTGGGGATTATTGTTGAAGGTTATATTTGGATTGTTCTTGTCATTTTTATACAACTCAATCGGGATTATTATGGGGATTATAATCCCCAAATAATCTGGTCAATACTACCGAACGGGGCCTATGTTATGCATCACAAATACATAGATCAAGTGACAAAGATGCTCCTTTGTGACCCACAAGCACACATTTTACCCTTTTATTCCTAATACCCAACCCCCCGCTACCCCTCTACATTTAGTTTTTGACTCTATACTAGAAGTTATCCCACTAACCTTGAACCATGATTCTTGTCACCACTAAAACAAATGGGGGGTTCTCTTGCTTCACCGCTATCGCCTCTCATCCCAACCCTTGCCACCAACCCATATATCACCCCCAACTCAAACACAAATACTTTTTTACCTGCCCCGACTTTACTTACCAAATTTCTTGTACCCGCTGCTAAATGGTTTACGTTAGACTATTTGTGTCCATTGCAGCAACCAAGGGTTTGAAATTACATTAGATGATATCCACAATTCATTTCTACATGGTGATCTTCAAGATGAAGTTTATATGAAGTCTCTTGTTAATTTCTTGTAATCATCACCCACCAAAGTTTGTTCGCTTGTAAAAGTCTAGTTATATCATCCATCAAGCACCTCGTGATTCGTTTGCTAAGTTGGCATCATTTCTCACTCGCTTTAGCTTTCGATAGTAAAAAAGAGGACTATTCTTGATGGAAGAGCATCTCCGGACCTAGCTCGCTTCAAGACCATGACTATGAAAGGTAGGAGGTGATGAATGAAGAACACTTTAAGGAGGAGAAGAAGAAGGATCAAAGTCATTTCTAGGAGAGAAATGAAAAACATCTTCAAGACCATTTCTATAAGGCAGATGAAGACCCCTTCCCAGACCACCTCTTGGAAGGAAATCATGATCATACTCGAGGAAGAACTGAAGACCATCTCTAAAGGAGAAGTAAAGACCATTTAATGGAGAAGGAAGATAGCAAGATCCACGTATGCATGAAAATCAGCTTTCCCATGCAAATATACGTGTGGACGGATGAATCGATCCTATGTTGAATATAGGAGATCCTGCAAATATATGTGGGAGATCTTGCAAGTACACAAGTGGGCAATATGCATATGGGAGATGAAGATCAATGTAATGGATGACAGAGCTCTCCCATGCACAACCATGTAGGAAGCCACCGGATAATCCATACAACCATGCAAACGTAGAAACGGGTCAACTATGCATTAAGCACATTCATCAACGGACCAACCATGCATGTACATGCGGGACGAAATCCAAGGATACAAATCGGTCCCTACTATTTTTATATTTGGCCCATAAAGACATATTTTAATCATGGATTTATTTTATGGGCTTTTAAATGTTATTTTTCAGCCCATGCTATTTTATTTATTTCTTTTGTAAATAAATGAAGTCTTGTAAACACTAAACACGAAGCTTAAAGATAGACTTGAATCAAATCTTCTAGAGATGCTTGATCCCCAAGTCTTTGAAGATCTATCTTATTAGAAAATCGATCTTATTTTATTATTTCTTAGAGCAATATCATAACTTATTATCGATAAAGATATTGTTCTTCGGGCCGCTTTTTATTATAAAAAAAAAGGATTTTTGTTATATCCCTTATTTTTTTTTATTGGTTATAGTTCGAATCATAAAGGTTACCTATGTTTTCATAAACCTACTTCTCGCATTCACATTGTTTGCCATGTTTTTATTAATGAGGATGTCTATGGGAAAGTCGCCCTGTTTTTAGAAAACCCTAATTTCACAAAATGAGCGCGCCTACGACGCGCTTAGGGAAGTCGACCCTTCCCGACCACCAACCGAAAACCCTAGCCGCCGATCTCCTTCTTTCGTCTACACTACAACAACTTCCGACCATCGATTGCCTGGAAAACTTAACCCTAGCCGCCGATCTCCCTCTTTCGTCTACACTACAACAGCCTCCGACCATCGATTGCCTGAAAAACCTAATCACCGTCCAATCTGGAGATCTCTACTCAATGGTCTCGAAGAGAAGTGCAAAACCGGTGCCGATTGAAGACAAGAGACTGCAAAATCGAAGAAGGAAAGGCTGGCAAGTTTGGCCCCGAAAAAAGAGAAGGTGGAAGACTCCTAAAAGGCGATACAGGAGGTTTCAAACAAGCAAACGCAGGGAAGGTCTTTTGAGGTTACATATGGAATCTCGAAGAGATACAAATGTCTATATCAAAAAGGCGGACAAAGGAAAGCTATTTGGAATACAACCGGGGTTGAAGATGCTGAAGCAATCTCATCCAGATCTGGTAACGCGTATAGTGGCTAAAGGAGGGAAGATTGTGCCAGATTATCACAAGAAGATGTGCGTTCTAGTTCAGAAGGAGCATAAATCTCACTCAATCGATCAAAAAGGTCATTTAATGCAGGAAAAACAGGGGACAGAATAACAAGGCAGTAAATCGCACCTTTTACTAACAATGGGAACTTGTTTGTGTGTTTATTCCCTTGGTAACTTTAATTATGAGTCTATTAAGTTCCCTGTGTTTGAAGGAGTCTACTGTAAACTGAGTTTGTTAACAATTGCAGCATCTACTAATTCCCTTGCAAGTGTTCTTTTACATGTGCAGTATAATGTGAAGCCATGTAACTTAACTACTAACAACAAGCCCAATGCAAAGGTGAAGAAGGGCACAAAGAGGTATTCTTCTTGGATAAAACATATGACAACCTCTCTATTAAAACATCTCAAAATATTATATGATATGATTTATACAGGAATGAACAAACAAGTTGTTATCCAAAGTATGGTAACAATATTGATTGTATATAGTCTCTGCATTCAACCTCTTGAATTACAGTTTGTGTTGTTTGATAAATGGAATATGGAAAGTAGAATTATAAGATCAACTAAGAAAAAGGTTGGTATGTTCATGAAACCAGCAAAACAAATAACAACCTGCTCTGAGGGGTTGAAGTCACCCCGATGGGATAATTTTAGGCTTAAGAGGACTAATAACTTTTGCCTTCACCAGTTTTGGATCAATCAGAATGTAATGACCATAAGAATGTGTCATAAATTGATGATCAGTGATGTTTTTAGGTGCGATATCTTTGTGGAAACTAAACAAACCTCTTTTTTGATGGTGAATGTGAGTAATGTGATCACAGGAGCAGGGAGTAAGAACAAACAACGTGAGGAAGATGAAAGCAGTAGAGTAAACAAAAGCCATGTCCGTTCTAATGGAATTCGAAAACTTCAAGTATGTTCTACAGGGGTAATAGGCAACAAGCACGTTGTGAAGGTAAATGACATCAGAAAATTATGGGACTATAAATTTCATCTCATCAAATCATGTATTGTAGAACGAAAGGTGCTACCAAATAGAATAAATGTACTTACCTTGAATAAAGGAGGAACCAAAAGAATAACTGAAGTGTGGAGATCATTGGATGCGGAATCCGATAGTGATAAACTCTCCGTATTAAATTTCATATCAGAAATGAAAAACCTCTTTTACAATCTGTTTATAGTGATCGCAGGAGGTGGAACTAAATGTGAATTGTGCAACAAAGGAAAAAGATTAAAGAACAAGGAGAAACAAATTAAAAAGAAGTCACAACTGGATGGTTGGTATATGAAGCAGCTTATCTTCATGAGCCCTTCAGCCTGCGACGACTTGGTACGCTGTCACCGATGGAACACAAGTGTAATGCACTCCCAATTTAATTATCTACTCCCCTGTCTCTTGATAGAACATAGAGATGAGAAGGGCGAATTTTATTATGGTATGTTATATGCTAATAGGGAACATATAAACCAACTAATTGAACTGCGTCATCAAACCAAATATTGGCAATTTTTGTGTAATTTATTGGATGTAGAGTCCTCTTGGTATTGCTATGGTGGAACAATCATTAATTCCGGAATAAAAAGCTATCTCTGCTGGGAGTATATATGGAATGCAGGTCACCAAAATAAGTGTAGAATATTTAAACATGATGTTTACAAATTGTATGATCATTTGATTCTATCAAGAATAAAGATGAAGAATTTTAGTAGAAAAAACCTAAAGAAATATCTTTTCAAGGAGATGATAATAGATGGTAACAATTTAGTTTTAATTATGTGGAGGATTATTAATAGGGAAGACACACATGGTAAGTCGACAAAAGTAAGGGCCAACCGATACGTGGACATTATGTGCAGAGTAGAGCGACACGCACTAAGACCAAGAAAAAGTACCGATATGGGTATTTTTTATGTACTAAAATATAAAACGAAACGATTGTCTGGAATAGGGGAATTGAACACCCAAACACGAAACCATATTCGGAAATGAAGATTGTCTTCTGGAATTGTAGAGGTATGAAGAAAAAGAACTTTTAGATAAACTTGAATCTGACATGCAAAAACGAAAATATTCAACTGATTATGCTAGCAGAAACAAAAACGAAAGACGAACCCGATGAAAATACATGGAAGAGTGCGGGATTTGATAAAATGTTTTTTATCCCGCCCATGGGGTTTGCGGGAGGACTATGTCTCCTCTGGAAAGAATACCAAATAAAAGGGGAAAAAATAGGAATTATTAAAGCATCTCAAAGATTTCTCCTAATGAAACATACAAATTCTAATACACAATTCGAATCAATGATAATTTTCATATATGCACCGCGAAACGAACAACTGAAAAATTCGTTTAGGGATGAACTAAGGGATGAAATGGCAAAAATAGAATTACCAATGATTATTATGGGAGATTATAATGATTTTCTAGAACCATCGGATAAGAAAGGAGGAGCACAACCCGCAAATAATAGGTTTGATAGACTTCTGCAAGTGTCTAACCAATTTAATTTAACGGACCTACCAACGAAAGGCAACGATTTTACTTGGAAGAAAAAGAGAGAAGGTGATAATAATACGTATGAAAAACTAGATAGAGTAATGACCTCTTTCGAAATAATCCAACAATATCCCACTATACACACAAGGAATCATGCGTTCATAAACTCCGACCATTGTATGATTTCCATCAGTATACAAAATAACCAAACGAGGATAAGAAACAAACCTTTTAGATTCAAATTAATGTGGATGCTTAGACATGATTGTGAAAACATTGTGAAGCAAGCATGGAGAACCCACTTCCAAGGTACAAATATGTTTAACCTTGTGAGAAAGACTAGTCTGCTCAAACAAATTCTAATACACAATTCGAATCAATGATAATTTTCATATATGCACCGCGAAACGAACAACTGAAAAATTCGTTTAGGGATGAACTAAGGGATGAAATGGCAAAAATAGAATTACCAATGATTATTATGGGAGATTATAATGATTTTCTAGAACCATCGGATAAGAAAGGAGGAGCACAACCCGCAAATAATAGGTTTGATAGACTTCTGCAAGTGTCTAACCAATTTAATTTAACGGACCTACCAACGAAAGGCAACGATTTTACTTGGAAGAAAAAGAGAGAAGGTGATAATAATACGTATGAAAAACTAGATAGAGTAATGACCTCTTTCGAAATAATCCAACAATATCCCACTATACACACAAGGAATCATGCGTTCATAAACTCCGACCATTGTATGATTTCCATCAGTATACAAAATAACCAAACGAGGATAAGAAACAAACCTTTTAGATTCAAATTAATGTGGATGCTTAGACATGATTGTGAAAACATTGTGAAGCAAGCATGGAGAACCCACTTCCAAGGTACAAATATGTTTAACCTTGTGAGAAAGACTAGTCTGCTCAAACAAAGACTAAAACAATGGAGTCGAGAAAAGTTTGGCAACATAAACAAACAACTGATTAAAGTAGATGAAGACCTAGAAAATCTACAAAAAGGTACATTTCTACAGTTTGATCAAGAGACTAATGATAAAATTAATAGACTAATCAAGAAAAGAGAGTGTTTAATAGATTATCAACATAAATACTGGGCACAAAGAGTTAAGACGAGAAATTTACAATTTGGGGATAAGAACACCAAATTTTTTCATAGAAAAGCGACGGGACGAAGAAATAAAAAGATAATTACGACGATTACTAAGAACAATGGAGAAATATTGGTGAAAGACACGGACATTGATGAAGAAGGATTACAAGGCTCGTTTCCAATCCACGATAATTGGTAGGAACAAACTACAAAACCAATTACAGATTATCCTCCCAGAAATTACCACTAATGATAATGAGAATCTGGAAATGCCTTTCCCCACAAATGAAATTAAAGAAGCAGTTTTCAATATAGGGGCTGATAAATCACCAGGACCGGATGGTATGCCAACTGGTTTTTACCAAAAATACTAGCATATAGTGGGTCCAATAGTCACTAAAGCAGTAAAGAGTTTCTATAGAACATGCAAGATACTCAGACAACTTAACCATACTTTCATTGCACTCATACCAAAAGTTGATAATCCAATGACAACGTCACAGTACAGACCAATCAGTTTAGTATCAACGGTTTACAAAATTATCGCGAAAATATTAGCAAAAAGACTGAGTTTAGTCCTCCCAAAACTGATCCACCCATTACAAAGTGCCTTCATTAAAAATAGAGCAATACATGATAATGTGCTCATTGCACACGAAATCTTCCATGGTTTTAAAACAAAAAAAGGAAAGGAAGGCTATATGGCTATTAAATTGGACATGGAAAAAGCATATGATAAAATTGAATGGGAATTCCTCAAAGCAGTGATGGATAAATTTGGTTTTGGGGAAAAATTCAAGAATTGGATTATTGAGTGCGTATCAACGGTTTCATATTCCATTTTAATCAATGACTCTCCAACGGAACTATTTTCTCCAAAACGGTGACTCCGACAAGGCGATCCACTCTCCCCTCTACTTTTCAATCTATGTTCAGAGGTGTTAGCTAGAAACTTACAAAAAATAACAAATGAAAATTCCAAATCTATTGGTTTCCCAATTTCAAAGAATGGGACTATAATCCCATTCCTAGCATTTGCGGATGATATTATTATTTTTTCCAAAACATCCACATATGCTAGTGGAATGGTACTCTCGGTAATCAAGGACTATTGTGACATTTCTGGACATGTCGTTAATTATCATAAATCCAGCTTCCAAACTACTAGCAACGTTGATCAAAGTAACAAGAGAAGAATCCAAGGCCACCTAGGAATTAATAGCTCTACCAATCTAGAACAATACTTAGGTTGTCCAATTATTAATGGACGTATCAATAAGGACATCTTTAATTCCGTAATCATCAAGACTAAACAACAACTAACGAAATGGAAAGCTTCATCTTTGTCCCAAGAAGGAAGAATAACGTTAATAAAAGCTAATCTTAATGCAAAACCAAGTTACTTAATGCAGGCATTCATGTTACCGGCAAACATACATAACGAACTGGATAGAGTTAATAGAACTTTCTTTTGGAATAAGGGTCCTAATCACCATCCTTTAATTAGTTGGGATAAGATTTGCAAACCAAGATCCCTTGGGGGGACGGGGATAAGAAAGGCGGAAGATATGAACAAAGCATTGCAAATGAAACTATTGTGGAAAATCCTGCAGAACCGGACAACATTTGGGTCAAAATCATGGAAGAAAAATACCTAAAAGGAGTTAGACTGTGGAAGTACGAATGTGGAAAGAATGTTTCATGGCAATGGAACAACTTGAATAAGCTTCACGAAGAATTTGTTAAAAGCCTGGCATGGAGAGTGGGCGATGGAGAAACGATTAGATTCTGATCAGATGTATGGTTGTTGGATAAACCACTAAAACATGAAATAACCAACCAAACGACAATAAACCAAGATGTACTAACTTCCTCTTTCATTAGTAATAATGACTGGGATCACCAAAAAATAAACCAACTAACAACAATTTTACCAAATAATATACTACAAAAAATAAAGGAATATAACCTCCCTAAAAGTAAAATTCATGATCGCTTATATTGGTCGGGAAATGACGATGGGTGGTTTTTGACTAAATCATCGTTAGAGATGGTTCAAAAACGGAAAGTTGGAGTAACGCTGGATAAAACATGGATCTGGAAAATGGACATTATACCAAAAATAAAGAATTTCTTGTGGAAATTAGCTATGGATGGACTTCCTACAAAACAAAATCTGGACAAACAACGAATTCCGGTTGTCATGAATTGCGAGTTCTGTAATCATCATATTGAAAGTGCCAAACACCTTTTCTTTCAATGTCCGGTTATGATAACAACCATTGGCAACCAGAAGATAAAAAGTTTCATCCAAAACATTGATCTCGACAATCAAGGAATCACTGAGATCCTCTCTGAACTCAAAGATTCAATTTCTACTACGGAGATGATCCTCGTAGGTGTTATATGGTGGAATATGTGGATGGCTAGAAATTGTTTCGTTTTTAAAAAAGAAAAATTCCCACAAAATATCAAGGACAATGCTATCAACCAAATCGAAAGTTGGGAATTAGCGAAGTCGGAAAACAAAAAGAATACCTTAACAACCAAATCACAAAGAAGAAAAAAGAAAAACATTAAATGGCAACGACCTACGCAAGGATCCTACAAACTTAATTTTGATGCAGCACATAATTCACCAAATAAGTATGCTTATGGATTTATCATTCAGGACCACCAGGCGATCCCCATGGCAGTAGGAAGCGGCATGTGTAATGCCAACTCAGTATTGGAAGCAGAAGCAATTGCTTTGCGGTTTGGACTTCAAAAGGCTAAGGAGTGTGGAGTCACTTCTATTGAGATTGAAGGAGACAGCTTAACGCTTATCAATTCGATTAATCGAATCTGGAAGCCACCATGGGATCTTGATATGATGACCAACGACATTTCAATCATTAGGGCTGATTTCCACTACTCCACCGCACGTCATATTTTCAGGGAGATTAACACGGTTGCGGACAAGATTGCGTCACACAGATACCATGGAGAAATGGAAGTGGATGCAATCCCAGAAGATGTTCAAGACCTCATCCGAAAGGATGCTTTAGGACGATCGGTTTTTAGAAATTGATCCTTCTAAGTTTTTTTTACCTTGTATCAAAAAAAAATGAGGATGTCTATCCTTTCCCGTCTCGATGTGTATGTGTCCAATCTTCACCTCTTGCCCAACCTACTACGTACCCAATCTTCCTCATTTGTCATTCTTGAACTTGTTGTGTCAACAATGCCACTTTCTCCTCCTCCAGCCCCGGTCCCGTCTACTTCTCCTCCTTATCAACAATATGCCCATTGTTCTCGGGCCCGCTTAACTTCTTTAGCTCCTCCTCCATTCACTATTGTCCAACCGGGCATAGCCAACATCCTATGACTACTAGGGTCTGTACCAACTCTCTCAAACCATGCACCTTTGTCACCACATTTGACTCTCATCCCTTAGTCGAGACTCATAATGTTTCCCAAGCTCTCAAATTTAAATGATGGCATATTTCCATGAATGAAGAATATGATGCCCTAATTCAAAATAATACATGGAAACTTGTACCTTTTCCTAACCGGACTAATCTTGTGAGTTCTAAGTGATTTTTAGGACCAAGTCTGTCAGATGGTTCGGTGGATAGGTACAAGGCGTGTTTAGTGGCTAAAGGGTACAATCAAGAGGAGGTTCTCGGTTTCTTTGAGACATTCAATCATTTTATCAATGGATGACCTATCAAACAACTCAACATCAATAACACTTTCCTCAACGGTGATTTATCGGAGATATATTATATGGAGCAACCTAAAGGGCTTGAGAGCAAATGTTTTCCATCTCATGTGTGTTGTCTAAAGAAGGCGTTATATGCCTTAAACAAGCTTTGCGTTTGGTTTACCAAACTCAAATTGTATATAGCTTGTCCCCCATTACTTTTAGGCTTGTCATTTGGATATGTCTATGTTTGTTTATCATTCTTTACGCGTCACTATATACTTTAGTATATGTAGATGAATTGATAATTACAAGCACCAATCAATTTATATGCAAGTTCATCGCTCGTCTTAACTTCACCTTTGTCCTCAAGGATTACGACGATGTTAATTTATTTCTAAACCTTCAACTTTTTCATACAACTAATGGTCTCACGATGTCTCAGCCCAACTATATTAGGGATATTCTCACCAAGAGCAAAATAAGTGATGCGAAATCCCTCTCTTCTCCTATGGATCCGGTTACTCTTCTCACTGCCACTTGTGAGCCTTTCTTGGACCCTACGATCTCTTGTAAGTTGTCTAGCTCTTTGAAATATATCACCATCACTCGCTAGAACATTTCTTTAGTTGTTAATTGTGTATGTCAGTATATGCGTGCTCCTATGATTCATCACTTGCAAGTAGTGAAGCGTATTATAAGGTATCTTTCTGGAACTCTCCCTTTCGGTTTCCATTTCACTCCAACCTCTTCTTGTCTCCTTGTATACTTTAACGTCGGTTGGATCTCTGATATTGAGATGACTCTTGCTCTTAGTATGGCTTCACCATATACCATGGTTCAAATCTCATAAGTTGGACACCTCATAAACGTGTTGTTGAACGCTCTAGCACCGACGCTGAATATCTTTCTTTGGCCTATACAACAGTTGAATTTCTCAGGATTAAGCATCTTTTCCGTGCTCCTATCCATGTTGGAGATAATAAGGTTCCACGTCGAAAGATGGGGACACTCCGAGCCTAGTATATAAGGTCGGTGGGCTACTCCTCCTATTGCCAATTGGTTTTAGGATTGAACCTCGCCGGAT
Source organism: Fagopyrum esculentum (assembly GCA_033239045.1). Classification (NCBI taxonomy): domain Eukaryota; kingdom Viridiplantae; phylum Streptophyta; class Magnoliopsida; order Caryophyllales; family Polygonaceae; genus Fagopyrum; species Fagopyrum esculentum. The sequence goes on along the minus strand of BSUD01000006.1, from coordinate 22,792,706 downwards.
TTATGTTCTGAGCTTGGGTCTAATGCGCATGTGCACTCGTATGCACACGACTCCCGCTCCACCGGTCCTGACAACATTGGAGTTGCCTTCATGTGTAAAAATTTGGTCATCAACACCCGTTCAAAACATATTCAACCCAATTTCCTTTTTGTTCGAGAACGAGTTGAGTCCGATGATCTCACGCTATAACCTGTGTCTTCTATCGATCAATTGGCTATATATTCACCAAACCTCTTAACAAGGATCACATTGCTTTTCTTCGTTCCAATCTTCATGTTAGTTTCGTCCTTGAGCTTGCCGAGGTAATAACAATAAATCAATTACATCAATGTAGAGAATAGTTCTCAAGTAATTACGTCTTGTGTACTTAGTAAGTTGTTTGATATACTTAACAACCACGCGATCTGAACTATACTTCTCCGTGTGTACTCTAGCACAATTTATGACACAACCTAGTGAACTACCACAAATCACTAGGATGCAACCGATTGTTGCTCGTTTCTCGGTTGAAGCCGAATACCGTGCAATGGGAGTGTGTGCTTGTTGTGAACTTGTGTGGATCTGGAATTAGTGTCCGTAAGTTTGGAAACTCGGGCTGTTTTCTGTAACTATCTGAAAAATGGGAGTTGTTTCCTGCGATTTACACTTAAAACAATGAATTTTGTGGCATCGTATTTGGGCTAGGACTATCAAGTGGGCCAGTATGGGGCTTTGGTCTTCAAATCAAGGTTGGGCTTTCGGCCCAACAATCAGTCATTGTCTGTTGGTGCAACAACAGCCACGTGGTTTGCTGAAAGGGCGATGAAGCCGAGGTGATAAACTACTTTCCTCTTCCCATCAAATCAACCGACCTCCTTGCATGAGGAAAATCCAATCTGGAATTTTAGGGATAAGATCATCAAAAAAGGGATTTTTTTCCTAAATAATAACAAAATCAAAAATAATTCTAACATTAGGTACGGAGTAAAAGTTATTCCGAGAGTAGGAAGAAACCCGCAGTTTCAAACTGCGGGTTTAAATGAATAACCCGCAGTTTCAAACTGCGGGTTTCATTTATTAAAAAAAAAAAAAATTTAAACCCACTGTTTAATGAAAAGGGGCGGAAAATATCAGGTTTTGAGGGACACAGATTTCGAACCGCAGACCATTAGTCTAATTGGGCAGCACATTTCCACTGCACCATATTCATTTAGTGATATATTTTCATAACAAATTATATTGTTCTCACAGAGCTACAATAGGTGAGTTTCAATTTCCACCTCATCTTATTTTGTAATCTAACCGATCCTATAAATTGTAAATATTTTTGTTGAATAATAATTATAATATCGTATTATTTTTTAAATTATAAAAAATATTCAATAAAATTTTTACTCTTATTTATATAAATATTAAATGATAGTTATAAATCAATAAAGTAAAGATATAACTATTTATAAAAATTAACACAAATATTTAAGTTTTAATTGTAATATAATATTTAAAGTAATTTTTGGAATTAGATTATTATATTATAATTCAAACTTTAACCCTCATAAAATTTTTAACTCTTATTTATATAAATATTAAATGATAGTTATAAATCAACAAATTAAAGATATTACTATTTATAAAAATTAACACAAATATTTAAGTTTTAGTTGTAATATGATATTTAAAATAATTTTTGGAATTAAATTATTATATTATAATTCAAACTTAATGACTTGTGTTATTTTTTTTTATAAATAGTTATATTTTTACTTTATTGACTAATAACAATCATTTAACTTAAAAGTATAAATTTAATTAAATATTTAATATAATTTAAAAAAAATACGAAATTATAATTATTATTCAACAAAAGTATATACAAATTATAGGATTGTTAGATTACAAAATAAGATGAGGTGGAAATTGAAACTCACCTATTGTAGCTCTGTGAGAACAATATAATTTGTTTTGAAAATATATCACTAAATGAATGTGGTGCAGTGAAAATGTGCTGCCCAATTAGACTAATGGTCTGCGGTTCGAAACCTGTGTCCCTCAAAACCTGATATTTTCCTCCCATTTTCATTAAACAGTGGGTTTAAATTTTTTTTTTTTTAATAAATGAAACCCGCAGTTTGAAACTGCGGGTTATTCATTTAAACCCGCAGTTTCAAACTGCGGGTCTACTCCGAACCAAATTCCTTCCTATTCTCGGAATAACTTTTACTCCGTACCTAATGTTAGAATTATTTTTGATTTTGTTATTATTTAGGAAAAAAATCCTCAAAAAAGAATTCAAATATTGTTTTTAATCAGATAAGTGTGGGCCCAGACAGAGGGGGTATTGTGTCATCTCAGTTTTTATCGACGGCATAATTAGGGTGTTGGATATTCTTCTATCCACCCTTGCACCTGCCTCGGAAATTCATTAGTATGAGAACTGGTGACCACAAATTGCGTTGCGATTCCGGGTCAAGATGTCGGCCGCAAGGTGAGAGAGTCGGGGAAGGAACGAGATTGGAAAATTCAGTGTGATCTGTGAAAACGACTGGGTTGAAGACAAGTTCTCAGATTCGATTTTAATCAAGACAGCCATTAGAGGAATAGCAGAAGCTCGTTTTGTCCACCGCTGATTTCAATCTATTTGGGTTTTCATTCGATTCCGTGAATTGGGAGGTTAGAAAAACATTTCTCATGATAGCTCTGCGAAATTGTGTTCGTCTTCGGTGTGTTGATTGTTTCTAGTTTCTGAGCAGTTTCTATGCATTAGTTTTCGACTATCGGAATCCGTAGAGTTGGCAACTTATGAGATTTTTTTGCGCTTTGGTAATCTTTTGGTCTGACAATTGAAATAAAGGGGGAGTTGCTTCAGTTTAACCTAGATTCAGATCTGTACAATTGGTTTTCGATTCTTCTTTTTCCGTTTGTAGTAGCTTCATATTGACTGGAAATTCACTCTTGTGTTTTATTCAGTTTCTTCAGCACTGTGACATTCTAGTGTGAACATGATTGAGCAATAATTGCTGTCTTTAGGATTAATTTTGTCATCTCCGAGTTAAAGAAGAAATTGTCGACTAACCATCATAAGTCTTGTTAGTGATATGATTACGAGCTTTCCTACTACCCTGTAGTTAATCTTTAATCATTAGGATTGTTGGATTCATTCTGATGAATAAGCAGACTAACGAGTGATTATTTTTTCTTCTTGCCAGATCTTCAGTGCCTCGGGACTTGATTGTTTAGGTTGCTCTTTTCACGACTTGAAAGTTACATTGATGAGATAAAATTGTCCGACTCCTGAAACTGTTGGATCATGGGTTCTTGTGGAAATGCCAATGGAGATGAAGTAGCCTGCAATGGCTTTCACATAATTAGGCACGCTCCTTTGCAACTTGGCAGAAACCGCCAACCCTCGTGGTTTGATGTAAGAGTCTTTTATGTCAGAATTAGCCATTATGCGGTGGATGATTCCACACCTGAATCACTTGCGCTCAATCACATTCCTTTGGAACCTGATACCCTTCTTGAAGTTAATGGACAGCGGTGTAGTATTAACTCGCATGGGATTTCGTCTGTTCTTCGGCGAGATCGTATGGATAAGAGGTCTGAAGAAGTTACCTATGTGAGCACTGATAATGTCAGATTCACTGGAAGTGTGAAGTTTCAGGTATTCAATAGAGAAGATCTAGTGCTTAGTGGTGTGTTGGAGCTGTGCGACTGCAATGATACTAATGGAGACCTACAAAATGATGAGAAGAGATGGAGTTTGAGATTTGAATCTGAAGCGGCTGCCTGCTCCAATTTCTTGAAAACACATCATAATGGCAGATCTGAATGTGACACTCCTACAGTTGAGGTCTATGTTGCAGGATGCTTTTCTGGAGCTCCAATTATATTGACTAAAACACTGCAGCTTAATACTCGGAAGAAGAATAATAGGAAGATTGCATTGGGTGCCATACCAGAACATGAACTGGCTGGAACTTCGAAAGATTCTGTAAGCCCGAGTTCCCTGAATTCTGTTTCTTCGAGGCTCAATATGCAGGTAATATTTCTGAAGCACTTCACCCTTTTCCTCTTCGTTGATTATCAATTATCAAGACTAGTCATGCACCAAAAGAATGTGATAGTGACATTTTTTAAGAGTTTGAGTTAATACAAGAAATGAAGAAATCATATAGGTTTTAGAACATTTAAGACAGTTCTAGTTTCTGAATTGGTGGGGGGATATTCTGTCAATTGTAGTAGATGGAAAAACATACAATTTTTTGCTGTTGATATGATCCCAAATCTGTTTCTTTTTTGTTATTGGAATGAGTTTTCATTGGTATAAGCAAATATTAGGCAGCTGAAGCATTAAGCGTTGATTTTTCATTGCCAGGAAGCGGAGTACACAAATTACAAAATGGACGAGGAAGAACTGAATCTTTACTGGAGGAACCAAGAATACATGGAAGGTGAAGACAATGAGGTATCATGGTTCAATGCTGGGGTAAGGGTGGGTGTAGGGATTGGCCTTGGCGTTTGTATTGGTGTAGGGTTAGGAGTTGGCTTGCTTGTGCGGACCTACCAAACGACCACTCGAACTTTCAGGAGAAGGTTTATCTGAGCTCTTGCAGGTCATAATGCTCCATGGCCATCATATCCCTCATCAAACAATGAAGGTAAGCAATTTTGCTGTGTTTTGTAATTGGGGTTAGAAGCTTCGAGAGTGATTGGTTCTTTTGTTACTACTTGGCTAGTATGTGTATTTCCTGATAAGTGAGATTAGTATGAGTGTTTCCTGATACGTGAGATCTTAACCTAGTGTCAACATCACCCCAAGCTTTTGAGACAGTCTTGTCTTGTATATGAGCTTGCTTTTCGTTGTAATATTGACGGTTTCCTCGTCTGTAATGTAAAGAGCACTTTCTTGAAAGATTGCACAAACTTGCGTAGTGATTCTTGTTTTCTTGTATTCACAAATAATATCTCTTCCCTTAGCCACCCCTAATAAGGGTGGGAGGGTTTGGATATGTGAGGTTAATGGTGGTTATGGCTTCACCCCCGCCACACAAGTACAAACCCTTGGATTGTGTGTTTTGCGTAGTGTTTCAAAATACACCGTCTGCCGTCTAGATGCTGGTCTGCGGGTGGCCGTCTCGTTTTTGGCCAAAATGGAACTGCCTAGACGTTTTGAGAAATCGGAGTTGGGACGGGGTTAAGATGGGAAGGGGTGGGACGGGGCAAGCCAATAAAACGTTTTGTTTGTTCAAAAACCGGATTTTAGGTTTTACGTTTCTAGGAACCCTGACTTCTCTGACAGCAGCCGTGGACTTCTCTCCGACAGCTGCCACCGACTCTCTTCTTGCCGACGACCATGTCTCTTCAATTCTGTGCAGAAGTTCAGCTCTCTTCTACTCTTCTTGACTTCTCTAGTCATATGAGAAGCTGTCTTGTATCCATGTACCAGTTCTCGGATTGGGCGTTGTAGGAAGTTTGTGGAGGCATACTACTGGTGACATAGGATTGTGGCGGTAGTGATTGCCGCCAGTTCGTCGGAGCGGCGTCCCAGGGACGGTGTTGTCTATGCTGGGGTCGGCAGCGGGCGCGAGTGCGTGAGAAGCGAGCTGATACATGTAAGACAATGAATATCAGAAGAGTCCCCTGCATGTGAACTCGCCACGTATCGCTCGCGCGCGCGCACATATATATGAACGGAAAATACCCCGAGGTACAAGGTCAAAATAACATAATTATAATTAATAACCTTAAGCATATTATCTCTAACAGGTCCACCCGTTACCAATTACAAGACCGCTAAATCCGCTAAGCATATTATCTCTAGCGGGCTCAACCATTACCGATTACAAGACTGCCAAATCCGTTCCTTACCCGATTAGAAGTTCTAGTTGCAAAAGACATATGTATACGCAAAGCAACCAAAGCCGTAATTTGTTAATTTCCTGAAAAGCAAATTGATTTGGCTTGATGAATGCCTCCAAAACTGTTTGGATTTTTAGTTACACCTTGCTTACAACTTCCAACGGGGCGATCTCTAATTACGATTAAAATCTCTCTCTAGTCGCAACACCTCATCAATTACCATCCCTCGGAATGGAAACCATAGTTTAAAAATCCAACCTGATCAATTACCAACCCACACAGCAAGCAGCGCAACTTGCACCTCTGCTGGTAAATACCTCACACTACTCCAAGCAGTATATGTACACGATGAACTACTGCCCACCTCCTAAATTTGGGAAAGGAAACATAATAATACTATAATAATATCCCACATCAAACGACCACTCGAACTTTTAGGAGAAGGTTTATCTGAGTTCTTGCAGGTTAGTATGTTCCATGGCTATCATTTCCCTCATCAAACAATAAAGGTAAGCAATTTTGTTGTGTTTTGTAAGTGGGGTTAGAAGCTTCGAGAGTGACGGTTCTTTTGTTACTACTTGGCTTAGTATGTGTATTTCCTGATAAGTGAGATTAGTATGAGTGTTTCGTGATACGTGAGATCTTAACCTAGAGTCAACATCACCCCAAGCTTGTGAGAAAGTCTTGTCTTGTATATGAGCTTGCTCTTCGTTGTAGTATTGACAATTTCCTCTTCTGTAATGTAAAGAGCACTCGCTTGAAAGATTTGATAGCATGAATTATAGTCTATATTTTGGGACTTGTTTAGACGTTTTATCTTCAATAATCTGCATGTTTGAATGTATATTATGTGATTATATTGTCATTTTAATAACCTTTACGGGAATCGAGGTCTACACCAAGTTTCATTGTAATCATAGGTAAAATGGCACGTTTTGTATCAAAATGGAGCTAAGGAGCAAAGGAGTCATTGGAGCTACATTTAGGAGCTTAAAAGAGGACCCAGAAAGCTTGGAATTAACAGAGAAGATTTACTTTGGACCAGATTCAAGAGATTTCACCTTCAGCTGAGATTCACCTCGGTTAGCTACAGTACCACCTCGACCGAGGTGATCTTGAGGAGCGCCCCGACCGACGCGAACATCCTGACGCGGCGAGATATATTTTATTTGGCTGGGATCTTTTATTTTTGGAAGGAGAGATCTTATATTTTTGGGCTGGATTTCTGGAAGGAAGATCATATATTTAGTAGATCTATTTTGGAGATAAGATATATTTTATTAGGAAATTATCTTTTAAGATATTTTCTATAAAATTATCCTTTTTAAGATAATTTTATTTTAGGAGATATGAATATATTTTATAGAAATATCTTATAGCTGGAAGGAAGATATTTATTTTAGGAGACTAGGGTGGACGCGTGTGCTACGCATGCGCGCCGCTGTTTGCAATCGAATTTTGTGTAGGTGATATATTCAAATGGGCACTATATTGTCAAAACTAACCGGAAAATGTAATTACAGTATGTAGATGGACAATTCTTATATAAAAAGTACATTGGGTATTACATTTTCGTAAGAAACATAAATGTAGCTACTAACATACTACGCAACTAATAGCGAAGAAGCTAATAACAATCTCGTCTAGTAGTTGTCTTGAATGCTCTTCAAACAAATATCTGTGAAACAAAAGAAGTTGCATGACCCATTCAATTGAAATCTCTTAAATAAAATTGATAGCCAAAGTAAGAGCTTATTTTACTAAAAGTACACTTTCAAATGAACTAATTATATACAATTTTGATTTAGAATTCATTTCTGATAGCCAAAGTAAGGGCTTATTCTACCTAAAAGTGCACGAACGTACATTCGGCCACGTACTGCGATTCCTTCGAAGAAAAACGAAGAAGGCGGAAATCCAAACAATCTGCTGAAATACGGTTAATTATCTGCTGAAGTCAAGTTGTCACAAATGAAGTCTAAGTCAAAATTGTAAATACCTGATTCAATTTGAGGGTGCGAGACCAAAGAGTATGAATCGGTTGAAGAGTCCGAACATCTAGCACTCCTAAGGGAGAACCTATAATCGAACTGAAACCCTAGAAAAATAAATTGTCACAAATCCAGAACTCGGGAGACTAAAAGGACGAAAGAAATCAGAGAGGAGGTTGAAAATCTTACCCTTGGAAGCTGGAGTCGGTGCACATGGAGTCGATCCACCCCAATAGCCGTAAAGATTGTGGTTCCACTTCTCGGGTTCAATAGAAATTACAGAACACTCGGTAAACATTCATGCAAACAATAAATCTAGACCTGAAAGCGGTATAATTTAGGACAATCTCAATCAAGAATCTACCACTGAATCAAATGGAAAAGATGAGAAAATTATCAAAACAAAACTCTAGCGGCAGCTGCAAACAAAAGCTTCAAATAACACATCAGTCGTGATGAATGATTCAGGAGAACCTTTTGAGTGCACCAATTCGTGATGCCACTAATAGAATCTTAATGAAAACTCAACTTGATGTCATTTCGATTAAAACAACAAGTGCTTCATAACTTCATTCTTATTAGTACTTATGTATATAAACGGGATAATTAACTGCGAATTTTGTGCGATTTTAAAGGATGAAGTTGTACATACCCGTGAAATTACGGTAGACCGGTTGAAAAGCTCCAATATACACAACACATGAAGACGATAATCAGAAGATTGAAATAGATAACTACGAACAAAAGTAGACAAAAAAATTAAAACAGACTCGATCGATCAATATACACATTGATTTCTTGCTTAATTGCGTGCCCAATTAATTTATTGAGATCGCAACTTGAATTAAGCAAATGTATACAAAATTTATAAATAAGAACTGTGTTAGCACATTCAAGAAATTTATATCCATACAAGCAATTTTGTGGGCTAATACTCTTACAAAGTTCTAGTATTGAGTCTTTTAATCAACATTCCAGTGAGCATACTCACAGGATTAAAACTCTTTAGTTACTGAGTAATAGAGGGAAACACCTAATGGTACTATTATTCAAACACCTGCTAGTTGGCTACAATGTTATTCAGGTTTGCTGAATGGAATTCCATGATCTTGTACTTATCAACACTCTCCCTTCAAAAAATCAAGTTTCTAATCAAATATTAAGAGATGCATGCATCATGTAAGAAATCATTAGGTCGTGAACATATACTGAATACAAGGAAGGTATATGAGGAAGTAATACCTGGAACTCTTTGGAAAAAACTTTACCAAACTGAACCATGCTTCCTCTCACAGAAATCTTGCAGCATGAAGTCCTTAAAATAATCATTTGCCAGATTAGTTTACATTATCCTTTGCTTTGTGAGATAATGATGACTACTTTTATGTACCTCTTCTATGATTGTAGTTATATCAATCCTTCCATTTTTCTTCAACGGCAAAAATCGCTCACATGTCTACATCAATACGAGGGATAGTCAGCAATGATCAATGAATTTTATGTAGATATCATATTAACACATGGTGAAAACAGGAGACAAAGCCTCAAATATGAATTACAAATCCCATGATAGTATGAGCCATTGTTTGATATGTTTCTAATCGCTTGTCAGAAATGGGACAATACAAAAGGCTGAAATGCACAAAAGTTGGGAGTTGACCTGTTCATATGCAATGTTTGCCTTGGTTAGTGAAATATATATGACTTGTTTCCTTTTTCAAAGATCATAAGCATTTTGAGCTCAATCTAGAAAAAATTATATGCCTACCTCGTCATTCACTGTCTTCTCCTCAAACCCATAAACAATATGCCCATAGCCAAACAAATTCAAAGAGCTCAAACTCAATCTGTATATATATGAGTTTAATTCAAATGTATAAAAAATCTCTTTATTAAGAACCTCAACACAAATAAACTTTCATTATAAACAACATATCTGCAAATCAACCAAAAAACAAAGGTTAAGAGAAAGCACGTGACAAAGTAAAGAGGGAACTGCTAAACGAAAGAGATAAGCGGGAAAATATTGAGACCTTTCGTTTGTATCCAAAGCGTCAAGTCAGAACCGAGGCCAGCGCCTTCTTCCCCTGCGAACCTAGTAAGAGAAAATTTGGGGTAAATTACTGGAGTTAGGGTTCCGCACAAGGACAAGCTGAAATTCCGTTCTTTGGCAGAAATCCATTGTGAACAAAGAAGATATTCACATACATACCTGGCTCTTCAACACTTACAGTTCAAATCGGGGTTCCAAGATACGCACCACGGTAGAGGGAAGATCTAAGAGAGGAAGAAGGAATCGATATCGGAAAAATAAGTAGCAGTAGCAAATCAAAAATAGTTGAAGACATGAGACTAAGAATTCTTAGGTCGCTGTTCGGCTTGTTGGGGTCGTCTTCTTTCCCATACCAGAAATGCATTCACAATAGGAGAAGCGAAGGGAGACAATGAAGAAGGTGATGAGAGTAGACACGCGTATGGCAACTGCAATGCATGTTTAAACAATTAAATACGGCGAATTTCATGACTATCTTCAAGAAGATCAAGTAGCATTTATCTAAGACTTGTATAAGAGCATCAACTCTAGAACCCAATACAACATGCCAACAAATAATGCAAAAACAAAGATATCCATCCTTGTGTTTATATCACATATTACTCAAATTGAAACACTGAAAATCAAAGCAAGCAAAACTGAAAATTGAAAGCAGCGAGATGAAGACAACGACACCGATCTGACCCAAATGGGTTGTGACGGTGGTTCCGGTGGTGCTTCTGTCGCGGCCTCGACGGCGCCTACGGAGGAAGAAAAGGGTAGTAATACCAACTCAACAATTCCTAAACAAAGCAAGTAAGTTGCAGCCCTAAATTTACTAATCAAGAGAATTCAAAGTATGGTGGTTCCTCCACATATTTGAAAACCCCAAGTTCCAATCGAACAACTCAAAGACGAATTTAAGCATTTGGATAATAAAATAGGAATTAGGAGAGTCAGTGAATAGAAGATGAGCGACTTACAATCGGTGTTTAACATAGTAGGAAAAGTATCGACCGTCGGTAGATGTGTGACACCTATTTCATTTCTAGTTTATTACCAGTTAATTAACCCTGTTTAAAGCAATAAGCGGAAAAGCGGAAAACGTAAATTTTTAAAACTTTATCTTACAACCATCTTCACAACATATATACATACTAACATACGTCATAAACTCCGTTTAACCAAAACACAACTGTTTTAAAACCATGCAAAACATCCTAGGCGGTAGCATCCCATAACAGCCCACCTGATATGATCTCAAATCCAGGTGTTGGGTCCAACGTCCTTGCCTTGATCAGGCCGAGTCTGAGCAGCTGAAAAATATGTGGATATAACAACAATGAGCCACACGCTCAGTAAGGGTATACAAATCGCACTCTCCCAATATATATAAGTATCTAATATCCCGTCCCCAAAGGACACTCCATACCCTTCCTCACATTTCCAAGCACACATACATATACACATTCACATATCATTCCACAACCATTCATATCACATTTCACATAAACATTCAAGCATGTTATCACACATCACATATAATTCCACAACCATTCATATCACATTTCACATAAACATTCAAGCATGTTATCACACATCACGTATAAACTTATCATCTCATATAAGCATCTCATATCATACCATCACATAATAATAATCATAACATAACATATAACATGCTAGACTCGATCGCATCGATGCATAGGTGATAATTAACTAACTAGCTTCAACTGATCGTACGATATATTTTCTCATTGCTTTCGTATTTCTTTCTTTCTTTCTTTCTTTTTTTCTTTCGGTTGGCCAACCCGATAGCGTCATAGGCCCCCTGTAGATCAGGTAGCGACCTCAGCCATCTGTCCTAAGACCCCCTGTAGATCAGGTCGCGATCTTGGACTATTTTTCTTATCTTGAGGCCCCCTGTAGATCAGGTAGCGACCCCTGGCTGTTTTTCTTATCTCGAGGCCCCCTGTAGATCAGGTAGCGACCTCTGAGGCCCCCTGTAGATCAGGTAGCGACCTCGTCCCCCGGAAACCCGTGCGGGACCCAGTTGGGCTAATTAATCAATTACCATCCCATATTATCACTGTCATATCATAACTCAATTTCATGCTTTCATCATATTCTTTCAACATATTCTTTCCACTATCATCTCATGTACCTCATGCATGCTTTCATAAGGAATATCAAGTCATCATCATCGTCTCACTCATATACATATAAGCATGCATACAATCATAACAAACATATATATACATTCAAGCATGCATAAAATCATAGCATATTAAATACATAACATATATTAAGCAAGTGTAATTCATATACACTTACCTCGCAGGTAAGAACAATAAAGCCTCGCAAACCAACTATTGAGTCCGTTTCCCACTCGGACTATCCTCCTTTATCGTGCTTGGATACGCTCACAAAGACTAAGTTATAGTTAACCAAAACCTTCAACAACACCTGTTGAGAATATCATATTCCTTGTATTAAATTTCTCGCTTCAAACACCAGTTAAATTCATTCCTTTGAATTTAATTAGCTTATAGCATTTTCTACAATTCCCAATTTAATTAATTAACCTTTAATTAATTAATTAAATTTCGCCAGAACAACGTTTTGCCCGCAGGCAATTTCTGAACCCACCTGTCATCAAATCTCATCAAACAAACAGCCCATAATCACCAGAATAAAGTAACGAGCATAATGGAATTTCCAATTATCCATTTTGACAAGCCTAAGGTCAATTTAGGCTAAATCGCAATACGGAAAACGAATAAATTCATAACTTATTCGTTACTAACCCGATTGACGATCCGAAAGAAGATTCGGAATCACAACGACGCAGGCTACGCTCGGACACCATCAGATTCACCAGAATCTGAGCGACGGAACCTCCCTAGTATCATATATGCTCGACCAGGCCTTCCCTTGCGCGGAAATGCAGAAACTCGGTACCAAAATGAAGAGAATGAAGAGAGGAATCCAAAAACTCAAACGGATTTGAAATCGGATTAGAAACGAAGAGTAGATCTGAGTTTGAAGGTTGAGAGAAATCAGAGCTTTTACGAGGAAACGTGAAAGAAAATGAATTAATAAACGATATTTCAGTTATTTATAGCGAAGACGATAATTATCCTTTAGCGGAGTCGATAATTATCCTTTTACCGATCCGAAAGCGGTTTAAGCCCCCTTCTCCAAACTTCTCGAAATTGGAATAATAAATCTGGAATATTGTACGGATAATTATTCCGCAATTGTTTCGAAAAACGTGTATTCCTAAGCCGTCTTTCTTAGCCGCTAAGAAACGAAATAGCGACTCTTTTAGCCATTTTGCCTTTTCATGTTTTTTCATATCTAGGACATGTCCGATGTCCTGATCATTTCTCTCAACTGCATTTTTATTAATTGAAGCTCCCAAATGCTCCAAATAATACCGGGGTGTAATATCATCTAGGAGCTGGTTACCTCGAGAGGTATCTCGTGTTAAAACGGATTTAATTTCCTAAATTACTCGATTAGGTCATCTTCGATTTTTGACTGTTACAAGATGGATGGTTGTCGACTGGTGCGGTGGTGAAAAAGGAGTCGGTCCATCCTGAGGAATGAAGCAAGGGCTTGAGAAAGAATGAATCCAACAATCCTAATGATTAAAGATTAACTATATGGTGCAGCGATGGGTCGGATTCCGCCAACAACGCAAACCCTAGTTCGTCTCACAGACACTGCAAACACAAATTGAAAGTGCTTTATGTGAGGCCATCGATTGCTTCAAGAGGAAGCTGAAAAGGAAGGAGGAGAGACTAACATGTATTTGAAGAAGCTGAACAGGAAAGAGGAGAGACTAACACGTGTATAAGTAAGGGCTTGTCCCCCAAAAATTAAACGCATAGCCCATAAACTGTTTAGGTAATTATTTTAATAAATTAAGGACAAAATAGTCATTAATTATGCACAAGGGTAAAATAGGAAACTCCCTATTCATTGGGAAAACTATCTCTTTTATTATAGTAAGGATATGGATATATTTTATAAGAAAATATCTTTTTAAGATATTTTATCTTTGGAAGATAATTCTCCTATATAAAAGGTTGGATTTTCTACAATTCACCCATCTTCGGATCAGAAACCCGCTACCATCACATCACTTAGGGATTGAAGAAGCTGCAGTTAGGAAGAATTTTTGGAAGTTTGAAGGGAGATTGAAGGAAGGAAGTTCATAGCTTGTGATAGCTTTTTAAGGGGATTTGTAAGACTTTCTTAGATTCCCTTTGTTTGATTGTCTTGTTGGATTTGTTATCCAAGGAACGCTGATTTGTTTATTTGATTCAGTTATTGAAGCCTTTAAGGTTTTTGTGTTCAAATATTCATTTTCTTCCCATATATTTGATTATTGCTTTCATGATGATGAGTGCCTAATTTCCTTGTGCGATTCTAGGGTGATTGGATGAAGGTTGTGGGAAAAACGATGATAGAATGATCTTAATCCCAGTAAGACCCTGAAAGCTCGAGTCTTTATCCTTAACCTTAGAACATCTCATTCAGTCGATGAACATCTCATCCGGGGTGGAATTTGACTGACCGAGGTGACCTTTTTGATCCAAAACTGAGAGTTAAGTGTTAGAGTTTGCCAAATCCTATTCTTATTACACCTTTTCTGGTTCAATGCAAGCCTAGGATGAGACTTACCCGGTAATTCCTCTGTTTGTTTACCCAAGATCATAAGTGTAGGTAATAAAGATTTATCCTTTATTGGGGTTTGAGTGTGCCTTCATTCCTTCTTTGTGAGTTAGCCTGAGACTTACCCGGTAAAGGTTGATTCTATTCCCTTAGTTGGAGTGTTGGTTTGAGATTATAATTCCTTTCCTTAGTACCTTGAGACTTACCCGTTGATAGGTTCTTTGGCTTGGGATTGTGAGTAGTGAGACTTACCCGGTGATCTATTCCACTTTAGTAACACCTTCCCTTTGCAAAATCTCAACTTTGTCCGCTTATCTTGAGATCTTGAGTTGGAACCAAAACTAGATGCTTTAATCCCTAGAATTTTCATATTTCCTTTAATTGACCTTATTATCATCTTTGATTGTTTTAATCGCTTTTGTGGTTATTTGCAATATTGTCAACCTATACTTGCTTTGTTTCACCTAAGTCATTGAGATCGACACCCCGGAATTCTTGCTTTTACTATAATTGATCCGTACATTGCGGGTTCGCATCCTTATTTTAAGCATACTTCTTGGGTTATAAATTTAAAGCTTGCACACACCATTTGGAGCGAACAAGTTTTTGGTGCCGTTGCCGGGGACTTGGTCTAGACCGAGCCGGTTTCGGTTGTCTTTCGGGGCTAGTGCCCTTGTTGCTTTTAACTACTCTTTCTATGAGTTTTGTAGTTTTTAGGATTTTCGATGGCTACGTTTGATCCGGCCTGGATAGCAAGACAAAGTGCTAGGGCGGACCATTATGAATACTTGGAAGAGAAATACTCCTTCTATTGGTTTGACAATGAAAGGGAAAGAGAAGATGTCATTAAAGAGGAGCTTGCGATATGGGATGAGCTGAATGTCCCTAGAAAGATTTACGAGCAACCTCTTGAAGATTAGCTTGAATCAAGATGGGAGAAGTTGATGAAGAAGGTGGAGGAGCTCAAGGAAGCACCCTATCCTATGCTAAGCTGAAAGAGGTGCATAAGGAAGCGCTGCAAGTTTCAAGCATTCCTCCAATCGAACCAGAAATTTCTCCTGAAGCTCTTGAAGAAGAGGAAGAAGTGGAAGATTTCGATCCAACTGCTGAAACATCAGCCGAGGTTGAAGACAGGTCGACCGAGGTTGAAGACAGATCGACCAATGTTGAAGACAGATCGACCGAGGTTGAAGACAGACCGGACGAGGTTGAAGAGAATCCAGCTGAGTCGGAAAAGATTTCATGTTTGGATTATCACCCTAACATGAAACTTGTCCCGCTATTTGAAGAACTTTATAAGATACTTGCTCCTACTCCCTTTAAAGTTCTAGATTTCTTCCGGGATGCACCGAAGAGTTGGAGGTCTCTTCCGAAAGAACCTCCTAAGATCAAGATGAAACCTCCATTGAATTTGCTGAAAGTAAATGTTCCTTGGATTAAAAGGAGTGGAGCTAGCAAGCACTTCACCGCTAAGGCAATGAAGTGTTATTTGTTCAAGTATGGGGTCACTCACGTGACAAAGACCGTGTACTATCCCCAAGCTGAAGATGGGGAAGCTACTAGGATTCTCGAGAAGCTGTTTTCTCGATCCAAGAAAGGATAGGATGTAAGGCTAGATTATGTCCCATTAAAGTGCAGGAAAGCTAGAAGGATTCCGGTGAGAATTAAACTGTACAAGCTTGTACGTGGGAGATCTTACCATTTGCCGGTGAAATTAGGAACCAGAACCTTTTTGGAAGAGTTTTTTGATGGATGTGATGAGCACTCCAAGGTGTTCGAGGTACATTGAGTAATTCTATGGAGAAAGGTCCATCTAGCGACCTTAAACCAAGCGCTTATTGGGAGGCAACCCAAGGTATTGCTTTCTTTTCCTTTTTCTAGCTTATTTTTAGATAGTTTGCTTTGTTTTGCTTTTGGAGTCCTCTAGACAGGAACCAGATACTTTCTAAGGAAGGATTACAACTCAGGAGCTACACTGGAAGGACAGAAGTTCGAGAAATTGAGAGGACGGAGCTTGACTGAGACACATCTCGGGTTCAGTCACAGGACCTCGACCGAGATGTTCTTCGCCAACGGAGACGGTCTTATCTGGAGCTGTTTCTTATTTCTTTATGCAGTTCAGCTTATGTCCGGTGAGTACTTTATTTTCTAGACTTATTTCGACCCATTGGGACAATGTGTCCCAAGTATGGGGTATTTGGATGTATTTACATGACTTATGTGTATGCTTGGATGACTCCACCTGATATTATTGTTTTATCTTGCTCTATGTGTTTATCTGAGACTACATGCATGCATACAGGTTATTTGATTAAGAAAAACGTCAAAAACTGGTTAAGAAAAAAAATTTATGACCTCGACCGAAGTGATTCTGACCAATCGAGGTGCAGTATCTTGGTTGACTTAGAACATCTCGACCGAGGTGGTTTAACTGAGACAGTTTTCGAACGATTTTTGTGCTTCTTATCTGGATATGACCTCAATGAAGATTCTGCTTGCAGATTGGTTCTGAAATCTTTATATGTTTGAAAGGTTTTATGATATGTTTAAGTTGCTAAATGCTTTGTTTGAAATTTGTGGCATGTTTAATACTTTGTTTTTATCGAAATTATGTTGAATTTGAAAGTTGACACCACATGATGAGTTCTATCACTTTCTTCCTGGGATGATTAAGGCAATTCATTCTCTTCTCTTCTTCTTCTTGATCATGCTTAGCCCCTCATATACATATTTGCCTCCCTTTACCTATCCAGGAATTTGGAAGCAAGCAAGTGAAAAGCAAGTGAAAGTGAAGTTGAGATGTTGGCTGAAAGTTAGAAAGAAACAAATAGGTTTGGGGAAGTCAATCATGATGATGAGTAACTCGGCACCATTCACATAGCCGGGTGTTTGTGTCTTGCCAAAGTCGGATTGAGCGATATTCCTAACGGGTCATGGTATGTGCATCAAGGGTTTGAGGCATCTCGAGAAATTGATGATTGCTAATCTCCTAGGCTTCGGTTATTGTGCACCTCTGTCCATGCATCCCAAAAAGTAAAAAAGTAAAATAAGCAAAGCTTATTGGTGGAAGATGTTGAAGTTCAAAGCAAGTGAAGTAAAGATCCTTTTCCCGGATTCTAGCACCACATTCCCTATATACATTCCACCCTCACACGTTTCTTGACCTTCTCTTGAAAAGCCCTTGAAACCTCGAGCTTGTTGATTGACTTGGTGGTTTAAACTGGATTATACATGATTAATTTCGATAATTATGATTTATTATGCATTCTATGATTTTATGCAAAGATGAACAACTTTCTTATATTTATAAAATGTTTTGATCATGTTTTGATTTTAATTGCCATGAAGCATTCTCTTAGAGTGATCTATGAGTGGAGCACACCACCAAAAATGTTTTGAAAAACTTTTCATTGATCTTTCTGACTTATAATCCATTCTATCTTGTACTTAAGATTTGGAACTTGCTTGGGGACAAGCAAGGGACAAGTATGGGGTATTTTGATAGCATGAATTATAGTCTATATTTTAGGACTTGTTTAGACGTTTTATCTTCAATAATCTGCATGTTTGAATGTATATTATGTGATTATATTGTCATTTCATCTACCTTCACGGAAATCGAGGTCTACACCAAGTTTCATTGTAATCATAGGTGAAATGGCACGTTTTGCATCAAAATGGAGCTAAGGAGCAAATGAGTCATCGGAGCTACATTTAGGAGCTTAAAAGAGGACTCAAGAAGCTTGGAACTAACAAAGAAGATTTACTTTGGATCAGATTCAAGAGATTTCACCTTCAGCTAAGATTCACCTCGGTCAGCTACAGTACCACCTCGACCGAGGTGATCTTGAGGAGTGCCCCGACCGAGGCGAACACCCTGACGCGGCGAGATATATTTTATTTGGCTGAGATCTTTTATTTTTGGAAGGAGAGATCTTATATTTTTGGGCTGGATTTTTGGAAGGAAGATCATATATTTAGGAGATCAATTTTGGAGATAAGATATATTTTATTAGGAAATTAAAAGATAATTTCCTATAAAATTATCCTTTTTAAGATAATTTTATTTTAGGAGATATGGATATATTTTATAGAAATATCTTATAGCTGGAAGGAAGATATTTATTTTAAGAGATATGAATATATTTTATAGGAAATTATTTTTTTAAGATATTTTATCTTTGGAAGATAATTCTCCTATATAAAGGGTTGGATTTTCTACAATTCACCCATCTTCGGATCAGAAACCCGCTACCATCGCAGCACTTAGGGATTGAAGAAGCTGTAGTTAGGAAGGATTTTTGGAAGTTTGAAGGGAGATTGAAGCAAGGAAGTTCATATCTTGTGATAGCTTTTTAAGGGGATTTGTAAGACTTTCTTATATTCCCTTTGTTTGATTGTCTTGTTGGATTTGTTATCCAAGGAACGCTGATTTGTTTATTTGATTAAGTTATTGAAGCCTTTTTCTTAAGGTTTTTGTGTTCAAATATTCATTCTCTTCCCATATATTTGATTATTGCTTTCATGATGATTGACTAATTTTCTTGTGTGATTCTAGGGTGATTGGCTGAAGGTTGTGGGAAAAACGATGATAGAATGATCTTAATCCCAATAGGACCTTGAAAGCTCGAGTCTTTATCCTTAACCTTAGAACATCTCGTTCAGTCGATGAACATCTCGTCCGAGGTGGAATTTGACTGACCGAGGTGACCTTTTTTATCCAAAACTGAGAGTTAAGTGTTAGAGTTTGTCAAATCCTATTCTTATTACACCTTTCCTGGTTCAATGCAAGCCTAGGATGAGACTTACCCGGTAATTCCTTTGTTTGTTTACCCAAGATCATAAGTGTAGGTAATAAAGGTTTATCCTTTATTGGGGTTTGAGTGTGCCTTCATTCCTTCTTTGTGAGTTAGCCTGAGACTTACCCGGTAAAGGTTGATTCTATTCCCTTAGTTGGAGTGTTGGTTTGAGATTATAATTCCTTTCCTTAGTACCTTGAGACTTACCCGGTGATAGGTTCTTTTGCTTGGGATTGTGAGTAGTGAGACTTACCCGGTGATCTATTCCACTTTAGTAACACCTTCCCTTTGCAAAATCACAGCTTTGTCCGCTTATCTTGAGATCTTGAGTTGGAACCACAAATAGATGCTTTAATCCCTAGAATTTGCATATTTCCTTTAATTGACCTTATTATCATCTTTGATTGTTTTAATCGCTTTTGTGGTTATTTGCAATATTGACAACCTATACTTGTTTTGTTTCACCTAAGTCCCTGAGATCGACACCCAGGAATTCTTGATTTTACTATAATTGATCCGTACACTGCGGGTTCGCATCCTTGTTTTAAGCATACTTCTTGGGTTATAAATTTAAAAATTGCGCACACCATTTGGAGCGAACAAGATTGCACAAACTTGCGTAGTGATTCTTGTTTTCTTGTATTCACAAATAAAATCTCTTTCCTTAGCCACCCCTAATAAGGGCGGGAGGGTTGGGATATCAGATATGTGAGGTTAATGGTGGTTATGGGTTCACCCCCC